>CATOUR010000085.1:1202500-2402500 GCA_951848785.1 Callosobruchus maculatus | reverse complement strand
CTTCTTCTGATGAGGAAGTGACACAAAAGTCTAGATTTAAAACACAGCTCGTGATTGCTGAATCAAATCTTTTGGCCAAGCTTGAACCTCCCACAGGACATTCATCACCAGTTCCCATGCCTGTGACTGTTAATCCAACACAGCCTATGCAAACGCAACCTGTTACTACTGTAGCAGCTTCTTTGCCTCCCTTGGCAATGAATCCTCAGCCTTGCTCTCCTGTTAGTTTTTATCAACAGAAGAAAATTCCTATTTTTAAATGGGGAATTAGGAAGTTCAATGGCAAAACATCTGTCATTGAGTTTCTTGAATTGATTCAATCTCTTATGGCTTCTCGAGGTTGTAATGAGATGGATCTATATGCTGCTGCAGGTGACCTTTTTGAAGGCATAGCATGGACTTGGTGGCATAATGGTTCTGTTAGGGGTGCTTTTCATGATTGGGGTGATTTGGTGCGTCAATTAAAGGATGCTTTCCTTAGAGACAATTACGACGTCAACTTGATTGATGAAATTCGGAGACGCAAACAAGGTCAGCGTGAACCTGTCATAACTTGTATTGCTTTTATGGAGTCTCAGTTCAATAGACTCACCAGCAACCCATTCACTGAGAAGGACATGGTTAACATCATTCGCAGAAACTTGTTGCCAGATTATGTTAAGTCACTAGCTCTTCATGATATCTTGACGTTTGGTCAATTAACTTCATATTGTAGGAAGTTAGAGGATTCCTTTCTGACATGTCAACCTGTCAGTAGATCCAGTTATAATAACTCTAACAATGATACATCTTCCCCTGTTCCTAGAAAACCAGTAGTTTGCTGGAATTGCGAAAAACTTGGGCATTCCTCACAGCAATGTAGATCTCCCCGTACTAGGTTTTGTTATGAATGTGGCATGAGAAATGTCACAAAATCAACTTGTCCCTCTTGTTCAAAAAACGTACAGAGACAGGAAGTTCCCACTTTGACTCCTGGGCCTTCCCATGTACAGAACAAGGGAGTCACCTTTTCGGATCCCAATACGAAGGGCAAAGCCACTCCAGGGTTGATGATCAAATCACAGAAGTAGGTAATGCTAGGGATTTTCATGTTGATACACCTGACTTAGATTTTAGTAAAGATTTTTCAGACATAGATACTAGGGAACCACAAGTGACTTCTAATGTCAAAGTTAAAAATTCTGTTGAACCTTTATTTGTGAGTAAGAACAATGATAATCGTCCATATCTTTCAATTAGTATAGATAATGAAAATGTTACAGCTTTGCTTGATAGTGGTAGCAACGCTAACATTCTTGGGTCATCTGGACTATATTTATTGAGAAAATTGAATCTTAAGATTGATTATAACACAGCTTTACAACTGACTACAGCTGATGGTCAGATTCAAAATACTTTAGGTTATGTTTACTTTCTGATCACTTTTAATGGTGAAAATCATAAGATTAAAGTTTTAATTGTCCCAAGCATTTCACATAAGCTGATTCTGGGAATGGAATTTATTTTGCAGTTTAAGTTAAACATAAAGTTTGGAAATTTCAGTTACGACTCTTGTACAGTAGATTCTCTCTTGTCATTTCCTACGCCAACTAGTATAACTCAGATTCGAAGATTAGTGGACATGTTGAGCTTTTATCGTCGTTTTCTCAAAGACTTCAGTTCAATAGCTTCTCCAATTACAGATCTATTAAAGAACCGAAAGAAAGGTCAGTCCATTACTTGGACACCCGAAGCTGCTGAGGCTTTTGAGAAGATCAAAGGCTTGCTGACTACTGCTCCCATTCTTGCTAGTCCAGACTTCACTAAGCCCTTTTCCATTGTCTGTGACGCTTCGGATTCTGGAGTTGGTGGTGTACTTTTCCAGGAGGAGCATGGTTTAGAACATTCCATAGCGTATTTTAGTAAGACTCTCAACACGGCCCAAAGAAAATATTCCACCACAGAAAAAGAACTGCTTGCAGTTTTGCTAAGTATAGAACATTTTCGTTGTTATGTTGAACATACAAAATTTAACGTTATCTCTGACCATTCATCTTTGCAATGGATTCAAGGTCTTAAAAATCCTTCACCTAGATTATCTAGATGGTTATATCGCCTTTCACCATATAACTTTAAAATCATCCATCGCAAAGGCAAAGAAATTCCTGTTGCCGATGCTTTATCTAGAGTACATGAAGATATAGATGTTTCAATATTAAATTTAAATGAGTTAACTCCAGATAAGTGGTATCGAAAAATGATTAGCAAAGTCAATAACAATCCGGATTTATATCCATCCTTTAAAGTAGAAAATAATGTTCTTTACAAACATATTTTATCTGACGATCCTCTTTCAGAGACATATACTGATTGGAAGATAGTTGTACCAACACCTAATAGGTTAAAACTTTTAAAATTATATCATGATGATTCCACTTCAGGTCATTTAGGAGTATTCAAAACGCTATCTAGGTTATCAGCTCTATATTATTGGCCAAAAATGAAACAGTCAGTTAGAATATATGTGAATTCATGCAAAATTTGTGCTCAGTGCAAACCAGGTAATTTACCCCAAGCTGGTTTAATGGGAAAGTACAGAGATATCAAATTTCCATTTCAAATGATATCTGCTGATCTTTTAGGACCATACCCTCGTTCGAAAAAGGGTAATAGATTTCTTCTTGTAGTCTGTGACTGGTTTACAAAACTTGTTTTAGTACATCCTATGCCTAAAGCCACATCAACATTCATAGTTAAATTTCTAGAAAATCAAGTATTTCTCATTTTTGGAGTTCCACAGATCGTTGTAGTTGATAATGGACCTCAATTCATCTCTAAAGAATTTAAAGCTCTTGCTAGCTCTTATAATGTACAGAAAATCTGGTACAATGCAAGGTACACTCCTCAAGTTAACCCTTGTGAAAGAGTGAATAGGACTATTGTCACTGCAATTAGATCATACATAAAAAGTTCTCACAATACCTGGGATCAGTCTATTCATCAAATAGCCCAGGCAATTAGATTAGCAAAGCATGAAGTTACAGGATATTCACCTAGCTATTTAAACTTTTATCGAAATGTGCCAGTTGATGGATCATTTTATGGAATCATTGCCGATGATGCTAAGAATGACGTTAATATCAGCCAAAATGTTTTAGATCCAAATTTAGTACAAAAGATACCTGAGATTTATTCTAAAGTTCAAGACCGAATGCGACGTTCTTATGAAGTCAATAAAAATCGTTATAACTTGCGAAGGAGAGATCTTAGATTCAATGTTGGTGATAGAGTTTTGAAACGTAATTTCATTCTTTCAAAAGCTGCTGATAATTTCTGTGCGAAGTTAAGTCCAAAGTTTATCCCCTGTATTGTTTATAGAGTAAAATCACCATTAGTTTATACATTGAAAGATTTGGATGGTAACTGATGTTTGAATTTTTTTTTGGAATCACTTTATTAATGAACATTAGATTTGTGGTAGTTATTTCACTTGAACAGTTTTGCTTACTTTAAATTGTCACAAGATGTATTTTCCCCTAAATTTATTTTTGAATCCAATTTGAGGCATAAACTTTCCCTAAATTTTCTTTTCAAGTTTAATATGATGTGTAAATTTTCCCTGAATTGATTTTTGAATTTAATCTTGTTAATCCTTTGTAAATTTATTCTTTTGAATCTAATAGGACACAACACTTCTTTGAACTTACTTCGTTGTTTATTATTTGAAAAATTTCATGTAGGTATTTGACTTTGAAATGATATCACTCAAGCACTTATGATGTTTGATTACTCTTTTCTTTGTAGTCTTATTCTAGACTGCTGGCTGCAACATTTTTTTTTGTTGATCACTGAATCATAATGCTTTTTATCGAATCAGAACATCACTGGATTGCAAATTTTTTTTATTGAATCAGAACATTACTGAATTATAGTTAGTACTTAGAAAATATTTTGATCAAAATTTTAAATTTTATTTTGGGTTTTCATAGAAGCACTTATGGTGTTACAATTTTTTTTTCATTTAATATTTCATATATGGAAATAGTTTGGTCTTATACTTATGCTTTAGAGATTTGAATTTTCTCTTAAGTCTGTTTAGTGGAATATTTTACATTCTTTTCTTGAGAATATTAAAGGTATCCCAGTTTATTTTGAGTAGTACTTACGTTTGCATAGGGTATTTAGATTTTTTACAGGCAACAACCTTGTAGTTATTTTAGAGGCCGTTTCAATGGTACGTGTTGGCGAGTGTCAATACGACAATCTTTATTGATACTGGACCTGGAAGGATAGTTGTGGGGGGTCACAAAGGGTAGTCAAAATTCTCTGAGGAGACTTGACACACACCTGATGTCACTACTGCAATATATCTGAGCTCCTTCTTCAGGTCGTATGCGGCAGAGCGCCAGCAGCATTATTGAAATGCTAACCCATTCATTGAGTCGCCTGGAGGCAAGCTTCACTTGTCCTCTTTTCAGTCTAGTGACTACTATAAGCTCACTCTTGCTGTTGCAGGCAGCAAGTAAAACTGTGTTCTTTTTTCTTTTTTTTTTCCTGCCCTAGAGTCTTCATGACTTGGTTCACTTGTTGTGGGGGCGTGGTAGCTTCTGCAGTCCTCAGCTGACAGACGACTGGTGGATGTAGGAGGATTCTACGGCGCAGTTTTAAGATCTCTCAGCGAAACGAATCTTCCAAGCCAGTTGGGTACTCTGGATGCTGCTGCATCCTTTGCACCTCGTGTAGCCGAGTCTTGAAACTATTTGTCTTTTGTCAAAGTTTTGACGAGTTTTTTTTTAGGTCTTAAGTATATTAGGGTTTGATAGGTTGCGTACATTTGTTTTTTTTACTTCACAATTTATTACCTTCATTGTGTAGTACATATTCAGTGCAGCTTCACTGCACTTTTAAGCGAGTTGGTGCTATAACCATCCCTCTTGTTTGGTAGACTTGAGGCTATCTCTTTTTCTTCCCATTTCTCTTCCAACATTTTTGTTTTCTAACTGCGTCTTCTTGCTCTTTCATGCACCTTGATAGACTTTGTAGGTTGTAGATTACTACAATTTCTTGAGATTTGCATGGGGAAGCACGAAAACTTAATCTGACATTGTTATCAGGACAAATGATTGATTTTGATCCCTCAGTGATAACTTTAACTTTACTCTCTTTTAAAAAAAAATTCTCGAATGCTTCTCAAATTTTTTTTTTCGTTAAGTGGGGCCGAGTGTAACGGTTCACCCGTTTTCAAAATTATTTTTATATTATTTACTTGGCTACCGTATACAAATAGTTTACAACTTCCATTTTTAGCTACTGCTTCCTCATTATACTAGTACATTTTTATAACTATTTTGCTTCTCACCCCTACCTTTTTCCCATCTCTACTTTCTTTCAGATGGAACGATTTTTATATTACACCGCCTGCGCATATCTAATGAGTGGGGATATGCTCTTGCTCTCCACCAAGGTTACCTTTTATGTCGAAACACATATCTCCTCCCTTTTGCTTTTTGAACTCAAACAGTTAACAGCTAATGTAATTATGTCTCTCTAAGACAATCTTTTGTGTCTGTGCCATTATGTCTTAATCAAGGAGAACCACCTTTTTTGTCGGGGTGCCACAATGAAGCCACCTTTTTGTCGGGGTGCCACCATGAAGACCACCTAACCTTTTTCTCGGGGTGCCACCACCAAAGCCACCTTTTTTTTCTCGAGTTGCCAAAATGAAGACACCACACCTTTGGGGCACCACCTGAAGTCCTGAAAAAGCCAGCCTTCTCTGGAGCACCACCTTCCTTTTCGAAGGGCACTACCACCAGGACTTCCCTTGAAGCTAAGTTCTTTTTTTAAAAAAAATAAAATGTACTGCATTCATATATATACTAAAATAAATCTTTATTAAACCATTGTCCTATTTTTCATTTCTTGGCGGCTAACGAGACTCACACATTCACGCAAACACGCACGCACCTACATACCCTAGTCTCATGCAAACTGATTGAGCTACTGGTTGCTATGTGTAATGAAAGTGTTGGCTGGTCATTCATGACCAAACAACATTTTTATTGTTACAAATTTTATCTAAGATTTGCTATAACATACTGAATAATTATTCCACAATAATCAGTAGGTCCTTGCTGTTTCAGATACTCCTATCAAGAGGAAGAAAAAAGACAATACAATCGACATCGTAGGAGAAATCCAAAAAAGCAATAATGACTTTAGATTTTATCTAGAAAAAAACAGAAAAGAGGTGAAGAGAAACTGAAATCAGAGGTAGAAAAAGTAGCTCTCCAGAGGTCGCTACTTTCTTTTTTAGAGAAAAGCATAAAGACTGATGATACAAATATATGGGTGATCCTACATTAAGGCCCGATTTTATCCACACATGCATTCTAACAAAGGCTTTGACCAATCAGAGCAGCCCATTCAAGAACATGCATCTGTCAAAGTGCTCTGAAAATTATTGATTTCTCTTGAAGTTTATATCAAAAAGGTGAAAAAAGACATGCTTTATATATAATGGATCATTATGAACCCTCTAGTATCTTTGCTAGTCTGACTTTCCATCCTAAATGGGTGAAAATTGCATTTTCTTGCATAACGAATCGTTGAACGAACACTTGATCTAAACCAATCAGATTCCACCATCTGATCCCTGGATTGTTGATGTATTAAAAAATGATCATGAAGGGAAGCAATTCAACTACTGCATTATTTTGATAAATAAAATGTTACTAACTATAACAATTATTATGAATACCTGGAATATACCTTTGTATTATATCAAAAATGGGTAAACAACATTTTGTTGCATTTTCCAAAGCTAAACACACTATTTTAACTGTTGGCTAATCACAGCTCACAGAAGTAGTAGACAAAATTTATGCAGTGCACTTTTATATGAATATGCTGATGTGAAGAAAATCTAATTATTATCTACTGCCTAATGCTGATAAAACAAGAATGTTACTATCTAAAATAATTATAAATACCTGCGAGATACCTTTGTATCATAGTAAAAAGGATATATGGAGGCACTTCACCAACTTCATGTTTTTCCTATTATACCACCTTGCCAGGTTCTCTTTTTAATAATAATATTAATCCTACCTCAAATATTTTGAGAGGGTGTTGACCTGTTGATATTCCAAGGTAAACATTTGTATATTTGAAGCACCTACTGGAAACGCAGGTACATAATATAGCTGTTTTCAATTGCAAAAGACAACAATTGCACTATTTTGTAAAATACCAGAGCTGATAGGATAGCCTTGACTTGAAATTTGAAATCATATGTTTTTTGTTTTTGTCTGTTACATCTGTTAGTGACGCTACGTTAGTGTCTAGTGATGTGACAACAGAACTCGTTTCACAATTGCTGCCAGTGGCGAGTAGCGCCAACGCTGTCACCGACGATAAATTAATAAATGGCTTGCAGTGACCGAAATTCTGAATAATAATCAATTAGTCAGTCACTATATTGAAGTTCTGCAGCCTGCATGAAGTTTGTGATTAACACACCTAGCTGCTAAACCAGAAGTATTCACCTTGTTTTAAATAATAATGAGGTGATAAATCTATATGATTTTATTATACAAAAAGCGTGAGGTGTTCGGCATCAATTGTTATAGACATTTCATCATTTCATGGGTGACTATTAGTCGGTATTTGTTATACACAACATAAAATTGCCAATTGGTATACCATATATATCAATTCAATATGGTTACTGTTCAATCGCATTATTCGATATTTATGGAGTATTTATTCGTTGGACAACCGAATAAAAATGAATCGTTCAGCTTCCTTTTACAATCGGTTTTGAAGTCTGCGCAGTAGAAAGTAAATGAACGAATGCAAATTTTGTCAACAGCTATCGAAAAGTGTGCGCCAGGTTGCATACCTGTGATTAGTATGATATTATTTATTAGTACAATGGGAAGTATCGAATAAAAACTATCGAAGGCTTCGATAGTTACTATTCATTCGAATTATTCGATGTTCCTGGAGTATTTATTCGTTTTAGGCAATCGAATAAAAATTAAGAATAATTCAGCTTCATTTGCAAACTGGCTTTGAAATCTACACAACAGAGAATGAAGTTAGGCATAAGCTATGGATTTGTGTGCGCCCGATTACATACACAATATTGGATATTAGTTGATTAACACCTTTGGTTAGGACTCTATACTTATATTCATGCATTTGTAGTTATGACAGCATATACAAATTTACATTATTTCAATATACCTATTTGATGTTTGGAGGGTTCAGAGTAAGCTTTGGCCGAATAATAAAATATTCTGTTATTTGCGTATGTGTCGTGTTTCATCTATGCGAAAAGCGCTGCACTTCATACTTCAAGCTGAACTGATATTGATGTTTTTTCAAAAATATAAGTTTTCAAAATCCTTAATCACCCTCTCAAATACGCTACTCGATATTTTCCAATAGTTGTTCAATAACGTCTGGCAATCGGGTATTCGTCGATGCAGTCGCGCCTACAGCGCAGGTCGGTTGATTCAGCTGGTAGTCTAGTTAATGTTTTTATTCGAATAGGGAACTTGCCCAAAAAATAAAATCATTTAAAAACAATTACAATCGTAAGATATTATCATAAGGAAGCTCCTACAAAAAGAAAAATTCCAATAACAATTAAATTACCTGAGATATAAAGGTTTAAATTTTGAATAATTTTACCCGGTCTTAAAACGCGCCGCCATTGGTTGTGACGTAGGAGCGTCGTATTTCGATCAGAGTGCGAGTGGCCGTGAACCGACAGCGTAGAGCTGCCATGCCGATGCCGGTAGCGGCGGTAGCACTGGGATGTGTAGTTGTTTTCGGAATTTCGGAAAAAGTTATGCTTAATTTTGCTTGATCTTGTGTTTTGTGATTCTGTTATAGACTGTTGATGCGGGTTTTATTAAAGGACAATCAGACAATTTACCTAAAGTTGATATGTTTGTGACTGCGTCATACATTAAAAATTCGGAGGATTTTTCTCAAGCTGAACTTCGTGGTGTAAAAGCTCGCAAGTAAGTATAAATACCTAAGTAATGTACCGCCATTCTTATGTTATTTTATAAAGCCTACTAAATTTCACAGTTTGGCATAACCTCACTAATGAGTCTTATTAAAAATGAGTATATTAAATATGAAAAACACTGTATAAAGAAAGACCAATAAACGTGGATTGGAAAATGTTTACCCAATAATTTATTTTTTTACCTACTTATTTATGATTTATTTATTTGATTTTAGATCTGGAAGAGATTCCTGTGGAGCTTCTGCAGTAGGGTGGGTTCAAGTCCAAAGAATCCAAAATATTTGCCCAGTCAAAATAACATAACAATAAAATAGCACCGGAGCATAATGTTGCTGAGAAGGTTTTGAACCTTCAGTGTCATGATTGTGCTGCTTCGTTAGGTGAGGGTTTATTAAGAACCTATACACTGTGTTCGGATCAATTTCTATTTATTGAATGCATTTTTTTTTGTTTTATAATAAACTATGTTTTTTTTAATTTTAGGTGGATGTAAACACGCCACTGCGTTTTTATTGTGGCTTCATAGAAGAAGTGAGGAGCCTTCTCCGACAGAAGTGACTTACTACTGGACTAAGAGCAAGTTATCCAAAGTTGGGAGCTCAAATAAAGTTTGTAACTTTTTGGGACCTTGGAGCCGCAGAGGAACTGAGTTCTGACGAAGAAGGCTCACTTTTCCTCCAAGAAGTTTTCAAGAAGGGTATAGAAAATTCGTGTATTTTGACCATAACAGCATCAGCGAATACCTGGGGCTATATCAACTTATGCTGAAATTTGTTGGGAAGTCAGGAGGGACATCTGATTGCACAGAATTTCTTAATTTCGGTTCCCAGCATATGACTGCCAATCTGTACTCTGAAGCTGCAATGAAGACCATGGAACAGTCTGTATCTAGTCTTTGGTTTGATTTACGGTTTGGGAGAATTACTGCATCAAAAATATATGAGGCAGCCCATTGTAAAAAAAGTGATGGATCTTTTTTCATTATTGGTATTACAAAAGTTCCAGTAACCAAAGCCATGTTACGAGGGAGAAATTTGGAAGAAGTATTGAAAGTGGTAGAAAAAAAATTAAATGTAAAGGTTAAGAGGGTGGGACTGCAGCTAAAGCCAATATATCCCATATTTGGAGCCTCCCCAGATAGTATAACAGACGAGTATGTGGTGGAAAGTAAATGTCCACAATCTGAAAAAAATATCTGTAACTACCTTACAAAAAACAAGCAAATAACTGCAAAATACAAAGGCTAAGTAGAGTTACAGATGTTTTTTTTGATAAAAAAAGTTGTTTATTTTGTGTTGCCAACCCTAATTTTAAGGAAAATGACAAACTTGAACACATCTGGGTAGAATATGATGAGGCATATGTAGAAATGCTGATGGATGCAGCAGAATGTTTTTGGCGCGACAATATATTTCCTCGTGTATTAAATTCTGCCAAAAATATGTAAATTTTAACAATTTATAGTATTAGGTATTCTTATTTTATATTATTTTTAGATTTTTTGTTAATGTAAATAGAGTTCAATAAAAGTCTGTAACATTAAACTTACAATATATGTATATATTTGTAGGTTTGTAGCCTGAGTTTGTAGCTAATAATTTTGTTTGTTTAAATATATGAAAAAAAAACAAAGCAATTCAAAAGTTTGTTTAATTATTATGTAATTATTGAAACAAAAGTCATACATCAGAGTTAATAACCTTAAAAACTAAACTAATAAGTAAACCAATAAAGATAATTGCGTAAA
Organism: Callosobruchus maculatus; assembly: GCA_951848785.1. Taxonomy (NCBI): domain Eukaryota; kingdom Metazoa; phylum Arthropoda; class Insecta; order Coleoptera; family Chrysomelidae; genus Callosobruchus; species Callosobruchus maculatus. The sequence goes on along the minus strand of CATOUR010000085.1, from coordinate 2,391,728 downwards.
AAAAGTAACTTAACAAACAAATTTATTTTCCAGAAATTATGCCTGATTGTAAGTTAATTAGGCCACATACTATTTTGATTATATTATTTGTATATCGTAATAATTTATTGTCGATGCAGGCATGAGGAGCTAAAAATGAAAATTCTCTTAACCTACGAATAACTCGTTCCACGTGAATTCTTAAACTAGCTATTCTTTTTGTTTGTATCCAGCTGTTTCTACTGGGTTTTATACCAGTAGAAACAGTTGGGGGCCTAACTAAAACGCAGCCTTTAGCCACTAATAAATGTTCAATGTGTTTAAATCCTCTGTCAGCCATAACACTCACATTGGATGGTAAAGTTTCTAAAAACCCACTATATTCCACAATGACTGCGTCTGAGGTTCTACCCCCAAAACCTCCAGAAACAAAATTTATGATACCATCTGGTGTACAAGAAATTAAATATTTGAGAGTATTACAATTCTTATACTCTGACCATGTTAATGACTGTTTTACGGCATCTGATGGTTTTTCTATTTCTATTTCCAAGCAATCAATAATACAATAAACATTACTATATCGTGCTCGAAAGGCAAGTGGCAAATTTGACTTCACAATAGAAATTTCAGGCTTGATAGTAAGTTTTCTTGAAAATTTATTGATAATTGGTAATGATTTAGAGAATATTTTAGAAGCATTACCCTGGCTTGTCCCAAAGTCATCTCCTAAGCATACAAATGTACTTCCGGTTTTAATTTTTTTTAAAAGTCAAGAATATATGCATAGAATCCATTTTACAGTATTTTTCAAGCAAATGGAATACATAATAAGCATTATCAGGTAATCCCAAGTATAACCTAGGCCTATTTTGCAACTTCATTACTGAAGAGCTTAATCATATACTTTTAAATGTATTTTTCTTTTCATCGGAAAGTTCTTCACTCACTTCACTATGACTACTACGAGCTTCACTAAGTGTTACCAAGAAGACACTGTCACTATCGTCTTCACTGAAACGATTTTCACTACTTTTTACACTGAATGGACTGTCATACATATTTTTTAGAAGATTAGTTTCCTGTTTTTTCGTGGTATCTTTATTATGAAATGTAATTGGAGACAAGCTAACGTTAACTCCCAAATTTAATTTAGATTGCACTGCTTTGCTTCTAAACATTACAGGCCGGTGCGCTTGTATGGAAACGTCCTTTTTTAACAGAACACTTGTTTGTGGCAAAGTTGCATCAACACTTTCCAGGTCCACGGCCATACCAGTTTTTGGTTGGGAGTCGCCTTGAGGACTGACGCTAATCAGCGGTCCTGTTTTTGTTGATTGCACAGCTTTCATGAAAACAAATTTTGTGAACGCATCTACCACTACTATAAGATAGGCGTTCCTCTTTGAGCTCTTTACAAATGGACCTAAATGGTCTATTGGATGCGGTTCACCCTGCTTCTTCCCCGATGGTTCTTTGTTGTACTGGCAAGCAAGGCAACCTCTAATATACTTTGAGACATAACGACGCATGGAGGGTAACCAATAGTTCTCCGCTATAGATGTCAGCGTCTTTTCGAGTCCCATATGACACTTACCGTCATGATGAAACATCGTGATCTGCCGTTTAGCCTGTCTAGGTACTACCCATCGTAGTCCCGATGGAGTCTTACGAAATATCCTATTTCTTTTTAGCTCATACTCATTATGAATGTTTCTCTCTTCCTGATCGCACGGAGCTCTAGTTAGGACTTGATGTAAATATTTGCATCGATCATCCTCTAGCTGCGAAGGGAGGACCCAGTCATCACTGTCCACGTTAACCATTAGGATATCTACCTCGTTCAGGTCTTCTGCTTCTCCCACTGGATTTCTGCTCAATGCATCTGCATGAGCCATCTTACAGCCTGGTCGGTACTCGACGGTGAAATCAAATTCTTGGGTGAGAAGCCACCATATTCCGATTCTTGGTATAAGGTCTCGTTTTGTCAGGGTATTCCGCAAAGCATTACAATCAGTCACAACTTTAAACTTCATCCCCAACAGATACTCTCTGAATTGTTTCAAACTACTGACGACAGCCAATGTTTCCAACTCGTACGAGTGATAGCGCTGTTCTTCCTTAGATGTCTGACGGCTAAAATACATGACGGGACGTAATGAGCCTCCACTCTGTTTTTGGAATAGCACTCCACCAACTCCAATCTTCGAGGCATCGGTATGTACCTCAGTTTCGGCAGAGCTGTCGTATATTGCGAGCACAGGTCTCGAGGTTAGTAGCCTCTTGAGAGTTTCAAATCCTGTTTGTGTATCGTCGTCTCATTTAAAGAGTACATCCTTCTTAGTTAGACTTGTTAATGGACGGGCCAGTATTGAAAACTAACTAGCGAGTCCAATAAACTGACGAACTTGATGTACGTTTTGAGGGGTTGGAAATAGTTTTACAGCTTCTGCCTTTCTCAAGCCTGGACGTACACCTTCAGCGCTTATCTCATGATCCAAGTATTCGATACTGTCTTTCAAGAACGAACATTTTGATAATCTAAGGGTTAGTCTGGCTTGTTTCAGCAACTCCAGGACATCTTTCAATACTACAAAGCCTTGCTCAACATCTCCGGAAGGAATAAGTATGTCGTCAAGATACGCCATCACTTTAGTGAATCTCAGGTTTCCTAGAACTCTATTCACCACTCTCTGAAAGGCAGCGGGTGCATTGACAAGTCCAAATGGCATCCTTGTATATTCGTAGTGGTCTTCTGGTGTGACGAATGCTGTCTTAGGCATAGATTCCTCAGTAAGTTCGATTTGGTGATACCCTGATGCTAGGTCAAGCGTGGTGAAGTGTTTACAGTTTTTCAGTCTTTCTAAGTATTCATCGACCCTAGGCATTGGATATCTATCCTTGACGGTCTTTAAATTCAGAGCCCTATAGTCGACACATAACCTAAGATCGCCTGTTTTCTTCTTAACGAGTAGTATGGGGCTAGCGTACGGAGAATTTGATTCTTTAATTATGCCGTAATCTAACATATTGGAAACCATTTTTCTTACTTCTTCCCTCTCGCTGTAGGCTAGCCAATAGGGTCGATATGTAACTGGCTTTTCATCTGTAAGGGTGATACTCATCTTCTCTATTCCGCACTTTCCCAGTTCGGCTATGTTTGTAGCGAAGCATTCCCGATACTCGTTTAATGGTGTAAGTAATTCGTGTCTATGCTCTTGAGACATATCCGGTTCAATCAGGTTGGTAAGGTCTTCTTCAACGAACGGTTTGAACAAATCTATTTGTCTAACTTCTACGATCTGTCCAGTACCCCTGTTCATATCTGGCATGCATGGTAATCAACATATATGCAACTGCATATTATCGTTACACACGCTGCATAACATCAAAGCATTGTTCATTAGTACACCCTGTACAATAAATCAATAAAAATCAACATATATGCAACTGCATATTATTGTTACACACGCTGCATAATATCAAAGCATTGTTCATTAGTACACCGTGTACAATAAATCAATAGAAATCAACATATATGCAACTGCATATTATCGTTACACACGATAAATTAGGATATACGTACTATATATGTAAACAAATACGCACATATAGTATAGTATACGCTCTGTATGATATTCGCACTCAGTGTTTGAATTATTAATACCCATTCAAATATGAACACTTGTTACTTTTTTTTTGTCGATGTCTATTTTCTTTGTTTCTCTTTCGAGTTGTGTGTTGTATGGGTACGTATCTAAAACTTAGACAATACTGGCCTACCTCATCTCTCCAGTAAGCGTGTTATCCCACCGCTGCTTTGTAAACTCCTCTGATATATGAAAAACACTTTGTTGAAAAGAGAAACAAAAATGTTACAACGCCTAGGTTATTACGAATATATGCCAAAAATTGTCTTTTCCCGCACGCCGTGATTTCTGCCGGTAGACTGCCTTCCCACTCCCTTTTCTCTTATCAGCCGGTACCGTCTTTTTTTTGGATAACGGCTAACTTCGGTGCGTTGCTCGTCAGGTCCATTTCCTTGAGAACGGGTCCGAGTGGTTTGGCTTCCTTGAGAACGGGCCCGAGTGGCTTGGCATGTCATTGTTGATTACAATCGGTAGAAGAGTGAGAGGTCACCAACAACACGCCGGTGAGAAAGTGACTGAAGGTAGCGCGTTAAGGCCGGATCGCCAATTAGTCGAATTGCCCTTCTCTGGACGGCATCTTGTATGGACAGGGTAGTAGGGGCAGCAGCTACCCAGACATGAGAGCAATACTCCAGGCAAGGTCTTATCTGGGCTTTATATAGCGTAAGGAGGTTACATGGTGAGAAATATTTTCTGGCTCTAAAAAGGTACCCAAGCTTTTTACCAGCAGCTGTTGCAATTGACGCGACGTGTTCGTGCCAGATCAGATTTTCTGTAATGTTGACTCCTAACAGCTTGAATGAGTGACTCCTTGGCAGAGCCTGGTTGTTCATTAGAACCTGGTGTTGGCTTGGGCACTTCTTGTTTGATAGCGTACAATACTGGGTCTTAGAGGCATTAAATTTAACCATATTCTTAAGCCCCCAAGCGGTAATGGTATCGAGATCCTTTCAAAGTGAAGCTGCCACTGCCAGTCTTCTGCGTTCCAGCTCGACCACAGAGATCGGTCTATTGCTCGTGATGCCTGCATGCAGCGTACTGTCATCCGTAAAACTGTGGATTGGGTTTGTAGTGCTAGAGAGTAGATCATTAATATGACGCAGAAACCATGTCGGAGCCAATACGGAACCCCGGCATTGATGCTATGGAAAGAAGAGGAAAAGCCGTCTACCACGACAGATTTTCTGACCTGAGAGAAAGTCTGCGAGCCAACCGCAGAGCTTAACAGGGAGCCCATAAGACGGGAGCTTGTTTAGAAGAACTGCATGCCACAGTTGATCGAATGCCTTTGAAATATCGAGAGCAACGACGTGAGCCTCCCCCAAATGACTGGATGAGTTTGCTCCACACATGTATGATGTAAGCCAGGAGATCTCCAGTTGGTTTTTGGTATGGGAATCCATATTGTCTGTCGTTGATTAAGTGATGGAGCTCTAGGTATTTAATGACGCATCTCTCCATCACTTTACTGATTACAGAAAGCAGAGCTATAGGTCTGTAGTTGGTCGGATCAGTTTTGGATCCCTTTTTTGGCACCGGCTGGATGCAAGCTGTTTTCCAGTCTTTTGGGAAAATGCCGGAATCGTAAGACAACCGAAAAAGGCGGATAAATATGGGAGCAAGCTCCGGTGCGCACTTCTTGACAACAATGGAGGGGATCATGTCGGGCCCATTCGCCTTATTAATGTTAAGTGACTGCAGCACCTTCCGAACCATTTTTGTTCTCACCGTTATTTCGCTCATGGCTTGGGGTACTCTCGGTATGGATGGTAACTGGGCACTGGAAGGGACTTTTACAGTGGAGGTTGCTGCGAATGTCTTGGCAAATATTTCGGCCTTGTCCTTGGAAGCAGTTGCTACTGTTCCATCCGCACATGTGATCGGTGGGAAGATACTCCTCGAGAAGTTAACGTCTATTTGTTTGACCAGAGTCCAGAAGGAGCGGCTGCCATTGGGGTGTAACATAACCTTATTTTTTATTTTGGCATCGTATTGAGATTTTGCATGTCGGATGGTTTCATTGTATGTGTTCCTGGACTCAATATCAGCCTGTCTGTTTCCGACTATGGGGTTCAGTCAGTCAGTTCGGTGGGCCAGAACTTTCTGTAGACGAGCTGTGTCACAGGACTTGTTGAACCAGCCGTTGGAATCTGGTTTGTATGATTTGGTTGTATGCGGGATGTATGCTTCCATGCCGACATGAATAACCTCTGTGATTTCCGAACAGACAGTTGATAGATACATCATGTTCTGCAAAGCAAACCTCGCTCCAAGGAAAACTGGAAAAAAAGTCTCTCAGACCATCCCAGTCAGCATGGCCGTAGTGCCAGATTTTGCGGCTTGGGCGGATTTCCGAGGACACATTTGTCGCAGAGGGGAACGTAACTTCAACTAGGCCATGATCGGAGTTGCCTAAAGGAGACTGTATGTCGATCTTGTAGGGGAGAGGGTGAGTAGTCAGAAAAAGATCCAGCAGGCTAGTAGAGTGAGAGGACACACAAGGAAAAAAAGTGTGTTCTTTCACTAGGTGTGTCAGATGTTGGCTTATGGTGAATGCTTCGACGGCGCGCCCCGCTGCGTCAGTTTTGTTGGAGCCCAACCAGGCTTCATTGTGAACATTGGAATCCCCCAAGACAACTACCTCTGAAGACGGATAATTAGTGTTCAGAAAGTCGATCTTTTCGGACAGGTAATCAAGAAGTTCTTAGTAACAAAAACGACCGTTCAATACACATCCTTGTACTAAGTAAGCAGTAGTTATAATTTCTCTGTCTTACTGTAAGTTGGCCATTGGCCTAAACGGTACTAAAAGATTTTGATGGAGAGGGTATGCTGCATCTCCAATTATGTGACTGTTTATACTATGTAAGGCAGTATTTTGGAAGTCGTCGAAGTGAAATAGCTTCTGAAGATGCCACCCACTCGTGGTGGCGAAACGTCAAGCTTTAACGCTAACCGACGCCGGCCTAAAAACCCAAGAACCACAAATTTATGTGACTGTTTTCTGGAAAATAGGAAGGATCATTTAGAAAATCATTCGCTGGGGAGTTTCTAAATACGCGTGCATCATGCACTGCTCCTGGAAAACCTGCAACACAGTGTGTAAAAATACACTGCGAGTTACATACTGCTTGCAAATTAACAGAATAGAACCCTTTGCGATTTATGTAAGATTCTGAATCAGTTTTAGGCTTTCGTATTTTAATGTTGGTGCCATCTATAGCACCAATTACATTTGGAAAACCTGCCTTTTGTTCAAATGACGTCCTTACTTCCAAATATTGGTCTTTGGGCCACTTAATTACTCTGGGGGCTAAGCAGTACAAATCTTTCATAACCCGTCTAACAGCTCTGAATGCAGTAGCTTTGCCCACTCCAAATGTGACATGTACTGATCTGCAAAACAAATGTTCTTCAAAGTGTTTTAAGAGCTTAGCCATCAAACTTACCTGCATGAATCGGGGGTAGCCATAAACCAAAGAGCGATCTTAAGTCGGACCTTGGCTGCAATCGTCGTCTTCCGGAGAAAATTACGTATGTCCTAACCAGCAAATTTGTCAGGAGAAACAAAAAACTTCACTGAAGCGTGAGTACATCTCATACAGGATTGAATTTTGAATATTTGTTGAATACGTACAATTGCATAGAAGAGAGAAAAAAATATTATTCTTTGTTCAAAATTATGGTTGTATAAGGAGTTACGTAATTTTCTTTTCAATATTTGAGGATATAAGTACTTTTCCAGTAAGATAAATACGGGTAATACGTTGATGAGTTCTTTAATGTAAATCAGCTAAATAAACAGATATTCATTAGAAATACATTCAATTTTTGTCGTAAGGTATGTTGTCATAAAATGCATGGTAATCCGATAGTAAAGATTTCTTCAAAATCTGGAGATGCTCGTACTTTTCTTTTTTTATCTTCCTTCTTTCTTGGTAAAGATTTGGCAAACTCTCTGTAGATCTGGGTTGTGCCACTTTAACTCTCTGATTTAATAGTTCCCAGGAATCAGTGTGCCTTATCTTGTAATATATTTTTCCTGTTGGGTCGTATTTTAAAGCACGTATTTTAACTACTGTATCCCTACCTGGTCGAATGGATTTGTAATAATCAAGACCGTCAAATTTCTTGAAAAAATCTAATGATAGGTATTGTACATTATACGGTCTGGGATTCTGGCGAGCAATCTTGAGGGCATGTACATAATCGGGCGGTATATTTATTTTCCTGTTGCGAATCTTTTTCTCTATACAAGAGTGCATGGAGTCAACATCCATTTGAGTATGGCCTTTTTCCAAATATTTCTGAATGATGGTAACCTTGTGCAGCATTGCTACATTCAGTAGTGAATTTGCTAAAATAGAATTTCGATTCTGTCCTGTACATCCGTCACTATAGAAGATAATTTCTTTGTGCTCTTGTAACGGTTCACCCGTTTTCAAAATTATTTCTATATTATTTACTTGGCTACCCTATACAAATAGTTTATAACTTCCTTTTTTAGCAACTACTTCCTCATTATACTAGTACATTTTTATAACTATTTTGCTTCTCACCCCTACCTTTTTCCCCTCTCTACTTTCTTTCAGATGGAAAGATTTTATATTACACCGTCTGCGCATATCTAATGAGTGGGGGGGTATGCTCTTTCTCTCTTTACCGAGGTTAGCTTCTAGATAAAGTGTAATGGTTTATTCCCTTTTGCTTTCTGAACTCAAATAGTTAACACTTAATGTAATTATGTCTCTCTAAGACAATCTTTTGTGTCTGTGCCATTATGTCTTAATCAAGGAGGACCACATTTTTTTTCGGGGTGCCACCATGAAGACCTAACCTTTTTTCGGGGTGCCAACATCGAAACCACCTTTTGGTCGTGGTGCCACCATGAAGACCTAACCTTTTTTCGGGGTGCCAACGTCGAAACCACCTTTTGCTACCATGAAGAACACCTTTTGTCGGGGTGCCACCACCAAAGCCACCTTCTTTTTCTCGGGGTTGGCACCCCGAAGACAACTTTTCTTTGAGGGCACCACACCTCTTCCATGCCACCACCTGAACTCCTTCCGAAGAAGCCAGCCCTCTGGAGCACCACCTTCCCTTCGGAAGGGCACTACCATGAGGACTTCCTTCTGAAGATAAGTTCTTTAAAAAAATAATAAAATGTACTGCATTCATATATATACCAAAATAAATCATTATTAAACCATTGTTGTCCTATTTTTCATTTCTTGGCGGCTAACTAGACTCACGCATTCACGCACACACGCACGCACCTACATACCCTAGTCTCATGCAAACCTACTGAGCTGCTGGTTGCTATGAGTAATGAAAGTGTTGGCTGGTGGTTCATGACCAGGCAACATTTTTATTGTTACACTCTTCCGGTAAAGCAGGAATCACAGTATTTTCTAAAAAGTGAGTCAAGATAGAGGAAAACTCGTTGGCTGTGAGGCCACCTTCTGTTTCGTTCCATAAGAAACAGTACCCATCGTGGGTTTTCAAATAGAGCAGCGTAAAATTGTGCACAATCAATTTAGTCTTGTAATACATGGCGTTCACAGTAGAGTTTGGACACAGGAGAACTGCTTGCAGATCCATCGTAAACACTGAAGAGTATGACTTCTTATCATTTTATTTTTCTTCCCTAGCTTCTTTTTTCTGCTGTTGATGTAACTCGTACTCTTCTTGTGTGAGATTTTTGGTTTCATAAGCAACGCAGACGTCGCATAAATCTTTCTTGGGAACATGCATCGAAAGATTTCGTTTATTGAATTCCTTGAAGAAGATCGTCCGAGATACAGGTTCTTCGCCATTATCAGGACAATGGCGTCGCTTATAAAACCCAAACAACTGATTTGTTGACGTCCACATTGGTTCCAAATACAGTTTACTACTGGATGCTCTGCAATAGCGTGACTCCAGCTTGGGTATTGAATAAAAAAAATCATTCAGCCTTCTATATCTGCCCTCATATAGTTTACTTTTATCTTTCCTTTTATCACTCAACTTTTTTTCGACATCTGTTAATTTATCACTTTTTATCCAGTTCAAAACAGTAGATTCTTTCATACCTATTGTATTAAGGAACATCTTTTTGCAAACCCTAACTTCTTTGTTGTCAACTTTTAAGAAATACTTTTTTAGTGAATAATTTCTACGACTGCTTTCCTCTGCTCCCCTTCTTCTTTTCACATTTTCGATCTTCACTAAGCCTTGAATGTAAATTTTTCTCTCCTGCCAATTCATGTGGTTCCAAAATATACCAAAAAGATATTTCCTGCTTTTTTGTGTTAATTTATCGCATTGTATTTTATTAGATTTGTTTTTAATTTTACAGTCGCAGAGATCGGATATTATTTTTCTGTTTCTAGGTATATCGTATTTCCATTTTCTTCCACATTTCATTTTTCCTCTGTATTCTAAGCCCTTTTCACGGTTTTTTTGGTTTATACAGGGTTACTGGTAACTCGACCACTTTCCTGCAGGAAGTGATAGAGGGACTCAAATGCAATAGATTTGACCCCCCATATGTAATTCCGAAAACCGATAGTTTTCGAGATAAATTAACATTTAACGTTTTTCAACGATATGTCCAAATTTCCACACTACATCCCAAATTTAGAAAAAACCCTGCTGTCGATTTTAGTAATTTCCAATTTAGTTTTTTACTGACACATACGCAAATCTAATTTAGTATTTAAATGTGTAAAAATACTAAACAGTTTCAAACTACATACAATTATTTAAAAAATAAAGAACAAAATTTTTACATTCACCGCGAAAGAAAATTGTCTAGCTCAAAAAAAGATATACAACCAGTCAAACAAATTATTTTAAAAACTTCCTTATTTGATGGCCTCTTCCAAGGACAAGAATGACAGTACAACCACAAGTAACTATTTAACAAAATTTATCAACATAATACAGAATCAGCAACAACATGATATTCCAGCATGATGCTTGTCCAGCACATTACCGTGTTCGGCAGTTGTTGGACAACACATACCCGAACAAATGGATAGGGGAGGGTGAACCCATCCCATGGCCTGCGCGGAACCCACCTCTTGATTTTTACGTCTGGGGTCATATGAAGGCATTGGTTTACGAGACTCCAGTTAATACTGCTGACGAACTAAGGCAAAAAATTATCAATGCGGCGGAGGAGATGAAACGAACTTTTTCAACACGAGTTACAAAAACCGAAGTGAGGAATCGGATCCGTACTTGTATCCGAAATCAAGGGCAACACATTGAGCAAGACCTCTAGAAACATTGAGTGGATTTAATTTGTTTTACTTGGATAAAACCATAGACCGCATTTGCAAACATTCTAGTATATAACTGAGTTATCAATAATGATTGTACTGTCATTCGTTCTTTTTGAATAGGTTTTTTTTATTCATTGCTGTTTATAATCTTTCTGAAAAGGTTATTAGGTAGAAGTTTTTTTAGCGATTTGTTCAGCCGTTTGTATAATTTTTTTTGAGCTAGATAATTTTATTTCACGGTAAATGTAAAAACTTTGTTGATTATTTTTTAAATATTTGTATTTAGTGTGGAGCTGTTTAGTATTTTGAAACATTTTAATACTAAGTTAGCTTTGTGTATGTGTTAGTTAAATACTAAAATAAAAATTATCAGAATCAACAACAGGTTTTTTTCTTAGTTTAGGAGGTAGTGTGGAAATTTGGACATTTGGTTGAAAAATATTAAATGTTAATTATCTCGAAAACTATCGGTTTTCGGAATTACATATGGGGGGTTAAATCTATTACATTTGAGTCCCTCTATCACCTCTTGCAGGAAAGTGGTCGAGTTACCAGTAACCCTGTATTTTTCAACCATTTAGATGGGTCAACATTATGCCGCTTAGCTCTTTATCTCTGAGATAGTTCTTCTGTTTCTGTTCTGTTTCTGTTCTGTTTTTCTGAATCAATGGAATTCACTCCCTCTCTAGATGCCTGTACTGTACATTCCTGTTCATCGATAGGTTCTTCTTCCAAATTATGATTCAGTTCCGTTGTCTGATGTTCTTGAAGTTCCCTTGCAACTGAATAGAATGATTCACTTGCAAGTTGAGAATCATCTACATTTTCATCTATAATTACTTCAGTCAAAATATCTAGCTCACAACCATTTGGAGCACTACTCTCAGCTATATCACTTTCTGTTTGTTCGACCATACCATTTTCTACAATGCTGACTAAATTCAAAATACTATTCTCTCCAACCTCATAACTAGCATTTCTCCCCATATCCGCTATTTTTCTAGCTCTGGTAGACATCGTAACGGGGCTGTAAACAAAAAACAAAAGATAGCCGCAATATCAGAATCAGGCTGTCGATTTACAGAAAACTTGCAGATTCTCAAAAGTAATTCCAAATTAAGTCGAAACTTAAGTTTTAGGCGTTATATTAAAACTTAAGTGGTCATTATAATGCAAATTACAGATTTCTTATGAATATTGAATGAAAGAGAATACCAGAACAGACCATTATATAAATAAGTGCGCAAATCACGTATTTCCCTAGTCTAATAATTATACCGAGATACGCCTGTTAAGGCAGATCACGTATCTCCAACAGTGGAGAAATTCATTTTTATATAGGCTATTATTGATTACTATAAACTGCAGATATAAAAAAAAGTGTTCTATAGTACTCACCTTATATCTTGTACAGTTCCTTTTCTTTTAGAAATGATTATTCTCACGCTAAAATCTCTATAAATCGTATACCACTTAGCGCCGGCTTGCAGGCTTGAGTGTTGACACAGAGAATGAGCTGATACGCATTTTTCGCAGGGACGCTAAACAGCGTCTGGAGATACGTATATTTCATTGACGAATTTCAACTTGTATCAAATTACTTCAGGACTTACTTACTTTGTGAATCAGACAGTTACTTCTATAGCTAACAGATGGCACAAAAATCTCGTTTTCGCAAAAACGTGGAGTTACGTGATTTTCTCCGGAAGGCGACGAATAGGTTTTTTCCTGACTTCGACTCTGTTCTTGATAAATTATCTCCCAAGAAATTTAACATGTAGTCGAATGTATCTGGAGAGACTCTATAAAAGGTATAATCATGTATATTATGAATTTCAAACCATATTTTTGTTTACCTGAAGTGCTGTTTGAATGTTTGTGAGCTATATCCTGGAACTACCCTTTCTATATAGTCCTATGTTTGAGGTGTTTCGCGTGAAATCCTGCTATTGCCACAACTCATCATAGCGTATGCAAAATTTAGCCGATTACTTCTCATTAAATACATCTCTTCATCATCGGACGAAGTCGAAATCCCTTCAGAGTCATCCGGACACGCCAGAAGTTGAATAGCGGCTATTAAATGTTTATCCATTTTGCCCACACCCGATAGAAATAGATTCACTAATTATGCCTATCCTATCAGCCTATCTATTTCAAATTCAATTTTCTTTTTCTCTACGTCCCAGCTACCGACTATTAAATCAAATCCCAGCACCAGAAAATCGTCCCAAAGCCCAGTAGCACGTCGTTGACAGGTGTCGTAGTGTCGTTCAGTCACGCGCATGCCCTGCGCATAAAGTCGTTCCGATTCATTTTGCGCTGATGTCACATATGCACAGCTTTTTGAATCGTAACGGATTTCTATGCTTGCAGAAGGTGTTGCGTTTGCTGCTCGAATCGGGACGCACACCCTATGTCACCAACGTGTCAACTGTCAGACAGTGTTGTCACAGACTTGAAGCGCGCGAACATTTAGAGCCCTTTTATGCATCGCGTCGCACGACGCGTGACAAAAATGTCTCGCGTTGTTCAAGCGTCCCTATCAGCGTCAAATGACGTCCGTCGGGCAGACGCCTGGCAGACGTCGCCGACGCGCCATTTGGACTGAAATGCCTACAAGACGTTTTTTAATATAATCAGTTGTCATTGTTGGAAGTGTCAAGATGGACCCGTGTGTGGTTTATGTGTTAACAATGAAACGTCGAAAAAGGAAAAGATCGTCGATACATCCACTCAATGCTGTGCGACATTTGAGGGGCGCATTTTACACTCTCTATGAAGAATTGCGAAATCATGATGAAAAGTTTTTTAACTACTTCCAAATGCGTATTTTTTCTTTTGATGAACTTTGTTTTAAAGTTAAAAATACTCTTACTTCAAGACAACAACTTGTGCAAGGTTTAGCTTTCCAGCCTGAGGAAATGATGGCAGTGACAATAAGGTAATAACTGAAAATGGTGTATTACTTTTTTTTCATAAAATGAAGTTAGACACAAATTATTCAAAATGTGAAGCTATTTATTATTTGGCGAGAAATAAGAAAGGTATGTTGCCGAAGTCATATTTATTTTAGAAATACTAATGTAAAGATAACAATGAATCCGATGTTTCTGAAATTGCCGGTGATACAGTAGGGGCCAACACGCGATAATTGGTGCCAGAAATAGACCCTTCTCTGAGCTGCTCCTGCGATTGGTAGTTATATATGGGTGGGTTCGAAGGGCCGGGTTGGCTGACATGAGTTGTCGGCATGTTAGACTGATAAGGTCCCTGATATGGTTCAGGTCTATAATGCTGTTGGAGTTCATAATGCGTTTGAGGTCTATGGTACGGTTGAGCTTCATAGTGAAGTTGATTCTGCACTTTGTTGTTGTAATTGATCAGAAGGTGTAAAACATCGGACTGGAACTGTAATTCCTCTGCAACAGGCAGTCTTTTTACAGTAGACAGCAGAGATCTAAAAAATGCAAGATCCTCGTTTTCGATCATTTCCGTAACACCTTCTCATCGTGACATAATATCCATGTATCTCTCTAGTTTGTCTTCAGTCTTGGCTTTTTTTCGTCGGTGCTGCGTACTTGCACTTAGCGGAGTTTCTTCGATATTTCCAGTTGCTGTTTCATTGCTGCCTACTTGTTCATCTTCTTGATCACCGTTTTCACCATCGCGATGAGAATCTTCTGTTGTATTGTGGGCCATATTACATCTCAGGAAGTCTTAGACCCGATTTTATCAACACGCATATTTAACAAAGACTTTGACAAAGCTTTTCTATTGGATGTTATTTAGGAAAAGCTTTCTATTGGGTATTGAGGGCTATGTTAATAAGTATCATCCAATAGTATTTTCTCAATATTGAGAACAAAACGTCAAAGCTGGATGACACATAGCAGGATGTTAGAACAAAGCGATTAATTTGCAAATTAATGCCACATTTTTCATGTTTACATTATAATTATTATCTACCTAAGTAGTATATCAAGCGGGGTACTGCACTGTTGGTAACCCCCCTACCATCCACATCTGAAGAAGTGAGTCTTTTCGGAGTGTTGGTCGACGTCGTCGACGACAATGACCAGAAGGTGGTCAGACTTGCGGCCGCCGCGCGTACCATGCGTTCAAGGTCACCGCCGAAGAGCGAGGAGGTGACGTGATGCTGAAGACGAAGAAGGGCAAAGTTCAAGGTCACTCCGAAGAATGCAAAAGAAGTGACGTCATGCCGAAGAGATCTGACGAGACAAGCCTAGCCTGGCCTCGCCTCGCCGTTACTCTACTCGAAAGACTGTACCTACAAGCGAAACCCAATACCTGTACCCATTAGCTGAATGTATTCGAATTTGCTTTGCCATGACTCTTCTCTAAAAAACACTACACACATACACAGTACAACAGCACCCTGTATACACGACATGTACATATAACTTTGTAACAGTTTGTTGTTAAATAAGAATCCTTGAATGAACGCGCGTGTGTGATAGGGGGAAATGCAAAGATAAAAGTCTGCCTTGTGTGTCAGTAATTTTAGTGCAATTTAAATGAATTGATCATACATTTTAGTATAATTATGGGCCATCATTGATAAAGTGTCGCAGTAAAATGCAGGCATATAGATAAAACATAAAGGCTGGTTTACATTGGCATAAATAGCAGCAGCACATTAGCAATTGTAGGAACTCTACTACTAATTATACTAATGTAAACTAGCCTTAAAATATATTTGTACATAAAAAAGGGAATAATTATTGCAAACTAATCAATTATTATTATATGGAAACTTTAGCTGGGCTTGAAATGTCAAAGTTGATTTCAGTAAGTGTTTGAATTTGGTAACGAACAGAAGAATAAAAAAAAAATAATGGGTGTCGTGAATTATACTGTACGAGTGGAGAAGGACTTAGAGAAAGCGAGGAAAGATATTCGGGAGAGAGAGATACGAGGTGTTGAGAATCGAGAATACGTTGGACAGGAGTTGTCGTTATTAAGCATGATACATGGTGAGTTTCCAGTACCAAGGTGGTTTATGGAGTATATTGAAGGAATGGATTTAGGAATCATTAATGACTGGGACAGAGGAATGATAAACTTGGTACTGGAGAACGCTAACGCAGCTGATTGAGAAGGTAAAAAACTTACTAAAACCATTTGTTTCTATTCATAATAAGCTGTCCATTTTGACATGCAAAAGAAAGACCTAGTGGTATAATACCTTTTTTAGGGCCATCAGAACATTGCCTTAACTATTACAGAAATCACGGGACTTAGAATTGTCTAATGTATACATACGAGTATTGCTTAGATCGTTCTGAATTTAGTAACATGGAAATTAAAAAGAAAAAAAAACTGAAAATATAAAACGGAGAGACTTAGGAAACTATTTACTATTATTTTTTTTTGTGTTTTATGTTTTTTGAGGACATACGAACGATTACTTAGTTGCACGGGATCTCAGATTATAGCTTCATACAAAGGGAATATAATAAAATGATATCACTGTTATGTGTGGGAAGTACTGAGTCAATCAACTTGACTCCATTTTTTGTTTTAATGAGTAATAGTGATAATTAATAACTAACACTGTATATTATTCTTTTATTCATTTTACAGGGTAGGGAGTGTTTTTTTTTGGATGAGAGTTTTGAAAAAAATTAGGACCTGTACAGAGAATTGACATGTATGGAAGTAACTATATCATATAAGATACATTAGCAATTTTTGGATGAAGATGTTACAACATGAGAAGACAACAGAAAGTGTCAGAATGGTTTCAAGGTAGAAAATGGTAAAAAATAAAAGACACTAACACCGTATATCTTTGTTTATTCATTGCAACCATCTAAATTAGTAATCAGTTTCCAATTATATAGTAAATGTACGTTTTCTAATGCACAAGTTAAATTGTTATACAAATGCTTAAAACAGTGTCTGTATTTGAATGTCTTTTTGAGAGTAGCGAGGCTCGGACATCCTGCATCATATAGATCGGTGACGTGATTAGTCATAATTCTCTCCAACCATTGCTTCTTTTGGTGCCCTTTGACGAAAATTGGAGCATCTTGTACAAAGTCCTTGATGAATGTTGTTATTTGTTCATAATATAAAAAGTCTTCAGTTTATGTGCGCTTGCTTGGAATTACTTAGCATATCAAATACACAAGGTATTTGTATTAACTTATGCTGCCAGTAACCTGTTACAGTATTCATAATTGCAATTTCTTTGCAAATGAAGTTGCAGCCATTGGTAAATCCTTGAATATCAATTATAAACATTTTATTTGGTTATGATTACCAAGTGTATGTGGGGTGTGTGTTACTTATGGCAGATCTTCTAGTGTACTGATCTGATTTATGTTAAACTATGTCCTTTTTATTTATCCAGCTGTCTTTTGAAGGGCCGCTGAATCCTAGCCACCGAACTAATATTTGATCTCCTTTGGTCTTTAATACCTTCTCTACTAGATAGACATCTGGATATTTAACTTTTTGCAATTGTTGTCTGTAGAAGATCCCAGAAATATTTTGACCAGTTTTATCTTTCAATAAGTATGTAATGGGATTAGTCAGCTTTATTTTATGAATTGTGAAAATTTCCGTTGACCAATTTGGTTGATATTTTTTATCAAAGATGCCTCTCACCTTAGAAATACGTACATGATCACCAACCTTCAATTTTGATTTTAAGTCTACAATTTTTATGCGATTATATACAGTAGATAATAATCGTTTTTCATCTTTCTTTGTGACATCTGCAGGTTTCATTTGTATAGTTCGGTGTTTTTTATTGTTATATTGTTTAACAATTTTAGGTAGAATATTCAACCATTTATAATTACCTTGTAAACTGAACTCTTTCCACATGATACTTTTCATTGTTCTATTGACTCTTTCTACAATTGCTGCCTTTTTTTCAGTGAAGACATTATAATGATTAATATTATATTGTTTCATTAGATCCTTGAAGTTTTTATTGAAAAATTCTAGTCCCGCATCAGTTTGTAGATTTCTCGGTGTTTGTTCTTTTAATACAGTTTTCATAGCTTTTGAAACTTCTTTACCTGTTTTATTTTTCAACGGTAATGCCCATAAGAATTTCGAAAAGCAATTAATTACAACTAGTATATATTTGTATCCCTTATTTTCTTTTGAATATGGTATCATTTCTACGAGATCGGCTTGAAAGAGATCATTTAGGGACTTTATAATTGTTTTCCTTCGTGGGAAATTTTTTCGTGCTTGCTTATGTATTTCTTCAACAACTTGCCGCTTAGCGTTGGTTGCAAATTTTTTTGACATTCTTATTCAATATAATTACCTTCTTTTAGCTCTTCTATTATGGAATTTATCTCGTTAATATGCGACGTATGACCTGCAGCTCGTGACGCTATCAGAAGGCGTAAGCGATTTACAATTTCGTTAATATCATCAAAATATATATAATCCTTTTTAGTACCAGTAAATTCCATTGATATCAAATTGCTATTATCACTGGATAGTAGCCCATAACCTTTCGATGTAGAGGGTGCTATGAGTTCTTTATACTTTTTCAATTTACTTCCATCGACTTGAGTATTAGATCTGTAGTAGCGTTTATGTGCGTGAGTCCTGGTTACGATCTGCCTGTAATTTTTAAGGTCTTCGGCATTAAATATATTTCCGTTGGGTCTTTTTTTGAATAACAATTAATATAAACCGTGAGTACCCTTATATCGTTTACCTTTGACATAAACATCAGCGTCTACGAATTGTAGTTGAGAATCACCAATCATGAACTTTTCGAATCGAATTCCTTATTAGTAGTATCATTATACATGTCACTTATGTATTTTCTGGGTAATACATCATATTGTTCCAAATATTCAGTAAACGATTTTTCTGCAATGTCATCAAATCTATTTTTTTCGCTGCTGCTAGTAGCAATATTATAATTATATTCAGATTCATTGTCTTCATAGTCAGAATTTATATCGGCTATAATTGATCTTTTTAAACTACTAGGTTCATCATTATTGTCATCGTCTTCGTAATTATTACGAGTAGATAACTTTCTTTTTGTAGTTGATTTGAATGATAATCTTCTTTTATGTGGAAAATTAGGGGTACTCCATACTGTATCACTATCAGCACTACCATCTTCTCGTTTTGTTTCGTGTTGTTGAGATTTTAAATCTTCTGGTACTGTACGTGTGCTGGCAGTAGTAGTACTAGTAGTCATGCCAGCACTACTGTTTGGATTTTGAAGTTTAGTTTCAATATTTTTTAAATGCTTAGTGATAGGATTGTATAGGGTTTCTTGTAGCATTTCACCATATTTTAATTTTCTCAATTTAGCTCGTATATTATTACGTTTTAATATTAATAGTTTTTTCAGATCTTTCTCAGTTAATTTTTTTATCATGTTCGTTCTATCCAATATTAATGCGGTTTTGTCGAACAGATATTGATCAGGTTACGATCAGATGTTGGACAGCGATTGATCCGTTATGGTTGAATGAGATCGAAATCGTTAAATATAAATAAAATGATCTATACCTTTTCTATATCTACCATTATCAATGTTACAGTCTTTGAATATCGTTAGAAAATCGTACGGATCTGTCCAGCAAACGGCACATATTCTTTTAAATTCATCAAATGACTGTATATCAGTACCGAAATGATCATTATAAATATGTTTCAAGTTTAAGTCATCCTGCTTGAAAACAATCCAAACATTAGCATTATCTCTGATTAAATGTTTAGGGATTTTTGCATAAGTTTGACATAAATAAAAGGAATCTATACTGTTGTGACGACCCATGCTGAAATATTCTCTTATAACATCCTGATTTGTACATAATATATCGTCAAACATAAAAATAGAATTTGGTTTTGCTTCTGAAGGATGAAGAATGTTTTCACTGGCATTAAATGGGAAATATTCAATTCCTTGTATCGGTTTTAATAATTCTGCTAAATATACGTATTTCGGTTGGTATAGGGACTTTGAGTATATATAAATATTTTCAAATTTTAAACCGTTTTCATGTTCAACCAAATTAATCATAAGATTCGTTTTTCCACAATTAGAAGGTCCTACTATAATACAGCAGAAGAAGATCAGGGATGCTGCGACAGAAGAAAAAGCTAAAGGAGAGGACGTCAAAGTCAGATTCCAAAGGCTGATACTGAATGGAAAGACCATGGTTTGGGACCAAGAAGAGAACAGACTTATGCCAAAAAACTAAACCCAGAATATGACGAAGGAGACAGTAGGCTAACGACAAGGCTATCGGACAGGACAAATGATAAGGATCAAGGAAAAAATCTCAACATGGATGGAACGGAATTAAGGGGAAACTCTCGGGTGCAGGAGACTGATGACCTCCTCACCTTAAACCAACTCATCAATGAAACCTCTACAAGCGATAATAATATCAAACAGACCAATGTTATACATACCCTCAGAAAGAACTTCCAATTTGGATGTTGGAACGTCCGCACAATGCGCATTTTCAATAGCAACGTGAAATCAGTGTTATTGTATGGATGCGAAACATGGAAAAGCACAAAAGCCAATGAGCGAAAACTCCAAGTTTTCATTAATAGATGTCTAAGGAGGGTCCTACGGATTTTTTGGCCAAGGACAATCTCGAACGAGGACTTGTGGAAAATATCAGGGTTTAAGAAAGTAGGGACGGAAATCAGACAGAGAAAGTGGAATTGGATAGGTCACATTCTGCGAAGAGGAACGGAAGAATCTGTAGCTAGAACGGCGTTAGACTGGAACCCCCAGGGCAGCAGACACATAGGAAGACCAAGGGTGACCTGGAGAAGAACGGTTACAGATGAGGCAAGAAGAATGGGCAAGACATGGAGAGAGATAAAAGCGCTTGCAAAGAATAGATCAGACTGGCGTCAGTTTGTAGAGGCCCTATGTTCCTTAATGGAATGATGGGACTATATATATAACTATAATACAGCGTATTGTTGAAGGAAACAACACACCATGTCTGTTGAATGATTTATCGTTAAATGTATTTCGTTCAATTTCTAGGGTAGTTTCTTGTTTGACGATTCGCATTTTTAATTATACATATATATCTATATATATACTACACGAGAACTTTAATAGTAATGCTAAATAATGGATATATAGCTTACTTAAATACTAATATTGTTAGAGTGCTTATGTGTGTATGGATATATGTGTGATTGTGTGATGATGTGATGGTATGTGTGTGTGTCTGTGTGTTTATGTGGTCTACACAATAAGACACTCTTCTCCAACAAAGTATTTATTAGACCTTCCAAAACAATATTTATTTACTCTATACCCAGTAATAAACAGCAACAAAAACAACACCATAGATAAGAATACAGGCAATACAGGGATTACTAATAGTATAATACAAACCACCCCTCATCTTCGTTCTCTTGGTGTATCACACCAAGACGGCATAGCAATCTGCAAATATGGACAAACAATTAATTGCGCAATATATGAATACTCCTCGATGTGTATATCATCAGAAGACGTATTTTGTACAATGAGGTGAATCGGACCATCACAGTCATTGTCTATGGTACCTTCGATCACCAAAAATGGTTGTGTAAGAGAACTAGATTTCCCTACCAAACGACCATAATAACCTAATGGTAGGTTCACCTCTATTTGCATATCAATTGCTACTCTTTCGTGTGAGTTGATATCTACCCCACCACGAGGTACAGCTAGATCAATACCCACTGCTGCAGCACTACTGAGCCTAGGCAACGGTATATCGGCAGCACCAATCGTATCCAAGTTGCCCGTGTACGTGAGTACAAGATCACCAGATCTAAAGTATGCTGGCCACACAGTACATCGAACGTGGCCACGGGACCATTGCCTACGACTTTCAGTCATGCGAGCTATATGCAGCGCCTTTGCTTCTGCTTCTTCCAGAGAACGCGTTGCAGCCACAGCAGCCGATATTTTAGCAGCAGCTGATGTTAGGTATTGAGACGTTCGCGTCAATTCATTTATATCAACGCCAACGTCACCACCGTCACTACTGCTAGCTGTCATGGTTGTTGCTGTGGATGTTGATGCAGCGGCTTCAGCGGCGGCTGCTGCGAGTGTAGCTGCAGCTGCTGCTGCTGATAACATCGAACACCTCGTTGACATATTTTCAGTTACAAGCAAACCCTCATTCGATTCCATAGTA
Source organism: Callosobruchus maculatus (assembly GCA_951848785.1). Classification (NCBI taxonomy): domain Eukaryota; kingdom Metazoa; phylum Arthropoda; class Insecta; order Coleoptera; family Chrysomelidae; genus Callosobruchus; species Callosobruchus maculatus. The sequence continues at coordinate 2,369,642 of CATOUR010000085.1, read as the reverse complement.
GTAGTCGATGTGGTGGTTGTGGTATTAGTGGTGAGGGCTGTGGGAGGTAGATTTTTACGACGTAGCGTCACTACAGGACAGCCATGTTGCATGTGGACAATTCTCTCATCATCGTCCTTGTCACCAGCACAGCCGTTGTTGCTGTTGTTTTGAAACCGCTCAGTCTCCTCTTCTTCCTTCTCCTTGTCATCAGCTTCCTGGTTATCGTTAGCGGTTGCAGGACAACAATTACCAAAAATGACACGATCAATCTCTGCAACGATGTCAGAGGAGTATAGCCGCTGCCGCTGCGGTTGAGTAACATCTTTCGCCTTCTCAACTGCTTGCGGCTGCTGCTGCTGTTCTTCATGATCCTCGGGTGATGTTGTACCAACAACAGCCGCTGCCGTCGCGTCAGCTTCCTCCACCTCGTATAAAGTAGCATCATTTATGACTACCCGTTCATTTACGATATAGTCGAACTCCATGGGTTCCACTTTAATCTGAAAAAGTTGTTTGTTGTTAAGAATAAGCAAAATTTAGACGAACAAAAAAAAAATTACAACTCATAGTACGGTCAGCTGTTGTTGTTGGTATTTGTGTGTGGAGTTATTGGTACATCAACAATACTTTCATTACATAATAGATCGTCTGTTTCGGTGTGTGAAATAGTACTGGTGATTGTAGTAGTTGTTGGTGTTACAGTAGTAGTAGTAGTAACAGGATGGTAATCCGTATGATGATTGTAGATTGATTTGCTACAGAAACAAAAGTACATTTGGCAAATGTCACACCATTGTGTTCCTATGTACTGTTGACGGAGTCTTTTCACTTTGTGGCTGTTGTTGTTGCAGTCACTGTTATTTTTGAATCTGTCTTTGTCAGTAAAGACATTAGTCCAGCGCTGTTTCAGCTAAAACAAAACAAAAAAAAAATCGAAATATAGGTAATGGTAAGGTTTTTTTTCCGTGAACAATTTAACTTACACACAAACACACACATACACACCATCATTTCTGTCATTGTGCTGCTCATTAAATAGGGTGAGGTGTATGTTTGTTGTAGAATCAGTTAAAGACAATAAGGTGATATTTTTTTTATGTTATATAACCCCATGGAAGTGTGTCTGTATAAATGTAATTAACTATCCGTTTATCATCGTATGGGCTAAGAGCAATTTTGTTTTGTACTGCTGTATGAACTTGATGTTTCTGCGCGATTATTATATGTTGTTGTACTTCAACTTGTATATTTTGAAAGAGACATTTATGGTAATCTTCAAAAGTAATATCTTTCAACGTAGATTTTTGTACACCTTTAGCTTTTTTAAATGATATGTAATTTTCTCTTCTACTACTAATAACATCACTACTTTTTTCATCAGACAAAATCTTGAATGTATACATTTTTGACCTCAATCCAATGAAATGAGTCATAATTTTACCAGCATTTTCATCTTTCATGAGCCCTAGCACCTTTTTGTTCATTTGAGGAATACCATATACGTTATTTGGTTGATAGTCAGATGTATCGAATTTGTGTATATCCGTTTTGATGTGAGCATAAATGTCATCAACAAAAAAGTGATAAATTAAGCTGTCAGTGTCCGTATATAAAAGTTTAGCTTGATTTTGGAATTTTGGTTTTATATAATTATAATGAAAATCATATAGAATAGTCTTAGATATATCTAATATTGACATACCAACATATATTGGTTTACAAAAGTTAACCTTTAAGCGTTGCATTTCAATGATAACGACATCTTCAGCTAAAATCATACAGCTGTGGAAGTTTGGTTGAGAAATATAATAATTTGCACCGTAACGACCTGACCATCTTGTTACTATTCGAACATCTCTGTATTTTCTAACATTTTCCATTGTCTTACCAAACACTGCGTTTATGAAAATTTTGAATAAGTTTTTATCAAATTCATTCATACTACGCTTACGTAATTCGATATTGAGAGAGACATATTTTTCTAGCCATGCTGATTGTTTGAACTTTAAGCAACGATGAATTTTGGTGAGCCGTACCCCCAGTTTAAGTGCTTGTTGGAGACTTTTATAATGCACTACATATTTTTTTTATTATATAAGGTGGCCATTAACTTCGAAACGTTCTGTTCTGATATAGGTGGCACCATGCGTTCAGGAAGCAAAGGTAAATCTTTATGAGTATCAAATAGTTCGTTTGGGTATTCTAAATCGACTTCCAGTATATACCCATAATCACTATCATCAGGACAATTGATTATATTTTCACTATATATATTGATCTCAGATACCCATTCAAAATTCGCATACGGTAAGGGTGCGCACATCCCCCGACCGTACAAGGTATTTATATCGAAATACATTAGATAAGACGTAGGTAAATCAGGGTTGAAATTTTCACCCATATACTTGTTGTTTGCTTCACCGTATCTATTACTACATTGAGATAATCCACCACGAATACCCTTCTCAATGAACAGTGCCATATTAATATCTGTTAATAATTCCAATTTCACATCGGTTATTTTTAACATTGCATCAAATGCTAGACCAGGAAGTGTGTAATAATGAAGACTATCTAAACCGTAAGTTTTCATGCACATTGATCGGAAATTTTCGAAAATATCAGCCAGAAGAAGAACGTCAGTTTTAAGATAGAGTTCTGCATATTCAGCCAAACTTTTTATATTGAACGTATCCCAAACGTTACAAGCATGCCTATACTCTTCGATAGATATACCAGCATTAGAAATACTACTATAAAATGCCTCTATTGGTGGTAAATGGGTATCTTTTAATTTTTCCCAATTGTCTAGATACTCATACGGAAAAACACCCTTTCTGGTAACCAACTTAAATTTTGTATCGTCTGTCTGAAATTTTTTGCTTATAGTTTTTTGCTCATTATCTAGATACGATGATAGCTTTTCCAATTTGTCAGCCATGAATCTAAATGAATCAATAAATCTATAATCTATTTTGGTGTTATCGATGTGTTTTGTGAATGATATAAATTTTTCCTTATTGAGAGGTAATAAGCTGATTTTTCCTTTCACCCTAGTACAGAGCCCTTTGACGAGAAAGAAACTATCATAATTAGACAAATTATGAAAAACTACCGGTATAGTTAATTTACCATTATCTTTAACTTGTAAATTACACGTTTGATGAGCAGCACCTCTATATTTTCCAGTAAAATGACAATGATCTTTGACTTTTATTTCATGGATTGTAAAAGACTTTGAGCAAAGGTGACACGTTGAAGCATTAGCAAAATCTTTTTCATCATCATCTGACATTTCTATAGATTTACAAGTTTTTTTTCGTATTGAATTTAAATCCTTAGCAATAGTTTCCAATTGTTTTACAAACCACACCTGACAGTCACGACCGGTGTAGCTTTCGAATTTTGACAGTGAGTCATCATATGAACATTTCAGGTAGTATGCAATACTAAATGCTTCATGTTTCTGATACTTTTGCATTTTACCTTCAGATTGATCTTTATCATTATATGATGTGAGAATGCTCTCCAAATCGGCATATATAACGAATGGCACTGGAATTTTAGACTGAAAGTTTTTAAATTTCAATATGCTATTTTCTTTATTTGGTAGAATAACTTTGGTTTCGCTCAAATTCCTACAATCTTCCAGATGCCGTTGTAAATAAATATCACTACTAAAATGATTCAGACAGCGTTCACAAATCCATTTTTTGTTTCTAACATTTCCTAATTGTTTAAAAAGCAAGCGAGATAAATTTCTAATACAAACATAATGAAAAATTGATCCTTTTAGATTTAAACCACTACGATCATCACTACTAATGACTTCATCTAAAGTGTCTCTCTCAATATTCGTATGAGTTGAAAGCATTAGTAAATTGACTTTACAAGAAAATTCTGTTTTGCTGATCAATAATGGTAATATTTCCTTGTTTTGTACAGTAAAAATATTTACAGCTATTTTGTTCATCAATTCAAATTTCGATACATCTTTCAAACTCATAGGAAATTCTATACCATCGTACCGTAATACTCTACTAAAATGGGGATACACATGACATGCAGAACAGTTTATCTTACTATTTGTTGAAAGCCTTTTTTGAACTTTTCTTATATCACTGATGTTGTAGGTATCAATGGATCGCATTCTTTGTATTAAATCTTCGGGGTTATTGTAGTATAAACTGCATACGACTGACCATAAAAAGCAATAGGAATCATTATTTTTGATGTTAATAACACTTTTAGATTTCTTTATGAATTCAGGAACCTCAATATATGTTGATGTGCCTATATTAATGGGAGTATATTGATTTATGTTAACTTTAAGATGGAGTATGCGTAACAATGCCCATCCAGAGTCTTTTTCTTGAAAATCATCAAATTTTTTTAAAATTTTTTCAATAATATTTATTTTATACCAGTTCTTTAGGTCAGTGTTATAATCTATAATTTGATTGTTAGTAGTTAAATGTTTTAGCGAGGTTTCAGCAGTCTGCGGTTTTATAAATTCTCCACAAAATGCAGCATTCACTTTTATGGGCATATTTTTGGATAGGAATATATCTTTCAAAAGACATTGCGAATATTTGCTATCCACACTTGGTAGAAATATTTACGTCCTGAGCAATCTAAAAAATATATTAACAAAAGCCCAGATGGTTCAAGTATACTGTGCCCATATTGAGAGCAGGCTAAGATTTCGCATTATTTTGTGGGGTTGGTCGACTGATGCTATTCATGTGTTTTTAGCTCAGAAACGAGCAGTTAGATGTATGGCGGGGGTCTCAAAACGTACCTCGTGTAAACAGTATTTTATTGATTTTAATATTTTAACTTTGTACAGTCTTTATGTCTTCGAACTCTGTGTTTATGTTTATCAAAATAAGGCAAACTTTATATGTAATAATGAAGTTTATCAAAACAATACTAGGGCAAAGAATGATCTCAGAGTACCATTTGCCAAATATAAAAGCTCATATAAGTTACCTAGTGTATGTGGTCCAAGATTTTTTAATATGCTACCTACTGATATCAAAGAATGTGATAATATTGTGATATTTAAAAAACTGTTAAGAAAATTCCTTATCTCGAAGTGTTTTTATTCTGTAGAGGAGTACTTTATGTAGGTCTAGGTTTACTTGTTTAGTTCTAGGTATTTGCTGACAATTTCTTATACAAGTTAAACTTGTCACAAAGGAAAATAAAGATTATTATTATTATTATCTGAGATTTTTTGAGCTGCTTTCTAACTTGAATGGAAAAACTTTTGAATGCATTTTTAAGAAATAATTTTGGATCTTTATATTGCAAATTTACAATAACTCCGGATCTAATTCGATTTTTGAAACATGTCTGAGTGTTTTGCCAAACAAGGTAGCGTTTATTTTTCGTTCTATCAAGCTTTGTTTGTAAATTTTCTAAATAACTTTTCAAAATACTGACATTCGATTCTATCTTAGAAAAATTTTTTATACACCCAAGTTTATATTTTATACATTTATTAAGCAAAATAATATTTTTACGAATAAAGGTAATACATTTCAAAATATCACCCCTTGACTTAACAATTCTACTAACCACCTGTACCTTTTTAACAGCTTGTGATGAGATTTCATCAACATTTGGTTGTGTTTGTTGACTCATCTTGGTGGTTGATTCACGGATCTACTGCACTGCTGAGCTAGAACAAACTAATAACCGTAAGTGTGAGTAGTCAGTCTTTTATACTATAATTATTTTCCACCACTCAGACTAATCGTAGAAGATATGCTAAGTGGTATTTTTATGTTAATTGCACAGTAAAAAATGTAAAAAAACTTTATCATTTACCTATAGATAATGACGAGCAATTATGCTAAAAATTATCGATACGAAATACGACACGTGGCATTTTTGCATTGTGTTAAATAGCGCTTAATTATACTAAAATTACTGATAAAACAGACACGAGGCAGCATTTTACATTGAATGTATTTTTTTTTATGCGCGTGCATTCAAGGATTCTTGTTATTGACGTCATCATAAATTATACTGAATTATCAGTGAAAAAAACCGACACGAGGAATCACTTAACATATATGTAATTATTCAGCGCAATAACAAATTTCCTGTCACATTATTAGACTAATTACAGCTCGTATAAAGAAAATAGCTGTTCAGGAACTTCATTTCAGTTTTATGTGAGCCGTCTAACGAACAGCACCGTGTTTAAACAACAATGGCCACTGTACCATCCACAATTGTTGTTTTTACTGAAGATAAGAAAAACTTCCCCATAAAATATGCAGCGGTTGTAATGAAGCAGTTATTTCAGTGAGTACATAAACTTTTTAATTTCCTTATGTCAGCTATATCATTTTTTTCCTTTATTTTTTTAGATATGGGGTACGTGAAATGGTAGCTCGTGGTGATAAAATTTATATATCTCTAACATATTCACCAAGGGGTAAAACTCTGAAAAGAAAATTTGGTAATTTGCCGGTAAAGTACATGCGAGCAAAAATTGATAAAGAAGAAGAGTTTAAAATCTTGGAGAGTGTAGTTAAGCGATATAAATTTAATCTGCTTAGTGAAGAACTAGAAGATATGGAAAGAAACAGAATCGAATCGTCTGCAGCGATTCCCGAGTCTTCTGGTATTAAACGGAAAAAACGATATCTGGAGCTACCACCTTCTGGTGAAAATGTTAAAAATATTTATAGCAGTAGTAGTGACGATGATGATGATGATGATAATGACGACAACGAAGAAGACGAAGATGATGATCTGTGTAGTTATGACAGTGAAGAAATATGTCGATTGTTAAATGTTGCAAATAAATCGTCACCAACAGTCGCAGTAGCAGCACCAACTACCGATTTAGTAGCAACGTCCACCGCAGCACCAGCAGCTCCAGGAGGAAAACGAGGGGGAGGAAGTGGTGAAGGAGGAGGACAAAAAAGAAAAGAAAAAATTCACCAACAAAGATAATTCCTTCTAATCCAACTCAAACACCTCCAATAACATCCGATTTGCTATCATCCTTACTAGAAGTAGGGCTGGAAATCTTACCACCACCAACATCACCAGCACCATCACAGTCAACCACCGAGCAATAAGATGAAAAGGAGGGAAAAGGAATAAACAACAAAAAAAAAACAGGTGCGATTTTTTATTTTTTTATCTCATATTATAATAATACATTATAATTTTTACTCTAACCTAAATCTTTGAGCATACATTGTTTTTCTATGATGAACATCCAAAATAGGTTCAATAATTTGTGACAATTGTTCAATTTTACGTTTAAAGTGCATCCTATCAACAACAAAATTTTCCCAATATTTACTTCTTGATCATTTATACGCATACTTCCAAACAACAATATAATGAACTACGTTTTTATTTTCATTGAAACGTACCTTTTTCATTTTAAGAAATTGTAACTGTACTACTTAATGGATTATATTTCACGAATCGATCGTGTAATATAAGACAATATGCAGTAGTGTTTGCTGTTATACTCTCGGTCGTTTCAAATTCCAATCTGATATCAACAGAACCAGACTTTAAACTTTCATTTTGTCTGCTGCAATCAATAACATAAAGCGGTGTTTTTTCTCTGAAACTTGTAAGGTCTTGACACGGTTCACTGCTATTTTTATAATAATACGATTGTTGGAAATGTGCATACATTTCATACAAAATAGTTGTATAATTTTTAGCTGTTGAAGCTGTTGAAAGATATACTGTCATAGGGATATATTTCAGAATTTAAAAATAATTTGATATTACTTAAATTACAATGATCGAATTCACTCATATTTTTTTGAGAATTATTTTTTCGATTAGTCTGAAATGCAACAATAACAAATCGAGGCTTTTCCAGTTGATTCGTTGCCTTAACGTTCCACGTATGTTTGGATGTTTGTTGTAGTAGTGGATACTCGTGTAGCTCCCAGCTTCTAAAGGCCAATTCCAGATCTCTTCCCTTCTCTATGTACCTTAACAAATGCAGCTTTTCTGAATCGGCTACCTGAACGTGCGGAATTCGCCATAGTATACGATAAATTTCTAAATGAGGCTTTTCATCTGCTACAGTTGACACAATTGCATTTACATCATTAGCGCTTCTTATCAACACCAATTCTTGTCTAATATTGATTAATATTTTTTTAAAGTCTTCAAAAAATCCCATTAAATTTTTTAGTGGAACATTTACGCTGAAGTTGCCATTAATATTATGTATAACAGGATTTTCCTTATTATTCCAACCTGCATACAAATAACTGTTAGCTTCATTTTCTGTAAACGACACTAATCCTTTAAGTGTTGATGTTATCCCAGGATTTCGTACTCTGTCTACAACTATTCCTGCAATTTCATATCGAATTTCTTCGAATAGATAGGCTACAAAATTGTTTATCGTGTTCAAAGTTTGTGAGAATTTTTTATCCTTTTGACCAACCAGCTTTCCTTCAATATACAGTGTACTATACACGGTAATGTGTATATGTCTTGCGTTTGTATGGGAATTCTTATTTCATCAGAATTATTGAATGTTGTATTTGCGTACGGTGGATGGCTATGCATCTCACAATTGGTAATGGAATTATCTGTTAGCACATGCTCACCAACATTAAGAACATTAAAACTCATTTTCCTTCTTCTATCTATATCACACAGTTACACCTAAAGCGGATCAGCAACTTTCGGATGTTATAATAAATTGATAATTTTATACGTAAAAATCTACTGTTCTTTTTTGTTTGTTTGTTTGTTCGTTGATGGTGATTCACTTTTTTTGGTGATCTTAAAACCGAGGAGTTGAAGGAACTGACTATTTTCAGGTGTTAGTTCTTTCCGTGATTGCCTGCTACTGACACTTTCATCTGCATGCGTATCGTTTTTTATATGAACACTGTGACTGGAGCCTGATGGCAGCACTCTAATATTATATACAAATACCATATTTTATAGTTCCTTCAAGTGTACTCTTATCGTGATGACTTCTTCTTTGAAATTAACCAGATTTCCATCTTGATCTACTACTTTAAGTAAAATTTCATCGATGTAGTTAGTATTCACAGGAAGATAAATTACATTCCACACTTTCTCTATAATGCGGTATCCACTCGGCACGTCAGGATAGAACATATATAACATATGATCAGCACGATCATTTCTGAATGAATTTCTTACTAAGTTACATTCAACACATATTGCGTTAACCTTAGTAATGTTCATAGGATGGTCTGAGACATGTAATTTGTTTGGTACAAGCTGTTTCTTCTTAAATCCAAACATTGCACCTATAGTGTCATTTTTAGTAAAATCTATAAATTCTATTACTTTTTATTTCAAAATGTAATGTGTTAAAATTCATTCTCATGTAAAGATAATCATCATCTTTTTTATCATCTGTTTTTACAATCACATTTTGTTTTAATTGTTTTTGTTGTTTTTTTTGCTCCTGTTCAATTTTCTGCAAATTGATCTGATGTTCTATATGATTAATGATGTCTTGTATCTCATAACTGCCTTCAGGAAATTCTATAACTTGATTACCAATATGAAACTTATTATTAGTCTTATCTACATTGGGTATTGTATTAAATGTTACAAAATCGATCAGACCTACTGCATACGTTTTGCTGTTATCTAAAACAATTGGGGGGTAAATTTTAGCTGACAACACAGACTCTCTGCCTGATAAGGTAAATGTATACATATTTCAGATATAACCTGATAGATGGTCGTAAAACAAATGAATAAACACATTCACATCACACAATATTTATTCACCAATGAGAAAACGTAAACACAGTTGACCACAGTTCACAGTATTAAACTTTTGGAAAACATTATAATTGAATAGTATTCTACAAGGTCCTCCAGAATTAAAATATAAAATTGCTTCAAGTGGAGGCTCTAAATTTCCATATGTATCGAAATATGTCACTAAATGACCCTTTTTCTTGTACGCCGTCCAATGTGTACCTAATCCTGAAAATGTATCTAAGTTAATAACACCTCGTTCGTTGGTTCTTATTGTCTTTGGTAGCTTATCACGCATGAAAACCCCTCTGAAATACGGTATTCTTAAACGTTTAGCATACCTCTGCAGTTCAATATTTGTCAGTGGATGATCATTGGGAATTTTAATTGATAATCTTCTTTTTCTTCTTGTTGACATTTTATAACTAACGGATTTGTTAGGCTACCAGAATTGCATCGTTAAATGTAGTCGGTTTTTGAGATATCATATGTTTTTTTATGCGACTCGTTGCCTTAGAAAAGGGAATCTTCTTCGTTCCTTTTGTATCTCCACCAACGAGTTTCTTTCTTCTTACACATTTCTTTTTTTTTCAAAGTAGTTACTTGTCGTTTCTTTTGTCGTTGTTGTCTTCTTTTAGGTTTAGCATTCTTTCTGCGTACCATTTTCTAACTGATGATAATCACCTAAAATGCTATGTATTTATAATCTTCACTTCACTCCTATAGTATCCCACTGTCATCACCATTATCATGATAATCATCTGAAACCAACTCTAGCTTCCTTTTTCTACTATTAGATCGTTTTGTCATTTTTTTTGGAGAGTATTTTCGCTTTTTCTTCACATTATCATCATGATTAGAATCACCATTAAGTTTACGTTTTCTATTATATGTTTTTTTAGGAAGTATTGGGTCGTTCATATCTAATTTCCATTTTTTCACAGTTTTTTTCTGAGCTACCTCCTTATCTTTTTTTGTTGTAGTGGGAGTGGTAGTAGCAGAAACCGGTTTCCATGGCTTTGATATTATTATGTCTTCTTCTGTATCTGAATCTGTTTTAGTTTTGGATCTGGTCTTTTCACGTTTTCTATTGATTTTTGCTTTTACATTCTCAACCTTAGAGTTCAACTTCTGTTCAGGTTTCATCGTTTCACTCTTTGGTTTCCTTTTATCAGACTGCAGCTGCTGCTGCTGCTGCTTCTTATTCTCCTTGACATCCACATTTTTAGTCGTCTGTAAGACGATTTGTAGAGAATCTTGAGCAAGTTTTTGAGATTCTTCTAAATGTTTCCTTAATTTTTCTAAATTCTTTAAACACTTGTTCATTTGATTGGTATTTTCATTTAACCCCATTCCAAGTTTGACTTTCGCTTTCATAGCCCCCGACACAGCTAAAGCTGCCAATTTTTCCTTCCAAGATGAATCCTTAGCACGAAATCTATCTGATGCTTTTTTTGCTAACACCTTATCAGCTAAATGTCTTTTATTCAAATCCTTTTCTGTGGCATAAAAGATATCGTGTTCCTTGCACGCTTCATCTAATCCATTCACACCGGGATCATTTCTAGCTAATCGCTCATCAAGATGTGTCCCCGGTCCACAGTAATTCATTCCTGGTATATGCATCTCGAAAGGTAAATTATTTATAGCTGAATTTAATAAACCATCACCTGTTGCATAATACTTCATCCTATGCACGTATTCATATGTGTATTCACATACAATACATCAAGAACACACACACACACCTAAACTAATCAGATTTCCATAGCATTGCTATTTTTATACAAAAAATATTCATTCAAATTTAGATGATAATAGTGCTGGTAGTAAAAAAAGAAAAAATGTCCACCACCCACACAAGCAGCACTGATATCACAAAATTTATATAAGCAAACAATATCTCATAAATTGTCATTCATTTATATCCAGCTCTACGAGACAGACACACACACACACATAATGAACAAAGCAAGTCTAACAATTATTGCAGCATTATTTTTAACATTCGTTAATTGTTATCACAACGATGTTAGATATCCATATGTCATCGTGAAAGATCAAATATTCTACATCGAAGATGGAACTTTTTATTTATACGAAATAGACAGATATGGTGGAACTGAGTTAAAGCAATATCCTGCATTCCATTTTTCAGGTCAAGAATATGAAGCAGGTACACCGATTACAAACTACAACAACCAAACAATAGGATTCGTCATTGGACAAGACAAAAATTATTATCCCATCACGATGAAGAAAGATACTCTAATGCACTGCGGGCACTACTCCATACATCAATTGGCCAAACAAGGATACATTAATTTCAGAAGAAAAACCTACTCTGTTGACAGTCTAAAGGCAACATTCCCAAATTTAGACATTTATTCGCATTGTTTTGTATACATATAAGTAAACTCTAAGTGTATACCGTTTCTATTCTCTTCCTCCTGTTTTATAATATTTACATTTAATAAACTATCAGTATATTGCCTGTTTTTTTATTACTTCTCCTAATTTACGTTTTTTTTATCATAACTATTTTTCACACAAAAAAAACAGCTAACCTTCTCGTATGTTATGCTTTCCTAATACCACAGCAACAAATACTTGTTGCCGATTCGTTGAATTTATCGACACAACGATACAGCCAAATTCGATTACATTCAGCTAATGGGTACAGGTATTGGGTTTCGCTTGTAGGTACAGTCCTTCGAGTAGAGTAACGGCGAGGCGAGGCCAGGCTAGGCTTGTCTCGTCAGATCTCTTCGGCATGACGTCACTTCTTTTGCATTCTTCGGAGTGGCCTTGAACTTTGCCCTTCTTCGTCTTCAGCGTCACGTCACCTCCTCGCTCTTCGGCGGTGACCTTGAACGCATGTTACGCGCGGCGGCCGCAAGTCTGACCACCTTCTGGTCATTGTCGTCGACGACGTCGACCAACACTCCGAAAAGACTCACTTCTTCAGATGTGGATGGTAGGGGGGTTACCAACAGTGCAGTACCCCGCTTGATATATTACTTACCTAGTATCAATCACAGCAACTACCTTGTTTAATAATTACAAATCCCACCTCCGTCAGTCAGATGGATTATACAAAAAAATATACATAATTTTATGAAGAATCAATCTTTCATTTATTGGATACATGTTTGTTATAGACCATCTTATAGAAATATTCACAGAGGATCTAAAGATGCAGCATTTATAATATAAAATATCAGGTTATACGCAGCTAAGGGCCGCCATAAACGGACAGCTCGCAGCAGTCGGGCTCGACTGCTCATGTGCAGTTGGCTTGTAGCGCTGGCCGACTGCAACACGACTGCTTCAAGCAGTTGTGTTGCAGCTAGTTCCGACTGCAATCCGACTACTACAAGCTGTCGCTGTTCATTCAGTCACAATATGGACCTAGAAGAGAAAACACTACTCTTGCTTTTGTTATTGCGCAAGCGAAGAAGAAGAAAACGCTGTAGGATATGGGTGCATTCAATATTACAGTTAAGAGAGCAGTGTGGAGTATTTCATACTTTGTTCCCCCAGTTAAGAGAAGATGATAACAAATTTTTTAAGTACTTTCGAATGTCAGTTAGGTCGTTCGACGAATTGGTTAGTATACAGCGGGACAAAATTCAAAGGAACGACACCGTTATGCGAAAAAGCATTTCCCCTGAAGAAAGAGTTGCAGTAACTCTAAGGTAAGAACACCAATGTTACACAATTTTTTTTTATTCAATGAGAAACCGACAAATATCAACTACAAATTAGTAAATATACTACAGATTGTAGATTGCGAGGATTCACTATAAGTAGAGTTGGGAGAGCATGCACTAGCATCTACCGTTCTCGTATTTTGATCATTGATATTTAGCACATATGTAGAAGTAGAAGGTCCTGCGTTATGTCCTCTACCAAAATTATCGTAGCTGAACTGAAAAGACTGGTTAGGATATGGGGTATTGTTAGAAGATAGTAATTTGTATTTTTTCAGTACATTGAGTATTTCTGATTTTGCATCTAACTTGTACTGCTCAGAAATTTGTTTAAAATCGTCATGTAAGGCTAACAGAAACAATTTGTCGCCATCTGCTTCAATGTGTGATGCTTTCTCCATATACTTATTATTGAGGTTCACAGATAGTTGCTCAATTAATACATCTTCTCTTGCTGCATTGCCTCGCTTACGCCCGCGTTGAGGTGCTACCTCCATAACTGCATCGTCGGGTTCTATTTGATCCAAGCTATTCACTGTTTCTGCTCTGTCTTTTGCCAAAGGCATCAAAAATGACATCTGTTGGAAATATATGTATTGGCGTATTTGACTGGCTCCTGAACCACTCTTGGCTTTTTTTGTTTTGCTTACATAGCGGTTGAAACCATCTCGTAGGACCTTCCATCTTTTTTGGAGAGATTTGGCTAGAACAATGAATTATCCAATAACTAAACCATGATTGTTTTTTCAGATACCTTACAACTGGGACCACATTCGCTGAGTTAGAATATAACTATAGAATTTCGGCGTCAACTATAGGGGAAATCGTGAAAGACGTATGTGAAAGTATTTGGACTTACATGAAGGACATTTGCTTCATAAAACTGACAAAAGAAAATTGGCAAAATATAAAAGAAGGTTTCCATACACGTTTCAAGTATCCGAACTGCATAGGTGTGATTGATGGGAAGCACGTCAGAATTATAAAACCAACTGATAGTGGATCGCTTTAGTATAATTACAAGCATTACTTTTCTTTGATATTAATGGCCGTATGTGACAGCAATTATAAATTTACATTCATAGATGTTGGCTCTTCTGGAAGAAATGCCGATTCAACAGTATTTGAGAGTAGCGAGTTCTATAAAAAGCTACAAGGGAAAAATCTCAACATTCCTGCTCCAACAAAAATAACCAGCATGGGACCAGAATTACCAAACGTGTTCGTAGCCAATGAAGCCTTTGGCTTACAAGAAAATATAATGCGCCCCTATAGCGGGAGACAATTAACTGAGAAAAAAAGAATTTTCAACTATAGATTGTCACGCGCCCGGAGATACATTGAGTGCACCTTCGGCATACTTTCAAACAAATGGCGCATATTCCATCAACCATTAAATGTATCTGTGAAATTTTCTAAAACGATAGTTAAAGCATGCTGTACCCTCCATAATTTTATGCGAGACAGAGACGGTTATCACTGCTTAACCATTACAGGCTTTGAAAAACCGCAACCATCAAACATTCAACAAGGAGGGCGAATACTAAACTCTATTCGTGACGAATTTGCTGACTACTTTATGAGTGAAGAAGGAAAACTAGATTGGCAGTGGAAAATGATCTAATAGATGCAAATATTGAATCATGTATCTAATAAACATTTTGAAAACTTACCGATTTGGTTTTTTCTTCTATTGTTTTGTTGTTGAAATCGGTAACAAATGTCTCACATATATCTGCCCAAGCTCTATCTTTTTTTATCCTATCGCTGTATGTATCTGCTTTATAATTCTAGATGCACTCGCGACTTTTTATTTCATTTATTAAAGGATCTTCGTCAATTTTTGGACTATTTGCCATTTTCACTAACTAAACCATACAAGCTACGCAAACCAACTGACAGATAAATCGAAAATAGGGTTAGGTTAGCCACGTGGCGGATTGTAAGAACTGCAACTGCTCACAGCAGTCAGTGTATGGCGAGCGCCGGCGGCACTGCTGCTGGGCAGCACGGCAATACTCGGCTACATGGCGGCAGCATTGTTGAGCTGCCACCGCAAACGAACTGCTCAAGCTGTTCATGTATTGATTGCGATATGAAACTGTGTATCGCCAAACTGCGACAGCTTTTAGCAGTCGACTCCGACTGCTGCGAGCTGCTCATCTATGGCGGCACTAAATAATGCCGTTCTGGAAGGCAACCAGTAATGCACGTATACGCTTGGAAAATAACTTGCCATAGCTTGCCTAACAGTTAAATCGTTTGTTTAACTTTTGAAATGTAACAAAGTGCTATGTTTACCCCCTTTTTACTATAAAACAAAGATATATTGCATGTATTTATAATTATTATCGATAGTAAATTGTTTTAACTAAATAATGCAATGAGGGAATTTCTTGTCATCATATCATATTTAATACAGCATGAAACCAGCGATCAAATGGAAATGGAATGTGGAATCTGATTGGTTGAAATTAGCAATTGCTAAACTTTCGAGTAAACAAGAAAATGCAATTTTTCACCCATCTAGGGTGGAAAATCGGACTGGAAAAGATGCTAGATGATTTACAATGCTCGATTGTATATAAAGTATGTCATTTTTGAGCTTTTTGAAGTCAACTTCAAGAGAAATCAATAATTTTCAGAGTACTTTGACAGATGCATGTTCTTGAAAGGGCTGCTCTGATTGGTCAAAGTCTTTGTTAAATTGCGCATGTTGATAAAATCGGGCATAAATGTTTTGCATAGATATAAATCTTCTTACGCTTTGCTCCAGATCCAGACTTTAAAGTCTTATTCTCGCGCATGTACTTAATATAGCGATCTCGAAGGCTCTTCCATTTTGTTTGGACATCTTTGCCTGGAAATAATACTGACATCAGCAATACTATCATTATAATCGGCATAGGTTAACGGTAAATGATATTATTACAATTTTTCCTTTGTTTTAAATTCTTGGGATCTGCATGCACTTACACTGAATTACATTATGCATACCGAATGGGAATTACAACTGTCAGTTTAATTGTTAAATCTATGTGTCATGTAATTTGGATTACAATTAATGACGAGGTCTTTTTGTCTTTGAACTGTGATGAGACTGCATGGAGGGGTATAGCGAACGGTTTCATGTCGATGAGCAACTTTCCTCACTGTGCTGGAGCCATTGACGGCAAGCAAGTAAGAGTGATTAAGCCTGGACATTCTGGCTCTCTGTTTTACAATTACAAAAACTACTTTTCTGTTGTGCTTCTAGCAGTGCACGATGTGAAAGTTTCTATTTCTGTAATCAAAGCTTGTTGTGCCTTGCACAACTTCGTGCGCGACAGGGATGGTATTCGTTTCGAAGATACACTGGATGTAACAGGACTAACTACCATTAGCGTGGAAGACGGCGATGAGCAACAGCCTCGAGGACGAAAGATGGCATATAAGTATAGAGATGCATTCGCCCGGGACTTTACTAGCGAAAAAGGATCAATTCCGTGGCAGAATAGTTACATATGAAAAAAGTGCAGGAGATATGAAAGATCGCTGTTATATTTCTAGAGAACTATTATATAGCTATGTAATAATAATTGATGTTTAATTATCATTTATCACCTTAATAAATGTCAGCTGTTCTGACGAGTTCGAATAAATCGCATTTTTAAAATAACACAGTACTACAATAAATCATCGCCGAAAACGCTGTAAACAGTAAAGACCGGTGGCTTAGGAAACTTGAAGACCACATCACAAAAGCCTAAAACATTAACCATTCGCAAATTCTGTACTCACCTTAGATTATTCTTCTCAATGTCGCTTTTACTTGAAAAATTGGGATGAACAGCAGTGCATACTTCGGCCCAAGTAGATATACAAAGCGGTTTCTGGCATCAAAAGCGCGCGAAGTTTGAATATGTGTCATTTGAATTTGACAGATGACGTGGTCACGTGACAGTTTAGTGTTCTGTGATTGGTTGACAGATGACGCGGCCACGTGACAGTTCTGTGTTCTATGAGAGACAGATGATGCGGTCACGTGATGGTTTGACGGATGACGTAAGGTACGTCACAGTTTTTGACGATGGCGTAGACCACGTGACATTTCTAACAGATGCTGGGGTCACGTGACAGTTTTGTGTTCTGTAATTGTCTGATGGAACTATAGAGATCTCAATAAATGTAAGGTTCTAGAGTATGGCTAACAACCAATAGGTGGCGTCATAAACTCATCTCACATCAATATGATCTACCGTAACCTAACCTAACTTAACATTGAATGAAACTTCAAATTGATTTTTTGATATTTTTTTATTCCGCGTAGTACATGGCATTACAAATGAAACATGTAGGTATCATATAACAGCCACATACATCAGTCCATTCATGGAGATTGTAGTTGCTACGGCATGGTAGATACTGCTTTAACTCTTCTCGAAGTTCGCCAGAAAGTTTACACCAAATATCAGCAGTCATATCCAGCATTAGAGTATTTATGATATGTTTCATCTTCTCTTCACTTAACTCCATAATAGAAATTGTATGCAAAGATGGCCGCAGTTAACTTGATTATATGTCTGATATTGATCGCTGTTGTAAAAAATCTTAGCACCTTTTCCCATATAGCGAACCAGTTCTCTTGGTGGCTTCAGATTTCCGAATGAGTCAAAATACTGCACATCCCTGTTTATCTTCTTATAAGTTACCCAATGCGCTCCACTGTTCTCTGACACATCTAAATTGATAATAGCACACTCCCGCTGTTTAAGTCCATTCTTAGGTAAGGTGTCACGCATGAAGATTCCGCGGAAATATGGTATTTTAAGTGTTTTTGCGTAGTGAGCTAAGTCAATGTCAGTTAATGCTCTGTTGGGTAGCTTTATTGGGAGTTTTTTTGTTTTTTCATAAAAAGTCCAAATCCTCCTTTAGTATTTTTCTTGAGATAGATACCGTTCCCTATAGATTCAATTGCTTTGTTGTGACGATGGTCTTCTTCAAGTCTGTCTTGAGCATTTTTGGCATCTAGAACCGTTTTTGCAATCCCTGCTGCACCTCCACTTAAAGCTCCTAAGGCACTGAGACCGGCAAATAGGGGTATAAGAGGTAACATACCTCCTGATTTTGACTGAAATGGTATTACTCTAGGTATTTTCACTTTCTTTTTCCCATCGACCTTTTTTACTTCCATTCTAGCAGCCTTGAGAGCGCTTGAAGCTGCCTGTTTCAGCGATGATGTTGGTTTTAATTGGATAATATTTCTTCTGAAAGAAACTGAGCGCTTGGCCCCCATACTGAGTTTTCTTTTAGCTTTCATCGCACCTGTAACAAATAAGGCGTTTGCTCTTTCACCGAATTTCGTGTCTTTGGCTTTAACTCGTTCCCAAGCAGTATCTTCAAGTATCTTATCAGCTTTATGCCTGTCTTCCAAAGATCTGTGGATAGAATAAGCAATATCGTGTTGTTTACATGCGGCGTCTAACGGATTAATGCCTGGATCTCCCCGTGCGAGTCGCTTTTGTAGTTTCGTTCCCGCTATTTGAATAAAAAATAAATCATCAAAATAAAATTATTGAGCCTAATGATTCTTAATATGGAACAACACAATTCTTGCGACCGCAATACTGATATCCAGAAGGATACTAGAAAGTAGATGAGCCTCGAACGGGAGCTTATTTATTATCGAATTTAGAACACCTTTACCTTCGTATACAAACATTTTGACTGATAGCACAATTTAAAATCAAATCTATTTATTTATCCTCAAGTTATATCCTAGCGTCATATCATGGAAGTCATCCAGCAAGAGCAGACGTTGCCCATCGAAAACTTACATTTGGAAATAAAATCTCAGCATAGCAAACATGGCAAACTCATACCAAACTCATTTAGAGCAGTTATATGCGGGCCAAGCGGTTGCGGAAAAACGAACGTTATGCTTTCGTTACTTTTCAACCCCAATGGGTTGAAGTTCAAGAACGTATATGTGTATTCAAAGTCGTTATATCAACCCAAGTATCAGTTACTACAAGATGTGTTGGATAATGTTCAAGGCGTTGGATATTTTCCTTTCAACGATAACGATGAAATCGTAAGCCCAAATGAAGCAAAATCTAATTCTGTAATAATATTTGATGATGTTGCTTGTGACGGTCAGCAAAAAATTAGAGAGTACTATTCAATGTGTCGCCATAAAGATATTGATACTGCTTATCTTTGTCAGACTTATACACAGGTTCCTAAACAACTGATACGTGATAACTGTAATATGATAGTACTGTTCAAGCAAGATGAAATAAATCTAAAGCATGTATTTGAAGAACATGTTTCTCCAGATATGACTTTCGATGATTTTAAGCGAATGTATTCTAACTGTTGGTCCGAAAGCTATGGTACTATTGTAATAATGAAGGACTTTGATATGAATAACGGAAGATATCAGAAAGAATTTGATATGTATATAAAAATATAGTTACAAAGAGTCGCGTATCACTTGGTAGCACGATGTCCGACAATCGTGTTGCAGTTGCTACGCGTAAAAGGAAAATTGCTGAACTTGCAAGATCCATCCGAAAGAAGTATCTAGCTTTGAAACTGGGGAAGGCAGAAAAAGATGAATCCTTAAACAAACTGTTTGTGCTCATATCAGCCCCACTTAAAGAAATTATTAACACAGCAAGTCAATCCATATACCCTCTTAAGGCAATTAAAAAGGAAACAGATGTTATGGTTGAAAGCAAAAGAGGTTTTGCTACTTCAAGAGTGAATCAAAGTGATGATGATGATGATGGTGATGACTACGATACTGACATGCCGTTTGAGGATTCATCGGATACTCTACATTCGACTGCATTTTTGGATGTATATCCATCTATAGCTCAACCAGCCCTTCAGGCGTTTTTTAATGGTGACAAAAATATTGATAATATGTACCTATCTATAACTCTGCTTCCTCAAAATGGACTCTTGGTCAAAAACCAATTGACTTTGACAAAAGTAGTGGTAATATTGTGTTTGGGGAGGATGGCCATTATGTTAAAGGAACCCCTGGACTGTATGAATTATTGTTTTTTAAAGATCCTAAAAATTATAGTACAGAAGATTTGAATGCTTATCGAGCTATTTTGGATGTAACGAATATACATAGAGATACATTAGGTCGCTTGAAAGGTAGCACAAGGACAAAGTACTTGAAGATAATCAAGCCTCCGGTGAAAGATGAACCTTACACTAAAGGAAGTGGACTTATGAGACCTTTAGACAATCGGATGAAATACAACAAAAAAGAAATTGAATATACTTATTGGGATGATCCTAATGAGCTCGTTGAACGACTAAAGCTTTTAATTGCCTCAAAATCAGCTGGAAACACATCTCATCAGAACGAAATTGTTTCAGTTATAAACGAGCTCAATGAATGTAATATAATTCTTCAGAATACCACATACCTTCATTTACATTATGAGCGTTGACAAATTCGGCCGTCATGCTGATATGCATAGCAATCCATATATGCGTTTTCCAAGACAAATATTTCCACGTACACCTGACGGAAGCTTAGATATTGAATACTCAAAAATATCAAATTTAAAGGAACCAACCAGTGATGGCGATGCTACTAACAAAAATTATGTAGACTCACAAATTTCGAACTTGAATCATTACTTCATAATTTCCATGATGATTCTCTTCTGGTTAATAGTACTATTGAAAAAATTAAGGATACTGTTTATAAAGATCATCCGGTTGAAGACAAAGATTTAGCAACAAAAAAGTATGTGGATTCAGCGATTGCTGGTAATAAGAGAGACATAGATTTACTCACTGATAAATTATCTGAAAAAGCCCATCTGGTAGACTTTGTGGATCGAAGACGGTCGGTTGCACTATATAGGAAGGCAACTAGATGATCTTAGAAAGAAAATAGAGCATAAATAGCTTATCTCCATACGTGTTATACTCATTTCTACACATAATGGCGGTAAGTAAGAATCAAACTTTACAGCCAATAAAAATTAAATCTGTAAAACAGCAGAAAAGATTATCAGCGAATAAGTTTATAGTTGTGAATGAGTTGCATAAGCCAGCGCGTAAGAATTATGCAAGAAGGCGAACAATTATCAAAGGTCTGGATGAACTGTGGCAGATGGATTTAGCAGAAATGCGTCGGTTTGCAAATAAGAACGAAAATTATAAGCTGATTATGGTGGTTATAGACTGTTTCTCAAAATTCGTATGGACTCGACCACTAAAAACTAAAACTGGCGACGAAATTACCAAAACTTTTGCTGTTATCTTATCACATACCAGCCGCTGTCCAAAAAATTTGCAAACCGATCAGGGGACTGAGTTTTACAACGCAAAATCTCAAAACTTGATGAAGAAACACAAAATCATCCACTACAATACGTATACCATCAAGAAAGCTTCCATCGCCGAACGTGTGATACGAACAGTTAAATCGCGGCTTTACAGATATTTTTCCATGAATGGTACATATAGATGGATAGACGTACTACCACAAACCACCAAAGAATATAATGATACTAAACATATAGTCATCTTACAATAGCTGGTATAGGCAAGTTTAAAATAAATGACATCGTACGGCTGTCAAACGCTAAACACTTATTTGAAAAAGGCTATACACCTAATTGGGCCACGGAACTATTTAAAACTGTAAAAGTAAATATATCCAATCCTGTTACATATATGCTTCAAGATATGGATGGTGATCCCATTAGTGGTGCTTTTTACGAGGAAGAATTACAGAAAACGTCCGCCCCTGATATATATCTCGTTGAGAAGGTACTAAAAAGAAAAGATGGGAAACTGTACGTCAAATGGGTTGGTCTCCCACCACGGTCGAATAGTTGGGTAAAAGAAACGGACATTGAGTGAAATTATACAAAAAAAAATGTTGCAACACCGCATGCATGAAAGCATAAATAGGAGCATATCTCTAATTGTAGCGCAGACGTGTCTAAAGTTCCTCGTTAGCGTGAGTTGTAATTAGTAGTAACGTAGTAACGTAAAAGCTACCGACTACTAAACATCCTTTTGTGATGATGAACCAAGAGCAGTATAGTTACTATGGGGCTACGGATAGAGATACAAGGTCTACAATGTCCAGTGAGAATTATGACAAAGAGTTGGATAAAGTGCTAGCAAGGTATGAGAATGCTGCGAAATCAGAGCAATATTATCTACTCAATACAAAACTCCATCTTGGACCATATACAGTCGAATGCGGATTGAGTCCAGCAAGAACGTTCTGCCCTACTATAATAATTACTCAACCGTATCATGCTGCTAAGATTTCTCTTGCTGTCTTTGAATGGGTTTCCTTGATGGATTTGCTGCCTGGCGCAATCAAAAGTTTTTTCAACAAGCCACTCCCTTCACTTCCAGACGAAGACAGTTCAGTGACCTCACAGTGCGGAAATTTCGTGACAGTTACACAGCTTGTTTACGACGATGTAAAAATGCTATCAGTTAGCAAACATGATGTGGTATTTTATTTTACAGAAGACGATGTAAATCGCCTTATTCAGGCTGACTTTAGTATAATTTGTCATAGACATAATCTCTTAGATGAACTGAATTTTTGCGGCTATTACTATAACGTTATAAATTTAATTAAGTCGTGGTATAAGAATAACTATCTTAATTATTTAAGTGCTATAGAAATGTTGTATGGTTTTTGTGACATAAGCGGCGAAACTTTATTGAGCAATGCTCTCAGAGAATATTTGTATTACTATAAGGATGATATATGATTTGAATAAATAAGTTATTAAAAGATAGTTGAGTGCTAAATATTCCTCAGTATTCTAGAATACATCAACAACTGCAGTCATGCTGTGTCTACTGTTGTTGGTTAATGCTGCTTTAACTCGTAGCGAATATAACAATGCATCTGAGCCACCCTCGTTCAAAAATGTTACTCAAACTGATGATTCTTTGTTCAGTAATCTAGTTCATGAAAATAATGAAAGCAAGATATTATTCTTCAATAACCTAACCCGGGAAAATCAGTCTACTCTCGTTACTCGTACGGTAAAGAGCGTTTTTCGTCCGTCCGGTGCGATAGTGTCGTGAAAAAGCAAGGAATTCCAGTGTATACAAAAATAAACAATTAGGATCGGTGATTATTGCAAGTGTAAAAAGTGTCATAGGTGGTCGTGGTGACAATGTCAAGCACATCTCCCCCTGATAGGGGGGAGGTAAACAGTTGCAACGATATACAGGACCAGGCTGACCCACCCGGAAATGAGACAACAAACGAAACAACCCTTCCCAAAAAAAGTTCCGATGACAACAGCCAGCAAAAATGTAAGATCTTCAATCTACAAAAACCTAACCAGTATTCTGACACAGTGTATGTCTTCATCGAAAAGGTAAATCATGAAAATATTGGCAAACTCCATCCGATGGCAGTAGGACACATTCTACACAAAAAACTCGGAATTCGTAACATCGTAAAAATCGATCGTGTAGGAAAAAACAGAATTAGAGTTCAGTTAAAACATCTTAGTGATGCGAATAAATTAGTCACAAATGACAACCTCAAAAAAGAAAATTTAAGGGCTTACATTGCAAACAACCTTTTATCAAGGAAAGGGGTTATTAAGCAAGTAGACACCTCGTTTGATGAACAGTATCTTTTTAGAAACTTCATGTCACCTGTAACTATAACTGAAGTAAGTCGAATCAAAAGAAAAATAGTTACTAATGGAGAGACAAAAGAAGTACCTAGGCAAGTAGTTATCGTCACATTTGAAGGCAACCTGTTGCCAAATATAATATACAGGGTGAGTTTTTAGTACCGGCTCGGTCGATAACTCCACTACTGTACAAGATAGCCAAAATAGTTTTATATAAAGGTTGTAGCTACGGATATGCTCCTTGCTCAGAAAATATTTAGATTTATACAGGGTGATCCATAACTACGTGGTGATGCGAACATGGATTTTTTTAAATGAGACATCCTATATATTATTCCATATTCAAATTCTACTAATGATTTCCGTTCTTCGAATGTAGGGTATTGTTACATTATACAGGGCTTTTCAAAAGCTATGACTATTTTTATATCCAAATCGCGGTCAAATGAACGTACTGTATATCAAAAAGTAATGAATCAAAAATTACTTTTTTTAACGAAAAGATTAAAGATATCATCTAGTTTTAAAATCGGCTATAAAAAAGGCCCGTGACGCAAATTCGTATACAGGGTGATGTATATTGCAAAATCTAGATTTTCTCCCTTTTTTTAAATATAACCCCCCATATTTTATTATACCAAAGAATTACTTTTAATATGCTCTTTCATCTGTGTGCACTTGTTATGGCTGCATTTATTAGTTTCTGAGATATTTCGATTTTTATACAAATTTTAAATATACCTTCTATTTGTTTACTTAAATTTATGTATTTTGAGAAAATACTATAAAATTTTATTTATGCTTAACAAACAACTAAAATATAAGGCCATAATAGTACTTGATCAAGTCAAAACACTGAATTAACGAGATAGTATAGGTCAAGTGTGCTGAGGAAACAATTTTATAGACGTCATGCATAATTATCAATCAGATATATCAGGTAGGCTATGAAATATTAAACGACACAGTCCAAATAAAACAATTCTTCAATCTTTCAAGCGCATTAGTTTTAGGGTGCCTCCGTTCTAGATATTGCTGTTCATAGTTGATATTGTCACGACGGCCCCTTTTTCTTCACCCAGGGAATCAAACTCGACGTAACTTTCACCGTTTTACTTCACAACTCGATACAAAATCTCTTAACCTTATCTCAACTAGGTCTCAACTCAACTAACTCCTGCCACGCTACTCGTGGTGCCTTATATACTTCATCGAACCATCTAGAAGATTCCAGACACCCAGATGACATTCGAGAATGCCGATCTGTCAGTCTAGAAAATTCCAGATGATTCGATGACGTTTACACATCAAAAAATCTAACCTAATCATTGTGAAAGAAACATTAACAAATCCAAATAAGCAATGTAATATACAGGATGTTACACTCTTCCCCCCTTAGCGTTCGGCGTCCTCGACGAACAGTTCGCTTCGATCCTTGTATGGCCACAGGCGATCGCTATGGACGACCTTCGGTTTTCCACTACCCATACGTATCCTGTAGACTACGTCGTTGAGGCGCTTCATCACCACGTAGGGTCCCTCCCAATGGCGTTGTAGCTTCGGACATCTACCCCTTCTCCGTCGTGGATTGTAGAACCATACCAGATCACCTTCGACGAACTTTGGGCTATTTGCTTTCAGATCGTATCTGGCTTTCATTCTGTCGCTGGCAGACTGGATGTTTCCTCTAGCAGACTCATGGATATCCCAGAGCGTTTCCTGAAGCTCGCTCACCCATTCGCATGGAAGACGGCGTTCCGTCTCTGGGGGTGGACCAAGAGCTAAGTCCAGAGGCAGCCGCAGTTCTCGACCAAAAATTATCTTCGCTGGGCTCAACCGAGTTGACTCGTTCACCGCTGATCTGTAGGCCAACATTCCCAGAGGAATCTTCATATCCCAATCAGACTGATGTTCGTTAACGAATTTTGATAGGTAATCCAGGATTGTCTTGTCGAAGCGTTCCACCATACCGTCGGACTGCGGATGAAGAGCAGTTGTTCTAGTCTTCCGAATTCCGAGTTTTCTCATCAGCTGTATGAAGACTTCCGATTCAAAGCTTCGTCCCTGGTCTGAATGCAGTTCATGAGGAACTCCGAATCTGGACACCACGTGTTCTAAAAGAGCCTGTGCCACTGTGCCTGCTTCTTGATTGGGCACAGGAATTGCTTCTGGCCATTTAGAGAAATAATCCATTACAACAAGCAGATACTTGTTCCCAAGGCTGGTTTCCGGCAAAGGACCCAAAATGTCTATGGCGATTCTCTCAAACGGCGATCCAACGTTGTACTGCTGCATGCGTGATCGTTGACGAATACTTGGACCTTTTCTTGAGTTGCAGACATCGCACGTGGAACAGAAATTTTCAACATCTTCGCGACAGCCAACCCAGTAAAATCTCTCCTTGATTCTTTCCAGGGTCTTCCTGATGCCAAAGTGACCCCCACTGCTACTATCATGTAGTTGTTCCATAATTGCTTTCCGTAATTTCCTTGGTACTACAAGTTTTTCTTTAGCATGTCTGCCATCAGTATCCTCCCAGATTCGATACAGGAGGTTACCCCTTACCTTTAGTGAGTCCCATTGTGCTAGGTAGGCTTTAGTGATGGGACTCATGGCACTTATTTCCTGTTGATTAGGCTTGTTTCCATTTAATAGCGAATGAATAACTAACCCTAGCTCAGCGTCTTGTGACTGAGCTTGCTTGAAGGTTTCTAGTGAAATCTTGGTTCCTTCCAATTCAAATTCTTCTATTCTTAATGTGTTTATGTCGAATTCTCGTTGTTTCTCTTCTTTCGAACAGTGCTTACAGTCTTCATCACAGGGCCTGCGTGACATAGAATCGGCATTTCCGTGTTGCTTTCCTGGACGATGACGAATTTCAAAGTCATAGCTTTGGAGGTATTCAATCCATCGAGCAAGCTGGCCTTCTGGATTCTTGAACTTCATTAACCACTGCAAAGCTGAATGATCGGTTCTCACGACAAATCTTCTTCCGTACAATAAATGGTGGAAATTTCCGATCCCTTTCACCACACTGTACAACTCTTTTCGTGTCACACACCAGTTTTTCTGCGCTTTATGCAAAGTTTTACTGTAGTATCCGATTACCTTTTCGATGCCATCTTGTTCTTGAGATAAGACAGCTCCAACAGCATAATGGCTAGCATCTGTGTCCAAGTAGAAAGTTCCTTCCCTTGTAGGATGAGCTAGTATCGGTGAGGAGGTCAAAGCCGTTTTCAATGCGTCGAAGGCTTCTTGGCAGATGGAGTCCCAATAAAACTTATTACCATTTTCAGTTAAGGCAAATAATGGTTTGGCGATGTGTTACAGGTTTAAAAATCGTAATCAAAAATAGGAAAGTATCTCACCTTTTGAACTGCAATTTATTGCCAATTTGTTACTTACAACGGGTCTATTTACAATTCACTTCTAGATAAACCTTAGAATTAGCCGTTCATCTGTTAAATAGAGTTTCAAGTACCTATTTTGAGCCTGCTAGTAGATCTAGGGTTCGGAGATCTCTCTTAGCACCACGGTAATTAAATTTTGAGGCTGAAATGAAAAATATATTACTTCACCTAAGGCCAGAATATGCAATAGTCGACTTACCAATCCTTGTCAATGTTGCTTAGGCCCTCCTGATCATTACAGCTCCCAACATCGAGAGTTTGATTGTTTTGTTTTGGGTTTCTTAACCTCAGTATTCATCAGCTGTTCTGTCAGGTACGCCGCCATCAAATCCCCTCTCGAACCAGTTCCTCATGAACCGGTGACTGTCATTTTTCTAGAACACGGTGACTTGCAAGGTTCCTTCCCCCAGATAGCTGCTAGTCTTGTTTCTTTCCGGTTGCTACCCTTGAAGGGAATACGTCGTTGTGACGGATTTTCACCGAAAGAAGAAGCCACCAAATTCAGGAGTTTGCTACTCACTCATATTGAGGATTTTGAGTTTGGCAATAGCATCAGATATCAGATACCGTCTATGGTATATTCACTTTTAGGCCGCCCTCGAACACAGGTATGTTGGCTTGCTCCGCCATGTCGGGAACCATTGCTCATCGTGTGTCCCTTTGTTTCAGGCCTTCTTTTTTTGGACCCCTTTTGCGTAACCTTTAATTGCATCTAATAGATATCACCTTAACTTTGTCTACGTTAAGGGTTGGGTTTATGTACCCTAACCTAAATTTCACTTGGAGCTAAGGTTTAGCCATTTTTGGTACCTACCGATTTCGTCAACACTCTGCTGTTTGAACCTGTTTGGGATATTCTGAGACCGCTGAGTACCTCAACGTAACTACCAAAGGACTGCTAAAGGACTGCTGAAGGACTATCGAAGGACGTATCCCGTCGTAGATATAAACCATTGAACTACTCCCCCTTTTTATACTTTTCAAATAACTAGAAGTTGATCTGTAACCCGAAGGTATGCATACCCCCGGAGATAGGTGGTAAGTGATAGTATTTTGAGCCATTTTTGGTTGATTTTTCTTACTTATTGAATTGTTTATTTAAATAAATCATTGTTGTTTTTGAAACCCCCTCTCTACAACACAACATAACCCACTCCCTGACAAACTATCACCACAGGCCACCAAACTGGCTTTCCACCCTCACAAAATGGCGCCCAACTTAGTGGATGTTGTGTTCTAGAATCTCAATTTTAATTGTGCAGTGTAAAATTTCCTTTCTCTATATTATATTGTTTATACTTTTATACAGGTCCCCCTTATAGATAAGATTCAGGCACGTCCTTTGGATGGTACGTCGAAGCAGCACTGTAGCGCTGTAATCAGATTTTTGACACTTTTGAAACATTATTTTGGTCGAACCCGAATTTAGACATAATAATCACCGGTATGATCACAGGTTCAATAGTTGGTGGTACCATGTTACCGCTATCGTACGTTTTGTAGTATCGTGTGGTACCACATGACATTTTGGAGTTTTGTGCTCATCCGCTAAACCTTGCGTATAAGGTTGGTCAAAAAGTATCTATAGGGTTAATCAGAAAGTTTTTGATCGATTGCCTGTTGATTTTTAGATAGTAGGACTGGTAACCTGAAAGTTTATGGTTGACAAGCTGTTGTCAGACAATAATTATGTATAGGTGTAGTAGTGACTGACGACTTGTCGTATTTTTAGAGAAATTTTTCAGGTTGTGGCCGTTTAGTGTTACAATACTTCGAGTAACGACTTGTGTCGAGTGGTCGTGTTGGTGGTTTAGGTCGCTTATTATGGACTTAGGTTGTTACCTTTTTTTTCCTCATCCGAAGAAGGGGAGGGGGTTGAGAATTTTTTTTGGAATATAGGTCGGATAGTTTAGATATTTTCAATTTTACTGGAGTTTCACAGTTGTAGATAGTTAGACGAGTGAAAATGGAGGTTAATAGATTGCTTGGAGATGAACTGACCTATGAGCTGCTTCTAAGAGGACTCCCAATCGGGAATACAGTAGCCGAAAAGCGTGCACTATTGCGTGATGCCCTTAGGTTGGAAAAAGAAAATTTATCGGCACCTCCGCAACATGGTTGTGGTATAGCTCAGGAAGAGCTTCCCAAATGTTCTGCCAAACTCCAAGAGCTAAAAGAGGCGATAGCCCTTTTTGATGTAGAAAATCGAGAAAACGAATTTAAAAGAATATATACACGATTATTACATGTATCTGGTAGACTTTCGAGGTTAGATTGTGAGGGTGATGAGGTCGAGGAAAGGAAAGTCCTTATGGAGATGTCTATCCAACTGCTGGGAGACGTGAATAGGCGATACACCGCCTGCGTGCAAAACCCGTCAACTCAGGCTGAAAGAGACGCGATCCACTCCCACCTTGAGAGCGTAGCGTTGGTAGATGTGCCGGCTTTAGACAAAGGAGACCGACCCATGAATATGTCGTTGATAGATGCCCCGTTAGACGACCTCCCGGAATTGGTCAATCAGTTGGAAAGAGCATCCCTTTCTCCGAAGTATCCAGAGGTCCTCACCCAGGAAGCCAAGGCCCTGTCAGTTACCAAGTCATCTGGGAAGGTACGTTTTAATGAATGTCCAGCTTCATCTGAGGCAGACCGAAACCGGACAGCTCATCCTCCTTCTCTCCAAGGTCGTGTCCTTCAGCCTCCGGCAAAAGATTCCATTGGGGTTGGTATAGTGGACGATATCCCCGCCAATAGTACTTTTCA
Organism: Callosobruchus maculatus; assembly: GCA_951848785.1. Classification (NCBI taxonomy): domain Eukaryota; kingdom Metazoa; phylum Arthropoda; class Insecta; order Coleoptera; family Chrysomelidae; genus Callosobruchus; species Callosobruchus maculatus. The sequence continues at coordinate 2,339,363 of CATOUR010000085.1, read as the reverse complement.
AGGGACATCCTTGAATCCCAATGCACCGGTGCATTCTGACTATTTCGCTCCCCGTTGCTCCCCGATAGACATTGGGAGATGGAACGTGAAGTTCAATGGACGTAGTAGTGTTACGGACTTCTTGGAACGTATCGAGGAATTGAGGATTTCTCGAGGTGTCTCAAAGGAACGTTTGTTTCAGTCTGCTGCAGAACTGTTCACACATGATGCCCTGTTATGGTATCGAACGGCTCATGTGTCCTCTTGGGATGAATTGTGTTCCCAATTGAAGCATATGTTTCAACCCTATGACTACGACCATAGTCTTTGGGATGAAATCCGGAGAAGAACCCAAGGAGCTCAAGAACGTGTGGGAACCTATATAGTGATAATGGAAAACTTATTTCGGAAGCTCCCCACTCCCGTGCCGGAGTCAACCAAACTTAACTTGATCATGCGAAATCTCTTGCCATCCTTCCAGACGCAACTAGCCTTACATCCCGTAAGAAGCGTGTCCCAATTGATGACCTTAGCTCGCTCCATTGAGGAAGCTGCTCAAAGAGCACAAAAGTATCAACCCCCGCCGACCAGTGCGCGAGGCCTTCTGGAACCTGAACTCAGGTATCGCCGGAGTGACGGCCCTCCTTCGTATGCTAGTCCTCTGTCAGTTGGTCCAATCTCTACCACCCCTATCTCTCATTCTGCTGTATCGTCTAATTTATGTGACAATCAAGATCCCAAAACCACTATAGTCGCAACCGTAGACGCGGCGTGCAAGTGTTGGAACTGCGGTTCGACCCAACACAAATTTAGGTCTTGTCCCGATTCTCGAAAGAAGTTCTGCTTTAAGTGTGGTCACCCCAATGTTACAATTACCCATTGTCCAAGCTGTCGAAAAAACCTCCCGAGGAGCCAACAGTAAGCCGTGCTTTGGATTCCTCCTTGAAAGCGGCTGATGCCTTACTAGATTTTATTGTGTCCCATGCGAAGGGAGATCAACGTCCCTATGTCAATGTAAAAATTTATGGATTAAGTATTTTAGGTTTACTAGATTCTGGAGCTACTAGGACTATTCTAGGTGGCCCAGGTTGGGAAATTTTGAAAGGTGTGTGTAAGTTAGGTAGTTGTAGTGTTAAATCTGTTACAGTGGCTAATGGACAACCATGTGAAACTCTGGGTTCCATACTTGTACCTGTACAACTCGAAGACAGAGTTAGGGTTCTCGAAATTTTGGTTATCCCTTCTCTACCCCATCGCTTAATTTTGGGAATAGATTTTTGGAAATGTATGGGGATCATTCCCGATCTATTTTCGGAGGTGTGGTCTTTCCGCGCCTCGGAGGAAGTTCCTGTGGTATCGGCGATTACCGATTTAGACACTCTCCCCGAGAATCAGAAAGCTGTTTTGCATTCTATAGTAGAAGGGGCTTTTGCCAAAATGGGCACCAAGTTAGGCTGCACGACCAAGGTACAACATGTTATTAAAACAGAGTCCCCCCCTATTCGTCAACGATATTACCCCATTTCTCCTGCTTTGCAGAAGCAAGTTAATGAGGAGCTGGATAAAATGCTCGCTGATGACGTCATAGAGCCGTCTAACTCATCATGGTGTTCTCCAATTCTGTTGATTAAGCAAGACCAAAAATACAGATTTGTAGTTGACTTCCGAAAACTGAACCAGGTGACCTCTAGAGACGCTTATCCATTACCTCTGGTAACCTCGATCCTGGACAGGCTTCGAGATGCCCGCTATTTATCAACCCTTGACATTAAGTCTGCGTATTTCCAGATCCCTTTATCAGAGGATTCCAAGCAGTATACCGCTTTTGTAATTCCTGGTAGAGGATTATTTCACTTTAAAAGAATGCCCATGGGTTTGCATAACGCGCCCGCCACTTGGCAACGTTTCATTGATAATGTCATCGGAGCTGACCTAGAACATCATTGTTTCGTGTACCTAGATGATGTAATCATATGTACCAGTACTTTCGAGAAACACGTTGAAGTGTTATCCAGAGTTCTAGATAAACTAATTGAGGCAGGTCTCACTCTTAATAAGGAGAAGTGTCATTTCTGCAAATCAGAACTTAAATACCTTGGGTATATGGTAGGTCCATCTGGACTTATGGTAGATCCGGCCAAAGTAGAGGCCATATTACAAATAAAGGTCCCTTCTACAGTGCGAGAAGTTAGACAGTTTATTGGGCTTACATCCTGGTACCGGCGTTTCGTGCCTAACTTTTCTTCTCTCACTGCGCCACTATGTAATCTTTTGAGAAAGAATCACCCCTTCAAATGGACCACGGAGTGCGACAGAGCATTCCGAGCTTTAAAAGAATGTCTAGTTTCGTCCCCAGTCCTTAGCTGTCCCGATTTTAGTCGGCCCTTTGTCATTCAGTGTGATGCGAGTGACTATGGTTTAGGTGCGGTGCTCACCCAGGTGAATGACATGGGAGAAGAGACCGTCATAGCTTACTTGAGCCGTTCACTCAATAAGAATGAAAGAAAATACTCGACTACAGAGAAAGAAGCCCTATCGGTGATTCACGCGATAGAAAAGTTTCGACCTTATGTAGAAGGTACCCGGTTTACAGTTATTACTGACCATTACAGCTTGAAATGGCTGAACAACATCAAAGATCCGGTTGGTAGAATTGCGCGATGGGCAGTTCGACTTCAGATGTATGAATGAATGAATGAATAAGAACCAGAGGCTATCCAGCACGGAATGTGGCTGGTGCATAGGCCACACGATGGGCCCTTTTGCGCCTCTATCCGCGCTAGTTCCTAAGACCTGCCCTTTTGGCAAAGGCAAGTACATTCTTAGGTCCTATCCGTTTTATCTCTATTGGTTCCAAGGTTCTTGAGCCCAGCATAGTCTGCCTGTGATAACCCAGGGTTTCACAGCGACACAGGATGTGTGCCGAGGATTCTTCCTCTTCCCCACACCACGTGCACGTTGGGTCGTTGACCACCCTCATCACAAACAAGTGACGCCTGAAGGTATTGTGACCCGTTAATAAGCCTGCTAACAATCTCAAGTTACTCCTATCCAGAGAGAGACAGAATCGTCCTATTCTCTCTTCAGGCCCTGCTAATAGCTCCCGAGCCTGACGGAGATGACCAGAGATGTTGTTCCATCTCAGAGAGTGTTGATTCTGGATCCACTCTCCAGTTGTTTTCCTAACCAAATTTGCAGACAGTCCTAAGGCTGGTTCCGGGCCCACAAAACTGTTTCCGGATCCCATCCTGGCTAGATGATCTGCCATTTCATTACCCTTTACCCCAGCATGCCCAGGTACCCACATCAGTGATACCTTGTGTTTAGCTGAGATGTCGTCAAGAGCCCTCCTGCACTCCAGGACCAGTCCCGACGTTATTTTCCAAGCACTCAGTGCTTTGATGGCTGCCTGACTGTCAGAGCAGATAGTAATCCGCCTCCTAGACCCGTCAATTTCCCGAATACGATTTACGCAGGCAAGTATCGCATAGACCTCAGCCTGGAATACTGTGGTGTGCCCCCCAAGAGGGAATGAAAGTCTTGTACGGGGCCCGTAGACTCCCGAGCCCGAGCCCTCTCTAGCGAGTGAACCGTCTGTGTACCAGACCTGTCCTCCTCCTTCGATGAGCTGTCTTTCCCTAGACTTCCATTCTTCCCTTGACGGAAACACCACCGTAAATTTGCGATTGAAGCGATGCGTAGGAGAAACTGTATCGCTCCTCGCCAACAAAATAGGACAATCCTCATGCAACTCTGCTAGAATCGTCGAATGTCCTTTGCCTGGATTCATAAAAGTCCAGCTACCCTGACTCCAGAGACGGAACCCAGTTTTTCTAGCTTCCCCTTGGATTACCAGATCCAAAGGAGGAAGATTCAATAGTGTTTCAATGGCACTCAAGGGTGTTGTGCGCACTGCACTGGTTATACTAAGACATGCCAAACGTTGGACCTTATTAAGTTTGGCTCTTGTTGCCTCCGTCTTTATACAGGTCCACCACACTATGGAGCCATATATTAGTGACGGTCTGACTATTGTAGTGTAGAGCCAGTGCACCACTTTTGGGCTCAGGCCCCAGCTACTACCGACAACTCTTCTGCAGGCCCATAATGAGTTTCGAGCCTTGCTTACCTTATAATCCACGTGCAGCCTCCAAGTCAGCTTGTGATCCAGTATTACTCCTAGATACTTTACTGACTGAGACAATTCAAGTGTCGTTCTGAAAAAGGTAGGCCTCACGAGGCCTTCCATCTTCCTTTTCCTAGTGAACATAACGAGCTCCGTCTTTTCAGCGTTCACTGACAGATCCACCTCATTACACCACGTTTCCGCAACACGCAGCGCGCCTTGCATTACCTCGGAGACTGTATTAATGAATCTACCCCTGACCACTATGCTCAAATCATCGGCATAGGCCTGTACGTAGACCCCTGTGTTGCTTAGTCTCACGAGTAGGTCATTCACCACTAAGCACCATAATAGAGGTGAAAGAACACCGCCTTGTGGGCAGCCTCGCGCCACTGCAACGCTATAGTTTATGTCATTAAGCGTTGCAGAAGCCACTCGGCCCTCTAGAGTAGTAAGAATCCACTCCACTAGGATTGGAGCAATTCCATGTCTCTCTAGGGCGCGTCTTATCGAATTGGTAGTGGTACAGTTGAACGCACCCTCGATATCAAGAAATGCTACCATAGCCACTTCCCGTTGATTCAACGTTTTCTCCAGCCTGCTGACCAAATGATGAAGTGCCAGCTCAGCTGATTTTCCCGCCTGATATGCGAACTGATAGGCATGGATTTCAACCCTTTGTAAGGGCCCATCCCTGATATATCTATCAACCAACCTCTCCAGTGTTTTTAGTAAAAACGACGAAAGGGTAATCGGTCTAAAGTCCTTCGGACGAGTATAGCTACCTCTGCCCGGCTTAGGAATAAAAACGACCCTTGAATGCAACCAGCTCTTCGGTGTGAAGCCAGTAGCCACGCAGGCGCGAAATATCCTAACTAGGTATGGTAGTACCAGATCCTGTCCATGTTGTAGCATGGCTGGAATGACTCCATCCTTGCCTGGACTTTTGTATGGAGCAAAAGTATTTATCGCCCATCTTGTGCGGTCATAAGTGACGACTTCTCCTGCCATCTGCCATTCCTCTTTATGAGGACGGCGGAGTGGCCTATGTGCACCTGTCTGCTGAGCGGCAACCGATCCCGGAAAGTGCACACTCATCAGCAGTTCAAGCGTTTCCTCCTCGTTATTGGTTCTATGACCGTTCGAGTCCGTCAAGGTCCCCAACTTGGACTTGGTGTCCTTGCTAAGGATCCTATGCATCCTTGCCGTCGCAGGAATATCATTGATGGACCTGCAGAAGTTCCTCCAAGATTCCCTGGAGGCCCTCCTGACTTCCCTCTTATATTCCTGTAGCTTTATCCTATACTCCTCCCAATCAGGAGTACCTTTCCTGTACCTAACTCTCGTGAGTAGTTTGTGCAGGGACGTTTTCCTGGTTTCTAATTTCTTAGTCCAGAAGGTGGCATTGCCCGCCACGCCCACTTTGCGTAGGGGACAGTTATCCTCAAAGGAGTCTCGGAGGTCCCTACACAGGGAATCAACTGCCGCCTCCAAGCCCTCCCCTTTACTGAGATCCTGCTCTATAGGACGGAGCCTGCTGCCTAGGTCCTCTTTAAAAGAAGCCCAATTTGCTTGCCTAGGATTTCTAACAAGGATTCCCTCTTTTTCCCCGTCAATCCTAAACGTTATATGTCTATGGTCGGACAGTGACGGTTCCAAGGATACTGTCCAGTCCTTGACCTCATTACAAATACCGACCGTGCTCAGTGTTATGTCTAGGACCTCATCCCTCACATTGTTTGAGAAGGTAGGAGTGTCGCCAACATTCAGAACCTCTAGGTTCGACGTCCCTAGAAATTCCATCAGCTCTTCACCACGTCTATTAGTGTTAGAGCTACCCCATAGGGTGTGATGGGCATTGCTATCACACCCCACGATAAGCTCGAGATTATTATCCCGACAATGAGACACAAGGTCCTCCATCTCTTTTGAGGGAGGAGGATCTCCTGAATCATACGGTAAGTACGCTGAGCATACCACTAAACTTCTTTCGATGCCTTGTTCTCTAAGGCGAATCACAACCGCAACCATGTCCCTAGTTGTAAAGTCCATTAGTTGCCATGCATTCATATTATTACATAATATGCACACTCTAGGCTTTGTCTCCGGAGCGCTACTAAAAATGGTATACCCTGGAATGTTAAGCCCGCTAATAATGCCATTCCTTATCCAGGGTTCCTGAATAAGAGCTATGTCATAGCGACCCCTAGTGATCGTCTGAGTAAGAACCCTAGAAGCCGCTATGCAATGCTGCAAATTAATTTGAATGAAAGAAATGTAACTCACCATTTTTTTTTTTTTGGCAGTCCACCCTCGTGTGTTTGTAGCGAACCAACGTCTAGTTCCCCACGGTGGGGCCCCGTTCGTTGCCGCTACCCTCGCTGTGACTGTGGCGTTGATCCGTCTGCCACAGCATCCTGGCTCCCTCCAGTGCTGAGTCGGAGTCACTATCGAGTAGCTGCCCCTCACTCACTGGTGTGCTGCTCTGTGGCCCACTAGTTCCTGGTGTGGGCACAACCCTATCCAACTCCGGAGACTCCTGAGGAGTCTGTTCCTGCCGCTCGGTCCCCCTTGGAGGAGCCCGAGCAGCAACAACAGCCTCCCCAGGTGCCAGCTGCCCTTGGTCCCTAGGCTCCTGGCTCTCGCCTGGGCCCTGATCACCGCCGGCAGCAGCAGTCCCGCGTTGCTCTTTGTTCTTGCCCAGCAGAGTAAACACTGCTGAGCTCGCTCCGCAGTAGAGCCGCAGCCCCCTGCCTTCGATTACGCCCCAGCTAATGGAGTCAACGCTGAGGACCAGACGTACGCCTTTCGGCTCCATCTTAACCTCCATCACCCTCCACGAGCTGGGGTGTATCCCAGGATTTTGCCTGTCTAACCTCCTCAGGAGGATGTCCTCTTTCACGTGAGGGCCCGGGAACCAAGCCATCACCCTCCTGAAGACGGGCAGGTCCTCAAACCGCATCACCCTGAGTCGTGCTCCTTCCCAGGGCCTCAGGTTGCCAACCTGAGCCTGCAGCCACGTCTGCGAGAACTCGTTCTCGCAAACAAAGATGGCCGCCCCCCTCGAGAAGTAGCAGTCAGCGAACCTTGGAAGGGCCCCTTCAAGTGGGAGCCCGTCCATCAGTCCGCTCACTGAAGCACAGAAGCCGCAGCGCCCCCCGAAGCAGATGCCCCCGAAGAGGCATCTCGACTTCCGGAGCCCTGCCCCTCCTGCGCCAGCCTTAGCCTCCGGGCCCGCTTCTTCTGCGCTCCCGTCCTACCCTTTTTCTTCAGATTCAAGGTACCCACCCTCTTGGCGAGTTCCCTTGAAATATCTCTCACTTGCTCTTCGCCAGTGAGGGTTCTATCGGGGTCCCCTGGTGAGAGGCCACCCGGTTGCTGTTCGGGGTCCCCTGATGGGGGGCCCCCGGATTTGGGTTTATTATTGTTGGGTTTTTTACTCATAATAAATCCCACGAGTAAGGGGGAACTATATGGTCCACACTCGCGGCGCCCCCTGCACGAGTGTAAGGCTTGTTACTCTGGGAGGTCGCCTGGTATCCCAGAGGCTCCGTTAGCGACGGTGCACCCCCACCGCCACGCACCCTTTAGCACGGATCGCATGACACATTGGGTTGGGTTCTTCAGTTATCCTAGAGGACGTTCGGTGCGATCTCCTAGGCAAGGGTGCACTCACTTTTATCGTGAGTACACCCTCCCCCAGGAGCTGGCACCGATACTGGCAATGCTGTTGCCCATTGCCAGGGAGCCTTTCGGGGCTCCAGCCTAGATCCGCCAGGATTAGCTTCGTCAAATTTGACGAAGACAGGGGCCACTACGAGAAAGGTGCATTTCTGCACGGGGTAGGTGACACATTTGTCTCCTATCCACTCCTGGACGGTCTTGGGGGGCCTTGCGACCCCCCCTGAGAGTGAAGAGGCTCGAGTACCTGTAAAACTCTGGTGATCTCGAGCCTCCGCACTTCCTTGACCCCCTTCAGATGTATGACTTTGACATCATTCATCGCAAAGGGAAACATAATCTAGTCCCTGATGCTCTATCTCGATCTGTGCCTGTTGTTGAGGCAGTGGATCAGATAGACTGTGAGCAGGCGACTAAAACTGTTGATCCCTGGTATGGCAAAATGTTAGACAGGGTGAGTAACAATCCCACAAATTATCCGTTATGGAGGATTGAAAATCAAAAGCTCTATAAACGGATCAATTTGCGTTACCCGGACCTTATGGACGAACAAGAAAGCTGGCTGCGAGTGGTTCCAAAACACGAAAGGGAGGGCATAATCAAGAATAATCATGATCCTCCGACGTGTGGTCATTTAGGTATTTATAAAACCCATGCTCGAATCTCTTCAAGGTATTATTGGCCAAAAATGCGAGCCGACATCTCAAGGTATGTGAGTAGATGTACGGTTTGTCTACAAACGAAACCGGAGCAGAAGAGGTCGGCTGGATTTATGTTGAGTACTACCCCCACTCTCAGTCGACCCTGGCAATTACTAAGTTTAGACCTCACCGGTCCGCTTCCCCGTTCCACCCATGGATACAAATACATACTTTCAGTATTAGCCCCCTTTTCTAAATTTGTACTATTCTTTCCTCTTCGGAATGGTACCGGTCCAAGCATTTGTAAGGTTCTTGAGGAACAAGTTTTGTTAGTTTTTGGAGTACCTGCTAGAATAATTACAGACAATGGCACCGAGTTTAAAAACAAAACGGTAGCTGGCCTTTGTGCCAAGTATGAAATGGAGCATCGTTTTACGGCTAATTATCATCCTCAAGCGAATGCGGTGGAAAGAACTCACCGGGTTCTTAAGACTGCTCTTTCAGGTTATGTACGCGATAAGCATAACCAGTGGGATAAGTTTTTGCCACAAGTTGCTGCTGCCATGAGATCAGCCAAACACGAAGCAACTGAGTTCACTCCCAATTTTGTCATGTTCGGTAGGGAAGTAGTTCTTTCAGGAAAGGAGCATAGTTCCGCCGAGCTTCCTAATTTCGAACCACGGAAGCGCCACCAAGCCTTGCAAGATGTCTTTCGAGATATCCAATCTCGGTTGTCTCAAGCCTTTGAGCGTAGTAGTCGTCGATATAATCTTCGACACCGACCTGACACGTTCCGTCTACATCAAAAGGTTTGGAAGCGACAGTTCACTTTGTCTGATGCCACAAGAGGTAGTACCTCAAAGCTAGCTCCCCGTTTCGATGGCCCTTATAGCATAACTAGAATCGTGTCTCCTTGGACCTATGAATTGGGGGACGAGAGCGGAAGATCTAAAGGTGTTTGGTCTGCCCACGATTTAAAGGCTCACCCTCCCGATGATCCGACCCTTCAAGAATAATGATGTTTCTGTTAAAAGTTTTCACTTGCCGTTCAAACTTTTCCGGGGAAAGAGGGGTGTGTTACAGGTTTAAAAATCGTAATCAAAAATAGGAAAGTATCTCACCTTTTGAACTGCAATTTATTGCCAATTTGTTACTTACAACGGGTCTATTTACAATTCACTTCTAGATAAACCTTAGAATTAGCCGTTCATCTGTTAAATAGAGTTTCAAGTACCTATTTTGAGCCTGCTAGTAGATCTAGGGTTCGGAGATCTCTCTTAGCACCACGGTAATTAAATTTTGAGGCTGAAATGAAAAATATATTACCTCACCTAAGGCCAGAATATGCAATAGTCGACTTACCAATCCTTGTCAATGTTGCTTAGGCCCTCCTGATCATTACAGCTCCCAACATCGAGAGTTTGATTGTTTTGTTTTGGGTTTCTTAACCTCAGTATTCATCAGCTGTTCTGTCAGGTACGCCGCCATCAAATCCCCTCTCGAACCAGTTCCTCATGAACCGGTGACTGTCATTTTTCTAGAACACGGTGACTTGCAAGGTTCCTTCCCCCAGATAGCTGCTAGTCTTGTTTCTTTCCGGTTGCTACCCTTGAAGGGAATACGTCGTTGTGACGGATTTTCACCGAAAGAAGAAGCCACCAAATTCAGGAGTTTGCTACTCACTCATATTGAGGATTTTGAGTTTGGCAATAGCATCAGATATCAGATACCGTCTATGGTATATTCACTTTTAGGCCGCCCTCGAACACAGGTATGTTGGCTTGCTCCGCCATGTCGGGAACCATTGCTCATCGTGTGTCCCTTTGTTTCAGGCCTTCTTTTTTTGGACCCCTTTTGCGTAACCTTTAATTGCATCTAATAGATATCACCTTAACTTTGTCTACGTTAAGGGTTGGGTTTATGTACCCTAACCTAAATTTCACTTGGAGCTAAGGTTTAGCCATTTTTGGTACCTACCGATTTCGTCAACACTCTGCTGTTTGAACCTGTTTGGGATATTCTGAGACCGCTGAGTACCTCAACGTAACTACCAAAGGACTGCTAAAGGACTGCTGAAGGACTATCGAAGGACGTATCCCGTCGTAGATATAAACCATTGAACTACTCCCCCTTTTTATACTTTTCAAATAACTAGAAGTTGATCTGTAACCCGAAGGTATGCATACCCCCGGAGATAGGTGGTAAGTGATAGTATTTTGAGCCATTTTTGGTTGATTTTTCTTACTTATTGAATTGTTTATTTAAATAAATCATTGTTGTTTTTGAAACCCCCTCTCTACAACACAACATAACCCACTCCCTGACAAACTATCACCACAGGCCACCAAACTGGCTTTCAACCCTCACAGATGGTAGAGAAATCTTTCACAAATCTGCGATAATAACTGCACAGTCCCAAAAAGCTTCGTACCTCATGAGTGTTGGACGGTACTTTCCATTCCTTCACAGCCTGCACCTTCTCTGGATCCGTCCGGATTCCGTCTTTGGTTAACAGATGTCCGAGGTATTTTACTTCCCTTTTGAAAAGATGGCATTTCTTAGGGTTTAGCTTCAAGTTCGCTTCCTTAAGCCGCTGGAAAACTTGTCTTAGTCGGAGTAGCTCTTCTTCAAAATCCTTTCCAAACACAATAACGTCATCGAGATATATCAGTGCTGTCTTCCAAGATAAACCTTGTAGTACAACATCCATTAATCTTTCGAAGGTACTGGGTGCATTGCATAGACCGAAAGGCATTACTGTAAACTGCCATAGCCCAGCACACGATGTAAATGCCGTTTTCTCTTTATCTTTTTCATCCATTTCAACCTGCCAGCCCACTTTGCAGGTCCAAGGTGGAGAACCATGAAGAATTTCCAACTGCATCCAAAGTGTCGTCAATTCTTGGTAAAGGGTATGAATCCTTTTTGGTCAAATCGTTGAGCCGCCTGTAATCCACACAAAACCTCGTTGATCCGTCCTTCTTCCTAACAAGGACTATCGGAGAGGCCCAAGGGCTAGATGATGGCTCGATTACTCCTCGTTTCTGCATATCTTTTACCATATTCTGTACTTCATCAATCCTAGATAATGGAGTTCTTCTTGGGGGCTGCCTGACTGGCTGGGCATCTCCTACATTAATTTTATGACGTACCAGATGGGTTCGCCCTAGGTCATCATTATTTTTAGCGAAAATCGAATGAAATTCTCTTAGTAGCTTCAGGACCTTCCGCTGCTGTTCGGGTCGCAAATGCTCACAGCTTCTATCATACAAATCTTGAAGACTACCTGAGATTTGGGTGAAGTCACTATCATCTTCTTCTTCCGCGCCATCTAGCATTCGTATCCATGCTACTGGTTCTAGTCTACCCAGTGGCGTACCTTTCTTGATTTGTATTGAATTCCTGGATACATTCACGGCCCTTATTAACATATTTGAAGAATCCGTTATTGTTCTGGCTAATAAAATAGGTTTATTCCAACCTAGCGTAGGATCTGGTTCAAAGACGCATGGGTAAGGTTATGTTCAAGTGCCTTATGTGCATATATGGGTATAACAATCTCTTTCTGTGGTGGAATTGTGAAATTCCTTGGTGCCATAACGTTCATTTCCTCTAGATGAACAGCTTGGCAGCTAAATGAAATCTCTTCTGAATCCCCAATGCTTAAGGTATTACCAGTGAAGTTTATTACGCAGCCAGAACTCTGCAGAAACTCAGCACCAAGGATGCAATCATTTGTGACTGAAGCTACTAAAATGGGATGCTTCTTACCGAAACTGCCAATGCGAATCTCTAATTCTTCAACACCCAGTACTGGTATACGGTCTCCATTAGCGGTCTTCAGCAACATTCTATCCGTTTGCGTGGTTCTGCTTGGCAACTTCCTTCGAATTTCTTGGTATATGTTAGGGCTTATTATAGTCACATTTGCTCCGGTATCGACTAACATCTTGCATGGTATATTTTCTATGTAACCTTCAACTACTGGACTCTTCTCAATCTTATTAACTTCAATTTCGATGACCATGGGGCTTTCGTCATGATGGCCAGCCAGTTTTTGCCCCCTAAAACTGGCCGGCTCTAGTTTTCCGACTCATTATCAGTATTAGTACTAGCCTCCCTTGACTTCTCTGCCACCTGCATGCGACAGCCTACTCGAAGGTGCCCCTTCTGCCCACATCTCCAGCACGTAAACTTCTCAGGTCCTTCTAGATTGGTGCGAGCTGGGTTTCTTTGAAAGGTACCACCTCTTTTTCTTGGAACAAACGCTGTCGCCCTGACTTCTGCTTCATCATCTTGTTCTACAGAGCGCACCCTCCGTGTCATTCGCGTGGCTTTCGTGGCAGCTTCAATTTCAAGAGCCTTGACCAAAGCATCTTGTAAGGTTCTGGGACTGGATAGCCTTACGATTCGCTGAACGTCCAGGTCCGCAATGCCTTCGACAAACTGACGAGCAGCAACGTATTCCTGTGTCTCGATGGGACTGCTGACGAATGCTCGTTTAGCTAAGCTTTGGACTTCGTATGCAAATGTGGTTAAATCTTCCTTGGGTTGTTGTGTCCAGTTATGCAACTGGCCATGCAAGAGCTCTGTTAAGTGTGCATCTCCAAAACGTAACTTTAGTGCAGATGTTATCTTATCATAGTCACGTAAATCTGATGAGCAGAGATTTTCCAAAATAGCTGCTGCAGAATCTCTGAGCATTGATGTCAGCACACAAGCCTTTTCCTCATTCGACCAGTTATTCATACGTGCGATGTTTTCAAATTGCATATGATAAATGTCCCATGACGTTTTTCCATTGTATGGATAGGGCTTTGCTACTACGCCACTGTGTCTATCAGTAAAAGCAGGTGCTGAAGCTGTTAAACTACGCTCACCTGCACTAAACTCTCGCAGCTCCTCCCTAACCATTTCTTTCACCTGATCTTTCACTTGCTGAAGCTGTTCCTCAACGTGTTTTTCTGATGCTGCTAGCTGCTCCTCAATTGCACTAATACGGTGGTCTTGATTTTCTAATGCTTGACTTACGGCTTGCTTCTGCTCCTCCAACCGAGTCATCACCAGTTCCTGTCCACTCTTCAAGTCTGCGACTGCCTCGTCTTGATGGCGCTTCAGCTTTTCTTCAAGGTTCACGACTGCCTCGTCCTGGTGGTTCTTTAGCTTTTCTTCAAGGTTCACGACGGTCGCTTGCATAACAGCTGCTTGCTCGTCCAGATGCTGCTTTAATTTTTCTTCGCTCTTTTCGAAGCTGTTTCTCATATCTGCCTTCATTTCCCTCGTTTCGGCTGCACTTTGTTCTAAACTGGCTCGCATTTCTTGTATCATATTCATCAATGCACTCATTTCGGATGCCATAGCTCTGGTTACTGGCATTGACTCAAGCTGTACTCACTTGTAGTTTCCTTTTTCTGGCTTGATTCGATGGATAATCCCACACTTCCGACACCAATTGTCACGACGGCCCCTTTTTCTTCACCCAGGGAATCAAACTCGACGTAACTTTCACCGTTTTACTTCACAACTCGATACAAAATCTCTTAACCTTATCTCAACTAGGTCTCAACTCAACTAACTCCTGCCACGCTACTCGTGGTGCCTTATATACTTCATCGAACCATCTAGAAGATTCCAGACACCCAGATGACATTCGAGAATGCCAATCTGTCAGTCTAGAAAATTCCAGATGATTCGATGACGTTTACACATCAAAAAAATCTAACCTAATCATTGTGAAAGAAACATTAACAAATCCAAATAAGCAATGTAATATACAGGATGTTACAATATATTCTAGAGGCAAGTAGGCAATTTCTCAAAGATTCTCCTAAATACCCTCAATGGTAAAATTAATTTTTAAGGCTATTTTTCACACAGTACGGAATTATTGAGCAGCAAAACTGTCAATTTTTCAAAGCCTACCTGATAAATCTGCTTGATAATTATGCATCACGCCTACAAAATTGTTTCCTCAGCAAACTTGGCTTTATTATCTCGATGATTTAGGGTTTTGACTTCATCAAATAGTATCATGACCTTATAATTTAGTTGTTCGTTAAATAAGAAACAAATTAGATAGTACTTTCTCCAAATAAATAAATTTCAGTACACAAATAGAAGCTATATTTCAAATTTACCGAAAAATCGAAATATCCCAGAAACTAATGGACGTAGGTACAACAAGTACTATACAAAGATGAAAGAGCATATTAAAAGCAATTCTTTGGGATAATAAAATATTGGGGGTCGCATTTTAAAAAAAAGAGGAAATCTGGATTTTGCATTCTACGTCACCCTGTATACGAATATGCGTAGCGGGCTTCTTTTCTAGCCGATTTTAAAACTAGCGAATATTTTTAATCTTTTCGTGTGAAAAAAATAATTTTTGATTCATTACTTTCTGATATACAGTACGTTCATTTGACCGCGATTTGGATAGAAAAATGGTCATAACTTTTGAAATACCCTGTATAATGTAACAATACCCTATATTGGAAGAACGGAAATCATTAGTATAATTTGAATATGGAATAATATATAGAGTGTCTCATTTAAAAAATTGCATATTTGCATCACCACGTAGTTATAGATCACCCTGTATAAATCTAAATATTTTCTGAGCAAGGACCATATCCGTGGCTATAACTTTTATATACAACTTTTTTCGCTATCTTGTACAGTAGTGGAGTTATCGACCGAGCCGGTACTAAAAACTCACCCTGTATATGAATTCAGTTGCATGTAGAGTAGAACCTTATGTATATAAAGTAACAGAGTGTTATCGATGTCTTAGATACGGCCATGTAGCGAGACAGTGTAGAAGTTCTATCACTCTGTGCATTAATTGCGGAAAAGAAAAAGATGATGCGCATAATTGTCGCGACCCTCAGGATAATTGCTGTATACAGGGTTACTGGTAACTCGACCACTTTCCTGTAAGAGGTGATAGAGGGACTCAAATGTAATAGATTTAACCCCCCATATGTAATTCCGAAAACCGATAGTTTTCGAGATAATTAACATTTAATGTTTTTCAACCAAATGTCCAAATTTCCACACTAGATCCTAAACTAAGAAAAAAACCTGTTGTTGATTCTGATAATTTTTATTTTAGTATTCAACTAAAACATACACAAAGCTAACTTAGTATTAAAATGTTTCAAAATACTAAACAGTTCCAAACTAAATACAAATATTTAAAAAATAATCAACAAAATTTTTACATTCACCGTGAAAGAAAATTATCTAATCTTTCCTAACCTTTTAATTAAATCCACTCAAAGTTTTTAGAGATCTTGCTCAATGTGTTGCTCTTGATTTCAGATACAAGTACGGATTCGCTTCCTCACTTCGGTTTTTGTAAAAAGTTCGTTTTATCTCCTCCACCGCATTGATAATTTTTTGCCTTAGTTCGTCAGCAGTATTAACTGGAGTCTGGAGAGGTGTCAGATCTGGGCTCCGCGCAGGCCATGGGATGGGTTCAACCCTCCCTATCCATTTGTTCGGATATGTGCGTCCAACAACTGCCGAATTGTGATACGGTAATGTGCAGGACAACCATCATGCTGGAATATCATATTGTTGACGATTCTGTATTATGTTGATAAATTTTGTTAAATAGTTACTTATAGTTGTACTGTCATTCTTGTCCTTGGAATAGGCCATCAGATAAGGAAGTTTTTAAAATACTTTGTTTGACTGGTTGTGTATCTTTTTTTGAGCTAGACAATTTTCTTTCGCGGTGAATGTAAAAATTTTGTTCTTTATTTTTTAAATAATTCTATGTAGTTTGAAACTGTTTAGTATTTTTACACATTTAAATACCAAATTAGATTTGCGTATGTGTCAGTAAAAAACTAAATTGGAAATTACTAAAATCGACAGCAGGGTTTTTTCTAAATTTGGGATGTAGTGTGGAAATTTGGACATTTGGTCGAAAAACATTAAATGTTAATTATCCCGAAAACTATAGGTTTTTGGTATTACATATGGGGGGTTAAATCTATTGCATTTGGGTCCCTCTATCAGCTCCTGCAGGAAAGTGGTCGAGTTACCAGTAACCCTGTATACTGTAAAACTAACACCCATAAATCTATATCGAGAAACTGCCCAACAAACATCAAACAACAAGATATTAAGAAAAGGATGGCGGAGGAAAATCTAACGTACTTCGAAGTGACATCACAGAATAGTTCCTCATATTCAACTGCGGTAAAAACACATAACCGTTTCGAAAACTTCAACATTTATAGCGAACAAGAATTTCCGGCGATGAGGAACACAAAAACATTCAACCTTCACGCATCTCAGAACACTCACACACGAAATAGTACACCGCACTCTACGATCACTGTTCAAAGCGTAAATGAGGCACAAACACAAATTGATAACCCCTCCAAAAAAAGGAAATCTTCCTCCCCCGCAGTAGTGAGTCTTCCCATGTTTCCATTCAGTTTTGGTCCTGAAAACCCAGTTTACTCTACTCACGGACGGGAACAAGAAAGGGAATCAAATGAGGTACCAAATGAGGAATTTATCAAATCGTTCTTTAATGTTTTTCGAAAAAATTTGTGTGAAGTTCGCTCATTCGAAGAACTTACCAGTTTAGACCCGAAAAAAATTGAAGAAATTTTGTCCCAAAATCAAAATACAAATATTATCGAAATTGATGAATACTAAAAATGTTAAAAATATTATGCAGTGGAACGCACGTTCTGCTATCAGCAATAGAAATAGTTTGGTAAAAGCTCTATCTGATCTTGATATCGACATTGCATTATTATCCGAAACTTGGTTTAAACCTGATCGCAGCTACAATTTCACTGGTTATAAGGTAATTCGTCAAGACAGGCAAGATGGCACAACAGGAGTCGCAATTTTGATTAAAAATAACATTGTATTCCAAGAAATAAACTTGCATAACATCCCAGATGATATGCAGGCATGTGCTGTGAAGATACTCAATAGTAACCCACCTCTAACATTATCTTCCATATACTGCCCCCCTGACGTTAGATTATCAACCCAGAATTATTTGAGCCTTATAGACAACTTCACTGGTTCCATCATAATTGGTGGAGATTTCAATGGCCACAACGATTTATGGGGTTCCTATAAAATAAATACCGCAGGTTCCAATATAGTCAATCTTCTTAATCAAACAGACTTAGTTACACTTAACGATGGTTCACAAACAAAAATATCTAGATCAAGTCAACATTCGGCGATAGATTTGACATTAGTCTCTCCCGATATGGCTAACATAATTACTTGGAAAGTACTACCTGACACCCTCGGCTCAGACCACTTTGTTATATTGATGAGTATCAGGGACTTTGAAGATTTGAATGTTAAATATAATTATTTTATGTCAGGGATTGAAGCCGCTGCATCAGCTTTCATACCAACAAAGAAACCATTCCAGCCAAATAATCGGCGCCCCTCGCCTCCCTGGTGGGATAGTGACTACGACTATATAGTGAGTCAGAGAAAACAAGCTTTAGTGAACTATTCAACTCAAAGCACACTCGAAAACTATATTAAGGTTAAAAAAGAAATGGCAACATCTAAGAAACTTTTGAAGAAAAAAGCTAAAAACCACTGGATGCAATATTGCTCCAAACTCAACAAAAATACTCCCTCAAGAGAACTATGGCAACAAGCTAAGAAAATGCAACGCTCAATCACAAACAACACCTCTCAAAACTTTGATTGGCTTGACGACTTCCTGAATAAAATTGCACCTCCCTCTGTAAGCAATAATTTTGAAGAGGAAAATCACTACAACCAAGCAAACAATGATTTTTTCGATACACCTATAACATATGATGAATTCAACTACATCCTTAAGAATACATCAAACACCTCTCCTGGTTACGATCAAGTGACATACGATATGCTACGAAATCTACCTTTTAGTGCCAAATTATACCTTATTGAGATATACAATGCAGTATGGCTGGACGGAAAAGACATAGATTCCTGGAAAAATTCAATAGTATTACCCATCTTGAAACCAGATAAAAATCCTAACATCGCTGATTCCTATCGCCCCATTGCATTATTATCATGTGTATTGAAAACTTTTGAAAGGGTAATAAAGAACAGACCTGAGTTTTATTTTCAATCAGTCTCCAAACTCCCATCTAATCAGTTTGGTTTCAAAAAAGGATATAGCACAACAGATGCAGTGTCACAATTAGTCACGGATATACAAATAACTTTCTCCAAGAATGACGCAGGAGCTGCTTTTCTCGACCTGAAGGGTGCTTACGACTCAGTAGACATATCACTTCTGAGAAACAAATTATTAAAAATGTCACTACCCCTTCGAGTAGCAGCCAATATGCTATGTAAATTGTTTTTAGATAGGAAAATATTCATTAGGTCAATGAATAACACACTTGTTGGACCCCGCTGTGTATCTGTGGGCTTGCCCCAGGGATCGGTACTGTCTCCTGTTCTATTCAACATCTACACAAGCGATCTGCATGAAGAGGAAATCAGTTACAATATCATTCAATATGCCGACGATTTTGTCATATACAACACAAATAAGACATGGGAAGAATGCCTTTCTAATACTAGATTATCCATAAGTGACATATCTAAGAAACTAGAAACAATGGGATTTAGCCTGTCTCCAGGAAAATAATCTAGAGTTTTTTTCAGTAGACACAGAATACAAAACATGGAGTGTGTTGAAGTGAATAATACAACTAACCCAGTCGCAGATCAAGTCACATATCTAGGTATAACCATTGATAAAAAACTTTGTTGGAAGCCTTTCATTAACAACATAGTCATTAGATCCAATAAAGGCATCAACTTTTTTAAGATGATTCGAAGAACTTGGTGGGGCGCTGACCCACAAACATGCCTGACCTTTTACAAGGCATATATACGATCTATAATAGACTATGGTTGTATATTCTACGGATCAGCCAGCAGAAACATCATTAAGCGCAACGAAATCGTACAGAATACCTCTCTCAGGCTATGTGCTGTAGCTATGTGTTCAACGCCCGTCGAACCATTGAGAGTGGAATGCCTAGAACCACCATTGAGGTTACGAAGAGCATTTTTAGCCGAAAAATTCATAATTAAATCATTCTGCAAAAACCCTGAAAGTCTCAATAAAATATCTGAGTTGAATACAATAGACCTTACTGGAAAATATTTGTCAAAAAAGAAATCCCCTCCAATCTGCGAGGCATTTAGAAATGTCAGTCACCTCCTGCAAACATTAAAAAACAGCAATACTCCTCATTTATCAGAGTATCTGGAATCAGTGAAACCAATAAGTATAGTTATCCCAAAGTACAAGTGGAACACTGAAGTTGATAACAGCATACTAAACCAGTATCTCTCAAATTACCCAGATTCCACCCACATATATACAGATGCTTCTAAACAGAATGATGAAACTGGATGCGCAGTCCTTGTTTACAGTCCAAATATTCAAAAAGTAGAACAACAATACAAGCTGAACAAGCTGACTTCTATCTTCACAGCAGAGGCAATTGGCATCAGTAAAGCTATTGAGTACATAGAACACAATTCAATAAACAACGTAGTTATTTTGTCAGACTCATTGTCCGTGCTGAAAAGTATCTCACACCACATATGGGTTAAAGCACATACAGGGATACATGCCAATGAAATGGTGGATAAGTTAGCTAAAGAAAGCATTTACACTGGATTGGAACTCGGAAATAAGGTTGGTGTAGAAGAATGCATCTCTGAATGCAAAAATAAAATGACACAGATATGGAACAATGACTGGAATCAGTACTGCACCCAGACACCTACACAGTATACACTAATACAACCAACAATCCCGCAAGAACTATGGTACAAACACTCCAAATACTCACGCCGTGACATCGTTACAATTAGCAGACTGAAATTTGGCCACGCATGTTACCTCTACCATTTGAACAAAATTGGAATACAAAACACCAACACATGTGATACTTGTGATACAGTCAGCAATCTAGACCATATATTTTTTGAATGCAGTAAATACACCAGGGAAACCAATCAACTTTACTCAAACTTGATCAAGAATAATATACTACCGCCATTCAGTTTAGTATCCCTATTAGCCATGAAAAGAACCGATATATACGACGCACTATTAATATTTGTGAAATCTTGTAGATTAAAACTTTAGATATAGGTTAGCTTTCGTACCTATGTTTCCATACCCGATGAAAAAAATCCTTTGAACCGTGGTCCACCCCCCTTGTGTGATAAAAGTCACCCTGATAGACCCCTGGGTGTGAAGTGTGTTTTCCTTAGCTCCTATCCTTTGACGCTTAAAAAAATTAATATATCAGTAACTGGTTGAAATGAGCATTGAAGCTCTAGGACCACAAACAAAAAAGAACCCAGGAAAATATCAATAATACTGTTATTGCCGCATACTTAAAACGTTATGGATATATCAGTGATAGCTCCGATCTTTCTATTACTGATTTAGAGACCGCACTACAAAGCTTCCAAGAGAAATACAATCATCCAGTAAGTGGTGAAGCAGAAAATGCAACCATACAACTTATGCAACGCTTGAGGTGTACTTTACCTGAAAACTCGTATACTATAAGAGGTGGGTGGAATAAGACACATCTTCGATGGTACTTTCCACAAGCTCATTATCATTCACAGAAAGTAATAGAAGCAGCATTTCGTATGTGGGAAGATGCTTCCGACTTAACATTCGAAAACATAAAAAAACCCAATCCACCACCAGATATCACAATTTTCTTCACCGATAGGAAACATGAATATCGTTATAATTGCCAAGGAGATTATCCTTGTCCCAGCGTTTTTGATGGACCTGGAGGCGCCCTTGCTCATGCAACCTACCCTGCAAGCGGGGATACATGTATAGAAATTCATGTTGACAACAGGGAATGCTGGAGTTATTCTCTTAATGGTTCTATACCTGAATACGAGGTTAGTTTACTCATGGTAATGGTTCATGAAATTGGTCACGCTCTTGGTCTAGGACACAGTGATGTTAAATCGGCAATTATGTACCCTTGGTATCAAGATAGCATCAGAAAGCTAGATATTGATGATAAAGATGCAATCGTTCAAATCTATGGTCATCGTACTATTCAAAACTATAGTACGCCATTCAACCCTACCAATCGCACACCGAAAAAACACTACAAAGTCAAAGCCAAATTCCAAATCTAAGACGTCATCCAAAAATTTATTTGAAGTAATATATGCTGATATTATTTTTATTGCTGCAGCACCTGAATTCCACAATCACCGGTTGTATATAAGTCATAACTCGTTCTTATGGAAACTTGATTTGAATGACTTGTTAATACCTGAATCACCTGACAAGTTAGTTAATTATATACCATTGGAGATTGAACCTTCGTCTATTTCACACATTTTTCAAAACTCAGCAGGTGATCTAATGGCAATTGATAAGAAAAATCACAAATATTATGTAACATCATTTCCTGGGTTGAATATTAAAGCAATGTACGACTTTCCAATATCTGTTGATGCTGAAATTAACGCTGTTTTTCAAACGTATAGCGGATCAACTTTCTTGTTTTTTGATAATGACCCATATACTGAGTTTATCGATAATCCTAAACGATTAATAGGCAGAGGGCGAGTCAGTGATGTCTTTCCAGGCATACCAAAAGATATAACCTCGGCATTTCGGTATATAGATGGTCATATTTACTTCTTCTCTCATCGCACATACTATAAGTACAACGAGTTTACAAGGACAATTTCGAAAGCAGGACAATTCAAGTGGGATCTTTTTGACATACCGTGCCCTAATACAAGTCTTTTAGACCAACTAAAAACTTTACTATCAAAAGTTATTTCTGTGTATAAATAATACGAGTGTTGTTGAACTTCATGCCGAAGATAGAAGAGCTGATTTGAAACAATATGGATAGATGAAGAATCGCAAATGCTGCTTTACTAGAATTCGTGAATAAACACAAATTATCTATTATTCTGTTGAAACGTATAAATGCAATAAAAAAAATTAGCAAATGACTGTTTTTCATTTAGTGTTTTTTAAGCAGAGTCAATAAAGTATCACCTACATGGAATACGATATAACTGATAACGCAGATTGGAATAAAACAATAATTAAATCATAGTAATTTTATTTATATACATAATACAATACAATCATATCTGGGGAACGGGAAACAGATATAACTAACTAGCATATACACATACTTTCACAATTATAAATCGCTAAAACGTACTTCTGCATCACAATTATAATGAATGTCGGTATCACATAATTCTCTATCCTTAAGGACGAATAATACTGATGCAAAATCATTCTGACACCAATATGATTTAGATTGGTATAAAATGTGCAAGTTTTCCGCTCTTACCATAAGATGAAAATGGTCATGTATGACAAACAATGATTTCTTGTATGTATCAAAATAATATTTTATTCTTAAAAAGCATTCTCGGCATACACGTAAATTTAATTGAGGAATATCATAATATGCTGATCCATACACAGTATACATCATATTCAAAAATATGGTGCCAGGCATCCATATACATTACTGTAGACCTTATCGCAAAAGGAATATTTGTAAGAAATTCAACTTCGCTTAATTGTTCAATACCATCAGAATTAAATTCAAAATTATCCATTGGTATTTGTTCCATAAAATAGCCCCAACGATATTTGGAGTAGTGTTTTGCTAATTTCATTATTAAAGACCACGGGAGATCTCTATAATGGTAAAGTAATAGCCGATTAATGGAGTAAACCTGCTTGCATATGCTTCTGATGCAAAGGAGCTCCAATCGTGGTGCCATCCTAGAAGAAAATTTACTTCTTAATTTACTTTGATATCACGATGCCCCCAAGGAAGAGTATCGTAGCTATTAGGTAGCAAATACCGTTTATCATCAAAAGGACTTAAGGCAATTTTTGATTGTTCTACACTAAAAACTTCATGTGCATAAGATACTATAGAACGCTGTGTAGTGGATTTTTCTTTGTACTCTTTCAGACAGTTGACATAATCCTCGAATGATACTGTCACGACGGCCTCTTTTTCTTCACCCAGGGAATCAAACTCGACGTAACTTTCACCGTTTTACTTCACAACTCGATACAGTATCTCTTAACCTTATCTTAGGTACAACACAACTCAACTGACCTACGCTACCCGTAGCACCTTATATTTACAGGGTGGGGCATAAGTAACGCAACCCAATCTCTGAAACTTCGATTTTATTCAATATAATCAGTACAAATCAAAAGAAAATTAAAGTAAATGTTGAAAATGGCCTCCATTAGACGCAATACAAGTTTTAGCGCGTACAATCATATTTCGGAATACTTTTCTTAAAGTAGCTTGCGAAATTTGGTTGATTTCTTCCGTTATTCGGTCACGTAAGTAAGTTCCAGGAGGCATCGAAAAAACTCGATCCTTCAAGTATCCCCAGAGAAAAAAATCGGGTGGGGTCAGATCTGGAGACCGTGGAGGCCAGAGTGGTCGGAAAATCAGTCGATCATCGAAAAATTCCTTGAGAAAATCCATAGTTTCATGCGCGGTATGCGCGGTTGCGGCATCCTGCTGGGAATAACAATAACGATCTTCTTGTGGAAGGAGTGCAATGAACTGCCGTATGATGTCGCGGTACGCTCCACCATCAACCATTGTAGTGAAAAATATTGGTCCGATTATGCGAGCTCGACTGACTGCAGCCCAAACCCCAACTTTTTGAGGATGCAGTGATTTTTCGCGAAACGCTCTTGGCTTTACTTGACTCCAAATCCGATAATTCTGAGCATTAATGTAACCGGAACGGTGGAACCATGCTTCATCGCTGTAATACACATGATCGAATGCTTCAACACCCCGTTGACGAAGAAAATCAAGAATCCAACGGCAATAATCTTGGCGCCGCTCATAATCCGCCGGCAGCAATTCTTGCATACACGACAGCCGATATGGTTTCATCTTCAATTTTTTCAAACAGCGGCCAACACTACGAGGACTTATACCCAATCTCGTCGCTAGACGTCGACGAGACGTCTGTGAATTCTCATTTACAGCAGTAAGAACCCGATTTACCGCCTCATCTGACGTAGCAACAATTCTCCTTCCACTTCTTTGCTCGTCGCGAACGTCACCGCTCCTGTCAAATTTGTTCACTAATCTCAATATAGTCGATTTAGCTGGCGCAGCAACATTCTGAAATCTTGCACTGAAACGTTCCTGCACTGTTTTAAATGATTTACTTTCGAAATAATTACGTAAAATGAAAATACGCTGCTCTAAAGTAAGTCGAGCCATGTTTATGTTCAAAAGTAAAATCCGTCCACGTGATACACAAAACGATAGTGATAAGCAACAACGGTTTGGTTTTGCAAGCCAACTATGACAGTCAACTCGGGAGGTACCAGTGTTGCCACTTTGGCCAGAATTAAATGTGCTGCGATAAATGGGTTGCCGTAGTAGCGCCTTAAGTGAAGGGTTGCGTTACTTATGCCCCACCCCGTATATACTTCATCGAGCCATCCAGAGCATTCGATGACATTTCTAGAATCCATCCGTCATTCTCGAAAACTCTAGACGATTCGATGACGTTTACACTTCAAAAGATCTAACCTAGCACTTTGACTTTACATCATGTATGACAACCAATGACAACTAATACAAATACACGAATACCATAATATACAGTATGTTACATTCTTCCCCCCTTAGCTTTCGGCGTCCTCGACGAACAACTTCGATTCTTGTATCACCACAGACATCAGCATAGTCAGCCTTCGGTTTTCCACTTTCCGTACATAACCTGTAGACTACATCTTTGAGGCGCTTCATCACCACGTAGGGTTCCTCCCCATGGCGTTGTAGCTTCGGACATCTACCCTTCCTTCCGTCGTCTGTTACAAGATCATACCAGATCACCTCGTAACTACGATATTCTTTGCCCAACTTGCGATTCTCATTTTCAGCTCCAGCAGGATTCTCTTTTCCTAGCTCTGTTATCATTCTCTTCAGTTGCACCTTTTCGTCTTGTCGGTTTTCCACTCTCGACACTCCCTTCTCGACACTCAGGTTGCTCTCCAGTTCCTTAGTGAGTCTGCTGAGTTTGTCTTCCAGTTGCGTAATCCTGATCTTCTGCTTACCATTCTCGCTCCTGAGTTGCGCGGCTTGATCAGAGCCCCATGACACGTCCTTGAGCGCAACGTTAAGCTTGGTCCCTACCTTCGCGTTTTCTGTCTCCAGCTGCGCCAGTATCTGCTTCAAATCTACATCGTCATTTTGCATCGCTGATATTTCGTATATACCTTTGTTTGCATTTTCAATGACTTTGTTCGGATTCTTCTTTAGCCTATCACTATCGACCTCGCTTTCCATCTGCGCAATCTTCTGCTTTATCTTATTATGTCCGTACTTCAATTGTTTCATCCCAAAACTATCAGCCTGTGCTGCAGCCAAAGTGTCTTCCAGTTCCTTTTTCATGCGAACGTTCTCATCTTCCAAATTCGCCAGTTGCTCTCTCATCTTATTGTCAACATCTCTTGCCTTATACAAGTCTTCCATGACCTTTCTGACACTATCAAGCGTATCTGTCATATCTGATTTCAACTTCTTGATTTCTACTTCATGATGCACTAACCTTTCACTCAACCTTGATTCGTCTTCCTTGACCCCGGTCTTTTTGGATTGCACAATCGCGTGGTCCAGGTATTTCTTTAAGGATGCGTTCTCAGCCTCCAGCTGGGTGATCTTCTGTTTCAGCATTGCATTTTCGTCCTTAACTTGGTCACATCTATCCTCCACTTTCTTCAGCTGATCCAAATCCTTCAATCTCTTGATTTCATTTTTCAAAGCAGAAATTTCTCTGTCGTGTTTTACGTTGAGCTTTCTCAAGGCTGCCTCGTGTTGGTCATTCTTCTATAACAGATTCTTTTTGTCCCTTTCAAACTTGCTCCTAATACCCATACATTCTCGTTTCTGAGAGTCAAGCAACTGCTTTAGCCTATCCCGGTCTGCTGTAAGTTCCCTCATGGCTACTCTGTGTTGTCCTTGAAGCTTAGCGATAGTTTCCTCGTTCTTCTTCAGCAAATTCTTCGTGTCTCTGTCAAACTGCTCCTTCATTGAGTTTATCGTGCCTTGCATAGAATTCATTTTGCTTGCACATTCCTCTGCTTTTTCTACATCCACCTGCATCTTATCGACCTGTATCCGGCAGCCTACTCTAAGGTGCCCCTTCTGCCCACATCTCCAGCAGGCAAACTTCTCAGCTCCTCCTAGATTTCTGTGAACTGGGTTTCTCTGGAAGGTACCACCTCTTCTTTCTTGGAACGAGCGATGTGGCCCTGACTTCTACTTCATTACCTTGTTCTACAGAGCGCACCCTCCGTGTCATTCGCGTGGCTTTTGTGGCAGCTTCAATTTCTAGAGCTTTGACCAAAGCGTCTTGTAAGGTTCTGGGTCTGGATAGTCTCACGATTCGCTGAACGTCCAGGTCCGCAATGCCTTCTACAAACTGATGAGCAGCAACGTATTCCTGTGTCTCGACGGGACTGCTGACGAATGCTCGTTTAGCTAAGCTTTGGACTTCGTATGCAAATGTGGTTAAATCTTCCTTGGCTTGTTGTGTCCTGTTATGCAACTGGCCATGCAATAGCTCTGTTAAGTGTGCATCTCCAAAACGTAACTTTAGTGCAGATGCTATCTTATCATAGTCACGTAAATCTGATGAGCAGAGATTTTCCAAAATAGCTGCTGCAGAATCTCTGAGCATTGAGGTCAGCACACAAGCCTTTTCCTCATTCGACCAGTTATTCATACGTGCGATGTTTTCAAATTGCATATGATAAATGTCCCATGATGTTTTTCCATTGTATGGATAAGGCTTTGCAACTACGCCACTGTGTCTATCATGCAAAGCGGGTGCTACTGCTGTTAAACTACTCTCACCTGCACTAAGCTCTCGCAGCTCCTCTCTGACAATTTCTTTGACACGATCTTCCACTTGTTGTAGTTGTTCACGCTCACCTCCACTAAGTTCTCGCACTTCGTCTCTCACGATTTCCTTGACTTGGTCTTTCACTTGCTGCAGCTCCGTCTCTATTGCACTAATACGTTGGTCTTAATCTTCTAATGCCTGGCATTGACTGACGCTGTACTCACTTCTTGACTCCTTTTCCTGGTTTGATTCGATGGATAATCCCACACTTCCGACACTAATTGTCACGACGGCCTCTTTTTCTTCACCCAGGGGATCAAACTCGACGTAACTTTCACCGTTTTACTTCACAACTCGATACAGTATCTTTTAACCTTATCTTAGATACAACTCAACTCAACTGACGTACTACGCTACCCGTAGCACCTTATATACCTTATATATACTTCATCGAACCATCCAGAGCATTCGATGACATTTCTAGAATCCATCCGTCATTCTCGAACACTCTAAGACGATTCGATGACGTTTACACTTCAAAAGATCTAACCTAGCACTTTGACTTTACATCATGTATGACAATCAATGACAACTAATACAAAATACAAATACACGAATACCATAATATACAGTATATTACAATATTTTATTTTTTACGACTTTGTATTTGATGTCCTTAGATTTTTTAACTACTTTCCCGTTTAACACCTTATAAGGGTACATCTTTGACCTCAGCCCTACAAAATCACTAATAATTTGTCCGTTAGCTTCATCTTTCATTAGACCAGGAACCTTCTTATTGACTAAGGGTATGTTGTATACGTTATCAGCCGGATAATCAGACGTGTCAAATTTCTCAATATCTTGCTTAATTACATCTTCATAAATATCATCACAAGTAATTTGATAAAAGAACGAATATGTATCACAATACATAAGTTTGCATTCATTATTTTGGAACTTTTTGAGCATGTAGGCATAATGAAAATCATACATAACCGTCTTAGAAATATCCAAAATACACAAACCAACGTATAGTGGCTTATTGAAAATTAAATCAGTCTGCTTCATCTCTATCGCCATTAAATTTTCATCAAAAATAGTTCGATTATGGAAACTTGGAGAAGCAATCAAATTTTTTGCACCATAACGTCCATAGTAGGAAGAAACGAGCTTTACAACTCTATGCTTTCATATGTTCTGCATTGTTTTACCAAAAATTGCATTATTGAATAATTTATATAATTTTTTTTCAAATGCTGTTGAAGCAGCCGCCCTTAACCTACTATTGAGCTCAATATATGGTTTCAACCAAGGTGATTGCTTGAAATTTGTGTATTTTTTTTAATACTAGACCATTTGCTATTGCTTGTTTCAGATTACGGTAATGTAGTATATAATCGTATTTATTACGTAAAGTGCCTGTTAATTTTGGCAATTTAGATTTAGGAGGGACATAATGTTCAGCACAGAACGGAAAATCTTTATGAGAATCATGTAAAGTCTCTGGGTATTCGAGATCAACTTGTAAAATATAGCCTTCTGTTGAATCATCAGCGACTGCCAAAACATCAAAGATTTCAAAATTTTCAACCCATTCAAACCCTCCATATGGAAGATGTTCGCACATACTTTTCCCATATAAGTTGTTGACGTCAACGTATAGGAGGTAATTAGATGATTTAGATGGATCATAATTAGGCATATATTTGTTATTAGCCTCCGAGAACCGATTTGAACACCCTGAAATTCCTCCACGTATTCCTTTTTCAATGAACATAAGTTCGTCTATGGATTTAACTAATTCTAATGTATCGCAGGCAACAGCTCCAAGCTACGCCAAGTTTGTATGTATTGTAACATTTTTCACGGAAATTTTCAAAAACGTCAGCCAAAAGTAGTATATCGGTTTTTAAATATAAGTCACTGTATTCACCTAGTGATTGAATATTGAAATTATTCCAAATTTGCAAATTGCATGAGCGTAGTCGTCTTCACTTATATTCTCATCATTTAGCTTATTATAGAAGCATGCAAAAGGCGGTAAAGATTTTAAATCTAGTTTTTCAGCGCAATCAACATAGTCATAGCAGAATACCCCCTTTCATGTAAGTAACTTGAAATGATCATCGTTTAAATTTGCAAACTGTTTCTTCAAATTTGTCATGTCTTCCGCGTTCATTGTAGATACTACTTCATCCAGAGAGGCTCCAAAAAATCGAAATGAGTCTATAAACCGGAATTTGATTGATGTTTTGGAATCGTATTGAGTAAATAATATATATCGTTCTTTATTTATAGGTAGTAAACTTACACGACCTCTTTTTGAAATGTTTCTGATAATAAAATGTGAATCGTATCCTGAAAAGTTGTGCAGTATAATAGGTACAACAAATAGTTTTCGAAAATTCGGGTTACAAGCGTTATAAGCAAATCCTCTAAAATCACCCGTAAAATGGTCATGATCGTGAACTATTTTATCACCCGGTTTGAAGAGTTTCTCGCATATATGGCAAGCCATCTGCAGCAGTTGAGTTTGCAATTTCTCCATAGGTACTATAGTTTTTATTTTAGATTCAACAAATGTGGCTATGTTTGACATTTCAAGAGCAAACCAATCAAGACAATCGTTACCCCTATAGCTTTTGAAATATGAAAGACTGTCATCATATGAGCATTTCAAGTAATATCCAGCACTATATGCCTTGTGATGTTGATATATTTGTGTTTTGATTTTAATGTTTTTGAATTAATCGCCGCACGGCGTGAGTAGCGATTCGAAGTCTGCATAAATGACAAATGGATTCCGTTGTTTATAAACATGATCTTTAAATTCAATAAAATCATATTTTGGGAAAGATACCTTGCAGTCGTTAATATTTTCGCAATAGACTGAATGACTAGTTAGCGCTGCTTCATTATTAAAGTAATTTAGACATCTATCACAAATATACTTTTTGGCTTTCCCTTTAGTGAGTTGAGTTGACACCAATCTTGATAAATCTTTTATCCAGCAATAATGATATTTCACTTCAGTAGTATCAGTATCTTCTGCAGGTACAGCTTCATAATCATCTAATTTTGGAAAATAGATATTTTGAACCAGTAGTAGATTAACATGCCTATCTGATTTATTTTTAGTTAACCTAGCTGGTACAACGTTATAAAATTGCTTATCATTCCTTTTATTTAGTTCTAAAGAATAGAATAGAGATATTATTAATCTTCTCAAACTTTGAAATTTTTTGTAACGACATCGGTGATTCTAGGCTTTCGGTATTAAGTACAACGCTATAATGAGGATATGCAGATGTTCGTTGCTGATTTTTGTCACTAGGATAAAGGGCAGACACTATTGACCAATAAAAGCATGCTTGATCATCATTTTGAACATTGACGCATGCGTGTTTCCTGAGTATTTGCTCAGGAAGTTTAATGTATGATGTATCGTTACCCATTTCAAGTTTATTGATATTAACCTCTAAGGAAATTATCGATTGGAGAGCAAATCCCGAATCACGTTCTTGAAATTCTGGAAGCCTATTAAAAAGTCTATCTTCTACATGATCAAAGAACCATTTATGTAAGTCTGTTGATACATCAATATTGGCATTTCTAGTATTAAAATATTTGAAATCCACTACATCAGTAGCTGCAGAATGTTTTATGAATTCACCACAAAATGTAGTATTTACCTTGATCATTGGAAATTTTTTCAGGATGTTTCTGATTTGACTTTTGAATAAAATTACTGCATCTTGAAAGAATTGTTTTAAGTCCTTGTGTAACCAATTTATTATTACGCTAGTTCTAATTCTACTTTTGAAACATGAAGTTATTTCTTCCCAAACTACACGATTGTTAATTATTCTCGCAATCTCAAGCCCCATACCGATATGATTGACTTTAAGTAACTTTTGAAAAGCTTTGATATGTCCCAAATATGTGTGAAGTTTACGTGCGTTAGCTATGGCTAGCTTTCCATGCTCCATAAGTTTATTACAAATAATAACTTGTTTTTTGAAACGTTTAAGCCAAATTTCAGCATGTTGAACAGTAAAATTCTCGGATAAGGCTTTTTTCACCTGTAGATATCTGCTGATGAGGTCACCAGTTTTTTGAATTATTTCCAATGGATTCATTGCAAATTCGTGAAAGTATGTATATATGTAACAAAAATATTAGCTCACCCGTTCCCCACTCCAATGCCTAGAACTCTATGACTTTAAAAGACTGCAGCGGCTCGGTGTAGCCGCAATCCACCTCCCCCTCGTAGATTACTGCGTACTTTTTGCTGCTAAAGAAGCCAAAGTTTTTCTTATATACCTCTGTGACTCTGTTTGGCAGATACACTGCCTGCCCGTCTTCCAGGTGTAACACTATGGACTCTCTAAATAGCCCTGAGATTACTTCTGCTGATGTTATCCTGAAGGGCCTGTCTCTAGGCAGCTCTTTGATTTTTTTATCTGCTTCTTGGGTCCTTTAACTAAAGAACGACTGTTTAGTTTTTCTAAATCCATTGCTGAAATAACAAAATGATAATCTTTACTACTAGTTATCCTCAATTATAATTAGAATGAATACGATATTATGATCTACATTTAGAAAATTTCTGCATTACAGATTCACCAATATTTACTGTGCAAAACAAAATTAAGTTCAGTGTATCATCAAGGTGAGAAAACATTAAAATCTGTTATTTATTATTACATCAGAAATATATATTCAAGTTTGCTGATAGTTAGCAAAGCATCTGATAATAAACCGCCTTTAATTTACCTAGAGGATGAAGCAGCTGAAAGCTTCTTTGACTACCAACCAGGACTATATAAAAATTACAAAAGTTACTCAACAAAAATGAGCAGTTGAAGTATTAAAATATAAGTAAAAAAATATGTATAGATTTTTTTGATAAAACCTTACAAAAAAAAATTGAAGTGAAGATCATGGTATAATCAAAGTAACAATAGGATCTAGTTCTCAGCTGAAAAATATTTCAGCATTAATACTATGATTATATTTAAATATGGTTAAATACGACATGAAATAAGGATGCGTTAAGTGCATACAAGAAAATTATTGAGATAAACAATTAGTGTATCTTTTCAAATTTTTATGCCATACAATGGATCTCAAAATATAGTGAGTCGAGCAAAAAAGAATAAATATCATTTAGTTCTCTAGTAAAGTGAGAGAAAAAGTTACCAACAATACCTACATGAGGTAAGCTACTCACATATCATTAGACTTATTCAGTAGGACAAATTATATATTATTAGCCATAATGTCTACAATCTTTCAATGAAATTTGGTATTTACATACATTCCTCAAGTACTTATACGTGAATC
Source organism: Callosobruchus maculatus (assembly GCA_951848785.1). Classification (NCBI taxonomy): domain Eukaryota; kingdom Metazoa; phylum Arthropoda; class Insecta; order Coleoptera; family Chrysomelidae; genus Callosobruchus; species Callosobruchus maculatus. Next base: position 2,306,627 of record CATOUR010000085.1, on the reverse strand, counting down.
AATACGTGAATCAGGCTTAGGGTTGTAATTGTAGGTGAAAATATAATAAGAATAAGATGAAGAAGAACCAGTATTATTGATATTCAAAATAGAGAATCAGTTAAATGAAACTGAACAGTGAATAATAAATCCAAATCACAAAGAAATAAAAAAATAGAAATAATCGAGTACACTTACCAATGGTTTAAGAAACAAGCACTTTTTACTTCACTGAATTTCAACTGCTGCTGGAAGCGTCTCTAACACGAGATTTTACCTGCAGTATCGTGAGACACATATTTATACCGTTTCTCGTCGCCACAAAGGTGGGGAATACTGGTGGTTGACCTTTCTTTGTAAGCATGCATGGAAACAGCGTTTCGCCGTCTTCTACATATGCCTGTCCGCCTCACCATATGCCGTGAAGGTTATAAATATAAAAACAACTTTCTGCGAAATAAATTCGAATACAGCGTAGACTATTAATATGCAAATCAGATTTTATCGTCTTTCGTATCCTGTATGCTCACATAACCGAGAAAGATGTTCATATATAATACCGGCTAAGTGGTTTTATATGTAAATCTTTATGTAGGTATTATACTTGATATTTTCTGCGTTACAACATGAGAAAAATATTTGATATCTGTTTTGTATAAAACAGCAGAACACCTTACATGAAAATATGTTATTTAAGGAATATCATTATCACAAATAAAGTAGTCACTATGTCAACCCTTCTAAGGGTAAGTAGTCGAAGCCACATATTTCCTTTCCGTCCTCAAAGTCCTATTGTTTTAAAGCCCGCGAAGGAGTATGAGTTAGCGCTAAGATCCTTCCATTCCTACAATTCTATAGAATATAGAAACTGATGAATTTTTTTTTCTACGATGAAAATGAGAATTTAATTTCAATCAAATTTCCTACAGGATGTTACGAAATCTCGGACATAGAGTCGTTCATACAGAAACAGATGGGTTTAGATAACGCTGTGCATCCTGATAAAACTTTCTCGCTGAAACCTAATAATAACACCTTAAAATGCGAAATATATAGCAACAAGTATAAGGTTTCGTTCAAGGAGTCAAAAAACATTGGACATATTTTGGGTTTCTCTGAGAAAATACTACAACCAAAACACATTCATTCTTCGGACCTACCTGTGCAGATTATAAAAGTATCAACAATACGCTTTGAGTCAAATATTACTTGGGGAGCCTTTGATGGTGACAGACCTGTTCATACTATCTACGAGTTTCCTATAAAGGTAGATCCAGGTTTCGCTATTAACGAAACACCTTCCAATCTTTTATATCTGCCTGTTGTACCGCAGAACGAGATCCGCAATATAACAATTTTAGCCAAAGACCAAAACGAAAATCCTGTGAACTTCCGAGGTGAAGAAAGCACTATCGTATTGGAACTTAAAGAGAAAAGTAAATGGGGTTAATAATAGATATAAAAGGTGCTGCAGATGATAATAGAACATTAGTACCAAAGGGCTCCTGCGTGAGAAGAGAGCTAACGCTGGCAAATAAATTGTTTCTTCGTTCTCTTGGATACTTATTGGTTGAAAATGCCCATAGCGTACAAAAAACGCCGTTCGGATGGAGCTCCTGAGGACATTAGAGCAGCTGCAAATATCACCGCACCGATGTTCGATTTATATCGAGCCCCAAAAATTGATGAGTCAATCCGCAAAGCTGAATACAGGTCTTATACTCCATTTATCAAAGCATTTAACTGCAGTGACATAGTTGAATTCAGTGTCAACCAGGTAGATTCATTTTTTCCTATGAATGCATCCTTGTTGGCAATTAAAGGAAAATTGGAAATAAGTGGAAGTGGTGACGTAACTCTAGCACAAAATTTCGGGGCATTCCTTTTCGACAGCTGCACCTACAGTGAGAGTTCAAAAGAAATAGAAACAGTTCGCGATCCTGGGATTGTTAGTGCTGTCAGAGCTTTAACCAGCTATGTTTCGGAAGATTCGAAATATATGTCTATTGCCGGATGGAATTTTCCTTCACCGCCAATCTTAAATACTAGCGACAAATCTTTTAGTCTCTTAATACCTCTGAAGCATATTTTTAACATTTTTAATGATTATTCCATGATTACTTGTGGACGTCAAACAATAAGACTAGTAAGAGCGCGAAACGACAATGATTGTGTGATCATAAAGGAGAAGAACAGCACCTCCAACAACAGTTAAAGTTATTATTGAGAGTATGGAGCTAAAAATTAAGCACATATACCCCAATGATGAAATAAAAGAGAAACTAATGAGATCAATACAAACTGATAGACCTATATTGATACCGTTTGGAAAATGGGAACTAAACGAACTTCCATCGATTATAAAAGATGCTAAACGCGAGATTTGGGCAGTTAAGACAAGTACTGCAGTTGAAAGACCACGATATGTGATTGTATTCTTTCAAACTGATAAACGAGACAACATGAGTGCTGACCCAACTCTATTTGATCATGTTAATATACATAACAATAGATTATCGCTAAACGGCGAATACTGGCCAAATGAACGTGCGCAACTAGATTTCTCAGGAAATCACTTTGCCGAAGCTTTTTTCAATTATACCGAATTTTATCCAAGCTATACAAACTCTATGCAAAAGACTGTTCTTCTCGATTATGCTTCATTCAAGAATCGGGCATTATTTGTTATTGACTGCTCAAAGCAAGAAGAAACAATGAAATCTTCCACAGTTGATGTAAGATTGGACATTGAAGCCAGCGCTGGATTTCCCGAAAAGACAAGAGCCTACTATATTATTGTGCATGACTGCATGATGGAATACTTTCCGTTAACAGAAATTGTGAAAAGTTTATCTTAATTCAGATAACCAGGACACGCAATGTGGAAGTATTTACGTAAGAACGCATTTTTTACTCATTCGAGGAGGTACACCCCACCACTGAACGTTAATTTTATGTATATAAAAGAAATATTTTGCTGTCGGAATAGTCGTAGTCGCTCTATTCATTACCAAGATGAGAATCGCACTGGTAGATATACAGGGGTTCCATATTGGCAATACGTTTCACCCAAAGGAAGTTACAATAGAAATAAGCAGCAAGAGAAGAACTTTCCTGTTCAAGCCTCCTGTCTCACCCGATGAACTTAGCAATAAGGACCGGAAGTGCATGAGGTATGTTGAAAATTTTGTGCACGGTATTCCATACCACACGGGGCATACCGAATACGATGACATGGATGAGATCCTCAAGACGTACCTGTTACGTATAGTCGACCTTATATATGTAAGTGGTAGTCAAAAGGCAAAATTTCTACAACAAAAGTGCGAGGATATGAACATAAATGCTGCCATATACGATGTAGCGAAATACGATTCGACAGAATACGCCACCGCTAGGTATGAACCAGCCTCGACAAGTAGATGTCCCAACCATGATTATGGCAAGTTCCAATGTACGCAGAGAAACGTTAGCATTTTACATGATTGGCTGTATAATACAATTTTACCTATGTAATAAAATTATTTTTTACCAACATTTTCGTTTACTGTGTTTTATTAGAATACCCATAATCTAACATTCAGATAAACTTTGTACGCACACCTTTGATTTCCTGAAATGCTATTAATAGCATGTATCGTATATACCTCGACTCGGTATTCAATTATCGGGCCCTCAGCCTGGCGCAGTGGTTACGAGCTGCGTCTTCCATTCCGTAAGTCCGTGTTCGAACCCCAGAATCGGTGATCACTTTTTTTCTTACATCATAACTGGTTGTTTATGTTAGGTTAGGTGCACGATAGCCCATCACGCCACCTATTGATTATTAGCCATACTGTTAATTCTTACATTTCTTGACATATCTATAGTTCCGTCAAAACACACACGGAACACAGAACTGTCACGTGGCCGCGTCATCTGTCAACCAATAACAGAACACTAAACTGTCACGTGACCACGTCATCTGTCAAATTCAAATTCAACCGACACATATTCAAACTTCGCGCGCTTTTGATGCCAGATACCGCTTTGTATATCTACTGGCCCATGAGTCTTTTTTCTTTATCCTATTTTTGTACTCCTCATGGGAACAATCCCATAGGATCGGACGAGATCTCACCGCCTCAATCAAAAGTTGAACGTCGAAACCTTTCATGATTTCCAACAAATAATCCAAGCACAGCCACTGACAGTGCGACAATGGCAGCAACTCATTGAAAATAATGGCGTCTCTAGGCGCGCGCCCGACGCTCGCCCGAAGTCGGTCAGCAAACGAGCGTCAAATAACGCTATGCATAAATAGCTCCATATGTCCTAATGCAACAAGAGGCGATCGCCCGACGCGCGTAATCTAAGTAGCGACGCCGTGTTTTAGAGTACGCGCGCCAGGCGACTGTTGGGCGCGACGCATAAATAGGACTGCCTAGCGAAATGTAATTTCATTACACGCGTCATCGGGCGCACGTCGTCCGACGCCGTGCATAAAAGGGGTCTTAAACTAACCATCCTCCGATAACGTCACACTAAACCCAAATTCACCATAAGGTGCTTTCCTTGTACATCTGCACTAACTCAGATCATTTAAAAATCAGATGGCTCAGCTCAGTTGGAAACCCCAGATGCTCAGATGAGTTAAAGGAACGTGTTTGTGCAGTTAAATGTCAATCCTCGAAATTTTGTAATATGCTATGGTTCTATAATCTATCGATCCTTTCCATAACCTATTTTTTACGTTTTTCGTAGCTCACCATACACTATCGACTATCCATACACCACAAAACCCGCTAAAATTCAAACTTACAAAAAATTCTAACCTCATTTATTGATTTATTTGACATCTAATATGATCTGAGACAACTGATCTACCTTTCGATCTGGTGCAGATGGGCTTAAGTGGGGGTAAAATATCTCACTTTAGACTTAGATTCAGAAGACAAAAGGAACGTACATCGAAATGAGTCATGACGTCACAAGTGAGATTTATCAGATAAATCAGGTAAAAGGAAAGCGCCTATAATTTGGACTGTCAAAAGTATCAACAACACCTGCTAATGACAATTTTGATACATGAAGCATTAGATAAATGTCAAATGTTGTTGACATATTTGACAGTCCAAATTATCGTGAATTTGAGTTTAGTAATGGTGCAGGCAGTGGCGTAACTTCAAATTCGCCCCCACACGTAAGAAGTTTTCCGGGGCCCTCTTATACTGCAAAAAAGTGTCTTGTAAAAATTTGGAGAGCAAAAAAATGTTCTTGCATATTAACCTGGAGCGCTCAAATCCAACTCGACGTTCCCTAAAACGCGGGGCTGCCCCGGCTGCGGATCCATAGTTACGCCACTGGTCATCTGGCAACACTGAGTAGAGATAAAATGTAAAATTAACTTTTGCAGGGATATCTAACTTGGTTTCTTAGATAGGTCAGGTTCAAAAATCCCCCAAATTAGACATATTTGAAAACAATTCCCCCGAAATGTTATTAACAAAAATATCAAGAAATGAATGGATATTATTTTTCTATGTATTACACGTACACTTCGCGATAGTGAAATGTAAAAAAAGTCGAATAAAAGAGTTCTGAAAAACGCATTTTTTGTCATTCTTGTATACACTAAGAAAACAATCCGTTGAAACTTAAAAAAGAAATAAAGGTGCACAAATATATTTTCAGGTTGTGGTTTAACAAAACATAAAAATACATTCTTTCATGGATTAATATGTAATCTTCGTAACAAAAAATAAACATTTAATGTAGGTATTAAAATTTATTATATGTTTAATATCAGCACCTTTATACATGTCTGCGTTGAACCTGCGTAACATATTCTCATTTGGTGTAAAGTTAGCACAGCCAATTTTCATTAGGTGAAATCACACCCTTAATATTGAATCTGCATTACAAATTGCCATACGGTTTCGTAGCTTGTCTTTGATAACATTTACTAAAGAAGATGCTCTTTCTACACTTGCGTTAGGGAACGGCAATGAAAGAAGAGCTAAAGCCATGTTCGAAATGTTTGAACAAGGCTCTTCGAACGCATCTGTATTTCGAGATACTTCAATCCAAAACGATTCTATATCATTTGCATTTTGCCATTGTATCCGAGGAAGCATTTTGCATTCCCTAATCGTGTCTTCGATATCTTCACATATAAATTTGAAGCTGTTTGCCAAAGACGTTATATCTGGCTGTCGGACTTGATGTCGCATTTTCAGGTGTGAATAGATTTGTTTTTTGTAATATTTCTAGATTATTAGGCAATCTGCACTGAATCTGACTACAGAGCTCAATAAGGAATGTTTTACATATTTAGCGAACCTGAACAATATACCTGTCTCATCCACTTCATCCGCTGATGCTTCATTAAAGGTGTATCCAAAATTAACATATGCCGAGTTCATCGTGTAATATTTAAAATTAACAGAAATTAAATCTTTATCGAGAATTTTTTCAAGACGTATGGGTGGCATTAGAATACTCAAGTAATTCCTGAATAGATGTGAAAGATCTTCCATCAGTTTTATGGAATTTACCTTTTCTCCCTGAAAAGCCATATTAACTTTAATCAACTCTTTGAGCGTTGTGCTCAAGAAAACCATGTATAGATAATTTGTTTTGTCTGGAATCATTTCAAATAGTTGTAGTTGTTGTGCTACATAGCACCTTTCTTTTTCTTTGGCAAGCTGAAAATTTAGTTTCAGAACATCCCATCGTTGGATAATTTTATTTATCGCATTTTGCCGGGCTAACCATCTAGACCCACTCGATTTATAAGTTTTTGTTGGTTTCTCACTGTATATCGTTTCATATAAAGCCTTGTACTCAGAGCTGCAACTAAACCAGTTATAAGAAACTCTTATGAGAAAATCTATGTGTTTAGGCAACAATCTAAAAGTGTTCGGCAGCCAATTGGAGCGAAAGGCAAACACACCTAACAACAACTAATATTCTTTGTCATAGACTTCAATATACTTGAAACAGAATTACTTTGTCCTATCATGACATTTGCACCATCGCCGATCCCTATTAAATTTTCAATATTCAGATTGTCTTTTTTCAATTGCTTTCTTATTTCCGCTATTGTTATTGCGTCTCCTGCATCAATTTCGATTAATGTGTAAAAAGAACTAATTATTTCTTTTCTGCTAGCACTGAAGTATTTTAACATCAAACACAGCATTTTGGAGCAGTCTATTGCAGTAATTTTATCAATAATTATTGAATATTTAAAATTTTTAACATCAGAAACAAGATCCTGTAAGATGCAAGGCGATATAACATTAAAAATCAAAGCCGTGCATTTAGTTTTGTGAATTTTCACACCGCAAAGTAAGTCCGAACCGTCATCCAAATTATTTATCAATAAACTTGAATGATCTGCTGTTTTCGTAGAACAATGTTCAGCAATAAAGCAGCAATTTTTAGCTCTGTAATATTCCTTTTTTTGGAAATGTCTCTGCTCACAAATTCCGTGATTTTTCGGCTTGGTACGGCACTGCTTCTTCTCTCAGACTCCTTGTGCTTCTTGGATTTACTGTGCAATAATAAATCTTTTTTTGAGCCATCAGAAAACAGTTGCATAATGTGCTCCCTGATTATCGTCTGGATTGGTGCAATCCATCCTAACGGAAAGAGTATAATTGCAGTTAGAAAATATTATAATATTCAGGATCTTGCTCCCAAATACTCCTCTATTTATGTGTATGTGGTAAAAATAGAAAACCACTAACAGCTAAATGATAAAGGAAAACTTATCTTTTGAAAAAAACAGATGAATACGGTAGCCACTCTGGCTACCACCCCCGTGGGATTATGGACACAACAGCGCCTCAGCGTCAGCTGCCTCCTTGCAGACAGTTAATACAGCAGCCCCTTGCTACAACTCCGTAGGATTGCGAACAGCGTCTCAGCGGGAGGCTGTCTCTTTTGTTTATTACAGTAGCCCCTTTTGCTACTGCCCCATAGGATTGTTGTTGAGTCGCCAGAACGGGAAAGTGAACCTCGGCGGTCAAGATGACCGACTGTTGCGTGGCGTCGTGAGCAGAAAAAACCCAGAAACGGGAAACCAGGCTGCAAGCATTTTAGCTCATTTACTATCGCCCGATTCAGAGCAAAACCCCATCCCCTTGTTTGGCTACCCCAAGGAAGGAAAAGTTACCTAGGTTCAGGAACTGCCAGGTCCCAGGAATGGTCACTAGCCACTACTAGACAGCCAGGTCGGTGGTGGATGGTCGGTTGGTCAGTCGGAAACTGACGCCAGTCCCCGTTATTTGAACAAAGGAAGACAATTGGGGCATTCAATGCAGCAATCCGTTTAAGATTAGGGATTTAAATCGATTGTAAACAATTATTGGGAGGTTGAACACATTTTAATTATGTCAAATGGTTGTCAAGTGTCAATGTCAAACTTGTACAACATAACCTCAAAAAAAGCTAATCAACGTCGGTGTTTGTGTAAATATAAACAACTTTGATAAATTTTGATTTTGTCATGGATGCTAATCAACAGTTACTTTTCAACGTATTAATGAATGAATTAGCTGAAAATAACAATGTGTTATTACAAATGGCGTATATTTTCAATATAAACATCGAAAACGATGTGTATGTAAACAATTATTTTGAGGAAGTAGTACCCAACTACTCAGATAAAACATACCGAAATGACTTTCGAATGCAAAGAGAAACAATGGGGGTATGTGCTTTAGATTATACCCTTTTGTATGTGAATCATAATTAATTGTTGTAGAGTATCATCGCTGAAATAGAGATGGTAATGTTAGAAAATAATGTCCAAATACAGAACATGGCTGTGCCTTTGGAAAAAAAGTACATGTCACTATCTGGATGTTGGCTAATTATGCTGTTACTTTTCGAGAATGTGGAACTTTGTTTGGATTGAGCACAGGATGTGTACATTTAATTTTTTTGCAAATTTGTACTGATTCTTTACTTTTACGAGAAAGAGTTATCCAGTGGTCAAGTGAGGACAAGTGTGAAAATATTTCTGGAGAAATATTTGAAAGGACCAATTTTTCTGGTGTGGTAGGAGCTGTGGATGGTTGTCATATTGAAATCAAAGCACCTTTTGAAAATGCTTATGACTATTTTAATAGAAAGCAATTTCATTCTGTGATTCTACAAGGAACATGTGAACCATCTCTTAAATTTACAGATATATTTGTTGGAATGCCAGGGAGAATGCATGATGCTAGAGTGTACAGACTGAGTCCACTCAATCAGCAAATAGGTGCTGGATTAATACCCCAGAATCTCCATATTTTGGCTGATTCTGCTTCTAGCCTTCATAACAATATTTTAACACCATTTCGTGAAGCATAGAAGCATGATTGAACGTGTATTTGGTTTTTTGAAGATTGAATTTAGAAGACTGAAATTTCTCGACATGAGCGTACTTCAAGAGATTCCTGTAGTAATAACTGCTTGTTGCGTTCTGGGTAACCTCACAATTGAATGCGAAGGATATGAAGAAGGGGAAGATGAAGTTGATGAAATTGATCATGTTGAGCCAGAGTGGTACCCACAATTGGAGTTTGCAGCTGCTGCAGGGAATTTAAAAAGAAATGAAATAATAAATATGTTGTAAATGATTAAATTTCCAATATAATTGTCTGAAAAATATTTATATTTTTTCATTGGAATTTAGAAAAAGGCAAAAATAATAAACAATAAATCTCATACTATACTTTGTTACATATCACAATTGAAGGTGCCAAACGAATGCAAGCTGAGCAAACGCAATGTTGTAACCTGGTCTTCTGAAAAATCTATCACAGCTTCGCAAATGATATCAAGATCTGTCTATGCATACTCTGTAAATAAGTGGAAGGTTGCCACAGAAACCGCCCAATACAATATCTGCATTCTGTTGGTCTCATCAATAGTGGTAACAAGGTACACCATTGGAGAAAAATAATAAAAAATAAATCAACTATCCAATGTAAATCATGTACTAACATTGAAAAAATAACAAAAAATAAATATCATACTCATACAAAAAAAATCTTATACTTCGCTATATTGCACATTAGAAAAAAATATGTCAATTCTATCCTAGAACAATAACAGAAACACAACTATGTATGATTATAAATACCATTTCTACAAATATACATTTGTATTTGAAGTATTCAAAGAACCAAAACAATACAGCTTTAATTTATTTCTTACAACCTACTGGAACTTCTCTAAAAAGTTCCGCAGAAGTTCATTTCTTTCGCTTTGGATTCTGTTGCTGTCTTCAATAGCAGCCTGAATCTTCATTAGAATTTCATCGTTTCTCTGTCCGCCACGTTTTCGCACCTTTTTACATGAAGGGTTCTGAGTTGATGCGTTTTTGGCATTCAGACGCCTTTTTATCACAGCGTTTTGTACGTCGGAAGCAGAACTGCTTTCTGGAAGCATTTCCGTTTGTGGGTGTATACTATTTATAATTTCAAATCCTGATAACTCACATGCTGATGAGACAGCACTTATGTTGGATATCTTTTCGGGCGTCATGGAAGCCATAGACGACTTTGGATTAACGCAAACGTCATTTTCAAAAAGCTCTTCCATGAGAGTGTAGTAAGCTCATGACTTGCGGTCTCTCCCGGTTTTAGTGTTATTATCTCTTATATGAAGAAACTGGTACTTCATATATAGAAATTTCCTCTCTATGGCGTTTTGATCTAGCTGGTAATTGTATTTTCTCATTTCGGCAGATATTTCTATTCATAAATTCTTTTTCTTTAATTTGGTGTCTCGTAAGTCTTCTTTATGATCTAATAAAATTTTTAGGAAACATTTGGTTGCTTCGTCCGTAAATGATGAGACAGATCTAACAGTGGGTCCGACTGATGCACTTGGACTGGGTAGAACTGTAGAATATACTGGAGGAGCTGGAGGAGTCTCATTTGTATAGCGCATTGCCCCAGCTAAAACAGTTTATAAATTATCATACACTATGAAAACACGAAGCTGAATACTTACAGGTGGGGTTATAAAGCAAATATTCACCCACTTCGTTTACAATATATTCGTCATTTTCATTTCTAACGATCACTGTGCTGCTGCTTAGAGACATAAATTATTCAATAATTCTAACCAACAATCACAAAAAAATAAACATCAACCGAAATTTTTTGGTTAGTTCATAGCCTACATCGCCACAACTATAAACGTCAAACCACGTCTGGTGCCGATTATGCCATTTGAATCGTCGAAAATGGACGATGCAAAAGATTCCAATCGTTGATGATCAATAGACCAGTCGATGTGGTCTTGAGCGTTGGGAAAAGCCAGCCGCTGCTAGACAAACTGGGGACAAGTCTGCCGTTGCAAAGTCCTGGGTTGAGTTTATGTATTTGAAGTACAGAGTCGAATGCTTTTTTGTAATTTATGAAACAGGTATGGAGATTCCTATGCTCTTTTCTAGTTTGCTCCATGATCACACTATCAATTATTATAAGTTGTTCCTTGCAGCCCTGGCTTTGTTTTCTACATCCTTTTTGTTTTTCAGTCAGAATGTTGTTTTGCAGCAGGTGTTGTTCAATCCTTCTGCATATTGTTGCAATGATAATTTTGTACAAGGTGGGGAGAGAAGTGATTGGGCGGTAGTTGGCAGGGTACTTGGTATCTGCATTTTTGGGTTTTATATACGGTAATCCTTGTGTAAGGAATTTGGGAAGCATATTAGGTTGGAGTATGGCTTATTGATTTGATCCGTGAGCATTTCGTATGTTGAACTGAATTGTTTGTATCAAAAATTTTGCACATTATCCACGCCTGGGCACTTCCAATTGTGGGTATGTTTTATCGTTTCAACACAGAACAGGTAAGGTTAAGAAGTTTTATTCCCATTGTCAACCACAGAAGCAAGGCTACAGTAGCGACGCTTACGCAGCGCGGCATACTATCGTTGACAGGGCTTTAATATGTCATTCATGTCATTTTCCTAACCCCACTGAACTGATTCTCTTCCAGGGTTTATAGACGACGATTAATTAGTGCAGCTGAGGGTTTCACAATCGATGTATATTACGAATCGAAAAAAACAAGCTTATTTCTATCGCCCGTAAATTAAACTCGACAGCTGACATCCGGCGAGATCTGACAGCCCGCCCCCTTGTTTTTTTTCTGACCCATCACATCACCTCCCTACTTAAATCTACAGACTCCACATGGAGGTGTAAGTACTCTAATGAACAGAAAAAAAACATCCTTAACTAAATTCATAAACACAACCCTTTAAAACCAAAATAGTTAATTAAATTCATATAAGCCAAAGCTTTTACATAACTCCTTAATTCTAAAAACTTGAGAAAACATATAGTGAATAAAATTCAATCATTAATAATGATTACTCATTTTTTTAACATAAAGAACTTAGCCAAGTATACAAATATTATATACCTAGCGCAAATATAACAACTAGTCGCTCTCAGGAGCTTGCTTATATGGCCTGAGATTGATGACATTCTGCTTGGGAAGCTCCTTCCCCTCATCATCCATAACTACATATGAATTAGGGCCCGCTTCCCTACATTTATCAAATATCCTTTTTAAGTGCACCAAGTACTCCCCAAAATTCCCTGAATGCACCCGAAAATCATCAACGTAAATATCCACAAAACTCTCGTAACCCCCCAGAACCTGCTTCAAACACCTTATCAACGTGGCTATACTCGTTTTCACCCCAAACGGCACTCTATTAAACACATAAGTCTCACCATCGAAGGCGAAACCTATATATATTCTGTCCTCCGCTCGTATAGCAATTTGCCATTACGAGGCGGTTAAGTCGACTGTACTAAATATTTCGTGTCGCTTCATGCTATGCATTGAATCATCCGTGTTTGGCGGATTAACATAATAATTCCTCATGCGAGAATTTATTTTACGACCGTTAATACAAATGCGAATTGAGCCATCTTTTTTCTTAACTGTAACTAACGGTGACAGATAATCTGTCCTTTCTTTGCTAATTATTCCCCATTCTAACATTTCGGCAATTTGCCTTTTCACCTCTGCACGATAAATAAAAGGAACAGGGTATGACAGAATGTGAAAAGATGTAGTATCCATCATATCCACGCTATGCTCGTACACAGTAACACGCCCCGGACACTCCCCGAACATCCCGGTACGAAACTAGTAAATCGTATAATTCCTGCTTTTCGATAAACGTGGCATTAGCGCCATCCATTACCGCACGAATTTCGTCGTCCCTATATCTATGCCTGTCTGGCGTAGCAACGGTCGCATCAGCTGATTGTGAATTTCCAACGCTCTCGTCGCCAGGGTCAGCTTGGCGATCAATTTTTAAAACCGTTACCTGATTCGCACCATCCGAACTTTTAAAAGGAATGTCAACCCAACCACGGTCACCCGCAACAATACGCACTATTTTGCGATTGAAATCAATAGATGCCTGATTTTTCTTTAACCAATCCATCCCCAAAATAATGTTTTGATTCAAATTTGGTATTATCAAACACGAAATATCCAAATCGATATTATTAATCGTGATAGGAATGATAGTTTGCATAGGGACCTTCTGCTTTTTACTCCCAACTGCAACAGCGACTGAAATGTTGTGCACGGGCAACACAGGTAGTTTTAAAACATCCGAGATATTATTAAAAATAATTTGTGAAACCGCCGTCACTTGACTCCCGCAATCGACAAGTGCTTCCAATTTTATTTGATTATTATTCAAGTATACATCTACAACTGGTAATACCCCTTCCTCCTCAAAATCTACTTCTATTTCAGGATCGCTCAATAAGTAATCGGCGTCCTCATTAAATATGGTCATATGGTGCATGTGCGTGGCACCATTTTCACCGTCGCGATTATGATTTTCTTGCGGCGTTTCCCGGTTACGCCACGGGTTTCTGTTAGCATTTTCACGCGGTGCCACCGAATGCCGTCCCTGCATTCTCCTTTCGCCACGCGGACCCTCTCTACGTCTATCTTCCTCGTCTGTCCCATCCAGAACTCGCAGATAACGCTCCAAATCGTCCAAATTATTAAATCCGTTTAAAACTACGCCCCGCTTTACTTCCGCTGGAAAATGGTCTGCTATGATCCGAACGAAATCGCTCTCCGTGATTGGTTCAGACAAATATGATGCCAATCTCGCTAGTTTTAACAAGTAATCGCCTTTACTACCCCCCGTATACGCGCCATATTTTATCTCGTAATACAACACCCTCTTCCGCATACCAATACCGATCCCTAAATGCCCGTGCGAGAAATCATATGATGTAAACTGTTTTTCTTTATTCATAGCCCACTCACCCGCAGACTGCCGCAAACAACCCATTGCCAAATTGACCTTCGTTTCATCTGACACGCCCGCATCTTTCTCATCTCAATCTTTCAATTCTTTTAGAAATTGCATTGGTTGCAAACTGCCCCCTGGACTGAAAAATACATTCCCACCACCTAAATCTCTCCATAAAGAAATGTAGTGCTTATTACCTCCAACATCGCCCTTCAGCTTTGCGGAATGACTTTGGTTCTCCAAAGTATCGGCTAAATTTGAGATACTAGCCTGCATCTGCATCATACCTTGAACCAGCCAAGCCACTATACTCTCTAAATTATTTTCAAACTCATCAGCCGACCTAGATTTCTTTCGTCGAGACATTATGCCTATATGTTTTTTTTACAAAATAAATCAATATACCTGTCTATATAATTATGCACAATAGCAATGTTAATATCTAAATCTAAAGTACTATGCATGCAATAGTTCAATCAACAATAGTTTATGAAACTGAAAACTTCTCCAGTCTTTAAATGATTCTTCTAACCACAAACTTTCGGTTAGCGGAACGCCACCGCAAGCAAAAAAAATGCGGAGCTCTATCCACTGCCACCAAACATTCAAAATGACAGCCTTGAAGACAGCCGTCGCACGCCTGCGTATCGTCTGCCGCGGTCCGTTTGATCTTGAGCCTCTACGTAATAAATACGTATCATTCCAAGACTCGATTCTAACACCTCTTGACTTGACTTCCCACTAACAATGCAAGGTGTACTTACAGTTTCCAGTGTCCAGACTGTCCAATTCCTGCTTCCACAATAATCGCATAAAAAATATCGTGGTTCTCCTTCTCGTAGCGGTTCTCTATCCGCCGCCCGTTGGGTGCCAAAAATGAACTGATTCTCTTCCAGGGTTTATAGATGACGATTAATTAGTGTAGCTGAGGGTTTCATAATCGGTGTATATTACGAATCGAATACGAAAAGCTTATTTATATCGCCCGTAAATTAAACTCGACAGCTGTCGTCCGCCGAGATCTGATAGCCCGTCCCATTTTTTTGTTTTCTGACCCATCACATCACTTGTACTTTGTTTATTTACGCCATCACGGTTATTCAAGTGAAGTTATTTTTCCTTAAATAACCGTAAAGAGTCGTCTTAAGGAACAGGATTCACTAATGTGAAGGGAGAAAATAATACAAAAGGTGCTTGTACTACTTCAGTAGTGAAATAATAGTGAAATAACACATAGATGGACAAGAAAAATTAATTTATGAAGTAATCTATTGGACAGCCTTTGTACGAAAGGAGGAGTGTTTCAGTGATTTCAATACAGACAAGATTATTAACGTGATAATGTCTGCTTGCTATACGACATCCTTAATATATCCCTTGTGATACACAGAAAACCTATTGAAGATGACCCGTTTCTCACTTGGGACAAATTTTAATAAGAAACAATAATGTACATAACAACAAAACATTACAACAACGCTGAATAACTAAACAGATATAATGCAGTCAACAAAATTAAAAGACACCAATAAGCTATGTACAGGGTGACCTAATAAGAATGGACGCCGGCAATATCTCGGTAACCGTTAATCGTATAACTTCGAGCAAAAAATATGATTAGGTAATTCGGCTAAGAGAAATCGTTGGAAATTATTTTCAAGTTCCGCAAGTAGCCGCTAAGGGGCGTAACTATTTTGGTCAATCAGAAAAACGGCTTTTTATCAAAAAATATGCAAATAAAGGTACATTATGTAATGCTAGATTTAAAGACCCAACTAGGTTCAGACCTTCAAGCTCAGCACCTTCGGCTGAGGTTGATAGTCCTGGGTTGGCTTGTGGGCTGCTTCTAATCGCTCCTTCAGAAGGTCCCCTTTGCAGACTGGCAGCCTTTTCAGGTTCCTTAGGCCAGACTACTTCTGCTTTAGCTGTCCCTTTTCAGGCTGGAAGGTCTCTGAGTCTGGCTCGCACACCACTTCAAGCCGCCGTCATGCATAGTACCAAAGAGAAGAAGGATTAGTGCGTGGACCCTCTATAGCGAAACCCCAGGATGTAAGACGTTAAGCAAACTCAAGGGTACAACTTGGCCTCGGAATAGTATAGTCAAAACCCCCAATAAACTTAGTTCAATACAATATCTATTAAAAAAATTTAAAAACCCTTAATAAAGATACAAATGCTTAAACTCTATACTAAATTTTTCCTTTAAAAGTTAAACACAAAAGCTGTAGAAGATAATCCCCAACAATGGTTCACAAATAAATCTGCATATGTAAAAATATAATCTTAAAATAAAGTAACACCTAACCTATATACTTGATAGGCCTTTCAAGTCTATTGCTTAAAAAAAAACTTAAATAAGATCTTGAATTGAGCAAGACTGTTGAAGACTTAAGTTCAAAGCAATTTAATTGATTTAAAAAATCAAGGCTATGATTCTATTAAGTTGCTGCTGGCTCTAGATCTATAAGTGCTCC
The DNA here is from genome assembly GCA_951848785.1 of Callosobruchus maculatus. Classification (NCBI taxonomy): domain Eukaryota; kingdom Metazoa; phylum Arthropoda; class Insecta; order Coleoptera; family Chrysomelidae; genus Callosobruchus; species Callosobruchus maculatus. Next base: position 2,289,881 of record CATOUR010000085.1, on the reverse strand, counting down.
AAAAATTTAGAATCTTGAAAGGTAATGCAATCAAAAGAAAATTATCAAGCCCACTAATCTTTATAAAATGACAGAAAAAATCAAATATCACAAATTATCCATAAAGTTGAAACTATACCAGCAGTAGTTGCAAGGTACTAGCAACTATGCCTCAATAAACACAGTATAAAAAAAAGTATCGCAAAAAGAAACAAAATCTATGAGCACACTCAAAGTCTCACAGAAATGACTAAAATATGTACTTCGGTATACTGTGTCGGTTGTAAAAGATGAAAATGTTATATCAGTACATCAAAATTAATGTTCAAATTTGCAAAATGTGTATGTGAGCACACTCAAAAAACTATACCAAAAATAAAGAAAGGTGCTTCCCTCTCTCTCTCTCTCTCTCTCTCTCTCTCTCTCTCTTTCTGAATGAATTTTCAAATATCTATACAATTTTGGACTCCTCTTATACAGGCTTAGAGCAAATGCTTTATCCTGAATACTCCAACGACGAGCTGTAGGAGCACGGGTGACATTTCTTAATTGAGAGTTTATGAAATTTTTGGTAACACCATTCAAAGATTCTTCAATAAACTGAAACCTGCCATCATTATCTAAATTACGCAAAGCCATGAGATCAGATTTCTTTTGTTTCAAAGAGTTTCTTAGTTTTGATAATTTAGAAAGAGTATTCCTGTGTACTTGGTACATAATTTCTTCTTGTGGTGATAAATCACTCTTAGATAATCCAGACTTCTGTAAAATACCTGTCTTTTCACTTAGAAAGGAATACTTACCTAAAAATGCTAATTTGGAGTGTGACGAAGTTGCCTTCAGAGATGAATAATTGTGATCAGGAACTGCACCTACCATAGTACACTCACTATTTAAAATTACTGGTCTCACTACTATTTCATTTTCAACATCTTGTAGAACTTCTGTTACTGTTAAGCATAGATTATTATTATTATCGATAGGTACAGTTTCTATATTTGATATTGTTTCTACATTGAAAGTGGTAGTAGTGGTTTTTCTACATTTGGATGGTGATCGAGGAACGCTACCAGAAGTTAATTTTAAGTTTGCATTTATATAAGTCTCTCTCATCAAAGTGATCATCACAAATATAAAAATGACTACAATCTTTATCGGCACTCATTTTACAAATATCTTTCCACTTTCCTGAAATTACTGGATCTTTAGGAAAGCAATGAAATTTTTTGTGAATCTGATCAGTATTTGTTATGCTATAATATTTGCTAAGGCAAGAAAGATACTTACAAGCACGTTTTACTCTAGCTAGATATCCTGATATAATAATAAGATGACCGGGATAACCACTCGACAATTGTGGAACAACACTAATGTGAGAAATAGCGCCAAAAACAAAAAGTGACATGTATCTCGCCTCCCCATTGGTGCCGCGCGATAATTCGCTCTCCTATTGGTGCCGCGCATCGATTGTGTTCTGTGATGCCACGGTTTTGCACGGTTGCGGCAAACATTGACAGTTGACGGGCCGTGGTTTCAGCTGTTTCCTCAGTTGTAAGAATAACGTTTCCCTGTTCCGTTACATGTTGATGTTTTGTCTCTTCTTGTCTGATCCATGGATCATTTTCATTATGAGTTTTGGGTTCTGACCATAGGCTTCTCCAAAACTCAGTTAATTCTTTTCTGCTTGGAGATTCTATTGTTGTTATCTGGTTGTTTGATGTTATGTTTTGATAGAACTGCTTTTCACTTTTCTGAAATAGATTGTTAGTATCATTTCTGTCGTTGGATTCGTTGTATCTGCAGAGTCTAGCAGCATAAACTGCAAGTTTTTGTTTAAGTGTATCTATTTCTGGAATTGTTTTTTTGTGGTGGCTTTGATTCCAGTGTATTTATTGTTCTTTGTATATGTTTTGAAGGGTGGTTGTTATTGTTGGAGTATTGCGCGAGGTGTCCCAGATTCTTTCTGAGTGTATTGATTTTATTTTCGATTCTTATTTGCCATTTAGGTTTAGGCCTATTGATTTGCTGGTCTTTAGAACGTTTTTGAAGTTTTTGGCTGTTAACTGTGGGTGTTGTTGCTGCGGCAGCATATGTAACGGTATGGATGTCCTCTAAGTTACTGTTTGTTATGAATTGTGGTATCAGGTTAGTATTTATTGTGTGTAGTACTTGCTGAGTGTTGTTTTTGAAAATTAGTCTGGGCAGGGGATATCGCAGTGCAGGATTGGTGCCACACCATTTGTTGAATTGTGTGTTCATGACCTGTTCCACAGTTTGTGTGATGGAAGGTGATCGAGCAATGTCTTGGCTTTGTGTGGTTGTGTTGCACCGTTTGTTAAATTATGAGTGTGTCACTTGTTCCTGCTTGCCCGAGATGGAAGATGGTCGAGCAGAGTTCACTGCTTCAGCAGATTGTGAGACGGAAGGTGGCCGAGACATTTGTTGGCTTTGTGTTGTCGTAGAGGGAAAGTTATTGAATATTATGTCTGGTGTATATTGTGCAGAGCATGAACATTCATGCTCTGAATCTATTTTTGGCTGTATGCTGGTGTTGTTGGTTGTGGATGTATTTGGAGTGGAGTTTGTGTTTCTGTGATGGATTCAGTAACTAGCGAATCATTCGGATGTACAGTATTTATTTCGTTGGCTACAAGATTTTTTATAGCTTGCAGTTCTTGGTTGGATTTTGGTCAATGAGTCTTTGTTCAGTTACACGTTCTGCGTGTAGCATGAGCAATTTCGGTCAGTTGCATTATGAGCAGTATTGTAGCCTTTATTATATTTAGTATTATTGTATACACAATTTATACATTTTGGTTCATTTTATTTAGAAGAATGAGATGAATGCTCTCCACCGCAGTTGCTGAATGTTTGTTGGTTTTTGCATTTGCTCGTTGAGTGACGAAAACGGAAGCAATTTTTACATTGGCTGATAACATTGTTTTGAAATACTCTTAAATTTTGGAAACTTGATAATATTTTTCCGTCATTTTTCTGTATGATGTCTAAAACTTTACCTTTAACATCCGCAAATATTGTGTAATTGTTTTTTTTATTATGTTTTGAATAAGTTATTTTTTTATCATTTGTTCAATACATGGATTTTTGTTAACTATGTCATTTCTAATGTCTTCTTCATTTGCCTTATATCCTGTCATCTTGATCCTTGGTACTATTGGTTTTGAATCGAGTATGTTATACTTAGTCGGTAGTTGCTTCTGTATTACTTCTTTCAATGTCGATAGATCTTCTTGTTCAATTTTAACCTCTATTCCGGCATCATTCTTATCCTTCACGGCATGTACTTTATGTACTTGTACGTTGGTTTTTGAACTTATGTGTTTGTTTAGGTCTTTTTTAGTACTAAGATTATTTTGTTTTTCTTTGAGTGTTATTAATAGTTTCTTTAATGATACTGACGCTATTTCAGCGTATGTTGTTACTGTTGGAACATTTTTTGATTGTTCTATTTTTGATTCAATGGATTTTAGACTGTCTATAATGGTTTCTTTATCAGACAAATTCGATATTATTAACTAATATTTAATAACTAAGATTTTCATTAATTAGTTGGTAAATAAATCTCTCCTTTCTTCTACTAATTTGTGTGAGTAAATTATTTTCCTTCTTTAATTGGGTTATGTTATCTATTTCAGTCAGGCATTTTTCTAGTTCATCTACTCTAGATTCATTTATTTTCCCTTTTTTTCTTTTTACTCATATCATTAACGAATACTCTGTATTTTTTTAGTATATTGGAAATATATGCTAAGTCTAGACTTACTTGTTTGATTGTCAACAAAAGTGTCAACATTTAATTAAAATCTGGGCGATTACGTATAGTGTTCAGTTCGTCTCCACCTCCAAGTTTCGTAGTTCTCTCTCTATCTCTCTCAACAATGTACAAATAGAAAAAAGACTGAATAAGGTTAAACACCTATGCAAAAATGCTCAATGGCTGCCAAAATGGCGGTTCAAACAAGAAAATAAGCAATTTTTACACAGAACTATACCGAAAAGGAAAAATGTTTTTCTCTCTCTCTCTCAAAATGTACAAAAGAACAAAAACTGAATGAGTCACACTTGGAGGTGACTACAAACTCTAGATGCGAAAGTACGTAAAATAATGCTCAATAGCTGCCCAAAATGGCGATTCAAATATGAAAATAAGCAAATTTTACGTGCCTTCTATATCCAAATTAGCAGGAACAGCTTGCAGTCACACTCCTGTTAAGCCTTCCAGGGTTCAGAAATAGGTGGAAAAGGACGTGTATTCACTTATATCGACATCAGCACCACGCCAGTTCCTTCGGGAGTCGGATCTACCCATTTGATGGCTGGTTAGCCAGAAAACACATATAAAACAGTATGGCATTCACAACCTAACTAGAAAACGAAACTAAAATCAATGATATCGATTCTAGATACTAAAGGTTCGATATCAACGGAAAAATGCTAGCAAAATACAAAACAGTCGCTGGCTGTAACAACGCAGTGACCAAAATTCAAATGGCGGAATATGCTATATTCCCTTTTCTCTTCACGAATAACTGAACGTGTTATAGGGTTCGGTACTTCAAAAAGCAGAACTCGCACAAATGGAGAGTGGATGAACTTCAAAGTTAAACCCCCACGGCAGTAAAGGAGAATCTTATTTCATGAGAAAATCACTACAAAGAGAGACTAAAAATGGCGGAACGCTAAGACGATACACTAACCTGACCTGGTCGAAATCGAGAGAAGAAGAAGGTCGGAGCAGAGAGTCGAGCCTATTTATGAGATTCAGTAGGATGTACATAAAAAGTTTGGAACTTCTTAGAAGCCAAAAGAGGTGGTTGGGACGTCTCCAGTGACTTTCCACTACCAACGCAAACTCTCAAAGTAAACTATAGTCTAAATCACAGATTTGGATAGAATTACTATTGTAAACGAAATAAACTTTTAATGCTAGATTGAAAGTCCCAACTGGGTTGAGACCCTCAAGCTAGCAAAAACTGGGGTGCCTTTGGGCCGCTCAGTTTTCTTACGGTGGGTCGTGAATCCTTGGCTACTTACTCTTTTCTTTTTGTAAGAGATACCAGGCAAAATCACTAACTTTAACGCGAAGTTACTCTAAGTCCCAAAAAGAAACAAGAAAAGGGCGCCAGGAGTTTTCACCTCCAAACTCCAAGGAAGTTAGTGAAATTACCCGATCTCTCTAGAAACACTGAAGGGATAGTAGGAGTTGTAGTAGATATATACAATTTTACAAGGGGATGACTGCCGGCTTAGAGCAATACAACCTGACTTGCTCGGCTGAAGTTGACAGTCCTAGGTTGGCCTGCGGGGTCTTTCTGGCAGCTCCTTCAGAGGGTCCCCTTCGCTGACTGGCAGCCTCTTCAGGTTCCTTAGGCCAGACCACTCCTGCTTGAGTTCTCCCTTTTTAGGCTGAAGGGTCTCTGGGTCTGGCTCGGCTACCACTTCAAGCCGCCGTCATGCAAAGTATCGAAGAAAAGAAGGATTAGTATGTGGACCCTCTATAGTAAAACCCCAGGATGTAAATCGTTAGGCAAGCTCAGGTGTACTATTTGGCCTCGGAATTGTACAATCGAAGACCCCCAATAAACTAAGTTCTATACAATACCTATTTAAAATTTTAAAAACCCCTAACAAAGGATACAAATGCTTAAACTCTACACTAAAATTTTCCCTTAAAAGTTAAGCACAAAACCTATAGCAAATAAGACTCAATAATGGTCCACAAACAAATTTGCAAAAATTTCCCCTTTAAAAGTTAAATACAAAAAAAACTATAGCAGATAATCCCCAACAATGGTTCACAAATAAATCTGCATATGTAAAAATATAATCTTAAAATAAAGTAACACCTAACCTATATACTTGATAGAAAATAAACATACCATCGATTTTAACAACGTTAGAACTTTATGTAAAGAGAAAGATTGGTATAAAAGAAACATCTTAGAGATGATACATATAAAAAAAAGTTCTAACAGTATGAATTTCAGGACAGATACAAGCAATCTTTCATGCATATATACAAATTTAATAAATGGAACATAGCCTATACTTTCTTCCATCTTATCAATATTTACCTTCCTCCCTCGATATTTAATTGTTAAAAAAAAAATTAATTGTAAATGTTAGTCATTCTGTATCTGTTTGACAATTCTGATATTTTATTTTAGTTCTAGTACCTGAAGATGACGCCTAATAGAAGCGTCGAAACGTAGTAAGATTTTTATAATTTGGAAATATAACAAGTGACCGTATCCCATGATTGTTTTACTAAATATATAATAATAACAACAATAGTAATATTTATACAAATAAAATAATAATAACAATATTATGATCTAGATGATAATAAAAACACCATAGACTAGTTACTAAGGTATCTAACCTAAATGAGGAGGGAAAAGGAATATTTGGATTATAGACAAGGACACAAATGCTTCTCGCCTAGGGGCCTGTCATCATCATCATCATAGTCACAATGTCTTAACAGACATGTTGTGAACTCGTACAATGCATTTACTCATTTTACGAGTTTCTCTTGGGATATCTTTAAGATCTTTAATGCAGTAGTCTCCCATTTGCTTTCTGCAAGGCATTTTATTTTATTCACACACAAGAGGGCCACGGTAGGAAGGATGAAAGTACATATAGGTATACAAACAGGTAATTACTACACCTACCAATCGACCCTATATTCTAACGCCTGAATTTTTCAAGAAATTAATGAAACAGAAGATGATATCAGACCGTTTTAAAGACAGCAGTGAGACTATGTTGAATGGGGCGGGAAGTCCACTCTTTTGTAAATTAGAATACAGATCATTGCAATGTGCTGAATATTTGCTGCATCCATAGAAAATGTGATCAACGTCACCCTCAGCTTCGCAGTGATCACATTGTCCTGAAGGAATTAATGTGATTTGGGTATACATGGGTGAATCAATGAATATCTTTAAGTGTTACTCAAGCAATGCTGCTGCCATTCTTGGGACCACGTTTCAGCAAGTTATTTTTGATGAGACGGTAATAATCCTCAATCGATGGTGTGGCTTGAAGATCAATACCGGCAACGGTACTCAATTCGGCCAATTCATCTGCCTTTTCATTAGGAGCCAGGTCGCTATGTCCTTTGATCCAGAAGATTTTAATCAGTGCATTTTCCATGGTCAGCTTGACCAAGAGTTGTTTGATTCGTAAAATATGGATTTTTGGGGACGATTTGCAATGATTGATGTTACTGAGTGCAGACAATACCGATTGAGAATCCGTGAAAATGGCTACTTTTCGTATGCTAAGATGGTCAACATGTTGAAGTGCCTGATGTATAGCCATGGCTTCGGCTGAGAATATTGAAAAAGTGTCTGACAATTTGAACATGGCCGACGTTTCATCATTGGAGACATAAAAAGCACATCCCGTGCCTGAAATGGTTTTTGATGCATCAGTAAAGATATGTACGTATCCAGAAAGATTGTTATACAAGGACAGGAAAATGTTTTTGTTAACGTCTGGGTTAACCGTATAACTGGAGATATTTATTATGTTATTCGAGATGAAATAGAAAAAATCGGTGTCCTCTTTTATATAAAGACTTCTGAGAGCTGGAAAATTAATCTCAAGTTGTTGAAAGGCTATGCATAATGGTGGAGATTTCTTTTTCTGCCAATAGGAGTTGGTAAGATCGTAGGTATTTAGCTGAGATATTGCAGATAGTAAGGAAGTATCTAGGGATATGTGCTTCACTAACATTTTTTTTGCCAACATCACTCTACGTAAGTGGAGGAGAGGCTCTAAGGCCTCAACTCTGAGCGCTTCAACAGGAGAAGAGCACATAGCACTCAGACATATTCTATGGAACTTATTGTGAATTATATCCAACTTATGTAGAAGCGTACGGCTTGCCGATCCAAATAAGATGGAGCCATAGTCGAGAATGGACCGAATATAAGATCGTTAAAACAATAGTGAGATTTTTTGATCGGCACCCCACCAAGTCTTGACAATCATACGAAAAAAGTTTAGACCAGCAGTACACCTCGTAACAATATGGGATATAAATTGTTTCCAACAGAGATTCTTGTCGAGAATGATGCCAAGATATTTTGCTACGGCGACTCCTTTGAGAAGTATACCCCCAAAAACTATATTTTCATCCATGTTGAAACGGTGGCGTGAAAAAAAACCAGCAGACGATTTAGAATCGGAAATAACAAAACCATTTTCACTAAACCATTTAGCATATTCTGTCATTCCTACATTAATTGTTTGAATGCATCGCTCAATGCTTTTACCTTCGGTGTAAAGGCAAAAATCGTCTGCGTACTGTATAGCTTGACAATTTGAACTAATGGAGTGGAGGTCAGCCGTATAAATATTAAAAGACAGGGCTTAGAACTGCACCCTGCGGTAAGCCTACGAAGGATAATCGAGGACCATTTCTCTGATTATGGTGACTCCTGATATATATGGCTCTATTATAGTATAAGTTGGCTATAACATAGCTGCAACGAGAAGGAATTCCATATTTTTCTAATTTATGTCTCAGTCTGTTTAAGTCTATGTTATCGTAGGCCCCTGTTATGTCTATGAAGGTAGCAGCTAAGTAGTTGTTCCTAGAAAAACAGCACTGTATATCAGTTACGATCTTAGTCACTGCATGAAGTGAGCCTATACCTTGCCTATATGCATACTGTCCACTGGGGAGTTCGTGTGAGGCCAGCCACCATTCAATTCATTTTTTAATGGTGCGCTCGAAAGACTTGAGGACGCATGACATCAAGGAGATAGGGACGGTATGATTCAGCGAGGTTAGGGTCGTTATTTGGCTTAAGAATAGGAATAACCACAACCTTCTTCCATTCCACAATATTTTTTCCTTCTAGCCAAACCTCGTTAAAAATATCAATCAAATCCTTGATGATCTTCTGATGCTATCTAGGAAGAATTTGTACTTATCTTCAATTGAATCGATGTTAGGAACTACAGAGAAGGCATCTTATCATAGAGAACGATAAGTGGACCAATCAGCTTTTTTTAAATTCCATTTATACCTAGGGTAGATTGTATCTCGTAGGTTACTAGAAATAGAAAGGTTCATTACAACGGGAAAATGGTCTGAGCCAAGGGTATCATGATGGACCCTCCATGATGAAATCTGTGCGATGTCAGGACTACAAATGGTGATATCAGGAGCAGATGTTTGAATATGTGGGGCGGTATGACGAGTGGGGGTACCATCGTTCATGATGACCAGATTCGAGGCATCACATAAGTCTAGGATTTGTCTACCAGTGTTATTTTCATATGAGGAGCCCGAGACATGAGAATGGGCGTTGAAGTCGCCACCGAGAATAACTGATGAGTGGGTATCAGCAAGGATGTTTTCCCAATCAGCGATAGTTGAATTGACATTAGGAGGTTTACATATAGACAGAACTGACAAATTAAAGTTATAAATAATAATATTTAATCCACATGCAAGAATGTCGGTATTATTAGGCTGGAGGTTAATTTCTTGATAACGGATACCATGTTTAATGAGAATCGCCACACCAGCTCTACCATCTTGACGATCTTTCCTAACCATCGTATAGCCTGAGAATTTGATTATATGGCCTGGTTTAAACCAGGTTTCACTGATGAGCGCTAGATCTATTTTATTTTCAGCGAGAAAATTGACAAGACTGTGCTTATTACATACAGCAGAACGAGCGTTCCACTGCAAAATTTTAAGATCATTATCAATAGAGTTACGTTGACTTCCCATTGTTAGAATCTTTATTAAGGTAGACAGATACTTGATTTTTAATGGTGTCACTATTCAGATTCCTCAATTCTTCCAGATTATTCACACTACTGACTAACTGTACAAGATATGAAGTTAAGATAGAGGACAAGTTTTCAACCATATCCTCCTTGCTAGAGTTATTTGACTGATAGCGTTGATTGCTTAAAATCGATGATGACGGTCCTGGACTGAAGGAAAACATAGGGGTAGGAAAAGTTACAGGGGGAGATTGTGCTTTTCGTTTTTTATTTGTATCTGATGTCGAAAGAGGGAGAGATTGCTTTTGCCTATTAGTAGGCTGCGAAAAACTTCTTGTATTATGTGTGCGACGAGGTAACTCAGGAAAGTTCACAACTGGGTCATTGTCCTCCAATACACTAAGGCCCGATTTTATCAACATGCATATTCTGACGAATGCTTTGACGGGGCTTTTCTATTGGACCTTGTTTGACGCCAGGTTTCTATTGGGCATTGAGATCTATAGTTAATAAGTATCATCCAATAGCATTTTGTCAATATTGAAAACAAAACTTCAAAGCTGGATGACACTTTTGTCAAAAGTATTTTAGAATTCATGTATCAAAATCATAGCAGAAAATCAAAACATAACGATTGATCTGCAAACTAATGCCAGATTTTTCATGTTTACCTTATAATTATTGTATAATTGCTAATTGCGATAGTTTGTGACACATTCATAAAAAGTAGTATTAATCACAGCCACCTTAATTAATAATCCCAGCTCAGTCAGTGAGTAATTGATTATAGATATACATACCTACATACTTTTATAAAACTTCCATCTACTCGATGTATGCTTGTTATAGATCTTATAGATATATGTACAAAGTATGTAAAGGTGCTGCTGATATCATTCATCCTATATTTCAGGTTTATATTAAATTAAAAATTATTCCTCCTTCCATCTTGGGCATAATAGTTAATAAACCATTCAATTTCCTGTGTACTTTCTGTAATCATCTGTTCCCGTCAATCCAGGAACGGTTTTTGGCTTTATCCACACTTTCGTCTAGAAAAACTAGAAACGAAATTAATAACAATATTCAATAAAAATTCACATTCACATCACATTCACATTGTTATTGTCATTTCTTGTCATTTCTGTTACTGTCTGGTCTAGGGATGGGCAAAAATAATCGTTTTCTGGAATACCTGTTATAGCATATTAAATAACCGGTTATAAACAGGTTATTTTTACTGGCGGTTAAACCGAATAAGCTGTTTTCTTAGTGAATAACCGAAAGTCGGTTATTTTTATATTTTATACTTCCTGAACACCTCTAGCTTCAGTGGAATGTGGGATTGTATTTTACTGTAAGTTCTTTCCTATGCCTATTGTTTTGTTTCCTTTTATGGTTCTATGTGGGGGGAGGGGCAACAGATTACAGGCGGTGATTTACCGCTCTAGAACCATCGCAGAACCGTTCATGGCGTGCGCACTAGCTTTATGGCGTTCTGATTCTAACAGCTAACGTCTGGATTCTATGTCCTGTAACTAGTGCTAATAGGGTGATAAGTTTCTGTGATAAGTGCTTAAGTGCCGCATCGGAACTGACATCTAAGGTCTCTAGGTAATTTAGGACTTTATGTGGGTCCCAAGTAAAATTATATTTTGGTCTAGCTGGTCTTAATCGTGACACACCTTTGAGAAAGCGTCGAACCAGAGGATCAGTTCCAATGCTTTCTAATGATATCAGAGACACAGCGGATCTGTGACTATTAATGGTTCCATATTTGTAGCCTGACATATCAATAAGATGTTGTAAAAATGAGATTAAGTTCTGTGGTGTCGCTTTAAAAGGGCTTAGGTTTTTAGTCTTACAGTATTCCCACCAAAGGCGAAATGACGTGTTGTACTGCTTCATCGTAGCTGCAGACAATGACCTCAAAGTTGTTTCCATGGCATCAGCTGGAACATTCTTCAGCTCGAACCGCTTCCTGAGAACCTGCAAGCCACCAGGGTAAGGGTCGAGGCGAGGGGATGTTATTTCCTAGAGGGAGATAATAGTAACTCTGGATTAGGCTCGCAAACAATTTGTTGACCCTGTTGATATTTTATGATTAGGGGGTACCATGGTTGGTTTTTCCACAATGGTACTACTAGAATTCCCTCTGCCTTGTCCTGAATAATTTTTTGAATGCTCCTCAAAACCATGCTAAATGGAGGAAAAGCATAGAAAAACCATCTAGACCAGTCCAGGGTGAACGCATCTACTGCGAATGCCCCGGGATCTTTGAGCCATGAGACGTACTTTTTACATTTATGGTTTTGCCTAGACGCAAAAAGATCCACCTCAGGTGTTCCCAGAGTTTGTGTTATTAGTTTGAAAGCATTATTATTCAGTGACCATTCGGTTTCTGATGGAAGTTGTCTAGATTCCTGATCTGCTTCAGAATTAAGGCAGGACGGAATATACGAAGCATGAAGCCAAATGTTTCCAGCTATACACCAGCGCCAGATTGACCTAGCTAAAATATTCAGGTCTGGGAACCTAATGCTTCCCATTTTATTGACATAGGCTAGGGCTGTTGTGTTATCAGTCCTTATTAAGATACTGCAATCCCTGTAATTTTTTGCAAAGCATTTCAGACCAAAAAATATCGCCCTAAGCTCCAACCGGTTGATATGTTCTGTTTGTTCAGACAAGGTCCACCAACCGTGGGTCTTTTCTCCATTTGCGAAAGCTCCCCAACCAGTCAGGGAGGCGTCCGTGAAGATTTCGATGGCAAATTTGTCTTGTCGGATATCATTTTTTGAAAAAATAATATTCTGTGACCACCAACGTAGATCTCTGGCAACCGAGGCCGATAATGACATGGATGCATCATAATTTCCATTCTGCCTTAATAGTGCTAAATATTTATGCCTTTCTAGGGTTTTCGTGAATAAAAATCCATATTTTACTGCAGGACATGCAGATACAAGAAGACCCACCAATTGAGCAAATTTCCTTACCCGGAATTCAGGTTGGGTGAGGAAATATGTTACCCATTTCTTAATGTTTCGCTTTTTTTTCAGGTGTTAGTTCTATAGTCATAGATATACTATCAAAAATAAATCCAAGGTAACGACATCTGTTACTAGGTGCTAGGTTAGACTTTTTGGAATTTATCAGAAAACCTAAGGATCTCAGTAAGTTCAATGCTGTTTTAACATTTTCTTCAGCATTCTTGTATGAGTCAGCTAGTATTAAAAATCATCGAGGCAAATAATGGTGACAATGCCCAAAGATCTTAGCTTCTGGGTTACTGGTTTCATTATTTTAGTGAAAACATATGGAGCCGATGTTAATTCGAATGGAAGGACTTGAAATTCATAAGTTTTGTTTTGAAAACTGAATCTCAAGAACTTACGATGGCTGGTTTTTATGGGGACCAATAGGTATGTATCTTTCAGATCTATTGACGCCATGAATGTTCCCTCTTTAATAAGTCTCAAGACTGCCCTTGAATCCTCCATTTTGAAATGAGGAGTGTTGACAAAAGTATTCAAATGCTTTAAGTTTAATATGAAACGTTTTCCTCCATCAGCTTTATCCCTTAGAAAATAAGTTGATAAGAATTGGTCATGCGTATCATCGTATCATGCGATATTGTTTGGATAGCACCTATTAACCTCAGCCTCGAGATTTCATTAAATAGATCTGATATATCTTTGCTGTGTGGTTTGAAACATGATTTATGGTTTGTATTGGGATGGCGTGTGAAAGGGATACTATAACCTTGTATCCACTCCAATAGCCTTTTATCATTAGTGATTTTAACCCAGTTATTGTAAAAGTTCTTGAGCCTTCCGGCACAATTTACCTCTACTTCCTCCCGGTGTAGTTCTCCTTTCCTGCTTGGTAGCGTCTGTGTGAGGGACGCCCTCTTTGATGCCACGTCTCCCTCACTTGAGCACGTCGACGGGCCGGGCGATTCTGGTTTCCCTGTAATGATGAAGATGTTCCCGCGGTATGCGTTTGTGCCCCTCCCCCTTTTTTGATAAGATACGTCTTTTTTGGGATAGCGGAGTAAGTAGCCTTCAGCTCCTTACCTTCATTTTCTAAAAGTTTGGCAGTTCTTATGTTATCTCTTAAGTTGTCTCCAAACAGTAACTGTGTAGGAGTGGTTTTGTCTGCAACCTCCTTCACTGTTTTAGACAGTAACGGGGTTAGCATTTTCCTTCGATTATGAGTAATATTATGGGATAATGAAGCAAGACAGCGGCCTGCGTCGTTCAGGTATTTTAATATGGTTTCCTTCACTGGCCTTCCAGACTGCTTTGGAAGAGGACATCCATTCCTTTTCCTAACGCAGCCATACTGGTGGCCACCTGACGATGGTATGCAGCATGGTAGCTGTCTTTTGCTTTTTGGCCTCCACAAAGGAACGAGAGGATCTCTGGATTGATCTCTGGTGTAGCCAAGTCAACGTTAGACGGAAGAGGGTATGAATCCACAAGCTTTGAGATTTCGTCACCCGAAAGGCCTTTGGCTATGGGGTAATTCCACCGTGTCGCTACTGCGTGATGAACGGTACTTATGGGCCTATTCTCCTTTGCCGGGTCCTCCCCTAATACGCCTAATAGGTTCGGGGGAAGTTCCTCGTCATTGTGGATGATCAGCGTATCATCCTGCCTAGGAGATCCACCAGATGTGTCTCCTGGTGGTCCTGAGTCTGGCCCTGCCTCAGATGCGTGATCAGCCGCACCGCCTGTATTCGCTGCCGACCCTTCCAGGGAACGTACCGCGAGCGGTGACGCCGCCGGAGACAAAGAGGGTGACTGCGACCTGCGGAAAAAATTCCGATGCTCTGTTCGAGCATAACTTCTCGAGGATGCCGCCACACTCGGAGAACGGTCATCTCTATTACGAGACCTTGCCCGCGACTGAGAACGAGAGTCACGATGGTCCCTTTTCTCTAACTTTTTAACTTTCTTTTTTAGATGTCTCAATTCCTTTAATAATTTCCTAGAGCTCCTTTCTCCGTCCGAGGATTCGCTGCTGGATCTGTTTCTTTTCCCCATTCTGAAAACAAAAGCTGAAAGAGGGTGTCGGTTATAGTGCTTGTGTAAAGTAACAAGCGATTATATTGCTTATGTAAAGTAATAAGCAGTGTTAAAGTATAATATTATACCTGATAAAAATACGTAAATCATTAGTAGCGAGCAGAGTGAGCGGAGGTTGACAGTTATTTGTTATAAATGACAAATATGTAACAAACCTTACGACGGCGACGTGTGATGAACCGGTGATACGCTGGCCAGCGTCCGTGCACCGTGAGCACAAAGAGTCGAATGATCAGGAGTTAAAAAACGAAAAACAGCTTACCTGGGCCATATAATGCGCGGAAGTCGATATGAACTCCTACAGTTGATAATGGAAGGGAAGATTGAAGGCAAACGGGGCATAGGTAGGAAGAAATACTCCTGGTTGAAAAACATAAGAGATTGGACAGGTATGGATGCTCATTCCCTACTACGAACTGCCCAAGATAGACAGACATTCGCCGGGATTGTTGCTAACCTTCAATGATGAAGACGGCACTCTAAGAAGAAGATCAGGAGTGGGGAACCGGGCTGTGGCGTGGCGGAGCGGAGTGGGACGGTTTCTCTTTAAAATTTTGTGCACTGGAGCGCGACAGGGTCGCACTATACTACATTAGTAAAAACGTCTTCGGGCTGCTGTCACATAATTACTAATAACCTTGCAAGGGCTATACATAAGCATTATGACAACCGACACTAACCTAAATACCACAAAGGGTCTCTCCAGTCAAATAGACCAGGGGAGGAGAGTCACCACCTTCGAGACACTACCCAATAGGGGTGAGACGGTATTTGAGTAACTGTTATCCTGTCGCGGTATTTTTCATTCGCGTCGCGTCGCGGTTCAGAACATCGGAGTAACCAGTTACACGATAACTATTTGGAATCCATCCGGGACGTTCGTCAACGGATCGTCACTGTTACTGATAAATCTGCGCCGGCGGCGGAGGACACAACGTACCGCTACGCTAACTGTAACTGATACCGACTACGATTTGAAACACGCGACTACGCGAGTAGTCGTTATTGGTAGTTATTTGGAAGAAACAAAGCGGAGGATCGTTGTACAATTATGATTGTACATGTGGATATAATTGATACCAGGCTAAGGAAAATGACCACTGGAATGACGGTCGATATACGCCTTTCAACTGTTACAAATCTGAAAATACAAAATATAAGAGCTATACCATTATGTACCATTCCTTCATAAGACTATATTTTGATGGTGAAATAAGAAACAAATAGAAATAGCAAATTTTTTGTATTGTTATTTTATTTCACGTGAAACATAATAGCATATCAATACTAAAAAAAAACAATATTCATGATAAAATATGGAAATAGGAACGGATTCTGGAATCAATTATATAAAAAAAAGAAATATGATTTAAAATATATGTACAGTACAATGATTCATTTTATCAAACATTTTATGCCACATGAAACTTAAAAGCATATATATATATATACACGGATTTCTACGGCGGTCGCCGCTTCTCCGTACCCAACTTTTCTGTCATAACACATATATTCTTGTAAATCTCTAGCTGCCATTGCTTCGTTGATATCATCCCTCCAGCTTCTTCGAGGTCTTCCTCTTTTTTTCGTTCCGGTGGTATCCATTCCAATAAAAGCATATCAATGCTAAAAAAACAATATCAATGATAAAATATAAAAATAAAAACAGACTCTGGGATAATATATATAAAAAATTAAATATGATTTAAAATATATGTACAATACAATAATTCATTGTATAAAACATTTTGTATCACATGAAACTTAAAAGCATATCAATACTAAAAAAATATATCAATGATAAAATATAAAAATTAAAACGGATTCTGGGGTAAAATATATATAAAATAGAAATATATTTAAAGATATATGTATGTACATACAATGATCCATTTTATAAAACATAAATAAAAAACTAATCTCGTAAGAGAAAAATGGAGAAATTAAAAATTAGAATTTAGCAGCAATAACTTTTTAACCTTATTGCTGCTCAGTCTACTTCTCTTCTCTGATAGAATCTGACCTGCTTTGGAGAAAAGAGCTTCGCAAGGTACAGGAGTAGCAGCAATCACCATATCTGACTGAACAACTTCAGATAAATGTGGAAAATTGTATGCGTTTTCTTTCCACCATAGTAGGGGATACTCATTTCTAGGAATGAGTGGTAAGTCGAGGTATCTTTGAACTTCTATTATGGCTTTTGAGTGCGCTGTGCCACTTGACTGGAATGCACTCTTTCTTTTCTCCAAATGTTGCCATAGTGAGAGGGAAGTTCCCTGTTCCATGTTTTCGCATGGTTTATCCGCTGGCTGTTCGGATTGATAATTTTTTTTACTAGCTGGACCACTTTCGAGATCACATTGGTTTTCACCCTCTCCAAGATGTCTCTATTTGTGAAACCACAGTTTTTATATCTGGGATCTAGAAAAGTAGCTAAATATAGTGAATTGTTTTTTTCTAGATCACCCAATCTGTTTTTGATTCCTTGTAACAATGAATCAACAACATTTTTTGTTAGTGGATGGAAATTTCGTTCTTTATAATCCGAATAAATATTAATGAGTCCGTCCGTCAGAGTAATAACAGATGATGCTGTCAGATAATTTTGGCCACTGATAAACTTTGTAGCAGCTTCCATTGGCTCAAACACTTTTGTCAGCTCTTTTAAAAATTGCCACTCTTCTGAAGTGATGATTGGCAAATCTTTGTTTATTAGCGCAATAGTGGTTCTGAGTGGTTCCTCCAATAAAATAAATCTCTCAATCATATAGTAGGTGGAATTCCACCTAGTCGCTATATCCTGTATAAGCTTTTTGGGTTCGCTATCTCTGTTTAGAGATTTTTGTTTCTCAAACAGTTTTGCCGTAGCAGTTGTACTCCTTTTGAAGTGCGCAACAATTGTTTTTACCTTTTCTAGGGTTTGTGGAATATATTTTAAGGCATCTTGGACAATAAGATTTAAAGTGTGGGCATAACAACCAAGATGTTTCATTTGTAATGTTTCTTTGACAGCTTTACGGATATTGGCCGCATTATCCGTCACGACTATTAAAATTTTGTTTCTGATACCCCACTCTGTAAACACCCTCTCTAACTCAGTGCCCAAATTTTCACTTGTATGGCTTTCCGCAAAAGATGAGCAGTCTAAAGTTAAGTTTTTGAGTTCGAAATCTTTTGTTATGAAATGAACAGTTACCGCCAAAAAATTTTCCGTATTTCTAGATATCCAACAATCAGTAGTTAGTGTGACTGCTTTAGCTTCCTCAATCTCCATTTGACATCTTATTTTGCATTCATCGTAAGCTTTCTCCAACAATGAATTAGAAATGAGTTTTCTAGATGGTAATTCATACGATGGATTCAATGCCTTAACAAGTTTTCTGAAACCATAGTCTTCAACAATGGAAAATGGTTGAAAATCTTTGATAAAGAGTAGCATTAGGGTTTCATCAATTTCCTTTTTAGTGGCAGTTCCCATTTTCTGTTTCAGCATCGCATTAACCTTTGTTTGGGTAGTTCTCAAAGCTACTGGATTTTTACTAGTTGAAGAAGATCTCATATTTGAGGTCGAGGCATTGTCCATTGTTGAAGTGGAAGGGGTCATCTGGTTCGGGGACCGAGAGCCATGTAAAGGTTCCTCTATTCCTTTTATGGGGGGAATATTCTCATTTTCCCTCAGCTGAACCAATGGGTGTTTTCGTAACATATGTTTTTTTAGATTATTTGAGCTCGACTTGTAGCTGAACTCTTGCTTACATATGTCGCAGCTGGCCAAAGTTTCGGAATTAGCCTTAGGAGTAAAAAAGTTCCATATATATGAGGTCTTAGTCCTTCTAGACATCTTGAAGTTATAAGATGAAAGACTTCCTGGAACGAAATACCTTACATTTTCATCTGCATCAGAGTTCGACTTCTAAATATGTAATTATGATAAAACATATTATAAAAACTGTTCGTATTGTCAAAAAAAATCAGCAGACGCTAACGCGTATGATGAATATCTCGTGACTAAAGTATGAGGTTGCTGGCATTTTACTCTAGTGTCTAAGACATAAGGTTGCTGGAATGCGGTATGTTTGAACTACCGACTATTTGAACTACTGAAGAGTTTTTGATCTACTATCTTCACATATATTATCCGGATCCCCAGCAACTTTTTGAGTTATTGGAAGAAAATAACGCCGTTAATCATCGTCACATCTATTGAGAACATTCAATCTATTGATATTTTCAAAATTTTGTTTAATGGAGCGGAGCTGTCATATTAAAAATGAACTACTGACAAAGTAGATAAAAGAAACGCTGGAAGAGATATAACTTTTCCTACAAATCACACCATTTTGATAGAAAATACTGTTCAGCTAACAAATTATTGTTACCGGAATTGCTTAAAAACTTTATACTTGTACCTATAGTACCAATTCAACAAACATAAGATGAATGAAACAAAAGAAATAAATTGTTTACTTTAGATAATTCCTGTAATAATATATAAATTGTATTTTTTCTTACTTACCTTAAAAGTTAAAAAATACCAATTTTATTTTCCACAGCTTTTGACTATTATAAAAGTTTGAATCACGCTTTACCACTTTTACCAGACGCCTCCAATAAAACGCTACACCATAAAAGCATTCAACCAAGCGATGCAACCAACAACATGAAGTAACAGATTTGAGTGCAAGAAGGGTTGCCTAAAATATCAACGCGACTAAACGAAAGCATCGCGAGCTCGCGACGCGGCGCTGCGAGTCGCCAGTCATAGGTCTCGATCTCGATCGCTTAATAGTTACACAGTAACTGTTATTTTGTCGCGGTATTTTCATGTCGTGGAACGGTATATACCGCGACAAGCAAGTAACAGTATATCCCATGTCTACTACCCAACTGGAACAAACTATTTCGCTGGAAGATCATAAATCAGCGCCGTAGGCTTGGTGCCACCTTACCGCCAGTCGTCCATTGGCGCAGAGACTCGAAGAGAACAACACACCGGCCAAGGGTTCTTTGGTTTCAAGACCTTGCTGGCAAAAAAAACAAAAACTCTTGCAGTCTCACTGCAAGTTGGTGAATTGTAGTATCCACCAAACTAAAAAGAGAACAGGCTTAAAGAGAGTCTGAAGGGTACTAACCAAAACCTGCCTCCACACACAATGACGTGGTCTCAGTCCAACAATGTTACTGGCAATCTTCCGCTACAACCTGGACAAAGGAGCCGAGACAGAATGCAGTAGTGACAGCAAGCATGCGCCAAGTCTCCAATGAGAACATTGACTACCGACTGTCACCCCCCAATATTTATCCTTCCAGAGCCCATCGCTGCTGAAAGCTGTTGCTTCGGAACCCACCAGCACCCATTGCTAAAATGGCAAAAAAATACAAAAGTGCCTATTCATTTCAGGTCACTATACTAAAGGTGATGATACCGAATACTAATGACAGAACTGTACATCTTTTACCAGATGGTGTGTATATCCTAAACAAAAAAAAACATGCTGAACTGCCTCCCACATACCAGAGCACGGCACTCTCGGAGTCCCGCAACCAGCACGCAGGCCGTGGTAGATCTTCGCTGCGAGATGGATGGGCTGCGCCGGTGATCACACCACGCCTGAATAGTGTCACCTAACACAACAAAACGTACTCCAAAAGAAACCCTGCGAGCCTTTTGCAAAACAGCAAGGTGCGATGACAAGGGCAGTGAACGGCCCTTCAGTATGGGTGGTTAAACAAAAAGAAGAAAGATGACCGGAAGAAGATAGGGATAGCCTGATGTCCACCACATACCAGAAGTAAACTATAGCGTTACCTGCTTAAAGTACTAGCCGCCGAATCGACGGTAGTACACCAGTAAACTACGGAGCATTTATGGAGAAGTACTGCCGGGAATCTTCCCAGGGAGTACCACACAACGAGGTTTAGCCGCAACCCAATAGTGCAACCCAACACTGGCGTTAACCTCCCTCGAGATGAATTAACTGGCCAAATTGCATCCCCCCAAAGTGCGACCTCCTTGAAGGTGTTGGGGAAGCCTGCTCCCTGAGAACAGCTCGACACCCACTATACCTAAGTCTCAATCAACAAACGTATGCGCCATCAGCACATGAATAAGTGTAACTATTTACACAATGAATCTAATCAATGTTCATGAGATGTTAAATCCGAGAACCAGTAACCAGCAAAATCGGTGAATGCCTACAGATAAGCAATGCCTCAACAAGGGACAAGGTTTATAACCTTCAACTAAATTCGATAGTACATCACGGGTTAGGTCAAGAGAACAGACTGAGGGGAGGAGACGCTACCCCCGTGACATTACCACCACTATCAACAAAGAGGAGAGCAGTTGAGCAAGACAGAAAGTGTATAAATGGATGGAAATTGTTAATATTGGTTGTAATAGGTAATATATGTTTTGTGTCACCTGTTAATATAACAGTAATATTGTGAGAACAAAATCACATCTTGGGAATTTTATTATTCACATTGACCTTAAGAAGAGAACATTATCATCAAGTATTGCTAGAAAGAGCATATTAAAGAGGAATTGTTGCCTGTGGCATACTATGAAAAAGAAAGGTATATAATCGATAATAAATTAACACAACGAACAAACAAATTAATGCAATAAACAAATTCATTCTTTAACAACATAATATCTATTTCCGTCAATCGACCTATGGCGCACTGATGATCGCAAATAAGCGTGAAACAGCTGTCTGCGTACTGGTGGATTAACGGAGGTATAGAGCAACCCTCGAACATAATAAAAGACTATAATTAACTATGTACAAACAATAATAAAATAAATAATATGGATGATTCAACAAAATATAACAATTCTAATATAAAAAAAAATATTTCGAAGTCCCCCACTATCAGTGATCTTCAGGTCCTGTCTTAGCACATGAGTACGGCTCCTCGTCAAATCCGGGTGTTCATCACAGCAGGGTAAAAATGAAACAAAAAAAAACAAGCGAGTACCATATCCTACAAAGCCTTGAATTTTTTAAGTTTCTTAGAATGACCATCACTAACCCTTTTGAGAACCTTCTGGTCTCGAACATACTTATACAGATTGAGCCTGACACATTTGTCAATAATCTGATCCAAACAATTATGTTCTGTACAAAGATAGTTAACATGAATCAAATATTTTTCTTCGAGGTATGTTTTGAAACGGTTCTCAATATTGGTCAAGTGGCCATTCTGGTCTAGGAGATGATACAAACAGGTGTGGATTGTATCAACTAAATTTACGATCTGGTCATGAGCATATTTCAGTCGAGTTGCATCATCAACTTCCTTGAACATAACAAATAGATGTTTTCCAGATGCATCATCAGCAAATAAACTTTGTTTACAGAGGAGGAGGAGGAGTTTACAATCTGGAATATTAATTTTAGTAATAAAATATCCTGCAGCATAAGCTGATGCCTCGCTACTAATTATTTCTGCTTCTGAAGAGTCTAAAATTGAACTATCTGATATTTCTTCTGTATCAATTTCCTCTGCAGCATAGTTTTGTAGAAATTGGCTACAATCTTCAACAGATTTACAGTAATCGTCTTCACAATTGCCCTGTTTAGAAAGAGGAACTCCTAAGTTATTGATAATAACAGTCTTTAAAGCAGCAATGAATTGTTAGCAGGTAGGATTGGTGTTAGTAATCCCATGCTGCCGTATTTGCCCAAAAAGATTCTCCAAGGGGATCTTGATTTAGAGTTCTCAACAAAAGGTACTTGAAACTTTTTCTTTTAAATTGCTCCATAAAACCTGCTCTAATAGAAATTTGCTATCCTTCAATAAATTTATAACCAGTATGTAACTTACCAGTTTGTTTATCAAAAAGTTTCCATTCAGAAAATTTTGGGAGAAGGTTAGGCCGAAACTATATGTGCGGTGAGTCATTTGATAAAGCAGATCTAAATTTTTTGCCACTCTGAGAATAAACAGAACTTCTATTTAATGAATCAAACAATGTATCAATCAGTGAAACAAATTCAGCAGTAAAAAGGGCTTCTGCTGATATTGATGTATTACTGCAAAAAGTTTCTATTGCAGCAGCTACAGAGTTACTTAATTGCTGAGCTGCTACTTTGACTTTCATTTTCAAAAAGCTATCTCGAGAATTAAAAAAACTCTCTTTCAATTTTGGCAAACATCTATAAGTACGTTCAGTTCTATCAATTTGAAAAGCCTGTTCAATGTACTTGTATTTAGCAACTTTATTACTCTGAAATTCAATATTACAAGACTGAAGTGCATTACGTGTATTCTTTAATAAGTGTGGAACGTCAAAGATAGTAACAATTTTTTGATTATTGACAACAAAGTGATATTTACTTGGTTTCTCATCAGTATGTTCCTTGGTGAGTGCAGTTATTGCAGCTCTAATAGTAGAACCCTGATCACAGACAGTAGCTACAATTTTAAATCCTACTGATTGTACTTCTTTAATTATGTGAATAACGATTTGTTTTAATTTATCTGTTGCAATGCTATATTTTGTGAAGAAAAAAGCTACTGGCATTTTATAATTCGTCTTTATCCTCCTAATCATGAAAACTAAAGCATGATTTGGAGTACCTTTGCTGCGGCCCAGAAACCCTAAGTCTTCATAACCAAAAATTGTTTGTTTATTACTATATATATATTGTCCATAACCCTATCTACCGAAAGGTGTAAGGGTGAGTGAGTCCTATTTATGAGTGCACAAAATTTCTCCACTGTTTCCTATCTGTCGATATTCTGTTTGCCACCGACAGCGTAGTTCCTCTTTGGGAGAGTGACTCGGATATTACTTGGTCCCAGGTTGTCCTGGGTCGGCCTCTTGTTCGACTGGGTACTATTCTGGCTTGCCATACTTCCTTCACCTGTCTACCATCTTGCATACGATTCAGATGTCCAAACCATCTCAGCTGACTTCTCTCAATGAGCTTAGTTACAGATTCCACTCCCAGATCCTGTCTTATTTGGTCGTTTCTTATCCTGTCTGCTCTTGTGACTCCTATTATTCTTCTCAAAAATTTCATCTCCATTGCTTGTAAGCGTTGCTTTGTTCTTTTGCTCAGCACCCATGATTCAGAGCCCCACAGCAAAACAGGTAAAAAGACTGTCCTGTAAATCTTTAACTTAGTATCTATAGAAAGTTCCTTCCTTGATAAACATGACTTGTTAAGTGCGTAATACACCCTAGCAGCAGCATCGATTCTTTCATTTAGGTCAGCCTCCTGTCTTCCATTTGATTCTATTTTGGTTCCTAAGTATTTAAATTCTTTGACTTGCTCTATTGTATCGTCACCTATCTGTAGTTGTGTGATGTTTTCCTGTCTAGCTATTGTCATTACTTTACTTTTCTGTGCATTTATTTTCAAGTTTTTTGCCTTGAGAGCTTCATTCCATACATATAGGTTGGTTTGCAGGTTCCTTTCACTGTCAGCAAAAACTGCAAGGTCATCTGCAAAAGCACACTCGGATATTGTTATTGGTTTTAAATTTCTATATCCTATGAGAAGTTTTTTCGAATGTTGTCTTGTTTCGATCATTATTTCATCCATAACCATAATAAATAAGATTGGACTCAGTACGCTGCCTTGTCTCAGTCCTTGATCAGTTACAAATTCTTCTGTTTCTATTTGGTTTACACGTACATAATTTCGGTTGACCCTGTATAGGCTTCTTATGGCTTGTATTAGTCGTTTTCCTACTTTCCGTTTTTCTAATATATTCCAAATTTCTGTTCTATCAATCCTGTCAAAAGCTTTCTCTAGATCCAGAAATGCTACATAAGCCTCTCTGTTTTGATCAAGAATTTTCGATATCACCTGTTTGATAGTGAAAATGTGGTCTTGAGTACTATGACCTTTTCGGAAGCCACTTTGAGAGTCTAATAGCCCTGGTTCGATTTTTTTGAGTAACTTACATTCCAAAATTCTTTCAAAAAGTTTAGTTACAACGCTTAGCAGCGTTATGCCTCTATAATTCTGACAGTCTTTCGGGTCTCCCTTCTTCAGTATTGGTACTATGACTCCAATTTCCCAGTCCTTAGGTATAGTCCCTGAGTTCCACACTTTCAAAAATAATTCCAGTAACATTTTCACACCTTTGTGTCCCATTGCCTTTAAGATTTCTGGCTTTATATTATCATGGCCTGCTGCTTTGCCGCATTTTACCTTTTTGATGGCTTCTAGTAGTTCTTCAAGTTCTATCATTTCGGTGTCCTCTTCTGGCTCTCTTGTAGCTTGTATTTCTTCAGTATCTCTTATATTTCCTAGGCCAGTTAGTAGCTCTCCAAAGTACTCTTTCCATCTTTCTTTTATGTTGTGTTCTTCTGTAAGGATATGTCCGTCTCTTGATTTAATTGTAACAGGATTCTGTGTCTTGCCTTTCCTGAGCGATTTTAGAACGCTATAGAAAAGTTTTTGGTTTCCCTTGCTGTTTTGCTCCATTTCTTGGCCAAAATCTTCCCAGCTCTTCTTTTTAGCCTCGATTACCAACTGCTTCACTTTGTTCCTGATTATCTTGTATTCCTCATATGCCTCGTTCGTCTTTTTATGTAAATAGTCCCTCCATCTCTTTTTCTTTTCTTTCACTACTTGTTTGATTTCGGTCGTCCACCAAGCAGTCTGTTTCATATTTGTGTTAATTTTGGACGTACCACATACCTTTTCAGCTGAGTTCAGCATGATATCCTTGAACTTCTCCCACAGGTCTTCTATACTGTAATCTGATATATGGTTCTCTATAGCCGCTATCTTGCTTTCAGTTATTTCCACGAACTTCTGCTGAAAGTCAGGATTTCTTAGTTTGTATATTCTAATAGTTTTATGTGTATCATGCTTGCTTGAATCTATCTTATTAGCCATTGTGAAGTTCTTTATTTTTAGTTTTGCCAACAACATATAATGGTCACTGAAAATTTCGTACCCTCTTTTCACTCTGACATCTTTGATTTTGCCCCGATTTTCTTTTTCTACTAAAACGTAGTCTATGATTGACTTCTCATTCCTGCTCTTGACCTCTCTAGTGTATTTATGGATATTTTTATGTCTAAAGAATGTATTAGATACTATGAGTTGGTTTTCTATGCAAAATTGTATTAGCCTTTCCCCATTGTTATTTCTTATTTCCTCTCCCTCCTCTCCAATCGTGCCTTGTGACATTTGATCTGCTCTCCCTACTCTAGCATTAAAATCCCCTATAATGTATATTTCTCCTTTACTATGTTCTACTGTGACGGACAAAGTACTCCAAAAATATTCTTTCTTCTCAGCTCTTTCATTTTCATTTGGTCCATATGCTATTATCAATGTTATTATATCTTTTAAGAGGCTAAGTTCAATCTTTAATAGTCTTTCATTAATATATACTATATTTTGAACATATTTCTTCCACCTTTGACTGATTAAGCAGCCAACTCCCGCTTCTGCTCTGTTTTCAAACTGTACCCCGCAATATATTAATAGATTTCCTCCTGCAACCTCCATTTCTCCCTTGCCTTTCTTCTTGGTTTCAACAATTCCTAATACGTCCAGCTTCGCCCTATCAAATTCCTGACTTAACTCTATCTCCTTTCCATTTAGTCCTCTTATATTCCAAGTTGCCAGTTTCCATTCGTTTTGTCTTTCATTTAAGATTTTTTGCTTTTGCCCTTCTGTTCCTTTCGAGTTTTTCTTATGTTTGTTAGTTCTACTACTATTTTCTGGTTTCTTATCCTCATTCGTCGCCTTGGTCGTCATTAGTTTCTCGCCTAGTTTGTCTTCTGTTATTCTTTTCTGTTTAAGTTTTTTGCGTCTTGCTTCACATGCACCAGCTCTCCCTTTTCCATGTCCCATCTCCACAATTCATTACCTATGAAGATTTTCTGAAATCCTATTCTAGTTCTTTTCCCGCTTCTTTGTTCCTCTTTAGCTCTGATTCTGATCTGAGACTGAATCGCCCGTTCTTCTTTGGTTAGATCATCATTTATGAATATGCGTTCTCTCATTTGTTTCAGTTTGCTTTTGTTCTTCATTATGACTTATCTGTTGCAATGCTATATTTTGTGAAGAAAAAAGCTACTGGCATTTTATAATTCGTCTTTATCCTCCTAATCATGAAAACTAAAGCATGATTTGGAGTACCTTTGCTGCGGCCCAGAAACCCTAAGTCTTCATAACCAAAAATTGTTTGTTTATTACTATTATAATATAAACCACTAGCCAAAGATACTTCATCAAAGATTAAAGTGCAACATTTATCAAGTTCATCCATCTGCTCTGACTGCAACTTCAAGTAATCCATCACAGGTTTTATTAGACCACAATTAAAAAGGTACTGAAGATAAAAGTTTTTTCAAAACTGATATTGAAGGTAACTGAAAACGAATTTTCAAATATCTATACAATTTTGGACTCCTCTTATACAGGCTTAGAGCAAATGCTTTATCCTGAATACTCCAACGACGAGCTGTAGGAGCACGGGTGACATTTCTTAATTGAGAGTTTATGAAATTTTTGGTAACATCATTCAAAGATTCTTCAATAAACTGAAACCTGCCATCATTATCTAAATTACGCAAAGCCATGAGATCAGATTTTTTTTGTTTCAAAGAGTTTCTTAGTTTTGATAATTTAGAAAGAGTATTCCTGTGTACTTGGTACATAATTTCTTCTTGTGGTGATAAATCACTCTTAGATAATCCAGACTTCTGTAAAATACCTGTCTTTTCACTTAGAAAGGAATACTTACCTGAAAATGCTAATTTGGAGTGTGACGAAGTTGCCTTCAGAGATGAATAATTGTGATCAGGAACTGCACCTACCATAGTACACTCACTATTTAAAATTACTGGTCTCACTACTATTTCATTTTCAACATCTGGTAGAACTTCTGTTACTGTTAAGCATAGATTATTATCATTATCGATAGGTACAGTTTCTATATTTGATATTGTTTCTACATTGAAAGTGGTAGTAGTGGTTTTTCTACATTTGGATGGTGATCGAGGAACGCTACCAGAAGTTAATTTTAAGTTTGCATTTATATAGTCTCTCTCACCAAAGTGATCATCACAAATATAAAAATGACTACAATCTTTATCGGCACTCATTTTACAAATATCTTTCCACTTTCCTGAAATTACTGGATCTTTAGGAAAACAATGAAATTTTTTGTGAATATGATCAGTATTTGTTATGCTAAGGCAAGAAGGATACTTACAAGCACGTTTTACTCTAGCTAGATATCCTGAAGCAGTAGTGACACTCATTGTAGCTATAAGTTTTGAATATAACCCGACTGAAATGACTATCTAATATCACAGCTTATCACATTAAAGTCATAATAGTTACATACTAAGCCGACACCACATGTTCAGCCCATCCTGCTACATGTACATGTACAAACGTGTTCAGACGTTCAGAGTATCTTCCTTCTATAAGAACACGAAATATGCATTTTTCACTCAAGAGTAGACAATAACGAGATTAATCTCTTACCTGAGGAACCTGCACAAATACGTTGCATGAAAAATTTTTGAAAATCAACGTGTAAAAACACACAAAGACGGGCAAATAATAAGATGACCG
This sequence comes from Callosobruchus maculatus, assembly GCA_951848785.1. NCBI lineage: Eukaryota > Metazoa > Arthropoda > Insecta > Coleoptera > Chrysomelidae > Callosobruchus > Callosobruchus maculatus. Next base: position 2,261,455 of record CATOUR010000085.1, on the reverse strand, counting down.
GGATAACCACTCGACAATTGTGGAACAACACTAATGTGAGAAATAGCGCCAAAAACCAAAAGTGACATGTATCTCGCCTCCCCATTGGTGCCGCGCGACAATTCGCTCTCCTATTGGTGCCGCGCATCGATTGTGTTCTGTGATGCCACGGTTTTGCACGGTTGCTGCACACATTGACAGTTGACGGGCCGTGGTTTCAGCTGTTTCCTCAGTTGTAAGAGTAACGTTTCCCTGTTCCGTTACATGTTGATGTTTCGTCTCTTCTTGTCTGATCCATGGAGCATTTTCATTATGAGTTTTGTGTTCTGACCATAGGCTTGCTGCTTGGAGATTATATTGTTGTTATCTGGTTGTTTGATGTTATTTTTTGATAGAACTGCTTTTCACTTTTCTGAAATAGACTGTTAGTATCCTTTCTGTCGTTGGATTCGTTGTATCTGCGGGGTCTAGCAGCATAAACTGCAAGTTTTTGTTTAAGTGTATCAGCTATTTCTGGAATTTTTTTGTGGTGGCTTTGATTTCAGTGTATTTATTGTTCATTGTATATGTTTTGAAGGGTGGTTGTTATTGTTGGAGTATTGCGCGAGGTGTGCCAGATTCTTTCTGAGTGTATTGATTTTATTTTCGATTCTTATTTGTCATTTAGGTTTAGGCCTATTGATTTGCTGGTCTTTAGAACGTTTTTAAAGCTTTTGGCCGTTAACTGTGGGTGTTGTTGCTGCGGCAGCATATGTAACGGTATGGATGTCCTCTAAGTTACTGTTTGTTATGAATTGTGGTATGAGGTTAGTATTTATTGTGTGTAGTATTTGCTGAGTGTTGTTTTTGAAAATAAGTCTGGGCAGGGGATATCGCAGTGCAGGATTGGTGCCACACCATTTGTTGAATTGTGTGTTCATGACCTGTTCCACAGTTTGTGTGATGGAAGCTGATCGAGCAATGTCTTGGCTTTGTGTGGTTGTGTTGCACCGTTTGTTAAATTATGAGTGCGTCACTTGTTCCTGCTCGCCCGAGATGGAAGGTGGTCAAGCAGAGTTCACTGCTTCAGCAGATTGTGAGACGGAAGGTGGCTGAGAAATTTGTTGGCTTTGTGTTGTCGTAGAGGGAAAGGTATTGAATGTTATGTCTGGTGTATCTTGTGTATGTTCATGCTCTGAATCTATTTTTGGCTGTATGCTGGTGTTGTTGGTTGTGGATGTGTTTGCAGTGGAGTTTGTGTTTCTGTACGAATCATTCGGATGGACAGTATTTATTTCGTTGGCTACAAGATTTTTTATAGCTTGCAGTTCTTGGGGTGTATGGCGGTTGTTTTTTGTTATGACTCGATTTTGGCCAATGAGTCTTTGTTCAGTTACACGTTCTGCGAGGTGTGGGTATAATATAAATATAAAGTAAAGTATAAATAGCCTGTGCGGCTCATGTCTGTAGCCTGTAGAGATGGTTTCTAGTTTCGTAGCGGTATAGTAACAGTGCATTACAGATTTGTTGATTTCAGTAGGCCACTGTCAGACTTTGTTTGAATTTGAAATTGATTTATATATTGATTCATATTTATAATAAAATTTGTAAATTGTATTTAATTTGATTTATTATTTTTTTTAATTATGAAGTTAAGAGTATTCTATATTTGCGAGGTATTTATTTTGGCAGAGTTTGTAGCATGAGCAATTTCGGTCAGTTGCATTATGAGCAGTATTGTAGCCTTTATTATATTTAGTATTATTGTATACACAATTTATACATTTAGGTTCATTTTATTTAGAAGAATGAGATGAATGCTCTCCACCGCAGTTGCTGCATGTTTGTTGGTTTTTGCATTTGCTCGTTGAGTGACGAAAACGGAAGCAATTTTTACATTGGCTGATAAAATTGTTTTGAAATACTCTTAAATTTTGGAAACTTGATAATATTTTTCCGTCTTTTTTCTGAATGATGTCTAAAACTTTACCTTTAACATCCGCAAATATTGTGTAATTGTTTTTGTTATTATGTTTTGAATAAGTTATTTTTATATCATTTGTTCAATACGTGGATTTTTGTTAACTATGTCATTTCTAATGTCTTCTTCATTTGCCTTATATCCTGTCATCTTGATCCTTGGTACCATTGGTTTGGAATCGAGTATGTTATATTTAGTCGGTAGTTGCTTCTGTATTACTTTTTTCAATGTCGATAGATCTTCTCGTTCAATTTTAACCTCTATTCCATCATCATTCGTATCCTTCACAGCATGCACTTTTACGTTGGTTTTTGAACTTATGTGTTTGTTTAGGTCCTTTTTAATACTAAAATAATTTTGTTTTTCTTTGGGTGTTATTAATAGTTTCTTTAATGATACTGACGCTATTTCAGCGTATGTTGTTACTGTTGGAACATTTTTTGATTGTTCTATTTTTGATTCAATGGATTTTAGACTGTCTATAATGGTTTCTTTATCAGACAAATTCGATATTATTAACTAATATTTAATAACTAAGATTTTCATTAATTAGTTGGTAAATAAATCTCTCCTTTTCTTCTACTAATTTGTGCGAGTAAATTATTTTCCTTCTTTAATTGGGTTATGTTATCTATTGCATTTTTCTAGTTCATCTACTCTAGATTCATTTATTTTCCCTTTTTTCTACTCATATCATTAACGAATACTCTGTATTTTTTTAGTATATCGGAAATGTATGCTAAGTCTAGACTTACTTGTTTGGTTGTCAGCAAAAGTGTCAACCTTTAATTAAAATCTGGGCGATTACGTATAGTGTTCAGTTCGTCTCCACTTCCCAGTTTCGTAGATTGTTAAGTCACCGTTATCTCCAGTATGAGTATTTCAGGATTTACTGTTCAATGTTACAGCAGGTTTTATGGAAGAGTAGATATGTAAGTGAGACTAGTACAGAGCTGTCAAAATGTGCGTTATTATTTTCAGTTTTCATCTTCGGAGAATGAATGTACCCAAATTGCAAACGATTTTGAAAGAAAATGTTGCTTTGTTAACTGCTTAGGAGCTGTCGGTGAAAAACTCATCAATATATTCCACTCTCTGGAAGCGAATCTTATTTTTATAATTATAAAGGCACTCATAAGGCCTTTACGGAAACTGTGATCTGGATCCGGATCGATCAGTTATCTGTCAAACAGCTGTCAGGTGGGATTTATGATTTCATGGATTTAGCGGATATCGAACAACGAAATACTTGGTTTAAGAATAAAAAACAAATGGTTAAGAAAAAATCTACTGATCTGTATAACCCTATCGGGATCACTTACCGTACAAGAGAGAACTGACCATATTTATGACTGATCCTAGATCACTTTCCAAACGTCAGGATCAGTGATCCAAGTGATCGGGTTAACCCGATCATCGTTTCTGTAAAGGCCTATAGATTAGTATCAATGACAGTATTCAATGCTAATTTAGAGTTTATTATGTGTGATTTTGGGGTAAACGGTCGCATTTCTGATAAATCAGTTATTAAACATAGGAGTTTCTACAAAAAACTCAAGAATGGACAACTGTCTCTAACCACCACCACCATAAAGAAAACCAAAGAATAGTAATACAGGATGTCCCACGACGATTAAGACAAGCAGTATATCAGAACTGGGCTGTAGTAGCGAATTATAATTTTGGGGGTGTAAATTACAGCAAATATAGAGTTACAAGTCTTTAGTCCGATTGGGCAAGAAAACACTAGGTACGAATTTAACTATTTATTTTCACTAACTATGTACACTACGCCTAGCCTAATACATAACAGTCTAATTTATCTAGTCACACTAATTTATTTTTGTCCTTCACTTCCCTAATTTATTTCACAGTACATTTATTTCGCACGCGCCACTGGAATTCTCGCCACGTTGGTCGGACTGTTGTAACTGTCACTCTGGTTGCCTGACTGCCGCTTATATAGTAAGTTTGCCCTCTCTCGTTGCTTTGTTAACTGCTTAGGAGCTGTCGGTGAAAAACTCATCAATATATTCCACTCTCTGGAAGCGGATCTTATTTTTATAATTATAAAGGCACTCATAAGGCCTTTACGGAAACTATGATCTGGATCCGGATCGATCAGTTATCTGTCAAACAGCTGTCAGGTGGGATTTATGATTTCATGGATTTAACGGATACCGAACAACGAAATACTTGGTTTAAGAATAAAAAACAAATGGTTAAGAAAAAAGCTACTGATCTGTATAACCCAATCGGGATCACTTACCGTACAAGAGAGAACTGACCATATTTATGACTGATCCTAGATCACGTTCCAAACGTCAGGATCAGTGATCCAAGTGATCGGGTTAACTCGATCATCGTTTCTGTAAAGGCCTATAGATTAGTACTAATGACAGTATTCAATGCTAATTTAGAGTTTATTATGTGTGATTTTGGGGTAAACGGTCGCATTTCTGATAAATTAGTTATTAAACATAGGAGTTTCTACAAAAAACTCAAGAATGGACAACTGTCTCTAACCACCACCACCACCATCAAGAAAACCAAAGAATAGTAATACAGGGTGTCCCAAGACGATTAAGACAAGCAATATATCGGAACTGGGCTGTAGTAGCGAATTATAATTTTGGGTGTGTAAATTATAGCAAATATAGAGTTACAAGTCTTTAGTCCGATTGGGCAAGAAAACACTTGGTACGGATTTAACTATTTATTTTCACTAACTATGTACACTACGCCTAGCCTAATACTTAACAGTCTAATTTATCTAGTCACACTAATTTATTTTTGTCCTTCACTTCACTAATTTATGTCACAGTACATTTATTTCGCGCGCGCCACTGGAATTCTCGCCACGTTGGTCGAACTGTTGTAACTGTCACTCTGGTTGCCTGACTGCCGCTTATATAGTAAGTTTGCCCTCTCTCGTTCATTCTCGGCTGCCGTAAACACGGATCGAGAAGGAAATTTTCTAGATCTCACGAGGTGCGTACAGGGCCGGCCTGGCACAATAGTATATTTTTTTACTATTGTGTCACTCAATGAAGTAATTGTTTTTGAAAACCTCGTGCAATGTTGAAGGCGTGATATTTATAATTTGAATTCATATAATTTGTGTGTATTTTGTATTCGGACAAATTTCATGGATAGAGTCGCAACGTGAACAGAAGTATTTCTCCCAAAGGAATTTTACAACTTGTTGAAATTGAGCAAAATTTTTGAGAATTACTGCATTCAAAAACAATATAGATATGGAGTACGAGTATTTGTAAAAGTGGATTTTAATGAATAACATTAGCGGAAAAAATCCAAAAACAGCATTAGCAAAAACAGCATACATTTGCATGCATCAAATAAAATACCTAAATCTACAAAAGTACCCAATTGGGTCTATGGGAGTGGTTCGCAACCTAAGTTGTCATCAATGTCATCATCGTCACTATCCGAAAATTCCAGGTCAGATTCATCACTGTCATGACCTATCGGAATGATAAATTCCTGGACATCATCTATTATGTATTCCCGACTCATGTATTTTTCCTCGACTTTTGAGACATGCTCACACACGTTTCGCCATGTTTCTACACTAACTTCATCCAATACATGCTTAGCTAATGTGAGAACATCGTCCATTTTACAAGTGGTATTATGGGCAGCAACCTCATTTTTAACAATGCCCCACACCTTCTCTATAAGGGTTCAGCTCTGGATGGTAGGGAGGTAAACGCCATGTTCATTTAACATCTGATCTACCACATACTTCTTTGTATTAAGTTATACAGTTCAGGTTTTGTGAGATTATTATCAACAAGGATTTCTCTCTCGCTGAGCCACTTCTGCAAGTCTGCTTTTTTCTAAGCAGACGTGGGATTACGGTCAACACAGACATGGTATGATGCGTTATCAACCACTAGCACAGAATTTTGTTCCAAATTCGGTAGCAGCTTTTCTTCAACCCATTTCTTATAATTTTGGTGGTTCATATCATCATGATAATAGCCTGTTTTGAGCCCTGATTTAAATAATAGTGCTGCATTGGGAGCAAAACCTTTTCTACCACAACAGTGCAAAATAATTAGACGCTTGTCTTTAACAACTGGCGACTTCAAACAATTATCAGCCCCATCGTCCCATGATTTCGGAACGGTGTGTGTGCTATGTATATATGTTTCGTCACTGTATACGACATTTCTTCCTGAAAAATATAACCAAGATAACTCGTTATTTTTTATTTTTATGCCATCAGATGTCGCACCGCAGACCTCTCTGCTGTACATCGCTTTTGGATAGAAAGTGCTATATTCGAAGTAGCTTCAAGTATACTACATACCTTACAAACTACACCGCCTAACCACTCGCCAAAACAAATTTATTTCGAAACCGGCACGTGTTCCGCTACCTATGTTAGCATCTTCAGGGGAAGATTTGTTTTGGCGAGTGGTTAGACAGTGTAGTTTGTACTTGTACGCCAAAGGATCCAATATCACCTATAACCACATACCTTGTTCTTTATACGACTTTAATTTTCGCAAGTATTCCATACGTTTCGCTTTGATATCCGTCTTTTCGATCAGTAGTTTCCGGGTATCTTCAGTTTTTCTCCAACGAAAACCCAATTTGTGAACAATTTTTTTGAATGACGTGTGCTTTCCCCTGAGAGCTACACCATCATTGATAACCGCTTGGTAAACTGCTTGCATTGTCGGTCTCCTTTTATGGATGTGTACAAATTTGTACAAGACACTCAATTTCTTCATCAAACTGGCCCACTGATGATTTTGCGCTGGGCTTGTTGATTGGTTTCCGGGGAGAAGTAAATTTTGTACCTGCTGGTTTAGATGCGTTCTCTTTGACAACACGCGGGACGGTACTAAGAGATACGCCTGTCGCTTTGACAACTCTCTTGAATAAATTGTTGAGCGGCACGGTTAATTCCTCTGTATCTTTCTCTCGTTTCATAAATTCATACATATTATATATAAGTTGTCGTCCCTGGCTGTGAACTACCTTCTTGTTGTTTCGTTCCCTAGTTTTGAGGAAAAATAATTAGTGGAATGTTTCAACTACAATTTCATAATAAGTGACATTTCGCCCACAAAATATTTTCCACTAGTCTTGAACAAAACTGTTTTTACTGCAAAGTACGGAATAACTACAGAAATCGTTAAACGAAAAAATATAGGTGCGCCTATGGAGTCCGCGATGGTTCTTTACCGAAGTCAGCACACCGAGTGATAATGAACGTTGCATATTTTCAGTTGCGGTAGTAACGACGCCAGGGTATTATTTCTGCGTTCTGCGCAGTCAAGGTCATCTTTCAAGAGATTCCGCCTGAGCTTTACCATCCTTTAAGTACCTGTAGCTCTTGAATGAATCACTTTAGACCCTAAGTATGCTAGTTTGTTGGAATAGTTTTATCGGGAGGATTAAAAATTTTGAATCGGACGTCACGTGATCAAAAACAAATACCTCACTGTGTTACAAAAGGAAGCGACTCTATGCCATAGATATGAGGAAACGTTGGGTGGTTTCTTGTACCCCCCCAAATAAAACAACTCAGGGTGTGGTTCTTAACTTTAATTTAGTGCTATTACGCCATCGTCAGAATGTAGAAGAGATATGAGCAATATATAAATTCAGTATTTAGTGAATACTTATGACCTTGAGGTGTGAAGCTTCATTCACCCCGAAGAGGTGGATTCAAATACAAAAGGTAAGAAGTAGCTTACGATGTTACTATACAAATAACTAATAAATATACCTTTCTTACAGGTGTTCTCTGACTAAAGTCTTGCAGCACTTAATATCTATGAAACTTAACGCTAACTATCCCACCCTTGTCTGTTGCGTCCTGGGCTACATGCGTGGAAGTCCCAATGGTCAAACGTCTATTAGCATAGCTTAAGCAGTCATGCAAGCAGACCGGTCATCCTTAGACCCAGTCCTGGCTACCAGGCAGGTGAAAGCGATAGCTATATAGCAGCCATGCAGCGTTATAGCAGAAGCAGAAGCAGTAATTGGACTCAAGCGTAAGAAGGAAATGGCAGAACAAGGGAAAGTAAAGAAAAAAAGACCTGCAAACAAAGCCAAGCATTAGAAGCAGGTAAGCAGTAGAGCTGTTAGAATGAACAGTGTTGAGGTTAGGGTACCCACCTTGGATGTTGAGTGGCCTTATGGAGATTTCCCTCATAGAGAACCTTTCAGATTTAGCTAGATCCCACCAAGGTGGTAATGCAAAGCCATGCAATGGCTAAATCGTCGATTCTGCTACTTTTATTTCTTTTCCAAAAATCCGCGTATAGCGTGGTCATCTGACCTTATCAGGAAAAGAAGATGGAGAGGAATGATGACAAACCCATCACTTCCTTCTCCAGACAATTGACAGGTAGCCAAACTCTGTTAACTTTCCTTCAACTGTCCATCTGTAGGTATTTTAATGTTTCATGTACCCATTACCCAACCTCATTCTTATCTGTCAGATTGTCAGATAGCAACAAATTGTAAACATTGAGAAGTCTGAATCAAATGGTTTCTAATTTTGAAAACAAAGACGAGATATAGCTTAGACAGCCATGATGTATGTAAAATCCCCTATAATTAGGCCCGGTTGTACAGTCTCAGTTTAAGCACAGTTCAACGTTGAACTCAGTTCAAATATGGAAGTCCAGTTGTACAGGGTCAGTTCAACTCTAAGCTCGGTTCACTAATTCATATTTTTGAGGTTCAGCTGAGCGCTCGAATTTGGGCGCTTAAACCGAGTTCTAAGGACCTAATGTGTCATAACCTAATTTAATAATTTGATTTAGATAAAATTTTGCATAATCATTTGTTGTAAATTAAAGTAAGTAATGGCGCAGCAGCTCCAAGAAAATCTCCTGGAACTAACAGATGATGAAGACTTCGTTGAAGCAGTAGAAATATTAAGAAACGCAAGAAGGCGTCAAAAGAAGTACAGAGATAGAATTGATCATTTTTTGGTGTGGAATGACGATGAATTCATTCAAAGGTTTCGACTTTCCAAACAAGGTGTTCGATTCGTTATAAACCAGGTTGAAGCACAAATAAAATCTCCAACAGAATGGTGAGTACTTTTTTGTTCATGTAATAATGAATCAAAAGTATTTTGTAATCCTATTGTTTTTCAGGAACTGTGCTGTAACTCCTGAACAAATGGTTCTTGTCACATTAAGGTATTATGCGACTGGAAACTTTCTTAAGACTGCTGGCGATTTTGTGGGAATTGATAAAGGAACAGCAAGTCGAATTGTATGGAAGGTAACCAGAGCGATTGCAGGACTTTATCATCAGTTCATCAAGTTGCCTCAAACACAAGCTGAATTAAAAGTTACTTCTCAAGAATTTTATACAGTGGCACGATTTCCTAAGTGTATTGGGGCACTCGACTGCACGCATGTGAAAATTATCTCTCCTGGGGGAAACAATGCTGAAGTCTTCAGAAACAGAAAAGGCTTCTTTTAATGTCCAAGCAATAAGTGATTCCAATTGCATGTTTCAGGATGTGGTATGCCGTTGGCCAGGCTCCACTCATGATTCACATATATTCGCTAATTCACATATACGAGCTAGATTCGAACACAGAGAATTTGATGAATATGTTCTAGTTGGTGACTCTGGCTATGGAATTAAAAATTATTTAATAACTCCCCTTCATAATCCTGTAACAAGGCAAGAACAGCTGTTCAATTTTTTTTTTTTTTTCGGAGCGAGGGGTTGGCCTCAGACATAGTCCATTAGCCACAGAAATTTAGTATGTAATTTATTACGTCATAGATGTTTTCTTTGGCTCTTCATCTTAGATTAGGGTTTTTGTTAATATGATGAATTGAACAATTTTATCATGTATGGATTTTCTTTTTAAAGCTAGGAGATTTGATATATTGAAGGGTGGGTAGATATTGTCTTCCAAGATTAATCTGTTAATAAGGCTCTTAATGAATATTTTATTATTTTCGCATGCGAAGAATATGTGATTCAAGTCGGCTATGCTGGCGCCATCACAGATACAATTTGGGGAGTTCTCTATCCCAATTTTATACAAATGAGCTTTGAATCTGCCATGGTTGAGTCTCAATCTCGTGATCGTAGAGGAGTAGAACCTGTCGACCTGATATTCAAATATGTGAGGAGACCTCACAGGTACAGATGGATTAATTTTTGTGTAGTGATTTACTGAGAGGTTGCAGTAAGAGCTCCATTCCTCCTTCCACTTTTTAAATATATCACGTTTGAAGAAAGATGTTATGTCACTGGGTAATATAAAGCCTTCAGAGATGGTTTCTATTTGACAGGCATTCTTAGCTGCCTGGTCAACTATTTCGTTACCCTGTATACCTATATGAGCTTTTGCCCAAAAAAAGGTTATGACGATATGCTTTTCCGCTAACCTGCATAAAATGGATCTTATTTCAAGAATTACAGCATTATTATAGTGTCTAATAGCTGGACCTTCTATACACTTAAGTACTGACTGGGAGTCTGACATTATAGCCACCTTTGTGGGACAATCAATATTCGACATTATCCATTGTAGAGCTGCCTTGATCGCTGCAGCTTCTGCTGTAAAAATTGAGCAAAAATCCGGGATTCTACATTGATACATATACAAAGGATCAGGGATGTAATATGCAAATCCCGTTCTGGTCAGATTCTTGGAGCCGTCAGTATAAACCTGCATATCCACCCTTGAATTGAGCAACGCTGTACGCAGTATGGAGACATCTAAAAGGTTGTTTTCTGTATAGGGCGGGTACACCACATCACATTTAGCTATTCTGACGTTAAACGGATGTTCAAATAATGGATATTTTGCTGTGGCATTTATGTACTGTTGAAATTCGCTGGTATCAGTGAAGGATGTCGCCAGAATAGGTGATTTCTTGAATCTCCAATATGGATGACTGAGGTCATTTATGCTAAATGAGCATATTTTTTTTATTAATATTGGGTTAAATGATCTATATTTGATAATAAGCTTTTGGGCCAGGTATTGCCGTCTAATATGCAAGGGCGGTTCATTGGACTCTGCTAGTAAAGCAGGACATGGAGATGACTTCATTGCCCCTATACAAGTGCGTATAGCTTTATATTGTGTTCTATCTATTATAATTAAATTGCTTTTCGATGAAGAACCGTAAAGCACGCATCCATAATCCAAGATAGACCTTATGTATGATTTATAGAATAGGAGTGCAATATAGGGGTCAGCACCCCACTTAAATTTGGTGACGTAACGGAGCATATTTAAACCGTTCTCGCAACGTCTTTTCACGTAGTGAATGTGTTTCGTCCACAGCAATTTCGAATCGAGCACTACTCCCAAGTATTTGATGTGGTCAGACACTCGGAAGATGATGTCTCGTAATTTCAGCTCAGTGCCCACATTATTTAATCTGCGTCGTGTGAAGAACACGATAGCAGATTTTTCTGCAGACATACTCCCAACTCCATAAGCCAGTTTTGAACCACATCCACTACGCACTCCAATTTTCTGATACAGTGGTCTAACGAATTATGGATGGTGTATATACATATATCATCTGCGTATTGCACAATATTACAGTCATCGTCAAACATGTCATGCAACTCAGCAGTATATATGTTAAACAGGGTAGGAGAAAGTGTTGATCCCTGTGGGATACCGTCTCTGGCAATACGTGGACCATGTAAGTCATTGTTATGATCTCGAATGAATATTCTTCGGTCTGTGTATAGGGCTAAAATACATCTGGCAACAGCTTCGCTAATACCCAAGCGCTTTAATTTACAGTAAAGGACATCCAGTTTAACGTCATTGTAAGCTCCTTTGATATCTAAGAATAGACAGGCTACGTATTTTTTGCTAGAAAAGCTGTTGTAGATATCCATAACCAAATGAGTGACAGCATCTATCGTACCGCAACCTTTCCTAAAGCCATACTGTGTACGTAATACTCCAAGAACCACTCTAGACGAGCTTTAATCATCCTCTCGAAGGTCTTTGTTATGCAAGACATCAAGGAGATAGGTCGGTAAGCCTCCACGAGCTCAGGGTCTCTATTTGGTTTTTGGATAAGACATAACACTATCTCCTTCATGTTTTCCACAAAGTCTTCCTTCATCCACCAGTCATTAAAAATCTCTAAAATTATGATTTTAGCGCAATTTGGCAAACACCTGATCATTTGATATGTAAAACTGTCCAATCCCGGAGCTGTGTTGTTTGTGCTTTTTAATGCAATTTCTAGCTCATCAAAGGAAAATGGTTTACCGATTTCACCACAGTTATTTCTTTGTATTACACTAATTTTCCGAAAAATTTGGCGCGATACAGAACAAGGTGCGAAAAAGTCCAATAGTTTGTTGATTATTTCGTTAGATAAGATCGTTTTTTTATGCTGTACTGATGAATTTTTAATTTTTTTCATATGTTTCCAAATTTCAGATGGCGGAGTGTTTTTATTGAGCTTTTATTGAGCTGTTCAATGAATCGCAAATCAGAACAAGAAATTGCATTGAAAGGAAATTTGGGCAATGGAAACGAAGGTTTCCTATTCTAGCATTCGGAATAAGATTGAAAGTGGAGAAAGTTGAAGCTGTTGTCATTGCCACTGCAGTGTTGGATAACATTGCAAAACTCTTAAATGAGGTAGATCCTCCAATCACTGATGTTGAAGAAGCAGCCATAAATTTAGTTGACAATGTCAATGATTATCCTAACATGAATGTTTACAATATGCATGATGCCAATAATATTGTAAGACATCAATTAATAAATTATTTTAATGAGTTAGCTCAAGGGTAGGTGAGCGAACACTTTATATATATTCAAGCCATTCATCAAATAAAATATAAAGACAGTCTTAAATGTGTTTTATTCAAGTAATCAAACAATAAACTGTAATAGTAACTTAACATGTGAAAAGTTGTATACAGGGTGTCCAGTTAGTGGGTAATTCTTCGATATCTCGTAAGGCATACCTGATAGAAGAAAATGTCAAATACAAAAGTTATTTGGTCACTTAAAACGCATATTCTAAAAATATTTTTAAATATACAGGGTGTGGTGGGAAAGTAGGATAGTGATGAACTTAATTTTTTTATATGGAACTATACCTTTTTTTAAAATTTTTCTAGTTTCCATCATTGATCTCTATTTAACCCTAAAATATTTTTGGGATCGGCTGCGACGTTGCCAAGTTATAATTTATTTTCTTTTAATTTCCGGATTTGCATGGTCGTAAGTAACAATATATCAATTTGGACATATTACTTGCGACCTTGCAAATCCGGAAATTAATAGAAAATAAATTATAACTTGGCAACGTCGCGACCTATCCCAACAGTATTTCAGGGTTGAATAGAGATCAATGATCGAAACTAGAAGAATTTAAGAAGAAGTTATAGTTCCATATAAAAAAATCAAGTTGATCACTACCCTACTTTCCCGCAACACCCTGTATATTTCAAAATATTTTTAAAATATGCGTCTTAAGTAACCAAATAACTTTCGTATTTGACATTTTCTTCTATCAGGTATACCTTGCGAGATACCGAAGAATTACACACTAATTGGACACCCTGTATAGTCGTTATAAACAGAGCATACCTAAATACATATCCATTAATTAACTTGACATATTTTTCACTTTTTGTAGCACAACATGTTTTTCTAGTACTAAAATTTTCTTTCTCAATTTATTGTGTTCTTGTAAATTGTCAATGGTTATTTGAGTCTCCTGTTCAAGTCTTTTGAGTCGTGCCTCTGATTCTTTTCTCATTATTTCACATTCTGTGTCACATTTTCGTTGCATTAATTGAATTCTCTTTTTATGTTCCTCTTCAGCAAATCTAATTTTTTCAGATTCCAAAGCAGCTTTTGAGGCCGCCCAATGACTGACCTTACTACACATAGCGTCATATTCATTTCTTTTTCTTTTAAAATTTGATCTATCACCTAAAAAGGCAAAATGTACAAACTACTAGTTATTCAGTTTTAACTGATTCCTCATGAAAACAGTATTTGAGATATCACAAGAGCCCTTAGTATAAATTAATTGCATTCATTTAAAGAATTACTTTTCATTACATGAAAGCCTTACCTAGAGTGAGAATCCTGGCTTTTGGTGTCCTTAAATTTTGTACAGAATTTTTTGACCAATCTGCTTCATTTCCTGTGAGGTCTGAAAATGAGAAAAAATTAGTACATCTTGCTAATTAAATCAATTGCATACTCTGCTCTCAGTCAAACACAAATAAATACTGCAAGGAACAAGAGTCAGAAGCCATCTAAAAATTAGATTATTGCCACACAAATAATGTTCGTATATGCATACTCTCACTCTCCATTTACAAATCTTTCCTATGATAAGGCCCTAAATGTGTTTGGGAATCAACATATATGGAAACATTCTAGAATACAATTCATTTTTAAAATTCAAGATGGAAGGTTTTTGATTGATTTTATTATAGTACTTCATATTTTGATAAAAATGGGTTTAATCATTTATAGTAAAATATACCTACTGTTCATCTGATCATTTGATATATCTGTTTGTACTGAATCTGTGTCCTTGTTTCCTTCTATATTGTGGTTATCAGCATAGTTATCACAGCTATCAAGTACGCTAGGCTCGAAGTCATTTATTATTGTGATTATTTCTGAAAATGATAAAGCAGAAATTATTGTTAAGCAGCTACTTTTGATTTAAGTTATTATTTTTAAGAATAAAAGTGCATTACCACTTGCATCACCACTTGCATCACCCCCAAATTCACTTGGAAGCCCATCGATTCGCTCTGCCAATATGTCTTTGATCTCCAAGTCAATATTAGTAATTTCTGGCGCCTTTCTAGAAGGTCCGCCACCAGTTCCCAGTAAATGACACTTTTCATCAGCCAACTTCTTTTTTGTTCTTTTTTTGAGATTCTCATATTTTTTTCGTAAGGTCACACAATCCCTAAACACCTGACCGCTTTCATTATTAAATTCCTTTTCAATGACTTGCCAACATTCTAGCTTCTTCTTATTGTTATTGCTATCAGTCTTTTTATTTTCTAGTGTTGATTTGTATTTTCTCACTAAACAAAGCAATACCGCCTCTTCTTTCGCAGTAAAATTTGCTGATCGTTTTACCTCAGTCATTTCCTAAAAAATCAAACTTATTTATTTGCAGTTTACTATAATTTAGTAGATTTAAGTTACCTTTGAATTGTTTTATACGTATGTTCACCTGAAAAACTATTGTTTATAACCATCAACCCATAACCAACAAAACGGTGAAAACAGCATTCAAAATTCAAACAACTAATTTTTGACAGAACAGACCAACCACGCATGCGTTAATGTTACCAACCTAACTACTTCTTTCTTGAACCTGGTTTTGTAGAGCTGGGATCATAAATAGGCCGTACAACGGAAATGAATTTTTGAACTAAGTTCATCATTGAACCTGGTTTAATAGAACTGTGGCTTAAACTGAGACTGTACAACCGGGCCTTAAGGTTACTATATGTTGTTTACTATTTCAGGTGAAGTGAACACAGTAAATAGATGGTCGCTGACTGGGACGGAGAAGTTCGACAGGTGCAACAGAATATAAGGTGTAGTACGCTTAAATGAAAGTATTGGACGTTACAATTAAATAAAGTGGTCTGCAGTACTTCAGTCTTACAACCTTTTTGTAGCTATTTAGAAATATACAATCTATACAATGAATCAGGTAAGATATTATACTTATTCGCTTAATATTTAAAAAGTTGTCCACAAAAACGTTAAATCCATGGTTTTAAGGGGTCTGAATTTGTTTAGACCGTAACAACTGGGTAACACAATGACAAGAAAAGATACTATATTTGCTCTAATTTAAACACCCAAATTTGTAGTTCTCTACTGCGCCCAGTTCCGATATATTGCTTTTCTTAACCGTCGTGGGACACCCCGTATTTGTTTACTCTTTGTTTTCATTGAGGATGAACATTCACACTCCGCTCAGATTTTTTGAAACCATTCAGTAGACAAAAACTGATTGACGAAAAAAAGCTTGAGTTATCAACTATCGAGGGCACGATGTAAGGTAAAAAATGCTTTTGGAATTCTCTCTCTCGTTTTCGAATATTTCACACAAAGATTTCCGTCAATCTAGAAGCAATTGTTAAAATAGTTATGGCAACCTTCATTTTGAAAACTACTTGAACTGCAGAAAATCGATGGCGAAGGCAAAGAAAATACTCAACAATAAAGCCAGAAATAGTTGGAAAACATGGGTCTCAAATTTGAACAAGAATACATCCGGTAAGGAACTGTGGCGACAAGCTAAAATTATACAACGAACACAGGTAGATGTCAGCAATAAAATATGCACAGATTTTACCTGGGAAGAGGAAATGTTGCAAAATTCTGCCCCACCTTACGTTGAGAATCAGAAAAGTTTTGCTGAACAACCACAAAATATGGAAAACCTCTTTGGAGATCCACTAACTCTGGAAAAACTGGATTGGGCCATAAAAAAGTCACCGTCCACAGCACCTGGTTTCGACAACGTTACATACGCAATGCTGCAGAATTTGTCTGCAAACGGACAAATTTATGCTATCTATTTTCAATGATATTTGGATCAGGAATGAACAGTTGCACTCTTGGAAAAATGTAATATTAGTACCCATATTGAAGGAAGGGAAAGACCCTAACCTTGCAACATCATACCGCCCTATATCATTAATCTCTTGTATACTAAAAACGTTTGAAAGGCTGATTAAGTTTCGACTGAACTGGCATATCACAAATAATCAGCTCTTACCCGATTCCCAGTTTGGGCACAAGTCAGGCTTCGGCCCATTAGATGCTGTATCAGTGTTAGTAACCGACGTACAACTATGTTTTACAGAAAACCAGCTGCTTTTTTGGACGTCAAAGGGGCATTTGATTCTGTTCAATTGGACTTACTTTATATATGTCAAATGAACATTCCGTCAAAGACAGCCAACATCATAATTAGCCTATACACTAATAGAGTTGTCTTCCTTCGATCACACAACCATCGCCTTTTGGGACCGAGAACGGTCACCTTTGGTATTCCACAGGGAGCCGTGCTCAGCCCTATGCTATTCAACATATATACCGCCGATCTTCATAGCAGAATAAGCAACGCATCCATTGTACAATATGCAGATGACTTTTGTATTTACAAACAATGCAGAAAGCAAGAATATTGCCTAAACTGTCTAGACGAAGCAGTAACAGAGTTTAATTCCTGGGCAGCTGAAAATGGATTTTCCATTGCAGCCAATAAGTCAACCTATTGCGTATTTACCAGACATAATGTTACTTACACCCCTGATATAGAACTGGGAAGTATGAAAATTCCATTCAGGCAAAGGGTCACATATCTAGGCATAGAATTGGACAGCAAGCTAACATGGAAGCCATACGTAGAGAAAATAGAAAATAGGTGCCAAAAAGGCCTTAATTTTTTACGAGCAACAGCAAAAGTGGGGTGGGGAGCAGATCAACAAATCTGTCTGCTTTTCTACCGTGCATATATTTTATCAATTATAGATTACGGTCGAATCCTGTATGGTTCAGCGAGTAAACGAACTTTGAAGCAGTTAGATATTCTCCAGAATAAGGCATTGCGGTTATGTTTAGGTGCTATGCAGTCAACACCAATTATTCCGCTGCATGTGGAGTCAGGGATAGCACCTTTAGAATATAGAGAAAAATTGTTGGCCAAAAAATTTATCTTGAAAGCGCAAGTCAGATATTCTCCACCGATGAAAAAAAATTGGAAAACTTGCAACATTAGACCTTCTTAGTCCATACTGGGTACACAAAAACAGTCCACCCCTCTGTGACGCATTTCGTGAGACATCACAATTGTTAGTACAACTAAAAGGCTTTCACCGGGAAACACCGCAATACTCCTATAATGACTACCAGCCTTCGTCCAAGGTGATAACTCCACAATATACTGATAATCCACAAATTAACCAAATTATCCTGCATAATACGTTAGACTGCTTCAATGGCTACACCCTTGTCTATACGGACGGATCTAAAAGACAGGAAGGAGTAGGTGGTGCATTCTTAGTACCTGAAATGAACCTTACAGGAAGCTACAAACTACCAGAAATATACCCATCTTTTTCGGCAGAGGCATTTGCGATTAATAAGGCGCTTGATATAGTATGTACCACTAGAAACAAAATTTTGCATACTTACAGACTCCCTATCTGTATTAAAATTACTCGAAAGCAACCTTTCTCCTTTTGATAAAATTCATCCTGTCGTTAGACAGATAAAAAATAAACTACAAATCGAGCAATCCAAAGGAAGCAGTATAATGTTCATCTGGACAAAAGCACACAGCGGCATAACCCATAATGAAGCTGTAGATAACTTAGCCAAGGCTGCAATAAACAATAAGGACTTTTCAACCCATGCTCTATGCCTTAGTGACTGCATTAACTTTCTTAAAAAGAACACAAGGGACGAGTGGGCTACATCATATCAGCAATATCGCTCCAACACCTCTACGCAATATGCGACAATTCAAGAAGACCTTCCAATACGGCCCTGGTTCTACGACCTCAAGATATCCAGAAGATATGCTGTAATGTACACCAGACTGAGATTCGGCCATGGTCGGTATCCTGCCTGTTTAGCAAAAATTGGTATTTTAAATACGGACAAGTGTGAAACATGCAATGTACCTGGTACCTTAGATCACATCTTCTTTGAATGTTCTCAATATCATCCGTATCAGAAGCAATTTTTAGAAAATTTAATTGTTGATGGTCTACACCCACCATTTAATGTAACACATCTTATTGCACAGAATGTAATTTACAGAATCGTTGAGTACCTTAGAGTAGCACCAATTGTAATTTAATTTAGTGAGTACAACATATAATAGGTGTATATATAATTGTAACATTTAACGTATTGTAATATGTATGTGTAATAAAAAGGGGGCTGGCTGAATGGACGATGGTCCCAATGCCAAAAAAAAACCTTCATTTTGCGTAATTTGTCAAGACGCGGGTACGGAAATGTACTGCAGAACATCGATCTACTTCCAAGAACTGTCCATTTTTTCAAAAACAGCTGCAGGCCAAAAAAACTATGGCTTTTGCCAATTTGTCTTTCTACGAAGCCATAAATGCAACTGCAAACTCATATGCGTCCGTCGTTTCAACCTCAAATAGGTTCCAAGCCCTTGAAAATGTCACTGAAAGTAGCTTTCCTCCCCTATCCACTCAATCACGCACTATTAGTTCTAGAAGTCCGTCTACTCCCCATTCTTCAAGACAGACTGGACAGTTGACCGGGCTTAATAAAAAGCGTAAAGCTCAGTCTCCACCAGCAATCTTTCCAAGCAGTATGTTTACATTTACTGCAGGACCTTCCACACTTGTTACATCTAGTCAAACGTATACAAATAATATTTCTAGTAAAGATAACATTATAGACACTGTATCTAAAATTTTCATAAATCCTGTCAACAAAACAAAAAATTTAGACGAGCTAAAAAATATCGATAAAGAAGTATCGAAAGGCGAAGTATCATCTATGTTGGATGAATTACATACAACCTCTCTATCTAATGGGTAATAGTGGAAAAAATGAGCTAAAGGTAATGCAATGGAATGCCCGTTCCGCTGTATCTAACAAAAATAGCTTAGCTGATTTTCTCCAAAAGCAAGACATTGATATCGCTTTAGTCAGTGAGACTTGGTTTAAACCAAACCAGGTCATTACTTCTATTAATTATAATATAGTTAGAAGGGATAGGTTGGATGGTAGGGCAGGAGTTGCTATTCTTGTTAAACGTGGGATACATTACACGCATATTAACTTCGATAATAATTTTAATGAAAATGTTCTTGTTTGTGGTATAGACATCTCAAATGCCGATACTGAAATCTCATTCTTATCTATATATAAACCACCAAACATCCAGTGCAGTTTGTCTGACTGGGAAACTATATTCTCAAAAGCCAACACTTCCTCAGTAAACGGTGGTGACTTCAACGCCCACTCTCATATTTGGGGTTCTGCAAAAGAAAATACGACCGGACATCAACTATTGGAAATATGTGAAGTAGGTAGCTCGGTTATCATGAATGATGAGTCCCCTACTATGTTCTCAGGCCCCAATATACTAGCTTCAGCACCAGATGTAACCATAGTTTCTCCAGACTTAGCCCAAAATAGTAACTGGAAGGTCACAAGTGACACCCTTGGATCTGATCACTTTCCTATCCTGCTAACAGTTTACATGAGCGTTCAAATTAATAATGTTATTTATCCTAAGTATAAATGGAATTTAAAAAAAGCAAATTGGGCCCTTTATCATGAACTACTAGATGAGGTTTATAGTACAACTCCTTCCTTTGAATCTGCAGAAAATAAATATAAACTTTTTATAGAAAAAATCAATGAAATTAGCGAAGTGTCCATCCCTACATTTAAACCTTTCCGAGTTAAGAATCGCCTCCCTTCCCCTTGGTGGGATGAGGACTGCAAAAATGCTATCAATCGAAGGACCGATGCCCTTACAGCATATAAACAAAATAGTTCATTAGAGAACTATTTAGAGTGCAAAAAAGTTTTTGCTACAACAAAAAGACTGCTCAAGCAAAAATCCAAGCTTAAATGGATATCATGGGTCTCCAATTTAAACAAAGATACATCATCTAAAGAACTTTGGAAGCAAGCTCGCACTATAAGGAGAATTCCAGCTCCCCAGACCAAATGCACTAATACCGATTGGGTCGAGGAATTCCATGTTAAATATTCACCCCCAACTGTACGTCAGAATTTCCAGTTGTCTCAATTTAAACAACATGAATTATTCGGAACCCCGTTTATTTTGGCCGAGTTAAATATTGAAGAAGTCTCAATACATCTCCTGGATGTGATGAAATAAGGTATCCGATGCTCATTAATCTACCAGTCAGCGCCAAGGAGTTTCTTCTAGAGATCTTCAACGACGTATGGTTAAAGGGTGAAAACATTGACGAATGGAAAAACGTTATTGTCGTCCCGATCTTAAAACCCAATAAAGACCCTAATTCTGCTAACTCATATCGTCCTATCTCTCTCCTATCTTGTGTTCTGAAAACCTTTGAAAGGATGATAAAAAATCGTCTTGAATTTTGGCATAAATCACATCCTCTTCCTGCCAATCAGTACGCTTTTAGAAAAAACTTAAGCACTATGCATGCAGTGATGAACATTGTTACTGATGTCCGGTGCTGCTTCTCTCGCAACAATTATTTGGGAGCAGTTTTCCTCGACATAACCGGAGCTTATGACTCTATAGATCTTATTTTACTGAGAGATAAATTACATAATTTCGGCATACCTCCGCAGGCTAGTTATGCCATTACAAATCTCTACTTTGGTAGGTCTGTGTATGTACGTGAGAATTCAGGCAAGAAAACTGGTCCTCGAAATGTCTTCACTGGCCTCCCTCAGGGGGCGGTATTGAGCCCGATCATATTCAATATTTTTACTGCAGACCTCCACCACCTTCAGCTTCCAATACAAACAATTCAATTCGCTGATGATATATGTGTATACTATGAAGGCCGTACGCTCGACCAATGTAAACATTCACTTGATTCAGCTATGAATACATACAATCAGTGGTTTTCAGTTAATGGCTTCTGTATATCAGAAACAAAATCCAAGGTAGTTTATTTTTCTCGACACAATATTCCCCAACAATCGGTTGAGGTATTAGGAGGTTATACTTTCAAAGTGGATAACGTGGTTAAGTATCTTGGCATTACATTAGATAAGAAGCTCTCATGGAAGTATTTCATCAACGAAATTCTGGACCGATGCAACAAAGGTTTCAATTTTTTCCAAATGATCTGCAAGGTATGGTGGGGAGCAGATCCGAAGATTTCCTTACTGTTTTATCGCTCCTACATCAGGTCTATTCTGGACTATGGTAGCGTATTCTATGGATCAGCTAGCCGGACACTGTTACGTAAATTAGAAATCGTACAGAATAAATTGTTACGGAAATGTTTGGGAGCAATGAAATCTTCCCCTACGGAAACTTTGAGAGCGGAAGCGATTGAACCGCCTCTTCATCTACGCAGAGATATGCTCGCCTCTAGATTTCTCGTGAGAATCCTTAATTCTGATTCTCCGATTGCAAATAAGATATATAGGCTGAATGAATATGATCTTACCAATAAATATTGGATGAAAAAGAACTCTCCAACTATATGTAGTGCTATACAAAATATGACCAGTACTAATTTGAATAAAGCGAATCATCAAGATTACAACTTTTTTGACTTCTTGTTAGAACCGAAAATTATAATCCCCTCCTACAGCAAATCAGACCATCATAACACTATCATCTACAACCAAATCTGTGCTGACATAACAAGGGATGTACTCATATTTACTGATGGATCTAAGACTGAGAGGGGTACAGGATGTGCCTTCTATATCCCCTCTGAAAGTTATTCAGCGATGTTCAAGCTGCCAGATCAAATGTCTACTTTTTCTGCTGAAGCCTTTGCTATTGTTCAAGCGCTCAAGTATATAGAACAACACAATATGCAAAACGTATGTATTATGTCTGACTCTCAATCAGTTCTGGTCAGCCTCAAAGAATACAATTATACAAATAACCACAATGAACATATATCTGACTTAAAATACAACATCCACAGACTGGAACATAGAGGCGCCAATATCAAGTTAGTATGGGTAAAAGGACAATCCTCAATATATGGCAACGAAAAAGTAGATAGCTTGGCAAAAAATGCTATCATTTCCGGTGATCCAATTGATAGTCCAATCAGCAAACATGACGTTTTCGTAACACTTAAGAACAAACTATATGAAAGATGGTGCGAAGAATGGAGAGAATATGCATCCAGAAGCCCTACAAGATACACCCGAATTCACCCAAGTTTGCCTCGCACATACTGGCACAATAACTTCAGGATACCTAGAAAGTACATTTCTTCTATAATTCGGGCTAAAATTGGACACGGTTCCTTCCCAGTACATTTAACTAGACTGCATGTAATACCGTCATCACTATGTGAACACTGCCACGTGGAAGGAGACATTGATCATATTTTGTTCGGCTGTACTAAAACCATTGACCATTGCAACCAATTTTACAACAATTTAATCAAGTGTGGAATATCTGCTCCTTTGAACTCGTCACATATCTTGTCTTTGCACAGGACAGATGTAATTTCGTGTTTGATAGTATTTCTGAAAAACACAGGTTTGAGAATATAGTTTGTCGCTTATAGTTTTTCCTTTGTATCTATCCTCTGTATATCATATAACCCGCCCTTACCGTGGCCTAATTGTTGTTTGTGTCTTGAAGAATGCCTCAATGGATCCTTAGGCGAGAAGACTGCGTGACCCTGTCTACCCTGTCCTTGATCCTTCCCATTATAGATTAGTCTGTATTACTTATCGGTAGGTTTCTACAGGTTCCTTAGATTGTACAGTATATTCAAATTTAGGGTTATCTTTCTCTTTAAATTGCACATATTATCCATTTATAGCTTTATGCGTTATGCATTTTCCCACTAATTAATATAGTACCTACATTATTACTATGTGTGTACTTTTTACTAAGTTATATATCCATGTTACTGGCTAATGGGACAAGCTCCTAGTGCCATTTAAAAAAAAAAACATCTGCACTAAAGTTACGCTTTGGAGAAGCGCACTTAACAGAGCTGTTACATGGTCAACTGCACAACCAGACACAGCTAGCCAAGGAGGATCTGACCACGTTTGCATAGAAGTCCAAAGCTTAGCGAAACGAGCATTCGTCAACAGCCCCGTCAAAACACAGGAATACGTTGCTGCTCGTCAGTTTGTCGAAGGCATTGCGGACCTGGACGTTCAGCGAATCGTAAGACTATCCAGTTCCAGAACTGTACAAGATGCTTTGATCAAGGCTCTAGAAATTGAAGCTGCCACGAAAGCCACGCAAATGACACGGAGGGTGCGATCTGTAAAACAAGGTGATGAAATAGAAGTCAGGGCCACATCGTTCGTTCCAAGAAGAAGAGGTGGACCTTCCAAACAAACCCAGTTCACCGAAATCTAGAAGGAGCTGAGAAGTTTGCGTGCTGGAAATGTGGGCAGAAGGGGCACCGCCGGATACAGGTCGATAAGATGCAGGTGGATGTAGAAAAAGCAGATGAATTTGCTGAAGAAGAACGAGGAAACTATGGTTAAGCTTCAAGGACAGCACAGAGTAGCCATGAGGGAACTTACAGCAGACCGGGATAGGCTAAAGCAGTTGCCTGACTCTCAGAAACGAGAATGTATGGGTATTAGGAGCAAGTTTGGAAGGGACAAAAAGAATCTGTTGAAGAAGAGTGACCAACACGAGGCAGCATTGAGAAAGCTCAACGAAAAACACGTCAGAAAAGTTTCTGCTTTGAAAAATGAAATCAAGAGATTGAAGGATTTGGATCAGCTGTAGAAAGCGGAGGATAGATGTGACCAAGTTAAGGACGAAAATGCAATGCTGAAACTGAAGATCACCCAGCTGGAGGCTGAGAACGCATCCTTAAAGAAATACCTGGACCACGCGATTGTGCAAGCCAAAAAGACCGGGGTCAAGGAGGACAAGTCAAGGTTGAGCGAAAGGTTGGTGCATCATGAAGCAGAAATCAAGAAAATGAAATCAGATATGTCAGATGCGCTTGATAGTGTGAGAAAGGTCATGGAAGACTTGTATAAAGCAAGAGATGTTGACAATAAGATGAAAGAGCAACTGACGAATTTGGAAGATGAGAACATTCGACTGAAAAAGGAGCTGGAAGACGCTTTGGCTGCAGCACAGGCTAGTAGTTCTGGGATGAAACAATTGAAGTACGGGCCTAATAAGATAAAGCAGAATATTGCGCAGATGGAAAGCGAGGGCGATAGCGATAGGCTAAAGAAGAATTTGAACAAAGTCATTGAAAATGCAAGCAAAGGTGTGTACGAAGTATCAGCGATGCAAAATGACGATGTAGATTTGAAGCAAATATTGACGCAGCTGGAGAGGGAAAACGCGAAGATAGGAGCAGAGCTTAACGTTGCGCTCAAGGGCATGTCATGGGGCACTGATCAAGCCGCGCAACTAAGGAGCGAGAATAGTAAGCAGAAGAACAGGATTGCGGAACAGGAAGACAAACCGAGCAGACTCACAGAGGAACTGGAGAGCAACCTGAGTGACGAGAAGGGAGTGTCGAGAGCTGACAGCCGACAAGACGAAAAGGCCCAACTGAAGAGGCTGATAGCAGAGTTAGGAAAAGAGAACGCTGCTGGAGCTGAAAATGAGAATCACAAGTTGAGCAAAGGGTATCGCAGTTACAAGGTGATCTGGTATGGTCCTACAACACACGACAGAAGGAAGGGTAGATGTCCGAAGCTTCAATATCATTTTGAGGGGCCCTACTTGGAGACGAACCGACTCAATGACTTGGTCTACAGGTTATGTATGGGAACTGGAAAACCGAAGGTTGACAATACTGATGTCTGTGGTGATACAAGAATCGAAGTTGTTCGTCGAGGACGCCGAACGCTAAGGGGGGAAGAATGTAACATACGGTATATTATGGGATTCGTGTATTGTGTATTAGTTGTCATGCATGATGTAAAGTCAAAGTGTTAGGTTAGATCTTTGAAGTGTAAACGTCATCGAATCGTCTGGAGTTTTCTAGAATGACGGATTGACATTCTCGAACGTCATCGAAATCTCTAGATGGTTCGATGAAGTGTATATAAGGCGCCACGGGTAGCATAGTAGTTCAGTTGAGTTGAATTCTAGTTGAGATAAGGTTAAGAGATATTGTACTGAGTTGTGAAGTAAAACAGTGAAAGTTACGTCCCGTTTGATTCTTTTGGTATAGAAAAAGAGGCCGTCGTGACAGTATATTCAAAAACAGTAACTCAAAAATTAGTAGCTTTAAACAAACCGCATGAAGTTAGTGATACTAATAAGATGGTAAAAATGTACTTTGTGCGTCACTTGTGGTGCAACCCTAAGGAATATTGGAGATAAAAGTTCAAGGTGCTGAAAGTAAATGGTAACAAACGAAAACATTGCGATATTCCGTATATGAAAAGTGCCTCAGGTGTAGCTGTCGAACATTCCTGGAGCAAAACCTGATGTAACTACATGGTATTAGCTTACTAATGTCATTGCTATTGGTGGCGAGCCTTTTTGATGTGCTGCGACTTAATTCAGCTGCATTAGAAGCATTATTATCCATGTTGGTATCCATCACTATTAGAGACCTAAACATAAGTAAAATATGAACGCTAATGTGTTTTGTATTGCAAAGTAGCAAATGTACTTCTACACCTGATACCAAAATTTAAAAATAATAATAGTATTGGCTGTTTTTTGTGACCGTCACAACATGGCTCACGACCGTCACCTTCCAATTTCAGAAGCCCGTGAATGTTGCGAAAGTGACGGTCATGAGAAGTACACTAAATCCGTTAAATATTTAAATCTGTAATTCGATTAGAAAAAGTGAGGTTATATGAGGCGGCTATACTCTAAACCTGAAACTAGGTCTTGTTTTCCAACTTTTTATATGTCAAAATAATGCGTGACGGCCAATAAAGGCCTTAAAAGTCCATTATATGATAACTTACCTGAGTTATTTCCAATTATCGTAAATAAAAACTAATAATTGGGTTACTTCATCTGATAAACCAAATGAAATAGCGACACATGGTCTCATTTTCCAGCATTGTCGTGTTTCTGCACCGTAAAAGGTCTGTGACGGTCCTGAGATCATATTGCATAGCGCAACTTCAGCAGCTCAGTTTGAGATACGAACTAATAGTCAACACAATTAGTAGATAACAAGGGTAGGACACGAAGGTTCAAATAAAGCAGAATTCGACTATCGTTTTGGAAATAAAAATGTGGTTTGTCTATGACAAAATTCTTGAAATTCTAAAAGCTGAGCGTGCCTCTTGCTACTGTGTTTAAAAAAATTAAAAATGTCACTAGCTGAATCTTCGCAGTGTCGCGGAAGCTCTACGAGCTTCACTATCACACAAGTGTTTATGAGTAACTATCCCTGAAAAATAAAGTTCTAATCGAGTTAGAATTTTTTGAATTTTTTTAAACCGAACATTGTACTGCAACCATCAACCAAAGCCGACAATAAAGGTAACATGGATGATGTAAAAACATCTATAAGTTTGTTGTAAATTATCTCAGCCGTAGCACCAGTATGTGCCTCGACGCTAAAAGTATCCTACACACACATACGCACATATTCTTTGCGGTACCTATGTCTGTAAACTCATCAATCAAAAAACTAGTTTTTCTTTTTTAGTTCTTCATTAGCTCATTCAAGCAACATTGTCTGAAACATTTTTTATCACGCCGATACACTTGGTTCTTGCCATTTGCATTCTATTAGTAATTTGATAATCTGAAAAGATGTTTTTCATGAGGGGAACGAATTGATCACAGAGCTTCATTGGCAAATTGTGTTCGACAATAAAGGTGGCTACTTTAATTTCCGCTCGAGCCACTTCATCCTCTGCTTCGTTTTTTCTTAACAATGAAAAATCGATTTCTGATTGATTTACAGCAAGTCTTTTAACCTACATAGCGTGTTTAACGCCTTTGTTATGATTTTTAATGACGGTAATATCAACTTGAAATTCTGCCTTACATGCTCGTAAAGGGTTATCTAAAGAGGTAGTTTGCAAGTAAACCTTGTATATAAGCGAATTTAAACAAAACGCACCCCAAAAATATCTTTAATGAGTTTATAACTTTATGGTAGTATTTGCTTTATTATTAACACCTAACAAATCTAACAAATAGTTAAAAGCACAAACTTGCCGATAACAAGTTTCAACTAGCCCTTGAAAAGATTTTCCCACTCAACTGTAATTTTGTGGTCCGGTTTCCCGTCATTGAATATTTTTGAAACGTTTCCTATTTATCTCTTGTTTTCCATCAGAATCGGAATCCGAGTCGGAAAAATGTTTCAATGTACTCGCCCTATCCATACTTAATACACATTCAGTTTTAAAAAACTAGGATACGACAACAAATCTTATTTGTATTTTTTTTGCTATTATAATGACTGGTCAGAGACCAACAGGCCAGATAATTTTGCACCATCCATTCATAAGGAGGGGACATTTTAAATGGCATCAGATATAGGTCAGTGGAATATAAATCACAGCTATAGCACTTAGTATTTCATTTATGTTTTCTTTTACGTTTTCTTTTTTTGTATTTTTTTATTAATTTTATTTTTGTTTAGCTAATATTACTTTTACTTCCCACACCGATAGGTGAGGGGAGTATTGTGATCGCAAAAATTTTCGGTTTTTAGATAATACGCTTTTTGGGCGTTTTATGATGTGTACATAACGAAAATCCACGCCACTCATTTCCGTCGGTCTGTCTGTCGGTCTGTCTGTCTGTCTGTCTATCGGTCTGTCTGTCGGTCTGTCTGTCGGTCTGTCTGTCAGTCTGCCTGTCGGTCTGTCTGTCGGTCTGTCTGTCGGTCTGCCTGTCGGTCTGCCTGTCGGTCTGCCTGTCGCTCTGTCTGTCGGTCTGTCTGTCGGTCTGTCTGTCGGTCTGTCTGTCGGTCTGTCTCTCGGTCTGTCGGTCTGTCTGTCGGTCTGTCTGTCGGTCTGTCTGTCGGTCTGTCTGTCGGTCTGTCTGTCGGTCTGTCTGTCGGTCTGTCTGTCGGTCTGTCTGTCGGTCTGTCTGTCGGTCTGTCTGTCGGTCTGTCTGTCGGTCTGTCTGTCGGTCTGTCTGTCGGTCTGTCTGTCGGTCTGTCTGTCGGTCTGTCTGTCGGTCTGTCTGTCGGTCTGTCTGTCGGTCTGTCTGTCGGTCTGTCTGTCGGTCTGTCTGTCGGTCTGTCTGTCGGTCTGTCTGTCGGTCTGTCTGTCGGTCTGTCTGTCGGTCTGTCTGGTCGGTCTGTCTGGTCGGTCTGTCTGTCTGTCGGTCTGTCTGTCTGTCGGTCTGTCTGTCTGTCGGTCTGTCTGTCGGTCTGTCTGTCGGTCTGTCTGTCGGTCTGTCTGTCGGTCTGTCTGTCGGTCTGTCTGTCGGTCTGTCTGTCGGTCTGTCTGTCGGTCTGTCTGTCGGTCTGTCTGTCGGTCTGTCTGTCGGTCTGTCTGTCGGTCTGTCTGTCGGTCTGTCTGTCGGTCTGTCTGTCGGTCTGTCTGTCGGTCTGTCTGTCGGTCTGTCTGTCGGTCTGTCTGTCGGTCTGTCTGTCGGTCTGTCTGTCGGTCTGTCTGTCGGTCTGTCTGTCGGTCTGTCTGTCGGTCTGTCTGTCGGTCTGTCTGTCGGTCTGTCTGTCGGTCTGTCTGTCGGTCTGTCTGTCGGTCTGTCGGTCTGTCTGTCGGTCTGTCTGTCGGTCTGTCTGTCGGTCTGTCTGTCGGTCTGTCTGTCGGTCTGTCTGTCGGTCTGTCTGTCGGTCTGTCTGTCGGTCTGTCTGTCGGTCTGTCTGTCGGTCTGTCTGTCGGTCTGTCTGTCGGTCTGTCTGTCGGTCTGTCTGTCGGTCTGTCTGTCGGTCTGTCTGTCGGTCTGTCTGTCGGTCTGTCTGTCGGTCTGTCTGTCGGTCTGTCTGTCGGTCTGTCTGTCGGTCTGTCTGTCGGTCTGTCTGTCGGTCTGTCTGTCGGTCTGTCTGTCGGTCTGTCTGTCGGTCTGTCTGTCGGTCTGTCTGTCGGTCTGTCTGTCGGTCTGTCTGTCGGTCTGTCTGTCGGTCTGTCTGTCGGTCTGTCTGTCGGTCTGTCTGTCGGTCTGTCTGTCGGTCTGTCTGTCGGTCTGTCTGTCGGTCTGTCTGTCGGTCTGTCTGTCGGTCTGTCTGTCGGTCTGTCTGTCGGTCTGTCTGTCGGTCTGTCTGTCGGTCTGTCTGTCGGTCTGTCTGTCGGTCTGTCTGTCGGTCTGTCTGTCGGTCTGTCTGTCGGTCTGTCTGTCGGTCTGTCTGTCGGTCTGTCTGTCGGTCTGTCTGTCGGTCTGTCTGTCGGTCTGTCTGTCGGTCTGTCTGTCGGTCTGTCTGTCGGTCTGTCTGTCGGTCTGTCTGTCGGTCTGTCTGTCGGTCTGTCTGTCGGTCTGTCTGTCGGTCTGTCTGTCGGTCTGTCTGTCGGTCTGTCTGTCGGTCTGTCTGTCGGTCTGTCTGTCGGTCTGTCTGTCGGTCTGTCTGTCGGTCTGTCTGTCGGTCTGTCTGTCGGTCTGTCTGTCGGTCTGTCTGTCGGTCTGTCTGTCGGTCTGTCTGTCGGTCTGTCTGTCGGTCTGTCTGTCGGTCTGTCGCGCTGCAATCAGATCACCCTCGTTCAGAGATAGTCTTTCTGGGTGACTTCAATGTTTACAACCCATACTGGCTGAAACACTCAAACAAAATGGACGACGAGGGACGTGAAGCTGAAGCCTTCGCTATCAGCTGCGGCTTGGAGCAGATAGTCAAAGAACCAACAAGGATTCCCAGCCTCCACGGAGATTTTGCTAGTCTGTTGGACCTATATCTCACAACTACTCCAACAGTCTACACAGTGAAGGTAACCGTCCCACTGGGATCGTCTGACCACAACATCGTCTCGACGCTATGCAGAATGCATTATCCAGATCTCTACCATGCAAAGCCTCGTCGGGTCTGGCATTACGGATCGGCAAAGTGGGACGACCTAAGGGAATACTACCAGTCCTTTCCCTGAAACGACGTCTGTTACAAGTCACGAGACCCATCAGCTTGCGCCCAAGAAGTAACAGAGGTATTACTATCCGGCATGGAAGCCTATATTCCTCATGTCGTCAAGCATCCCTCCAAAAACAAGTCATGGTTCAATCAGCGTTGTAGAGGTGCAGTTACCTCCAAAAACCAGCATTACAGAGAATGGAGGAAAAATCCAAATGCTGAGAGCCACCGCAGTTTTATCGACGCCAGAAATCACTGTAAATGCCTGATTGACAGCAGCAAGGAGGAACACAACCAAAAAATTAAGAACAAGCTCCTCTCATGTCCTAGTTCGTCCAGAACATTCTGGTCTGTAGCTAAGGCTGTTAGTCAGAACTTTTCCTATTCGTCAATCCCACCCTTGACCAGAGAGCACAAATCCATCGCTTCTGCTCCTATAAAGAAAAAGCAGACATCTTGGGGAAGCTCTTCGCAGCCAATTCTACTGTAGACTTTCAAGGAAGTACTCCGACCACCACCATAAGCGTGAACTCGAGAATGGCAGAGGTCAAATTGTAACAATAAAATTGTTCATCGCAACCAGCAGCTCATTCGGTTCGCATGAGACAAGGGTATGTGGGTGCGTGCGTGAGTCTAGCTAGCCGCCAAGAAATGAAAAATAGGACAACAATGGTTTAATAAAGATTTATTTCAGTATATATGAATGCAGTACATTCTATCTATTTTTTTTAAAACAATTACTCATCTTCGAAGGGAAGTCCTCGTGTTGCCCTTCCAAAGGGAAGGTGGTGCTCCAAAGGGCTGGCTTCCTCAGAAGGAGTTCAGGTGGTGTCACCCCGAAAAAGTGTTCATGATGGTGGCATGGAAGAGGTGTGGTGCCCTTCCAAAGAAGTGTGGTTTTCCTTGGTGGCACCCCGAAGAAAGTGGTCTTGATGGTGGCACCCCGAGAAAAAAGGTCTTGATGGTGGCACCCCGAGAAAAAAGGTCTTGATGGTGGCACCCCGAGAAAAAAAGGTCTTGATGGTGGCACCCCGAAAAAAAAAAGGTGGTTTTGATGGTGGCACCCCGAGAAAAAAGGGTGGTTTTCCTGTGAATGAGTTATGGCTGGTATTAGCACCTTGTGGAGAACTTCACAGGACTTCACGATCTGTTTCTGAAGTATGGACCTTCATGCGTTCTTACATTTTGATAAATCGCATTCATATACTTCAGAAACAAATCGATGAAGTAGCGTGGGCACATTAAAAATCCAAAAAGCAGATAACCTTCAAATGTTCACATGGTAAAGATCAAAAAAGAAAATATAGATATATACAAGAGCGAATAGATAGAACAATAGTTAAAAAAAAATCATAAATGTCACAGTCCTACCGGATCTTTTCAGATATATAGTGATAAATAAAAAATGTATTAAAATGTATGGTCAAAAATTTACAACCTTTTCCTCAGGCCTCGTAAAATAAAATTACAAAAATGTCCAATAGATCTTTTCGTTGCGTTCTTAATTAGCAAATCTGACTGCTAGGTATTTTTACGTAAGGAATGTTATAAAAAAAAGTGAAACATTAAATACGCACAAGATAAGGCATCTTAACACAAAAATATGTGGCTAGAAACAAAGAATAATGTTCAGCAACTCTTTTGTTAGATAATTGATAAATATGCAGTGTATGATTGACTTGATATTTAAAGATTAAAATGTTCGCCATCACATGTTCATGGAAAAAAATGTATGAATCGGAAAAATCACATTCCTACACATAGCTGTAAAATAAAAAGCAAAAGCACTAAAAATATGCGAAACCATAGCAATCAAATCGTTATGATTTTGTATTGGGGATACGAATCCCTTACTTTGGCTATCACATAACGGCACAGACACAAAAATTATCTTAGAGAGACATAGCTACTCTATATGTCTTTACTGTTTAAGTTCAGAAAGCAAAAGGAATAAACCATTACATTTCATCTAGAAGCTAACGTCGGTAGAGAGAGAGCACACCCCCCCACTCATTAGATTTTCTCAAAATTTGGCGCACTTGCGCAGTGTGTATAATAAAGTAATATCTTCAGCTGAAGGAAGTAGAGATGGGAAAAGGTAGAGGTGAGAAGCAAAATAGTTATAAAAATGTACTAGTATAATGAGGAAGCAGTTGCTAAAAATGGAAGTTGTAAACTATTTGTATATGGTAGCCAAGTAAATAATATAAAAATAATTTTGAAAACGGGTGAACCGTTACAAAATTTCAAAATCGATATGTAAAAAGCATCCTCCAAATACTGAACTCCAATAAAGCTACTGGTCCTGACCAAATTCCAGCCA
Organism: Callosobruchus maculatus; assembly: GCA_951848785.1. Taxonomy (NCBI): domain Eukaryota; kingdom Metazoa; phylum Arthropoda; class Insecta; order Coleoptera; family Chrysomelidae; genus Callosobruchus; species Callosobruchus maculatus. The sequence goes on along the minus strand of CATOUR010000085.1, from coordinate 2,228,501 downwards.
TTGTCCTTAAATGCTGTGCCGCTGAGCTTGCACCTATTCTTTGCAAGCTCTTCAAACTTTCGTATCAACGAGGCGTGTTTCCCGCTTCGCGGAAGATTGGCTGCGTACAACCCATCCCTAAGAAAGTCAAAAAAACTGATCCCACCAATTATAGACCTGTGGCTCTTCTCAGCATCATGTCTAAGGTTGTGTGTGTCATTAACACACAGCTCCTGAAATACCTGGATAACAATAACATCAGAAATGATCGCCAGTATGGCTTCCGTAAGCACAGGTCTACAGGTGACCTCCTTGCCAACGTCACTCACTTGTGGAACAGAGCAATAGACAATCATGGCGAATCCCGTGTTGTTGCACTTGATATGTCGAAAGCTTTCGACACAGTATGGCATGACGGACTTCTGGTCAAGCTTGCTGCTTATGGACTACCACCTGGCCTGCGCCAGTGGCTGAATAGCTTTTTGAACGACCGATCTCTGTTTGTTGTAGTCGAGGGCTGTTCATCAGACGTATTTTCAATAAACGCCGGTGTTCCTCAGGGATCTGTCCTATCCCCTACACTGTTTCTGCTGTACATCAACGAGCTGCTGGAAATAACATCCAATCCAATCTACAGCTTCGCAGATGACAGTACATTAGTGTCGTGCATGGAACCAGGCAAGCCACTATCATCCCAGGAGACGGTACGTCGGCGACAGCAGCATGCCTCACAGATCAACGCAGATATCAAAACAATTGTCGAGTGGGGATTAGCAAATAAAGTACAGTTCAACGTACAAAAAACTCAGGCAACAACACTTACAAAGAAGTCTCACGATGGCTTGCCAACCGTGGCAATGGAGGGTCACCCCATAGTCGAATCACCTTCCGTCAAGCTTTTGGGAATCAACATCAACAATAATATGTCCTGGCACGACCACGCCGTCAGTATTGCTAAAACGGCATCCCAGAAGTGGGAAGTGGGGGATGCGCTCCGAAGCATCTCTTAAGCTTCTGGACACTATCCAGAAAAGAGCGATTAGACTAATCGATACGCCTAACCTCACAAAGGACCTCCACAGAACCTCACAAAGGACCTCCACAGCCTGGAACATCGAAGGAGGGTGGCTGACCTATCCCTGTTTTACAGATTCTATCACGGAAGATGTTCCAGTGAGCTCTCTCAGATAACAACACCACAGGCCGTCCGAACCAGGAACACTAGAGAAGCTCTGCGAGCTCATCTTTACCAAGTCGAGGTCCTTACTCCCCGAACCAGTCACATCCAGCATTCCTTCTTTTGGAGAAATTCGACTCTGTGGAATCAGCTGCCAGGGAATTTGTTTCCCGACGGCTACAACCTGCAGCGTTTCAAATCTAACGTGAACCGATACTTATCCTCTCGCAGCGCTTCTACAGCGCCATAGGCTTTCAGCCTTTGCGGGAGGCCGACCATAAAAAAATAATAAACCATTCAATTTCCTGTGTATTTTCTGTAATCATCTGGTTCCGTCAATCCAGGAAAGGTTTATGGCTTTATCCACACTTTTGTCTAGAAAAACGAAATTAATAGCAATACTCAATAAAAAAATTCACATTCACATTGTTATTATTTTCACTTCTTGTCATCTTTGTTTCTCTCTGGTCTAGGGATGGGCAAAAATAACCAGTTTTTTGAATAACCAGTTATAGCATATTGAATAACCGGTTATAAGTAGGTTATTTTTACTGGCAGTTAAACCGTATAACCTGTTTTCTTAGTGAATAACCGAAAGTCGGTTATTTTCATATTTTATACTTCCTGAACACCACTAGCTTCAATTGAATGTGGAATTGTATTCTACCGTAAGTTCTCTCTTATGCCTTTTGTTGTTTTGTTTCCTTTTATGGTTCTATGTGAGGGGGGGGGCAACAGATTACAGGCGGTGATTTACCGCTCTAGAACCGTTCATGGCGTGCGCACTAGCTTTATGGCGTTCTGATTCTGACAGTACGCATAATGAGGAATACCAAGGCAGTGTTTTGTGACATATGCGTCGCACTGTGATCTCTCATGCCCGATGCATTCTATGGCAAAAGCGCTTTTTATCTCTTGTGTGCTCCAAAGAAATATTTCACAAATTTTACGCTGTATTCGCACTCCTTGAAAACGGATATGCCATATGTATGTCATTATGTCTGCTGAACCTAACCTCTATTCTATAGTGTAAAACAAAATCAGTTATTGGTGTAACCGGTTATTCGGCTCAGGTTAACCACCTCAGGTTATACCAAATTTTAGTTTTTGTGTTAATGAGAATAAGAAAATTCTGAAACTGTTGAATTTATGTACACCCCCCGAAGTGAAATCCTGGCTACGGGCCTGTTTCAAACATATCTAATTTTTAAAAATAGATGTTGTTGAAGTTTGAAAATACTTCGTAAATGGTATGTAAGGGTCGTATTGGAAATTTCAATGAAGGCAGGTTAGCCGATAATGGGTTATCTTTGAACAATCGCCCATCTCTAGTCTTGTCAAGAACAACTGTCAAGTTGGCGGTGGGGCGGTGCCGTGACTGCCATGTTAGCTTTGTACCAAACCTGGATCCTATCACGTTAACAGAACCGTAATGAAATCGGTATAAGCCGCCATTACCTAACCTCAAATATACTGAAATATACCAATATGGCGTCTGCATGAAAACAGGGTTTTGTTTACCTAGGTTATAGGTTGTGAGTTGTGACCTATTGGCCTATATTTAAGTCCGACAAAACCATGGAGACGATTGCCAACAGTGCATATTTTGAATAATTAATTGCGGAATATCCTGATGTAGCTGAAAGTTACTATAATAAGATTAGCATTTTGGGTTTGGATCAATTTTCTGTGAATCGTGACACAATTAGCTATGACCCGGGCGATTTCCCACCAGTTACAAATATGGGTTTACTGACTATCTTTTAATGACTACCAGTTTTTATACAAATGCTCAAATCATAACTTAATTTATTTATTTTGTATAATGTATGGAATTTAAGCCCAACATTCACAACACATAACTGAGCCACCATTACAAACATGGGTACTGCAAATGAGGATGGAAGCATTGAGTGTGCTCATTACACTTGCATGGTTGGTACCTCAGAGTAACATGTTGTTACTCTGAGGCTGGTACAGGAGAAGTATGTATTCATGTTGGTGCATTCTTGTATGCTGCAGAATTTGTGATGAGCAGGCGGAACACCACATCATGTATAGATGTTCGTTCTTTGTGGGATGTACCAACGATGTCTCAGGTACTTTAAGATGTGTTATATTTTTCATTATTGCAATATTTTGCAATATATTTTATCATTGATAAAATATATTGCACATTGTACATTGGTACACATTAAGATTTTTAATCCAAGGAATGGTTAAGTTACGGGACATAGTATATTTATATTTCACATGTTCCAACTATGTATGTTGATAAAGATATCAATATTTTCTTATTGCTTGTAGGTATGCTGTGAGCCAAAAAATAAAATGGATTTTGGTATAACTGTGACTGCATTATCAGGATCTTTAGCTGTACCATTAGCAGCATCTCATGAAGACTTTGTCAACCCACTGCAAAGCCTCAAAAATGCAAAACACCTCATCAGTATTGATGCATTTAGTGGAGCCATTTTCAAGTGAATTTGAAGTGCCAACTGGCGAAACATTCAACCCTTACCAAAATTTGCACAATGAGGAATATGAAATATTTCATTTAAAACAGCTATTGAAGAACAATATGTCCAAATTAGTACTTCAGAAGACGATTGTAACAAAATTGAGGTCCTCGTAAGGGAACCAGTAGTTCCCAGTGATTAGCATACTGATAGGATAACAGCATCCAAACTGAATCAAGTTTGCAAAACATCTGTAGATGTGATTAGTAAAATGTAGGTGTTATCCACTGAAATTCTTTTTTCAAACAAAAGAGACAGCATGGGGGCTGTAGTGAGCAACAGGTCACTGTCAAAATCGATACCAAATTTTGAAATAGCCAAAGTGATCAAGATGTCCAGAGGTGGAATTTAGAACCCAGTGTTGTAGGTGTGCCCGTGATAACCAGATTCTTTTACCATGCATGTGTACCAACTCAGAGAGAATGAAATCAAAACACATAAGTGTTATGATATTGTTTTTTATTAATTATTCGTTTCTTAACATTTGTTTTGTATTTATTAATCATGAGTGCTCAGTGTTTATGATATGGTTTTATTACTTGATTCTGGTATTTATAAATCATGAGTGCTTTGTATTTCATATATTTGACTGGTGAAGTAATTATATTGATATTGTAACATACTGTATATTATGGTATTGGTGTATTGTGTATGAGTTGTCATGCATGATGTAAAGTCAAAGTGTTAGGTTAGATCTTTGAAGTGTAAACGTCATCGAATCGTCTAGAGTTTTCGAAAATGACGGATGGGCATTCTAGAATGTCATCGAATTCTCTAGATGGTTCGATGAAGTGTATATAAGGCGCCAAGGGTAGCGTGGTAGTTCAGTTGAGTTGAGTTGTAGCTGAGATAAGGTTAAGAGATATTGTATTGAGTTGTGAAGTAAAACAGTGGAAGTTACGTCCAGTTCGATTCCCTGGGTGAAGAAAAAGAGGCCGTCGTAACAATTAGTGTCAGAAGTGGGATTATCCATCGAATCGAACCAGGGAAAAGAATCAAGAAGTGAGTACAGCGTCAGTCACTGCCAGTAACCAGAGGTATGGCGTCCGACATGAGTGTATTGATGACTATGCTACAAGAAATGGGAGACAGGTTAGAAAAAAGTGCAGCCGAAACAAGGGCAGAAATGAGAACTAGCTTAGACAACCAGGCAACCGTTACGCAAGCAACCGTCGTGAACCTTGAAGAAAAGCTAAAGTACCACCAGGATGAGGCAGTCGTGAACCTTGAAGAAAAACTAAAACAACACCAGGATGAGGCAGTTGCAGGTTTGAAGAATGACTTGAAAAGTGGACAGGAACTGGTGATGGCTAGGCTGGAGGAGCAGAACCAACCCGTAAGTCAGGCACTAGAAAATCAAGACCGACGTATTAGTGCAATAGAGTATTAGTCGAACCGTCGGCGTGTAAACACGTATCTGTTTTGCTCCCTGAAAAACAGTGTGTTTTTGCGGTACGTTCGAGATATTCAAATCATTTTTATCGAGTGACGAGTTTAATGCCTTAAAGACAGCATCGTATATAAAACAGTTGTCTATATAACTAATTACCCTGAAAAACTACAGCCGATTATTCAAAATGTGCGACAAACCATGTAAATTGTGCGAAGACCAAGTGGGCAGAAAAAACCCCGGTATTCAATGTGCGGGTTTTTGCGCGCGTTTTTACCATGGAAGGTGCCTTGACCTAACTATCAAACAGCTGGATAGCCTTCGGGCGGAAGGAGTGACCTGGACATGCAGGGATTGTAGGGAGAATCCCGGACAAACATCTCGGCGATCTTTTGGGTCTGCTCACCCACCGTCGGCGTCTGTGGCTTTTGAGTCGGCTAGTTCTGGGGGAAGAGATGCAATGATGACTGCAATGCAGGAAATAAAAGCAGAAATCAGACAGCTACGAGAGCAGCAAGTCTCACTAATGAATTCTGTCACTTTTTGTAGTGATAAGGTCTCCGATTTTGAGCAGAAACTGTCCAAAATAGATGAGTATATAAAAATAACAGAAAAACTGCTCAACGAAAATGTTGCACTGAAGTCGGAAGTGTCCCACCTCAAGATCAAAATAAATAGCATTGGGGCTGCAGGCTGCTCAGGCTGCATAATGTAGAAATACAAGGGGTTCCCGAAAGGCACAATGAGAACTTAAATGACATTGTGCAGAAAATCTGGGATTATATTAATCACAAAGTGCAAATGGACAAAGTTGAATATATTCATCGTGTTCCCGTGAACAATCATTCGAAAAGTAAAATTAAAAATATCATTATCCGCTTTGCTTCTCGTAAAGAAAGTGCAACATTTCTGGCTGCTGCAAAGGCAAAACGCATGCAGCGTAAGAACGGTACACCTAAGATGGCTATTGCAGGAGTCTCTGATGAACTATACATAAGTGAACACCTAACTATGGAAAATAAACTGTTGTATAAAGAAGCACGCATATTCGCTAAAGAAAATCGCTTCAAATATGTGTGGTGTAAGAGTGGAGACATTTTTATCAGGAAAGATGACACCTCAAGGATTAAGATTGTTAAATCACTTGATGATCTAAAAAACATCAAGTAAGCTGAATATAAGCAAACTAATAATACTTATCCTCTAAGCATGGATAATCCATATAAATTTAAGGGACTTAGTGTATACTATCAGAATACAAGAGGACTACGATCCAAATCTATTCAATTCTTTCACAATGTTTGTGCTGCTGAACACGACCTTATATGTCTTACGGAAACTTGGCTGAATGACAGCATGTGAGATAACGAACTGTTTAACAACAACTTCATGGTCTTCAGGAGAGATAGGGAAAGTTCTGCTTCTCAAAAAAAAGGGGGCGGTGGAGTGTTGATCGCCATAAACAACTCTTTCATCTCAATGCGCTGCCCAGACCTGGAATCGGATGCCGAAGACGTGTGGATAGTGATTGACCAAGTTAACGGTGAAAGGTTATATGTCTGTTGTGTATATTTACCACCTGGGGATAACAGTGCATATGCATCTTTTCTGAGCAATCTAGAATGCAATGAAAAAATATTTCAGAGACACAATGTGTTAATAGTGGGTGACTTCAATCTACCATCTGTCAGTTGGATCTCAAGTCAGAACAATACGTTCTTAGAACCTATTCACGTCGATGAAAAAGTGAGTAATATTATTGATATGTTTTCTTTCTTGGAATTAATGCAGTTTAACTCAATTCACAATCAAAACGAACGGTTCTTAGACTTGATACTCTGTAACAGAAACTCGATCAACAATGTGAGTCGCACTGTTGACACTTTGGTAGTTGAGGACAACCACCATCCCGCAATTATCTTTATGTATCAATGCGATAATTATAAGCCCCTAAAAATTAATACTTGTAATTACCGAAACTTCAAAAAAGCAGACTATAACAGTATTAATAATTTCTTGTTAAACACAAACTGGGCGGATCTCTTTTACCATAAATCTGTGGATGAAGCTGTGGATTTACTCTACGACAACTTATATCACTTGATTGATAAATTTGTACCATCACATAGGCTTAAGGGAGAATATCCCATTTACTTCAAAGTAGAAACCATAAAAACAATAAAGGAAAAACTAAAATATCACAGGAAATTCAAGAAGTACAACGATATGGTGTCATACAATGAATTCTGCAGACTGCGTAGTAAATCTAAAATACTTATAAAAAGGGATTTCCAAGAGTATATTATACTCTGTTACCTGATACTTTAAACTGGCTTGACGTCTGTTTGATAGGTATCAGCTGACGAAGAAATGTATCTCTAATTTAATTTTTTACTAGTGGTGTTGATTGGCAATCCTGCGATCAGGACCTGATTAGTCATATTCTTATTGAATATTTGACAAAAAGTACTGACTATTGTTGTAAACCAGAAGTTGCTTCAATATCCAAAAATTCGCAGCAAAAATGGTTAGTTAAAAGAAATAGATTATTTTATTGATTTGTATATTGTTAGAGACTATCCGAATACTCCTATATTTAGCAATAAGGACGATTCAATGGACAGCTTGCATCACTAGTGGGATATTACCTCATTGAAAGTGTACCTAATCATCATCATTCAGACCAGCCATACTGATATACTGAAAGACACGCCGGATTTTCCGGGAAAATGTAAAATAAGCATAGACCTCAGAGCATAGATGAAAACGTCACCAAGTGTCAATTACTTGTTATTAGTAATGCTTCCACTCAATACAGCCCTGCATTCCTTCAAAGCTTAAGATTGATACCTCATGACTCAATCTGGAGTATTTTTAGTTATCACTAGCTGAACAGCTGTTCGCTGTTGACACGGCTGACAGTTTAAAGTATCGGGTAACAGGGTATAGCAATATTGAAAGTGAAATCACAACTAATGCAAAAAAGTTTTGGTCTTACGCTTTTGGAAAAAGAAGAAATCATATGTCTGTTCCAAATACAGTGAAGTACGGTGACCATGAAGCAAAAAGTGGTTCTGATATATGTAATGCATTTGCCGAGTACTTTTCCACTGTCTTTGTCAAATCCAAAAAACTAACCTTACCTAATGACGCGAACGAAAATCAATTTTCCAGTAAAATTTCTGTACCGATCGAAAAAATGTCATCCCTAATAAATTCACTAGATTTAAACAAGTCAGCAGGGCCTGATGACATACCACCATTATTCGTAAAACGATGTTCTTCTAGCATCTGCCTTCCACTCCAAATAATTTTCAATATGTCGCTAAACAAAAAAATATTTCCTCAAAGATGGAAGAATGCTCATGTCATACCGATTAATAAAAATGGTGACAGAAGTTTAGTTAGTAACTACAGGCCAATTAGCAAGTTATGTGTGTTTTCAAAGATGTTGGAAAAAATTGTATACGAAGAAATCTTAGGTACCGTTCATCGCTGTATTATTGAGGAACAGCATGGTTTTCTTCCTAAGCGATCTGTTGAAACTAACTTGGTATGGTTTGTTGAGTACGCCTGTGATGCAATGGACAAAGGTTGGCAGGTGGATGTTGTCTACACCGACTTCAGTAAGGCGTTTGACAAGGTCGATCATTCTATACTGTTGGATAGGCTTGCTGATGTCGGGGTGGACAGCTCTCTGTGCCAACGAATAACTTCCTATTTATCAGATAGGCAACAGATCATTACTGTGAATGGATATAGGTCACAACCGTTTAATGTAACATCAGGAGTACCTCAAGGAAGTCATTTGGTCCACTTTTTTTCATAATTTGTTTAAATAATATCAAAAAAGTAATAAAACATTGCCAATTCCTTCTCTATGCCGATGACTTAAAGTTATTTTCCATAGTGAGGAGCGACACCGACTGTACAAACATTCAAGAAGACCTAAATCGTTTAACTCTATACAGTAGTAGCAACAGTCTGTTTTTAAATTTGGATAAATGCAATTACATGCGTCTTACAAAAAACGTAAACAAAATTGAATATAAGTATAAACTTGATGGTGTTGATCTAGTACAGGTACAAGTAGCAAAGGACCTGGGGGTATATTTGGATGAAAAACTTACATTTAGCTTCCATATTGAAAAAACGATAAATGAGGCTGTTAGGGTTCATAAAAAGGACCTGCAAGGATTTCAGGGATCCAAAAGCAATGACTTCTTTGTACTACTCCTACGTGTTTAATAAATTAATGTACGCTTCTGTTGTATGGAATCCATGTTATGCTGTATATTCTAGCCGGATTGAAAGAATTCAACATAAGTTCTTGTGTACTATAGGTCTCAAAAATCGCACCCCAATTGTAAACAGTAATTATGGACCAATAATGAAAAAATTTAACATGATAACATTGAACAACAGAAGAATAGCGTCTGATATGTGTTTTATTTATAAGCTTCTCAATAATATCTATGATTGTGATTTTCTTCTGTCTAAGATTCAATTTAATGTACCTGATAGGTCTTATAGACACTACAGTATTTTTAAACCATCCTTTCGTCGCACAAATCTAGGTTTAAATTCCCCAATGATAAGGTCGCAGAAATCTTGCAATGGCTTTTGTGAGGCAGATTTGTTTTGTACGAACATTAGACTTTTTAAGCGCTCAACAAAAAACTACTTTCTTTCGCATAGCGAATAATTCTGATTTATATGGCTGAATCGTTCATTAAGTGTTTAGGTATTTTATTTATATTCACCTAATCTTAATCAATATGGTTTGTAACTTGATATGTTTTTCTTTTTATTTGATATATATCAATTAACTGATTTATATATTATAAGCTTGTTCTCGATATTGTGAAGTAGATTGAGGGTGCGTGTTGGCTCTACTGTTAGCATCCCAAACTTGTAAATAAATAAATAAACAGAACATCACAAAAGTACGTCGAGGACCAGCTAGCGACGTCACAAAAGAACGTTGACGAACAGCTGCAGCAAGTGAAAGATCAAGTCAAGGAAATCTTAAGAGACGAATTGCGAGAACTTAGTGGAGGTGAGCGTGAAGAACTACAGCAAGTGGAAGATCGTGTCAAAGAAATCGTCAGAGAGGAGCTGCGCGAACTTGGTGCAGGTGAGCGTTGTTTAACAGCTGTACCACCCGCTTTTCCTGATAGACACAGTGGCGTAGTGGCAAAGCCCTATCCGTACAATGGCAAAACGTCTTGGGGCATTTATTATTTGCAATTTGAAAATATCGCACGTATGAATAACTGGTCAAGTGAAGAAAAAGCTTGTCTGCTGACACCCATGCTAAGAGACTCTGCAGCAGCTATTTTGGAAAACCTCTGCTCGTCAGATCTACGTGACTATGACAAGATAACGTCTGTACTAAAGTTACGTTTTGGAAATGCGCACTTAACAGAGCTGTTACATGGTCAACTGCACAACCGAACACAGCAAGCCAAGGAGGATCTGACCACGTTTGCATATGAAGTCCAAAGCTTAGCTAAACGAGCATTCGTCAACAGCCCCGTCGATACACAGGAATACGTTGCTGCTCATCAGTTTGTCGAAGGCATTGCGGACCTGGACGTTCAGCGAATCGTAAGACTATCCAGTCCCAGAACCTTACAAGATGCTTTGGTCAAAGCTCTAGAAATTGAAGCTGCCACAAAAATCACGCGAATGACACGGAGGGTGCGCTCTGTAGAACAAGATGATGAAGTAGAAGTCAGGGCCACATCGTTCGTTCCAAGAAGAAGAGGTGGTATCTTCCAAAGAAGCTCAATTCGCAGAAATCTAGAAGAAGCTGAAAAGTTTACGTGTTGGAGATGTGGGCAGAAGGGGCACCTTAGAGTAGGCTGCCGCATCCAGGTAGATAAGATGCAGATGGATGTAGAAAAAGCAGATGAATATGCAAGCAAAGCGAAATCTATGCAAGGCTTGATCAACTCAATGAAAGGGCAAGTTTGAAAGAGACAAGAAGAATCTGTTGAAGAAGAATGACCAACACGAGGCAGCTTTGAGAAAGCTCAACGAACAACACCACAGAGAAGTTTCTTCTTTGAAAAATGAAATCAAGAGATTGAAGGCTTTGGATCAGCCGAAGAAAGCGGAGGATAGATAGTTAAGGATGAAAATGCAATGCTCAAACAGAAGATTACCCAGCTGAAGGCTGAGAACGCATCTTTAAAGAAATGGACCACGCGATTGTGCAGGACAAAAAGACCGCGATCAAGGAAGACGAGTCAATGTTGAGAGATAGGTTGGTGCATCATGAAGTAGAAATCAAGAAGATGAAATCAGATATTACAGATGCGCTTGATAGTGTGAGAAGGGCCATGGAAGACTTGTATATAGCAAGAGACGTTGACAATAAGATGAGAGAGAAACTGGCGAATTTGGAAGATGAGAACGTTCGACTGAAAAACGAGCTAGAAGACGCTTTGGCTGCAGCACAGGCTGATAGTTCTGGAACAAGCAATTGAAGTACGGACATAATAAGATAAAGCAGAAGAATGCGCAGATGGAAATCGAGGTCGATAGATAGGCTAAAGAAGAATCCGAACAAAGTCATTGAAAATGCAAACAAAGGTGTGTACGAAATATCAGCGATGCAAAATGATGATGCAGATTTGAAGCATATATTGACGCAGCTGGAGAGAGAAAACGCGTAGATAGGTACCGAGCTTAACGTTGCGCTCAAGGACGTGTCATGGGGCTCTGATCAACTCAGGAGCAAGAATGGTAAGCAGAACATCAGGATTACGCAACTGGAAGACAAACTCAGCAGACTCACTGAAGAATTGGAGAGCAACCTGAGTGACGAGAAGAGAGTGTCGAAAGTGGACAACAAACTGACAAGACGAAAAGGTGCAACTGAAGAGAATGATAACAGAGCTAGGAAAAGAGAATCCTGCTGGAGCTGAAAATGAGAATCGCAAGTTGGGCAAAGAATATCGCAGTTACAAGGTGATCTGGTATGTTCTTACAACACACGGCGGAAGGAAGGGTAGATGTCCGAAGCTTCAACATCATTTGGAGGGACCCTACTTGGTGACAAACCGCCTCAATGACTTGGTGTACAGGTTATGTACGAAAAGTACCGAAGTACCGAAGGTTGACAATACTGATGTCTGTGATGATACAAGAATCGAAGTTGTTCGTCGAGGACGCCGAACGCTAAGAGGGGAAGAATGTAACATACTGTATATTGTGGTATTCGTGTATTGTGTATTAGTTGTCATGCATGATGTAAAGTCAAAGTGTTAGGTTAGATCCTTGAATATTTGTAAAAGTTATCGGTTTAAATATGGAAATCTTGATTTTTAATTCATATTTGCTTTCTTTCTATACCTATATTAACGACCCGCCTATAGTTCCCTCTCAAAATGTTGACCTTGGTTAGTGACATTTACGTCTACTTACATTTGGATATTAGCATTGTTTTCTTGATTGTCATTTGTCTTTCTTGATGAATGGTGTAGATACTTGCTTCCTCATTGTTTGATGTGGGATGAAAAGGAATCCTAGTCGATTGCTGCACGTATTTATTCTTGAAATGATTCGACAATTGTTTAACTGTAGTTAAGATGGTTACATCAAATGCAAACTGTATGTACAGGAGCGGTGTATCGTGTTCGCTGTTCGGTGGTCGATCAGGTAGTGACGAAGGAAGTGGAAGTTCGTCACGGTGTCGCTGCCAACGGTCCGTGCAGGGCTGCCAACGGTTATCTGTTTAGGGCGCGCCTACATAGCGCGTGAAGTGCGGCGATTACATGGCGGTATCTCTACCATATCCCGCCCCCTTGCAAGCCTCAGGCTTGCAACAAGGTCTGGAACTTCAAGAAGACTCTGGCAACACACAGAGCTTCACTGCCGGTCGTTTGATGTGTCCGATGGCTGTCTTCACTGTAGCTGCTCGAGTGATGTCGTATCCTGGATGCAGTTGAACTACTCGACCCAAGCGCCATTTCAGTGGAGGTAATCCGTCCTCTCTTATCAAAACTAAGGCGCCAACCTTAAGGAGTGTGTTCAGGTTGGTGGTCCATTTCATTCTCTGTTGTAATTGCGGTATATATTCTTTGGACCATCTTGTCCAAAAATGTTGCACTATTTGCTGTGCTCGCTGGAAACGAGAAAGTCTGTTTTCCTGGATGTCTGTCAGGACTGGTTCTGGTACGGCCATTAACGATTCGCCAATAAGAAAGTGAGCGGGAGTAAGGGGTTGTAAATCGGTTACGTCATCAGATAAAGGACAGACTGGACGGGAATTTAAGCAAGCCTCCACCTGCGTAAGTATCGTATAAAATTCTTCATATGTAAGTACAGAATCTCCCACTGTACGTTTCAAGTGAGTCTTCATTGACTTGATATTTGACTCCCATAGTCCACCAAAGTGTGGAGCCCTTGGAGGGATGAAAGACCATTTAATGCCGTGAATTGAAAGCTGGTCACTGATATGATCACTATTTTTAACTAAAAAACTGTGTAATTCTCGAAAAGCTCCAGCAAATGTGGTGGAGTTGTCAGACCAGATTTCAGCACACTTACCCCTTCTTGCCATAAATCTCTTTAAAGCGGCTAAAAAACACTCAGAAGTCAATTCGGTGACAACCTCTAAATGCACCGCCCTTGTCGAAAAACATATGAAAAGTGCTACCCAGGCCTTGCTTGTCTTGTAGTTCCGAGTTTTTCTATCTCGCAAAATGAAATGTCCTGCATAATCGAGACCAGAGACAAGAAAAGGTCTAGTAGAAGTTAGACGTGGGGAAGGTAAGTTGCCCATTAGATATTGTTCACCTTTACATGTGAATCTGAAACACTGTATGCATTTAACAAATAACAACAAATTTAGTAACAGTTCTGCCTGAAATTGGCCAGTATTTTTCTCTTAAAGAAGCTAAAACTGCTTGAGGTCCTGCATGTAGCAAACGTCTGTGTTCATATTCAATTAAAAGCTTTGTGAAATGATCTTTGGCAAGATTGCGGGGTGTTTCTTCCAATAATCAAATTGTGAATTTTGTATTCTACCCCTCACACGTAAAATTTGTTTTTCATCAAGAAAAGGAGAGAGAAGTTTCAAAAGTTGACTATTAGGTTTAACATTACCAGTAGATTTCAATTATTGAATATCTTCTGCAAAAGCTTCAAGTTAAACAGTATGCAATATTGTCTGCAAAGAATTGTTTAATTCATTAGTAGTTAATGGACCAGTGTTCTTAATGATTTTTTGAGGGACATTATGAATAAAACGCCATATATATGTGACAACTCTTATAAGTTTAGTGAATGAGGAAAATTTACGTATGACTTGAGTTAAATAATTTGGTTCATGCACAGACACAGTTGTCACTGACACTGATTTGATTTCAGAAGTGTCAGACGGTGACAAATTCAAGCAGTAAGTTGGCCAGTGTTCCTCACACATACTTAACCACTTGGGACCATGAAGCCACAGATCAGATGCTAGAAGTTGACCAGCAGTTATCCCACGAGATAGTAGATCTGCTGGATTATCCAGACTGTTCACATAATTCCAACAACTTGGTTTAGTTAGAGTTTGTATATTGGCTACTCTGTTGGCTACAAAGGTTTTCAATAAATGTGGAGACATATGTAGCCAAGCAATGACAATTTGTGAATCACACCAATAAAAGCAACGAGTGATAGTAAGATTTAATGATTATTTTCCATTAGTTCAACTAATATAACAGCACCACAAAGTTCAAGTCGTGGAATTGTAACTGTCTTAATAGGTGCTACTCTTGTTTTTGAACAAATAAGATAGATAGTACCACTGCTATCAATTGATCTGACAATGATGCAAGCGCCATAAGCATTAAGAGAAGCATCACAAAACCCATGTAGTTCTACAGATGTCGGATTAGTGCGTATTACATTGCGTTTAAATTTGATATTGTTTAATTCCTGTATTTGTGTACTGTAGTTAAACCATGTTGAGTTGAGATTTCCAATGGAATTGGATCATCCCAATTCAACTTATGCCTCCATAATTTCTGTAATAGAATTTTGCCAGTAATAGTGACTGGTGACAGTAAACCCAATGGATCGAAGACTTGAGCAATAGTGGACAATATATATCGTTTCGTTACTTTAGTTCTTTGAGGAGGGTTTATTGAGAAGCAAAGTTCATCAGTATGGCAGTTCCAAAGCAAGCCCAAAGTCTTATTTTGATGATTTTCTCCTATCTGAAGGATAGTTCAATCTGTGTCACAAATATTGGGAATGTTAGATACCCATTTCCGCAGCTCAAAACCATGCTGACACAGTAATTTTGAAATATTTGACTTGATTTTATAAATACCTTCTATAGTGTCATTTCCTGTTAAAAGATCATCGACATAGAAGTCGTGTAAAATGAGTGAAGCTAATTTTTCATCAACATTAGATCGGCTATGTACAACCTCATGTAAAGATCTGATGGCCAAGAATGGCGCAGATGAGGTGCCATACGTTACTGTATTTAATTCAAACACCTTTAGACTTTCATCAGGATTTGGTCGCCATAATATTTTTTGTAACTTACGTTGATTTTCATTTATGAGTACACACCGATACATGTGTTTGATATCAGCTGTTACAACATAAGTGTGTTGCCTAAAACGTAAAATTATTGAAAAAAAATAATAATAATGTCTTTATTCAAAAAAAGTGAATACATGTAATGTATTACAAAAAGTGGGACACATCTGGCGAAGTTTAGCATAGCTACTCTTACACTTAACCAGATGTGTCAACAAAGCAAGAGTGAACCCAATCGATGTTATACTACGTCAAGTATATACTACAGGAAAAGAAAGAAAAGGAGACTAAACATCATAACCAAGCTTGAATATACAGTGCTTAAACTTAAACATAAGAAATTAAAATAAATTAGACAACAACTTCCGTTTCACACATCTTTTAAAGCTGGACAAATTCATAAGCTTGCAACTATTATCTAATTTGTTATACAGAACTGCTGCATTGTATGAGAAGCTGCGTTGGAACAGAGAAGTGCTGTGAGGTGGGGTCCTTATTATATACCTATTCCTAATTAACCTATCGTTTACCACATGATTAAATGTAATTTTTTCTTTCAAATACTCGGGCTTTGATGTGGTTAGTACTTTGTGAATAAATACTAAATAATGATATACTACTAATGTGTCGAGCCTGAGCCATTTCAGCATAATATACTTCTGAGACACATGATCGAATTTCCTCAAACCACATATAAAACGTATACAGTTGTTTTGCATAATCTGTAGTCTATTTTTGGTTACCTGGTCAAGACATGGGAAGTATAAGATGTTGCACTAACTCAAGCAGGACATCACCAGCATTTCAGTTAGCTTTTTTCTCAGTTTAAAGTTTAGTAGATATCTACAGGCGTATAGAGTTCGTAGTCTCAGATACGTTTTCTTTGTGATATTGTTTATATGTTTATTGAACCTCAATTTAACATCAACCTCAACTCCTAAGACCTTTGCTGTATCTGTAAGTTGCAATGCCTTGTTGTCAATAAAGATACCTAAATTATCTGTGACGTGATTTCTTTTGTTGTCCGAGCAGAAAACTAAAATTTTTGTTTTATCTGGATTCACCGTTAAATTATGATTGGCTGAGAACTCACAAACTTTATCTATATCGCTTTGTAATTCAATATTTGCTGTGTTTACATCTCCGGCGTTGAAATAGTGTATCAGCTGAGTGTCGTCGGCAAACGATTGCATTTCGGAATTCTCTATCACTTTGTATAAATCGAAAGTATAGATAAGATACAGAATAGGGCCTAGTATTGATCCCTGGGGAACACCAGATGGGATGACCGTTGCATTAGATTTTTTATTTCACAGTGATACTTGCTGAATTCGATTTGTTAAGTAAGTTGTAAAAAATCTGACTAACTTATCGTCAAAGCCTATATATTTTAGTTTTGCAATTAGAAGGAGATGGTTAATTTTGTCAAATGCTTTCGAGTAGTCGATAGATACTAAAGCTACCGCAATCTTTTTATCGACAGCTCGCAAGATATTATCACACAAATTCAACAACGCTGCAGTGGTATTATAGTGCCTTCTAAAACCAGATTGGTAGGGAGGTATTATTTTATGTTCTTCTATGTAAGATACTATTTGTAGTTGAGCAGTTTTTTCCAAAATTTTTGATAATACCGGTAATAAGCTAATTGGTCTTAAATCTGAAAGTGAGCTGGGTTTAGTAATTTTTGGGATCGGAATGACTAGGGCATGTTTCCATAACTCAGGAAAATAACCTTCTTCCATCTTGAATTGTGGGTCCTATCATTAAAATGTCATTAAGAGAAATACCTGAATCAGATTTTGCTGACCCATCAAAGACCACTCGGTACTTCGTAAGTGGTACGGCTTTCTTTGACCACACAGTGGTGTGGCAAGAAAAAACCATCAAAGCTATCTTGGTCCTTAGACAGAGACATATGTCCCAAATTCAAGTAGTCGTCCATGAATTTGATGTATTCTTGTTGTAACGTATCATTACGGACAAGTTGTTTCTCTAAATTTAGGAAACGTTTTGTCGCCATATTCCTAGAGTCACCTAGGACAGCTGGATCCGCATTTAAAGGGTGGGACACGACAAATTTACAATCAGAATTTACAAACGTTGTATCTGTATAAATGTTCTCTACTGTCTTTTCCTCTTCTGATAAATACTTTATCTTTGGTGTGTCTTCTAATTCCCAAAACTTTGACACTTGTTGTTCTAAGTCTGTCATGGAAAAGTGACATACTGACTTACTTGGATTACATGAAGAAAACGGTAAAGGGCCAGATATTAGCCAACCTAAACGTGAATTTTGCAGTATAGGCATTCTGAAACCTAATTTATGTTGTCCGATACATAACAAGTCCCAAAAAGTATCAGCTCCAATCAACAATTCAATAGGACCAGAAATGTTAAACTCAGCATCTGCTAATCTGAAGTTTTCAGGGATATGAAGATCCCTTTGCTGAATTGAAAAGGATGGAATGTTTCCAGAGATATTAGGCACAACTAAGCAAGTTAATTTTGTAGCATAGTTAGTAGTAGTGGACTGTATATGTACAGAAGTTCTGTAGTTGATTGTTGTGGAAATATTGCCAATTCCGGAAACTGAAAGTTCAGTTTTAACCTTTGGAAGCTGCAATATATTAAGTAATCTTTCTGACATGTAATTTGACATGGAACCATTGTCTAAGAGTGCACGACCTTTGTGCGGCTTACCAAATTTGTCATACACTGTAATATTTGCAGTTGACAGTAAAACTTGGCAATGTTTCATACTAGAGGTAAAAGATTGAGAGTTGTTCAAGTCAGTAATACTTGTGTGAGGATCAACTGTGGCAGTTGGTGTATCATGTGATACTGAATTTCCAGCAACATTGTCTTGTTGTGGTTTGTTGTTTATGAAATGCAACAATGTATGATGTATTTTGCCACATTTCTTGCAGCTAGATGACCTGCAGTCATTAGTAGAGTGGCCTTTTGTTAAGCAGTTGATACAAAGTTTATGTTTTTTGGCTTCAATTAAACGTTGCTGAGGTGAAAGTTTTCCAAAATCTGGACATGTATATATATTATGGGCTTTCTTGCAAATAAAGCATTGTGTATTTGAAGTACAAACAAAGCTCTTGGATTTATGTGAACTGAAATTTCTAACTCTATTCTTGTGACAATTGTCACTATCAAATGACTCTAACATTCGACATCTTTGATGTAGGAATAAACGTAATTGTTCATAAGTAGGCAACTCACCATCACCAATCCTTGCTTCCCACTCTCTTCGTGTAAAGTCGTCAAGTTTACTTACCACTAGGTGAATGATAAGAGTATCCCAATGGGATGTAGGTAACCCCAAAACATCCAAGGCTCATAGATGCTTCTGCACCGTGTCCAAAATTGTTCTCAAACCTGATAGCGATTCTTTGGTAATAGCTGTTAAATTAAAAAGTGCTTTAATATGTGTGTTGACAAGACTTTGTTTATTATCAAAACGTTCATGAAGCAAGGACCAAGCTACATCATAATTTGCATTGGATACTTCCAAATATTGTAAGTTTCAGCAGCTTTGCCCTTGACTGACAAAGTTAAATAGTGAAATTTCTGTATTGGTGGTAAATTTTCGTTATTGTGAATTAATGAAATGAAACTGTCTCTGAAGAAAATTCACTGATCATAGGAACCGTCAAATTGTGGTAAATTGATTGCTGGCAATTTAATGTTATTATAATAATTTGAGACACCATTATCTACAGCAACAACTTCCTGACTCGAAGTCCTAGATACAACTGTAAATGATGAATATTCTTTTAATAACTGTTTTGCCTTACCTATGATGGTGTAAAAGTTATTTTCAAATGACTCACGTTCTTGAGCATGCACATTATCAACATTATTCTCATACTCATGGTCCTCATTTTCAATTTTTCCTTGAATTTCGTTATATTGATCAATCAGTTTTTCTGCTTGTTGTAACCTTCCAATATATTTATACTAGTTTCATCATCAGGCTCTTTTTCTAGAGCCTCAATAAAATGCATGAAACGTGTGAGACTACCTTTAATTGATGTTCGCTTGTTTTTATAAACATTAGCCATTGTTTTGTATTAGTTTTTTACTGGCAAGAAACGTTAAGGATGGTATTCTGAAATGTTAAAGTTCCTAGAAATTTTATAATTAGAATAGTAATCAGTTCAACCAGCCAACTTTCAACTTATCGTTCAAAAGGTGTTCAGTAACCACATAAAAAACGCATGGGCCGAAACCACTGCGAGTGCTTTCTCAAGTGAACCGTTGTCACGTAGTACTATCGTGCGTAGTACTTGTAGTAAAAAAAATGAGAAGGCACTGTACTTTTCGAAATGAAATGTGTATCACAAAGTGTAATTTGTCAATTGTATATTCCGTTAAAATATGTGGGAATATGTTCTAAATGTACTTACGTGCAGGTAGATGCTTAAACTTAGGAATAAGTAAGGATAAACGAAAGAAAAGGATATTTTTTACAAATGGCGGCGATGGCGTCAGTTTTCCAATGGCCACGATGTCGTCAGTTTTCCAACGGTGACGTTCTCTTGTTATCCGGCTCGAAGGACCATATGTTTGATCTGGGATGAAAAGGAATCCTAGTCGATTGCTGCACGTATTTATTCTTGAAATGATTCGACAATTGTTTAACTGTAGTTAAGATGGTTACATTAAATGCAAACTGTATGTACAGGAGCGGTGTATCGTGTTCGCTGTTCGGTGGTCGATCAGGTAGTGACGAAGGAAGTGGAAGTTCGTCACGGTGTCGCTGCCAACGGTCCGTGCAGGGCTGCCAACGGTTATCTGTTTAGGGCGCGCCTACATAGCGCGTGAAGTGCGGCGATTACACGGCGGTATCTCTACCACTCATTGTACTTGTTGCCGCCGTTTTCATCCGACAGGGTACCTTACTAGCGGACATGTTGCATTTTCCCACGCTGTTCTTCAAATTTTCCGACTTAATGTAATTACTCATAATTTTCACCATTTTAATCATCATTCCATCGTTTATTGATTGATCAATTTTTAACCTTGTGACCAGTCTTGTGCGTTTTAACTTGATGTTTTTTGATGTAACCTTCATGCCTTTCGAGATTGTGACGCCTGAAGATAAAACTTACCGTTGTAAGTTTTTTCCTTGTTACTACTCTATACTGTTACATTCAACACATATTTAGATTATAGCAAGCTCTGAAGAAGGAAATAAACATTTCCGAAAGCTTAGCATGAACAGTTTCATTTTCTTCATTGGCCGAACCATTTTTGCTACGACTGCAACCCCAAGATTGAAGCCTGTACATTAATTAGTCAGCCAAGACTACCCTTCCTCTATATATTATATTCGTCTATGTTCGTAACTCCGCAGGTTCGCAGGCTCTTTCCGAACTACACCGATATGAGTCTAGTGGTAAACGTCTCTGGATGCCTATTATAAGTAGTAAGAGGGATACACTGCTCTCTGCAGAAAAATGCCGGTGTGCTATGCGGCGGCGCAAATCTTAGCCGCAGAATGCAGAAGGCAGTCATCCACAGGTCCCTTCGTCTACTTAGGACGCATGTGAATAATGAATAATAAACTGACATGAAGAAGTTGCTGTGAGAACAACTTCCCCTCGTTCTATAGTTAGATACTAGAGGAAGTATATTTATCAGGATTTTAAGCTGAATATCGTTAATATTATTGGAAAAAAAAGTAAATCGATACATAAGAAGTAAAATGCTACAATTTCAAATAAATGGTTGAAAATCTACACCCTACAATTAAAAACCATCAAATACACTTTTCACCTGTACTGAAAATATATTACTTACCATGTTTAATTAAGCCTCGCGTAACTCCAGACAAAGTTTGACTGAAAATCTGTGTAGACATGGATACCTTCATCTTTTTTACCTTATCTTTATATATGTGGACATCGGTACTTTGTCTAGCTCATATAGGTTTTTGATGTCCGTCCATCTAGCAATTTGTGTTTTTGATTTCCATGTGTACTTCAGATTATTTTCCAATAGGGTGTTTCAAATTCCCTTTAATAAGTGAGGGGATCAAATAAAGGTGTTACTTCTTTATCATTGACTTCAAAGCCTATTGTTAGATTTTCCTCATTTTTCCGTAAGTATGCGTCTTGTGTCATTCGTTTGAGACGGTTTATTGCTGCAACATTTGTAGCTAGGTGGTCACAGACAGTTGTAACGATGTTTAAGGCGATATTTTGGCAATTGCTGATGGCTTCCCTCAATCCCCTTGCTAATTCCTTAGACTTCAATCCCCCGTCAGTTAAAAAATAGCAGAGTGGTTGTTCCCATGATTTGTAAATACCTTTTAGCATGAAAACTGTGGCATGGTTTGCAAATGTTCGTTTTACGTTCCCATCAAGATCATCAAAACCAATAACTTGATCCAACATGCTATATGTTAAACCTGAATCCAGTGAAATTTCATCATACATTAAGATACAAACTTTGGATTCCTCTGACATTAAATTTAGGCTTTTGCTCAACTATGGCTAGACAAGCTTGTTCATACCTGCTTTTAAACTTTTTTTAGGATTGCTTTGACCCTTTTTTAGATTTCTTAGAGAAATAAAGCAAATATTTTAATCTCTGCTGTGAATTGACAACCTTTTGTCAATTTTTTTGCTGCTGTACTTTGCAGGTAACAAAGTCTTATGTAGGTAACTTTATTTACTGCCGCTTTAATAAAGTCTGGCGACCGTGTAAAATACATGCATTCCTTTAATCTCTCCTTGATATCAGATTTTTCTCGGAATAGTCTTTTTGTCACACCTCTGAGATTTTTTATAATTCTGTAAAACTTTCTTGCCTTTGGTGACAAATTAGTTTGTCTGGTTTCTTCCACCAGCTTCAAATGTTGAGCCTCTTCCTCTTCTTACCTACAATATTAAAAAAATCACAAATGTGCCATCATTAATGAAATTGAAAATATACTTTGCTTTTTCTCACGAGTGGTATACATAGCAGTAGTAAGAACATTTTCGGCAACATCTGCATCATCACCACCTTCACAATTATTACTACCAGTACTGGGCATATTCTCTACAACGTCAGTACATATATCCTCATCATTGGAAGTACTAGGTAAACATTCCACAATATCTCTCTCTTTCACAAAGACAGCTTTCTCGATACTGGGTTCTTCTTAAGCCTTAAAATAATAACCATTAGTCCCACCAGAATGTTTAGATCAAGTTTAAAACGGTACCTTTAGATGGTGTATCGGAAATGCAATATTATGCAGTCTCCTTCGCATTCAAGATTGAATACAACGCTGGTAAAAATGTTTTTTGCGAATTCTGTAACTATTGTACAACTTCTTCCTGTTCATGTTTTTTAAGGCATCGTTTCCAATCCTTTCCTGCTAGACCCTGCACATTATCACGCGCATTATCATTTACTCTACAAAGGTTTTTATAATATAAATTTACCTCTTCATCCTTTATAGGAAAACGATGCATAATATTGTTCCTGGTACTGCATCCAGGCACGCAGTAACTAAAAACCATTTTCGGGAAAATAATGCAAACGCACAATGCAGAAATGAAAGACGCTTTCAAATTTTTTAAATGCAAATCTCAGTCACAAAACAATGACGTTACAGATCATTTTTAATCACGTAACTTTGAGCCTTTGACACAATTTGATTTTGCTTGGAGGTAAAACAGAAGTTTTTTCACGATTTGTTTGTAAGAACTTTTTGTTGAAACAATGCTGTATTATATAAATCCCTCAGCGATGACCGGTGAAACACGAGGATAAACTACAGAGATGGTAGTGGCATTGATCCATATACTCTTAAACCTACGGATTCCAGCGATTGAATTGTTTACAGATATACTTTGTGAAACTCTTATCACAGTTTTATATGGGGCAGCAGTTGAGAGTATTCAAAAGTTTGAAAGCTTTTAAATAATATAAAATTTCTGGTCCATAGAGACAAGCAGGAAGATACTACACTATTTACGAGAGATGCCTAATTATAATGAACAGCGATGCAGATCTTGTAGGAAGAGTAAGCTATAATTGATTTTGTTACAACTTTACCAATTTTATCCATATATTCAACCTTTTTTTATTACAGTGTATACCTTTATTTTTACGTGAGACAATCTCAGAAATTCAATGAAACACTATTAGAAGCATGAATAATAATCATGAATGGACAATGGTAGATATTGTGTGCACATCTAAATTATCGCTGGTACCACCTTTAAAAATGCATAATTATTATCTGTCTTGTCAGTACTACCTTTGAAAAATGCAGGGATGTGTTTCATTAAGCACATAAGTTGGACAGGGGGCTAAAATGAAGGCTTCAGCTGGAATTTCTAAATTAACTGGAGGAAAAGTGATCGATTTTTGTGATACATTTTACAATATTGGGGTAACATCAACAGTTTACCCAGCTTGTTAATGTATGGCTGTTATACAGGGTGGCCAATCGGGTGACGATAATAATTTTTTTTAGATAGCCCGTACCGAGACATATCCAAAACATCCCCATGTATGTGTACCGATTATTGATAGTTTCCGAGTTATGTTTTTTTTTTGAAAACTTAGAGATTTTCCAGTTTTTCCAAGAAATCGTCAAAAACAAAAACAAGAATGCTTTTTGGCTTTTATTTTTTTCAGCAGTTATACTTAGTATTAAGCCTATTTTAATATCCAATAAAGAGAACCTGTACATCCGAACAATAATTGAGTACACTTTGGGGCCAAAGTTTGAAATCTCTGTTTTTAGTCAGGAGACCAAAACCTTCAAAATAAAATTAAAAATACTTATGCCTGGTTCTGGAGCTCCAATCTAATCTTAAAAACTCTGCAAGGCATTGCACTTTCGAAATACTAATGAAAAAATAGCACTTCTGGGGGCATTTTGCGCCGTACGTGACTGTTAAAGGTAAAAAAGTGATAATTCTCGAATTTCCAAAATGATTTAAAAAACTATTATTTTACTTCATTATGACAAATTAAAGAAAAAACTCATAACAACTAATAAACATGATAATCATTGATGTTTTGATCACTTTTAATAAACAAAATTCATACCTGTGCTTTTTGCTGTGTACTATTGAACTTCTGCTAAATTAAGTTGTATGGAAAGTTAACAAAGGAAAAGAATAATAAAACAACAATCTGATTTTTAATTCCATGGCGGAACTACCTGGGAAGCGTTAGCGTAGCATACTTCCCACATCGATAGGTGAGGGGAGGATTGTGATTGTGAAAATTATCGATTTTGAGATAATAGGGCGTTTTATAATGTCTACATAACGAAAATCCGCGTCACTCATTTCTGTCGGTCTGCCTGTCGGTCTGTCTGTCGATCTGTCTGTCTGTACGCGTTTTTCTAGCCTCGTAATCTCAGTAACCGCTGCATGGACTGTGATGAAATTTGGGCAGCAATATGCTGTGGGGTTGTAGTAGGTAATGCTGCTATAATTTTGGAAATCTATCCATGGGCGGCGGAGTAATTAAAACAACAATTTCAAATACTCCTCAAACTTCGTTTTTAGGCGTTTTAGAGGTTCTTGATCATTTTCTGCGTTTTTTTTTTGGGTGGGGGTGGAATTTGGGTGTTTGGGGGGTGAGGGGTTGAAAAACTGAAAAACTTGTATTCATGATAGGCTGTCCACTGATCTGTCAAGGAAGACCTAGCGATATAAATCACCTTTTTAGGTCCATCCGAACATTGCCTTGCCTATTACCGAAAATTAATTAACACAACTGCGCTTCGCCGACATGAGCTCGCAAAAAGCTACTATGAAAGAAAGGGATGGCGTATGCTATGACATCGCTTCCCAGGTAATTCTGCCATGAAATTGGAAGTCAGATTACTGTTTTTCTTTCCTTTGTTAACTTTCCATACAACTTAATTTAGCAGAAGTTCAATAGTACATAGCAAAAACACTGAAGTGTTTTTCACAAATCACAATTTGGGTATTAGTTTTTCTATTAAAAGTCATCAAAATATCAATGATTATCGGATTTATTAGTTGTTACGAGTTTTTTCTTTAATTTGTCATAATAAAGCAAAATAATAGTTTTTTAAATCATTTTGGAAATTGGTGAATTATCACCTTTTTACCTTTAACACTCACGTACGGCGCAAACTGTTCCCATAAGTGTTATTTTTCATTATTATTTCGAAAGTGCAATATCTTGCAAAGTTTTTAAGATTAGTTTGAAGCCCCAGAACCAGGCATAAGTATTTTTAATCTTATTTTGAAGATTTTGGTCTCCTGGCTAAAAACAGAGATTTCAAACTTTGGCCCCAAAATGTACTTAATTATTGTTCGGTTGTACAGGTTCTCTTTATTGGATATTGAAATAGGCTTAATACTGAGTATAACTGTAGAAAAAAATAAAAGCCAAAAAGCATTCTTGTTTTTGTTTTTGACGATTTCTTGGAAAAACTGGAAAATCTCTTTTCAAAAAAAATCATAACTCGAAAACTATCAATAATCGGTACACATACTTGGGGGTGTTTTGGATAGGTCTCGGTACGGGCTATCTAAAAAAAATTATTATCGTCACCCGATTGGCCATAAATAGCTCATATGTTATGTATGAATTATAAATAAATAATACAAGTTGGAATGGGTGGTATTGATTAAAAAAGGGAATTTAAATTCTTTAAATGCTTACTCTAAATAATAATGAACTGCATTTTAGCAGCAAGACATATCAAAAATCATATTTTCAGTACAAATATTTGCCATAAGACTAGTGGGACTAAAAAAATTCATAATAATAAACAAAATAGCTATATGTTCAACTGTTACTTGAAAAATTGATATGATATGAAAGTAACTACAGTTACTGAACAAAAGCATGAGACATTTTGTTACAGACTAGTGAAAGAACATATTAATTGATTTCCTGAATATTTAGGAAAATGTGACTGTTACTTATGAAGGTCATATAATTAGAATTAGAAAGCACGAAGATAGAAACCGAGCTTAACGTTGCGCTCAAGGACGTGTCATGGGGCTCTGATCAAGCCGCGCAACTGAGGAGCAAGAATTGTAAGCAGAAGATCAGGATTACGTAACTGGAAGACGAACTCAGCAGACTCACTGAAGAGAATGATAACAGAGCTAGGAAAAGAGAATCCTGCTGGAGCTGAAAATGAGAATCGCAAGTTGGGCAAAGAATATCGCAGTTACAAGGTGATCTGGTATGGTCTTACAACACAAGACGGAAGGAAGGGTAGATGTCCGAAGCTTCAACATCATTTGGAGGGACCCTACTTGGTGACGAGCCGCCTGAATTACTTGGTCTACAGGTTATGTACGAAAAGTGGAAAACCGAAGGTCGACTATGCTGATGTCTGTGGTGATACAAGAATCGAAGTTGTTCGTCGAGTACGCTGAACGCTGAGGGGGAAGAATGTAACATACTGTATATTATGGTATTCGTGTATTGTGTATTAGTTGTCATGCATGATGTAAAGTCAACGTGTTAGGTTAGATCTTTGAATATTTCAGTCCGAGAGCCCACCGCTCATATTTTTTGTTGCATGTTGTACTGGAACGAAACAAGTAAAAGTTAGTAATTGGTGTATGGGGCAATCCCGAACCGCCGACTTTCCAGGTCCAAAGTTGGTAGGATCATAGTAATTGATTAACAAAAAGTAATAAAAATATTAGAATATGTTGCATCGCGTACTGCGATGCAACATGCAGTATTCGAAAGGTTTTAATCTACTTATTCTAAAAATATGGACTTGCCACTCCTCATCCTGGAAAAAACCCGTGGCAAGTCAGTTCGAAAGTGGTGATTTTGGGGGGAATATGTCACATCGCGTACCGCCATGAATCTTTAACGATATTTCAGATTTCGGAATTCTGAAATTAATGGCGTGAACGTGCCTACGCTAATCTTGGCAGATTCGAAACTTGCCAGCTTAGAAGGTTTCGTTTTCGACGCGCGCGGCAGCGCGCGCACATGCGTGGTGCCGCGCACATAGGCGCGGAAGAGAGACAGTCATATTTTGACATTTGTATTCGTTTTTACTCGTCTTGTGCCACACAAATTGTGAACGCTGATTATAAACAGTTGTATCGACAATGAAAAAGTGTTTTTTCTGTGCAGTTCTAGCACTGGTGCAGCAGTGCTTGAATTTCGTGAAGAGATATTTCAAAAAAATTTTAAGTACGGAGATCTGCAATTGCCCAACGATTGCGTGGAGAAAAGTGGGTATCATTCAAAATGCATTGATAAAGTTGTCGTTATCAAAGGCAAATATAGAAAGGACTCCGATGAACTCTGCTCTTCGCAAGAAGTGATTAACACGATGTAGGTACCTGAAACTGAACTAACCTCACTTTAGTGCTCGGAATGATCAGCACTTTTGAAGCGGGGGTAGAGATGTGTCTCCGTCATGTGACGGTAATTGTGACCGTGACGTGACGGATATGTGACTGTGACCGACAAAAAGTTTGTCACATCACAATGACCTGTGACCGCAATGACGTGACATAAAAATTAATGATGCGTCATTGCACATCTATATGTATAGATGGGAAGGAAACATTTTTTAAAATTGCTTTTTTAGATGTCAGAATGTGTCAGAATTAGCATGATATGCGTTATTATTTTTTATTCTCATTATTATTATCAATAATAATAATAAATATATAAATAATAAAAATATCTGGAAATATTATTAATCAAAATTTAATGATAATAATATTTTGTAACATTATTAAATGATAAAAAATACTTTTTTCTTCAATTTTTAATTTTCATTATCATTTTTATAATATTATTTTAACATAGTATTATACAATATCAGATGGGTTAAAACTATATGAGATATTATAATATAAATTCCCAAAAATTTTAATATACATATAAAATACATTGTACGTAAAATATGTTTATATTCAACAATTGAGTAAAAAATTATAGAAATATTCATAGTACTGATTTTTCATATTTATTACAATAATTAATTAATTAACAATTAATAAATGTAGTTATTAGAAAAATGTGACCGTGACGTGACCAAAAAGAACAGGACCGTCATTCTCCCATAGAAGGAAGGAGAAGGGGAAGCGTGACCATCAGTGACGGTCACATGACGGTCATTGCGTTTTCGTGTCGGTCATCGTCACACAACATACAACAAGTCGACAAGTTGACAGACACATCTCTAAGCGGGGGTCGAATCGTTCTCTCCTTTTTCTGTGAAATATGTAAACATCTCACAGATAAGCTCATTCCGTCAAACTTTCCAATTTCTTCGCAAAAACTTCGCATTTTCATTACAAAATGTATAATCAACGTTAAGAAATATGCGGTACCTGCGGACGAATGTGACTAATTTTGTGAATAAATAATATGTGTAATGTTTGATAATAAAATTTGTACGAAAACTAGTTTATTCGTTAGCTTGATCACAGGTCTCGACCTACAGTCCACTCTCAAATACATACAACAAGTCGACAAGTTGACAAGCGAAAACATCGCTTTGTCTTCCACTCGCATGCGTCGAAAACGCAACTTTCTAAGCTGGCAAGTTTCTATTCTGCCAAGATTAGCGTAGGCAAGTTCACGCCATGAATTTCAGAATTCCGAAATCTGAAATATCGTTAAAGATTCATGGCGGCACGCGATGTGACATATTTTCCCCCCCAAAATCACCACTTTCGAGCTGACTTGCCACGGGTTTTTTCCAGGATGAGGAGTGGCAAGTCCATATTTTTAGAATAAGTAGATTAAAACCTTTCGAATACTGCATGTTTCATCGCAGTACGCGATGCAACATATTCTAATATTTTTATTACTTTTTGTTAATCAATTACTATGATCCCACCAACATTGGACCTGGCAAGTCGGCGGTTCGGGATTGCCCTATACACCAGTTACTGACTTTTACTTGTTTCGTTCCAGTACAAGATGCAACATAAATATGAGCGGTGGGCTCTCCTACTACTTGTAAAAGTTATCGGTTTAAATATGGAAATCTTGATTTTTAATTCATATTTGCTTTCTTTCTATACATATATTAACGACCCGCCTATGGTTCCCTCTCAAAATGTTGACCTTGGTTAGTGACATTTACGTTGTTACGGGTATTTTCCCTAGTACTAGTAGGAATAGAGATTTACCTTAGCTATTAGGTATTTTCCTAGATTGGTTTATTTATCCTGCCATGTGATTGCCCAGTTCTTTGTCAAAGGGCTACCTTATGTGTTCGATATACCTGTTGTTCTCTAAATCTGATGGTGTATATAGAATCCCTGGATAGGTGATGGTGAACTAAAAGAAAGTTTAACAGGTTACTGCCTTGATTACAGTTAGGACCTGATCTGTAGTAGGATTACCTCGGTGTCTGACT
Organism: Callosobruchus maculatus; assembly: GCA_951848785.1. NCBI lineage: Eukaryota > Metazoa > Arthropoda > Insecta > Coleoptera > Chrysomelidae > Callosobruchus > Callosobruchus maculatus. Next base: position 2,198,514 of record CATOUR010000085.1, on the reverse strand, counting down.
CATTATATTGTCCGAGCTTCCTAGGTTTCGGATAGGTTAGGGCTCCAGCATTAGGCTCTTGGACGATGCTGTTGATGATAGCGAGCATTTGGTGTGGCCCCATTTGTTTAAACGTCGAGAAAGTTAAGGACCAAGGTTAGTTTTGTTATTATTTTGATTTTTCGAGTGATGTTAACCTGAAGCGGTTGACGTTGATATCTGTCAATTTTCGGTCCGTCATATCGACTGTCAGATACCCCAGGTGTACCAACCATCGGTGATTTAGCACCATTCGCCACGTAGAGGATTGACAGGATCACTATTTCCGATTATCCGTTATTACCTTTTTGAGAAATCTATTAAGTGTTGTTTTCATAGCGGACACTTTTGTCTAATATGGGATGATACAATTGTAATTTCCTATCGGATATTTCTGAGGGAATGCGAATTTATGCCGCCATCTAGCGGCAGGTAGACCAGAACGACTCTGGTGTCGGGTAGATCGCGACACGGACTACGGTAGTTTACCCATTTAGATAGAATAGAATAGATAGAACAATAGTTAAAAAAATCATAAATGCTTTACATTCCTAGCGGATCTTTTCGGATATATGGTGATAAATAAAAAATGTATATATAAAATATGTTCGAAAATATACAACTTTTTCCTCACGCCTCGTAAAACAAAATTACAAAAATGTCCAACAGATCTTTTCGTTGCGTTCTTAATTAGCAAATCTGACTGCTAGGTATTTTTACGTAAGGAATGTTATAAATGTGAAACATACAATACACTCAAAATAAGGCATCGTAACACAAAAATATATCGCTAGAAACAAAGAATGATGTTCAGCGACTCTTTTGTTAGATAATTAATAAATATACAGTGCATGATTGACTTGATATTTGAAGATTAAAATGTTCGTCATCACATGTTCATGGAAAAAGAATGTATAAATCGGAAAAATCACATTCCCACACATAGCTGTAAAATAAAAAGCAGAAGCAATAAAAATATGCGGAACCACAGCAATCAAATCGTTATGATTTTGCATTGGGAATATGAATCCCTTACCTAGGTTACCACATAATTGCACAGACACAAAAATTGTCTTAGAGAGACATAACTATTTGAGATGTTGACTTATCGAGTTCAGAAATGAAAAAGGGAAGAGGTACGTGTTTCGAAATAAAAGGTAACCTTGGTGGAGAGCGAGAGCATACCCCCACTCATTAGATTTTCCCAAAATTTGTGCGCACTTGCGCAGTATGTATAATATTTCCAGCTGAAAGAAATAGAGATGGAAAAAGGTAGAGGTGAGAAGTAAAACAGTTATAAAAATGTGACTAGTATAATGAGGAACTAGTTGCTGAAAATGGAAGTTGTAAACTATTCCTATATTGTAGCCAAGTAAATAATATAAAAATAATTTCGAAAGTGTAATGTCTTGCAAAGTTTCTAAGATTAGTTTGGAGCTTCAGAACCAGGCATAAGTATTTTTAATTTTATTTTGATGGTTTTGGTCTCCTGACTAATAACAGTGATTTCAAACTTTGGGCCTAAAATGTACTTAATTATTGGTCGGATGTACAGGTTTTCTTTATTGGATAGCAAAATAGGCCTAATACTGAGTATAATTACGGAAAAAAATAAAAGCCAAAAAGCATTTTTGTTTCTGTTTTTGACGATTGCTTGAAAAGACTAAAAAAAATTAATAACGTCACCCGATTGGCCAACCTGTATACTGATTAGGGACCCCTAAAACGCCTAAAAACGAATTTTGAGCTTTTTTATATATTAAGCTTTTTGATTATTGCTCCGCCGCCACTGACACTACTTCTAAAAACCATAAGCGTTTTTCATCCTCGCCAAGGCAGCAATATTGTGTCGCAATTCCATTAAAATCAATTCAATAATTTCCAAATTACACAATACAGAACGATCTAAAGCAATACTCGAATGTTTACATCTGCAGATTCTAAGACCCGATTTTATCAACACATGCATTCTAACAAAGGCTTTGACCAATCAGAGCAGCCCATTCAAGAAATTGCATCTGTCAAAGTTCTCTGAAAATTATTGATTTCTCTTGAAATTTACGCCAAAAAGGTGAAAAAAGACATGCTTTATATATGTATAATCGGCCATTATGAACCCTCTAATATCTTTTCTAGTCTGATGTTCCTTCCTAAATGGGTGGAAAATTGCATTTTCTTGTTGAACGAACTGTTTAACGATTCGTTGATCTGGTCCAATCAGGTTCCAGAAAACCAATACATCTGAACACTGGTTTTGGTCTATCACAGGATTTCAATTACTCCATTATTTTGATTAAAAAAAAATACTACTAACTATAATAATTATAAATACCTGCAGATATACCTTTGTATTATAGTAAAGACAGGCAAAAATATCATTTTGTTGCATTTCACAAAGCTAACCACAGTATTTAACTGTGGCTAATCACGACCCACAAGAGTGCACAATTTGGTCAGCACTTTCATATGAATATGTTGATAAAAAGAAAATCTGATTACTGCAACATTCTGACAAAACAGGACTGTTACCATCTATAATAATTATAAATACCTGTGAGATATAATACACTTGTATTATAGTAAAAAAAAGGATATATAGAAGTACTTCACCAGCTTTGTTTTTCCTTATTTTCTAGTCATCCTATTTTTGTAAATAGGTATAATTTCTTGATTTAGCCAAAATAATGTTTAGGTGGAGAAGGTGTTGACATCTCAGTAAGCAATCCGTGGATATGCAAAACCCTGCTGAAAACTTAGGTACCTATCCTGTATATAGCTATGGTTCTTAAGACGCTTTCTTCATTTTTCGTAAAATACGGTATAATCCCTAATCAAAATATCTATGAAAAAACCACAAAACATATGATTATCGATTGGCGAAAGTGAAAATACGTCATCAGAATCCGAGATCAACGTTTGAATAGTGATGGGAAGTTATCGATATAGCGTTCGAATATTATTCGTCGTGCGCTAATTCTTATGTTGTTCCTTTGATGCGTGTATATGATTGTATATTATTTTTTATAAAACTTCACTATTTCCGTGTAGCTACTACAAAGTCCCTTGACTATTTTTTTGTTGGTTAAGGTTTAAGACCTAGAAAGTGACAATGAAAAAAATAAATATGTTTGACTGATTTCAAGCAATAGTTAAGACCCACGAAATGCATAATTAGGGAAGAGAGATTGCTATAGGGAAAATTGTCCAAGTGTCAACAACAACATTACTTTTTCCGCATGTACTGCTTCCTACCGTGCGGCTGAACTATTTTTACATATGTTTCTAGGTGTAGTGCAACTATTTTGGATGAAAATTTAACTTTTGTATAATATAGTATGTCAAAGCATTCAAGCTAGCAAATTTATCAACTGAGAATAGAATAGAGAATAGAAAAAAACTTCAAAGCTCTAACGGGATTGGTCATTGCAGATCAGTCCACCACTTGATCAATCTGAGAATTTAATGTGTTTACATATTTAGTTTTCATATTCAGATTGTTTCGAATTTGGGGTGGCGAGCCAGCTGTCAAAACTATATCCTAACCTAAAAATATCACATAGCCTACAATACAACCAAGCCTAGTTTTTTTGAGTATCTGAACTTTGCGTTCACGATTTTGTTTTCTTTGTGATTTTCTTATTTAGAAATGATATTACAGATTCAGACAGGACCTATGCGCAGTCGCCGGTTCGTTTACATGGGTTGCAATCCAATACGATCCACATTCCACATTCGATCCTAGAAAAGAGCGGTATCGACTTTGAAACTCAATTCGCTTTTGATTCGAATCAAAATTCGGATTCCGAATTTTGTAATGTTTATATGCAGTATTCAATACTAGAATCAAATTCAGTCTGAATTGAGTCCCACATTTGAACTTGAGTAATAGACTCTGCTTTGCTTGGTGATGGAATGGTGCTTTTTGACTTTTTGAGTAGCTGTTTTATAATGGCATGGGTTGGATGATACAAATAACAAATTGTTTGGTAGCACTTTACCCCAAACAAGGAATTTAAAAAATATAATTCTGAACTAGCTTAATGACCTCTTCAATGAGACAGAACAGTTGGGAGAAAACTGAATAGGTGTGAACTACAATAGATCAATGAGTCGCAGGAAACGGTGGAAAAATGATCCTAGTACTTCAAACCTACTTACCTACTAAATACATCTCGTCAGTGGCTATATCATAATACACATCACACAACATACATAGAGCTTGTGCTCTAGATCTATTAAAGCGTTTGCACTCATTAATGACCTTTGGTGATATGATGATCGACTATGGCGGAAATACTATTTTAGTTCTGATACTATTTGTAAAAAACTATACTCTTTTAAATTAGAACGCAAAAATAAATACACATCTCTAATGCCCATGTTTCAATTAAGAGGATCGAATATCTTTATTTTTCAATTGAATATTTTTCATAAGGTATATCCAAATATGAATGTTGGGGGTTGTCATGAGAAGATCGATTAACTATCGATATCCCCTAGCATACAAAATGTCCCATCTCGTTCCTGTAAATTTACCGCGCTTTTACCAAACGGCATCAACGGATACAAAAACCTATTGTGCGTTTAGTTTTGAACGAGATCACAGTTTATACTGCGATTTTTTTTATATAATATCTTACGATTTACATCACGTCAACTTTACTATTCTTGATAAGTATCTACAAGGAGCTTAATTTGTTTTTTTTTTTAGTTTTGAATAATACCTAGTTGGAGATTTTGACTTTACCTAAATTTCCCGTTCTCGTTAATATTTTTTAAGGTACCTACTACGAATCAAATCTGTTCATTATTTAATGGCTTCGTCATCGTCATCGCACTCCTCAATAACGACATCCGACCGGTATATGGACAGGATTGAACAGCATCAAAGGCGACGTCGTGTTCGGAGACCTAGAATCTTTAGGGATCGAACAAACCCGCTAGAAATCTACGACGAAATAGATTTCAAGAAGCGATTCAGATTGAGCAAAGCGACCTTCATGGAATTGGTTCGTCTGATAGGTCCAGGACTTGAACGTAGAACCAACCGTAGTAGACCTATAAATGCTGAACTGCAGATATTGGTTTGTCTGAGATTTTACGCTACTGGTGCGTTCCAGCTTACTGTTGCAGATCATATCAATATATCGGTAAGTTCTGCATGTAAGATAGTTAAAGATGTTGCGCATCGGATAGCAGCCTTGCAGCCAGATTACATAAAAATGCCTAGTAATCAGGATGAAATGGATGCTGTGGCTGCAAAGTTTCGTGCAATAAGGGGATTACCTGGGGTGTTGGGTGCCATAGATTGCACTCATATAAAGATTATCTCTCCGGGTGGTGATGAGGCGGAGAGATTTAGGAATAGAAAGGGATTCTATTCCATAAATACCCAGGCGGTGTGCGATGCTGATTTGATGATAAGAGATATCATCGCGCGCTGGCCGGGATCCACACACGACAGCACCATCTTCCAAGATTCAGCAATACCTGTTGATTTTATGCGTGGAATATACGGAAGTGGGTGTTATTTGGTTGGAGATAGCGGGTATGCTTGTAAAGCTTATCTGTTAACCCCGGTAGCCCACCCACGAACATCTGCAGAAGACCGATTTAACATTGCACATGCATCTACAAGGAAGCCCATCGAAAGGTGTTTTGGTCTTCTGAAGAGGCGCTTTCCATGTCTTTCTTATGGACTCAGGAATAAAATAGACCTATCGGTAGTTATCATTGTGACATGCAGTGTGTTGCATAATTTCGCATTGACACATAGAGATCCTGATGTATTTGGGGAAGATATTAGAGAGATTCCAGAAGTACAACTGGGCCACATTGGTAATAATGATGACCAACAAGATTATGCTGTAAGAGATGCCGCTATAGCAGCTATTTTCAGGGAATAATGATACATAATCTGGTCTTCTGTGATGAATCTTTCCACCTCATTACGGGTAACGCCACTTTGATAGTTTTGTTCAACATCCAACTTAATCCATCTGCCTATCATTGAGATCCCCTTGCAACCAAATCATCGCCATCACCCCTCCCCTCTCCCCCCCCCCCCAAATTGTGTTATGCCACTAGGTCTATCCCTCACAGGTCAATGGACAGCCTATTATCAATACAATAAATTTTCCAGTTTTACATCTCCCTCCAAAAAAAAAAAATGGAAAATAATCCGGGACTCCTATAAAAACAAAGTTTAAGCTATTTTCATATTTTTAATTTTGTTTTTATTATTACTACTCTGCTACTGACACGATTTCTAACAACCATACGCATTTTCCATCCTAGCCACGGTAGTAATACTTCATTAAAATCAGTTCAATAGTTACCTCTTTACACAGTACAGAACGATCTAAAGCAATAGTCGTATGTTTACACCAAAAATGTCCTTTGGTTTCTGTAATATGCAAAGCAATGTTGGGATGGACAGTTATTATTATTATTATTATATATATTACAGGAAAGTTATTTATGTCCCTAGGTCTTCCTTCACAGGTCAGTAAGCAGTGGGCAGTCACAATAATGAATGCAACAAAATTTTCAATTTACAACCCCCCCCCCCCCATCCACCCCAAATTTCACCCTCATCCAAAAAAGTAGAATATGATCAGGAACACCTAAAACGCCAAAAAACGAGTTTGAGGAATATCTGAATTTTTTTGTCTTTTGCTAATTACTACTCCGCCCATGCACCAATTTTCAAAATTATAGCAGCATTATCTACTACGACCCTACATAATATTGCAGCCCAAATTTGATCATATTCCATGCAGCGGTTACTGAGATTACGAGGCTAGAAAAACGCAAACAAATAGTCAGACCGACAGAAAAGAGTGTAGACGTTATGTAGACATCATAAAGCCCAAAAAACTTATTATCTCGAAATCGAAAATGTTCGAGATCACAATACTCTCCTCACCTATCGGTGTGGGAAGTAAAACATACATACATGTTCTTCAATTATTTATTTTTCTTTGATGGACTAGGCATAATAGAACTATTTGTGAAGCTTCTACTAGTGTCATTTTTTTTTGTTAATTTCGTCTCAGAATTTACTGCGCATTCAGCATGATATAGTAATTCCATAAATGAATATACGTCGAGTGGACATTTATTAAGAGTAATCCTTAAGGTTCATTGTTCCAATTGGGTGCCTCCTAATCTCGCTCCTAATATAAAGTTTCAACGGTGAGAATACTACAAACACCATTTTCTTAACATCATAATGAATGACCTAGAGATAACGTATAGATAACATTAATTGGATATTAAATAGATGTTTCCGCTCTGGATGAAATGTTCTTATTCCTCTATTACTTTATAAAGTTGTCAAAAATAATATTTCAACTAGACATATAATTATGTCTATTTTGCGTAATATTTGTTCATTCAAACTCAATTGTATCTATCATTCCTTAATACAAATGAATGGTCTCCTTGCTTAAAGTCCGAGGGCATTACTATAATGGATGTATCCATACATTGTCAGATCTATTACATAAGTTGTCCCAACGTATTTCGAAAAAACTCCAATGATTCCTAAAATAAGTTAAAATGTCTGTAAGTCAGCTATAGCTTAAATTATACTTCAACATGCAATAACAAAATAATTATAAATGTTCCAAATGTATCTACCGAGGCTTGGAAAATCCTCAATGAATCCAGAAATTGGACATGGAATACCTGACAATGTGACATTATAATCGTAATATGGCTGTCGGGACAACTGCTATTGTAAACAGTTTTAATGACTTTTTTCTTAATATAGATACTGAAACTCCAACTGGATAAGCTTATCCTGTACATCAGGAAACATATTCAAAATTTTTAGCTCCGAGCACACGACAATAAGTACAATATATTGCGAGACGTAGCAGCAAACCCTCTACTGGATTAGACGAAGTTCCTGGTAATATTGTTGCTGGAGTTTCTGAACTCATTGGTGATCCATTTTTTTGACATAACAAATTATTCTTTTACATCCGGAAAATACCCGGGAGCACTCAAATGTGTAAAATCAAAGCCTACTTAGATAAACAGAGGTCTAAAGGATGATGTAAATTCTTATCGAAATATCTCTCAAGACAATTTGCAAAAATTATAGATACATGCTTCAACGAGCGGTTGAATAATTTTATCACTTCAAATAACATATTATCAAGCTGTCAACATCGTTTTATAAAACAAAAACCACAATTAACTGAAATCAGTGAATTAGCAAAATTCATATCTTGAATACTAAAGAGTCAAGAATTTCCAGTAGCATTATATTTTGACAGTTTTTGACAGTGTAAACCATAAATTGTTGATTGAAAAGCTGAGCTGTCGTGAGGTAAGAGATATCCCTAATAAATGGATACCATCAATCCTCAACAGTAGAATACAGATAGTAGACATTAATAACGTAAGGTCTAAATTAAGGGTTGCCCAAGGATCGATTTTAGGACCTACACTTTTTATAAAATGACTTATCAATATATTGTAACTCCCCTAACGTAAAATACTACTTGCAGACGATACAAATTTTTGTATTAATGCAAAAAATGTCAAAGAAATAAAATCCGCAGCCGAGAGGAGTTGGGAGTTATGTTTATAATTACTATTAAAATAATGGCCTGAAAGGTTAAGTTTCAAAAACATATCTTAATACTCTATACCTTCCACGAAACATCTGTCCAGAAAATTATGTACTCGTAAGAATGAATGGAAAATCCATACAGCAAGTTAACAGTATACAATTTTTGGGAATTACCATATTAAAATTAATTAAAAATCATGTAGGAGTCATTGTATCCCCACTTTTATCTTATGACATTACAGTGGGTAACATCTACCACTGACTTGTCTTGCCAAGTATATGGAAGGCGTTTGGAGAAATTTGCACTTGTTCAACTGAAATACTTTTAACATGTTCGAAGGAATTTTAAATAAATAATTGGAAAGATAATTTAACTTAATTTCATACACTTTTTTTCTAAAGAGAATTATTCTACTAATACCCTACATTTTTATATGGATAAACTGTGGCTTAAAAGACCTTACTGATGAGTGCTCCAAAAAAATTGTCAAACACCTATTTTCAATATACCTCAAAATTATCTCAAAATTATGCTTTCACTATTTTTATGGCAAGTGGGTAGAACACTGTACGACTGGATGGCTTCCTTCAAACGGATATCTTCAAGTCTTATCAGCTTACTATCATGAGGAAGTATCAGGCAGCTATGGACGGTAATCCTGTAATGAGTGCACACCATCTGGTTAAGAATTGGACAATTCTCTAGTGGCTGTGTTGGAAAGCATGCTTGGGTGAAATGAAATGTATACATATATACAGTAATAAATAATATACATTAACAACCACTCTCAAAGACTTTATTCAAATATAACTATTATCAGAATCAAAGATACAAGATACAACATATACATAGTTACAGAACAAAAGTTATAAGACACATCTCGAGAAGATCTATGGATTTTTCAGTTGACGACGCGACGGCCGCGAAAGCCTCAACACTTACATTAGACGCCTCTACGGGGAGGAAGCTTCTAAACTGTACCTTCGCCTCGACAAGGTAAGAAAACAGAAAGCGCGGTCACTTGCTTCACTTGCCTTTTTGTCCCGAGAAGATCTATGGATTTTTCAGTTGATGACGGCCGCGAAAACCTCAACACTTACGTCCATCGTATAAATAGAAAATGTATAATTATAGAACGCTGAATTTTACTGTTTGAGAGTTTCATGGTATGTTGTAGTCAGGGCCGTTCCTGGGGTCACGCGCCCTGATGCAAGCTAAAATCTGCCGCCCTTTGCATAGCAGTAGGTAAAAATGGGGTGTAGATGGATTAGATCTAAAATCAGTAAAATCGATATACTTGATGTATATTATATTCCGGGTTATTCACGTTATTCGACACGGAGTATTACGGCTAAAGTATTTGATGAAAAACAAAATAATAATTTCGCATGGATAGGGGCCCATTAAGGCTACATTTCAAAAATATTTTCATGTTATACAGGGTGTTCCCAATACACGAAACGTATTAAAGTTGCATTTTTTAAATAAAACACCCTGTATATTATTACATATTCGAATTCCTTGGTGAAGTCTAGTGTGAATTTTCGTATCACACCTGGGACTTAAAGCGAACCGTTTAAGTGCAAATCACCATTTTTGGTACAAGTAGATGTCTGAAAAAAATTAAAGATTGCAGAAATTATAAAATTTAGAAGGCTGTAACTTTGCCAGATTTTTAAGCATGAAATGCGTTAGCTTAGGTTAGACAATCAAATTTGTATTGTGTTTGTGCTTGGAGAAATCGGTCGATTAGTTAGGGGGACCTCAATAAGAGATTTGATTTGATTTTTTCGAATGGGAATGCTTAATTTTTTTATACGATTGAATGTAAAATTTGATAACATTTCTAAGGATATAAGGGAGTGAATATCAGTCTCTGATAGTTTTCATTTATTTTCAACTTTTCAATCAAATGGTGTTTTTCATTGTTCTTGCTACCTCAATCAACCTAGAAAACCATGAAGTATGAACAAAAACATGTTCATATGAGAGAAAATGATTAACTTAGAATAAATATACAGACGAATTAGAGTAAAGAGACAAGATTGTAAAGATTATTTATAATTAATCACCTTTAACAGAAACCACGGCGGTAACATATTTAAGGTCAAAAAGAATCTGGAATATGATATAGAAATAGATATCTTTCACAGCCTACTGGCTCCTGTTATATACTAGAGGTTAAAACATTTTCAAAACAATTGAAAATCCTGAAATGAAAGAAAAACTGCCAGCGATTGTTGCACCAGCATGCAATTATCAATAACATGTATGGTGTAAAAAAGTAGTAGTTTGCATTGAAGTAAAGATACCCCTGACTGCAAAAATTAGCAAGATCGCAAAAAAGGAGTATTGCCAAATCAGATTTAAATTTTCTCTGTTCTAAAAAATTTGCGCCCCATAATGTCCAGCGCCCTGGTGCCTTGCACCACCGGGTAGGCACGGCCCTGGTTGTAGTACCATCGAATTGTATGTTACCTTGTAACTTTTGCATTGGTTAGTGACCAACACACATATATCTTGCATATTAAGTAAAATCGTAGGGGTGTAATGTTCAAGGTAAAACTTAACTAACCACAATAAAGCTACCATAATTTTCAGGAGGGCTGTTATGTAACATCTAAACGAGAAATTATAAATAATTATGAAGCGTTTTTGTACTCCATACTTTATATTGTATTGATTTTGTTGTTTTGTCTACTACTATCCATGGGGTGGGTCAATCAACACACACCAGTGATAAATGTTATTTTTTAATTTTATTTAAAAATGTTTATATTTAACACATGTTTTTATAGATAATTATTTATATTTTGAGAATTCACATAGAGTAGAACGATTTATTTAAACGAAATAGTTAATTTGACTCTTAAATCCATATGACTAGTTATAATAGTCCCTTGGACAACTAAATTAAATAGGCTTCTGAACCATTTAAATTTCAGTCAAATTGTAAACCGTCTCTTTCTCCTCGCTTAATATAGGAGGATTTTAATTTATCTTCCATAAATAAATATCAACATAAATTAGTTGAAGAGGTGATTTGATAATATTTGATCAAACGTGCAATTATGCAATAAAATTTTAACAAATCGCAAAACATTTGCGAATTTTCTATTTAAGATAGCGCCATTTGAACTAACGACAAAAAGTTTAGAATAGGTGTGGACTATATGTGGATTAAACGTCCATTATTAGCACAGATTCAAAAGCACATCGCAAGGCGAGAGACCATGACATTTAAAAACTTGCACCAGTAACATCATCGGTTCCGGCCCATGATAAGCTTGCGGTTGATATGATATATTGGTGATAAGTTTCCTATTTTAGTGGATCAGAAGTCAAAATTTTGACTCAGATTTTTTGGACTGACATACACATTACGAGTTTTCCTTACTTTTACTTGAGTACTTGTGGCATTATTCATATTCTTGTCATTGTTTTTGTAACTTTGCAAGAATTAACTTATTATTATTACTCTTGGTCTCTTGTCACTTGATTTTTTTGACTAGTACTTGCTTAGTAACGTGCAGATACAAACTTCCGCGCAATAACAAAACTCATTTCTAATTTCCACGCGACAGCAAAAAGGGCAAAGTGGGTTGAATTAGCCCTAAAAATGTTTTATTGTTACAGAACTTTCTACTGTTACCCTGTACTTCTCAAGTGAAATTATATACCTACACTTTTTCATAAATCGGAAATATTTACACCCTTTAACTGCTGCTACTACAAATCGTTGCTGTTTTGTCAATTTTATTTGTATTAGGTAATCTTGAATAATACTACTGTAAACTTCTTGCCGAAACAAGAACAAAGGCTTAATACTTTGTCCAGTTTCAACTGACTGTGCAGGAAAAAAATGTACTATGCTAATTATTGGGCAAGTAGTTCTAAAAGTTGGTTCACATAAGATTCCAAGTTGGTATGGCACTTGCTCAATTATCTCTTCAATTATGAAAAAAAAATTCGAAGGATACCCAGCTTTGACTAATGTTTGGTTTACTTGATTTTATTGATTCTAGTGTACTTAAAACTTTCATGAAACTGTAATTCTAGGATTCTTGAATTGTAAATGAGACATATTGTTATGTAATATTTTGTGAAATAATCTTACTTTCATTTTAATAGTTGGTTTTCTTCTTGAACTTTGTAACCTATTCTAATCATTTGTCCAACCTTTCCCTCATCAACTGCATTGATATAGGAGATGAATTAGGTAATTATTATTAGAGAAACAATAAAAACTATCAAAACACATACTGATTCCTAAAATTGAAAAAAAATCTTGAAATTATTTTTTTGTCTCCATCAAAGAAGTAACCTTATCACCAAAATATAAATTTCGCTAAATATTATTTCTATTGTATTCGTCCAACTGTTTTTGTTTCAGTTTCAAATCTATTTCAATTAGTTTTATTTGTTTTTTTTAAGTTCCAAACCATGCTCAATTACCTTTTGTTGTAATTGAGCATTAAATGTTTCTTGCCTGTAATATTCAGCTCTATGGTATTCAGATTTTTCTAGGGGGATAACTGTATTGGGAGTTGTACTGTATTTTGTGCTGTAGATGGTTCAGGACGAGATTCAGGACGAAGTTCAGGACGAGGTTCAGGACAAGGTTCAGGATGAGGTTCAGGATTTTCAATGTCAGGAATTGTGGATGGTTTATCATCTGCAACTTGCAAATAAAATAATAGTTCCCTATTAGACAGCTTTTAATGTCAACTAACAGTTTTTTGACCATTTAGTTGAATTTTATATATGCTGCAATCTGTAATTTGATTAGCTCTGATATAAATATCACCTCTACAATTAACACTATTGATTCGCCACAACTTCAAAAAAAAAATGTAATTGAACCTCGTTTACAGCTTTGTTTAGATATTACATGGATAAATCTGGACAAAACCTAACTGCATCATGTTTGTAAGGCCAAGGCTGGCTGCCTTCTGCATTCTGGCAACTAATGTGTTATTATCATTTAAACAAAAATGGCGTGACCTAAGTCACTATTTTTATATACTATTTTTACTCCACCTACATATAAACTATTGAATTAGGTTTAATAATTTTTGGCTATACTATTCAAAATAATTAAAAGCATTTTTGTACTACGTTCTTTATATTGTATTGATTTTGTTGATTTGTCTACTAGTGTTTATAGGGTGACATTTTTTATTTTTTTCCTAATGAATATTTTTTTACTCTACCAAAATACAGCAATAAAAGAAATTTTTAATAATTTTATTATTTAGACTTATGAATTGCTGATTTTCTGTGTTTATACAGCAGCATTAAACCTTGTGATGTTTGATGTATGTGAAGAGAAATACTTCAGGAATATATTTCGATACCTACTAAAGCAATCTGCAGCACTGTCATATGGGTTTTGTAAAGGCTTCACAGAATCCCCTAACATTGCCAAAACCCTTCCTTCAGCATTTGTTAGCTGGGGCGTATAGGAACCTCCTCCAGTTCTAGTTATTTCTCTCTGAATATTAAAATTGGTTGTTACTAAATACTTTTTCAATATCTCTAAAGCTCCCATTTCACAATTAGTAAGACTGTAAAAAAATGTTATAAGGTAAAATTGCTGATATTCCTTGAAAAACAACAAATTTGCTGTCAGCAAAGGTATTAAAAGTAGAAAATGTTCTAGTCAGAGCAGCTCAGGAAATGTTGAATTAGGTCAGGGCAAAAAAGTAAAAGTGATTTTTCTAGAATTTCTTTCTAGAGGCAGCTACTGCATGCAAAACAGAAAGATATTTGAACAGGAAAATAACAAAGTGTGTGTTAATATATAAATAAACAACATAAGAGAAGTAAATAAAAAAAAACAATAATAAATATGAATCAACAGCAATTAGCAATTATTATTGCAGCTGATTCATATTTATAATTATTGGTAATTATTGACAAGGAAAAAAGTTTGTTTATTGAAAATCCGCAGTTTTCAAACCATAAAGTACTGTGAAATGCCTTAACAATAAAGAATTTGTATCACAAAGTAAATGCTGAAATGGAGATGTGCGGGTCTCAATGTTAAGAAGACAGACATGTTTATATGAACTGCTCAGCACATTTAATGTAGGTACTGAAAGTGGTTAAATCTTTCAAGAACCCAGACATATGACTTATATAGGGACTACAATATGTATCATTTAACTCAGGAAGAGATAGGAAATCGAAATAACAAAACATGGAGAGCAATCACCCATGTTACACATGATAGTATACCAATAAGTATTTGTATAGATATTCTTTATGACCACAGTTTCATTTTCATTGAAGTTCATACCATGTGCCTCTAATATAGATATATTGTAGGTAGATATACACATTTTAGGAAAAGTAGATAGATATGAAATAAGCATTTTTATTAGTATGTAATGTGAAGTAATAGTATTAACTGTTTAAGATTTTAGTGTGTTGGATGGTCATGGCTCCCCCACTATGCCTGCCAGTAACAAGGATAGTTAACCGTTCCAGTAAGTTAAAAAAAAATGTGTAATCTGCATATATAACAAAGTAGTGTATATGATGCATTTATAAAATAGGATTAAGTATCTAGTGCTTTTGTTTTGTTATTCTGACAGTCCGAGATAAAGTCGCTACTGCTAACATAAAGAAATTAAAGTCGAGTCTTACCCTATCCTGATTTGCAATGCCTCTTAGTTTTTTGAGGTATTCATCTCTCTGAAACAAATAATATTAGAAATATGTTAGGTATACAGTATCTAGTACACATTACATTACTCATTGCTACATTTTGCTTGGCCTTGCGTTTTAAGTTCCCATAGAGTACCTTCAGGCTATTTGCTGACCTGGGTTTTTGGTTAAGAGTTGGTTACAGATTTCCAGGCATCTGCCTTCTGCCTATTAGACACCTGGTCAGTTTTTTGGCACAACAGGGTACCTTTTTGCCTGAAAATATGTCATTAAAAAAGGAAATGCAAGAAAGATGCAGTAATAATTCATATATAATCCTCTAAAAATACATAACTAGGAATTATGCTGGTATGAAGAATGTAAACTGTAAGTATGTTTCGTTTACACATCTACCAACTGAAGCAGAAACAGTTTCTCTTCCTCAGAAAAGTTTTTACCCCTCACTGCATCCATTTTCCTCAATGTGCGAAGAATAAAACTGATGCTAAATGACGCTGAATGACGTGAAAAAGGCCTACTTACCTGTGAAAATTTATTAAAAAAGTTGAACAGATCAAAATCAAAACAAAATCGTCCTGACATTGACCTGACCGTGACATTGACATCACAACCTATCTGTCACTTTCACTATGATGATTACCGAATTTACGTGATAGTGATGTGCTTATGTACAAAATAGCGCGACATCGATACTTGACGGTGGGTCTCACACATCCGCAATAAAAATTGCTCAGCATGTATGTATGTATGTATATATGTAGTAATTATATACTGTTCAGAAAAAGTGAAGAAAAAATGTTGGTCAAATAATGTAATTTCATGTTTTAATCAGAAGCTACCAAGATGGAATTTCTGCCCTCATACTTTTCATTGCTATTAATTTATCATAATAACTCACTATAATTATATATTTGCCATATCCAAAAACAAGAAAAGGATATATTTGCAGTAATTAATTCTGAAACATAATTATTGAAACATGAAGAATAAAATTTAGGAATAAACTTCATCCCACTTCATCACCACTGCTACCAATAAGGTATGTAAATATTAGTTCCAAGTACTTGGTATAATCCCGCATACCATGTACGAGTACAATACCTATCTTATCTGTAATTCATGCTCTAGATGAGATTAGAATACTATTATATCGTAATCTCTGTGATTTTCGATGTGCTTTTAGCTTTAAATCGTTGCACAAGCACAACTAATACAAAAAGAATACTGGTGGCACCGCAGAACAATTTAGTTCTCTTCTGAAGGCGAAAGGTGACATTTTTATAGATATTTTTCATTGATAAATCAAGAGCGGGATGTACAAACAAAGAAACAGAAACAAATTCTCTGCACTGTACAGTTTTTGACAAACCAAAAATAAAGAACATTTATAAAACTTCAACTAAAACACAACAACATACAAACATTTTGATCTTTGATAAGAAATAACAATGATATTTGGTATCAAAACCATAAAAATATTTTAGACCGATAGTGCTTATTGATATATATTGCTTTATAAGTCACTGTGGCAAAAAATAAGATCCTATAGTTATTCTTGAGATTATACGTTTTTACCGTACCTAGTTATTTTCTACCATTATTGTCGGTGTCTACTCATCATCCAAAGACCCGCGAACATGTTTTCCCTTACGGTTGTGTCGCAACGCTACCATGTTTTAGCCTTAAATAATGCTAAACGGTTTAACAAATACATATAGTGGAAGAGTCGAAAATACCTTTTTGAACTTTTTTATAACTATTGAAATAAGTCAACAGAATTAACGCTCATGACAAATTCAGATACAACTACAAGAGAGCTTCTGACTTCCCAACCAGTAGGACACATCTTTGCAATAGTAAATATTAATATAGTAGTATAATATCTTGTCTTTTGTTCGATTTTTTTATTGTTGTGATGTGGTTGAGTGAGAGAGGCCAGTGGCGAAACTTTATACAAGTCATATATGTACTGTATAATAAAGTCTTTATTATGATATTTCTTTTAACTTCTCTTTCTGGTGAACTGGAAGGTATATACTGGCTGTATAGGAAAGGAAATCACCTTATCCTAATGCCAAGAAATTTCTCACTAAGTGGCAAATAGCTAGAATAGCCGCTTTTTGAATTGGAGCCAGCAACACTGTTTAGGGAGTGCTCCATCTTCAAGATATTTTGAAAAACTTCTGACAGTTTCCATAGTCATTATTATTATTATTTCCTATTTTTCTATTTTTTCTCGCATAGTTGCGGTAGTAACAAGTATTGACGGGCTGTGCCAAGTCAACACCTGACCTATTTTTATTTGGAATTCAGGAAGGACCGTACAATGCTACAGGTCCTGAGGATTACAGACTTTTGGAAGATGTTGTGCAACTTTTCGTCCAGGCCCAGCTGTTGCAGGTGTGGTGTAAATGTATTTGATGTAAGGCCTGAGACCGATATAATGAGGGGGACAATAATAACTTTGTTTTGTTTCCAGAGCCGTTTTTTTCTATGGCAAGATCTGTGTATTTCGATATCTTCCCAGTGTAGGTGCTTTGGATATTCGTATTACTGGGAATCGCAATATCTATCAAATAGGTCACTTTATCTGCCTCTGACTGAAAAACAATATCTGGTCTATTGGCTGGGATGGTTTTGTCTGTGTGCATTTCAATGTCCTAGTATAGTTTGAATTAATTGTTTTCAAGTACTGAGGTCGGTGTGTAATTATAATATGGATCTTTGTTTTCAGTTAGTTTGTTTGTTGTGGCCAGTTATTATTGTTATTATTTATATGGATGGCATGTAAGTTATGTCAAATGCATTCGCACCCAGTATTCAGATATCCACTTCAGTAAAGTATTTGTAAAGCTCATCACTATTCATTAACCGAAAGGCAATCGTTTGAATCGTTTGACGTTTGACGTGCCGGGTCGCCGGGTGCCGGATAATAACAACAAAAACAAATGTGAATTTAGGTGAAACTTAATATTATTTATTAATCTCAATATCTCATTATTAGCTTTTCTAGAAACAAGTATGGATAAAGCCAAAAAAACTTTCCTCGTTTTGACGCGAACAGATTACAGAAAATACCCAGGAGATGAATTACCTACCTATTATATTAATAAGACCTTTGATGAAGGAACATAATTTGATATAAAGTGGAAATATTATATATGATGAAGAACATCAGCTGTACCTTTATATCCGCTGTGGATATTTGTATGTGAAGATCCATAACAAACAGGTCCCCAATAGATTGAGGTATCTTTTTAACAGTATGTAGGTATGTATCTATGATCAACTGTTGATTAACTTGAGGTGGAATTATTCAATTCAATTTAGGTGGCTGTGATTGATACCTACTATTTTTATGATTGTGTCACAAACTAGTGCAATTCGAGATTAATAATTATACAATAATTATAAGTCAAAATGAAAAACCGGGATCTACTTGCAAATCAATTGCTTTGTTTTGATTTTCTACTATGATTTTGATACATAAATTTTAAAATATTTTTGACAAAAGTGTCATCCAGCTTTGACATTTTGTTTCCAACATTGATAAAATACTATCGGATCATACTTATTAACTACAGACCTCAATGCCCAATAGAAAGAGTTCGTTAAAAACCAACGAATAGAATCTGTTCGTTGGAGTGGAGCATATTGATAAAATCGGGCCTAAGTCCCTCGGTTTCTGTAGTAGTCAAGGAAACTAAATGTTCGAATGGACCTAAAAAAATGTATTATGCCGCTAGGTCGTTCTTTCACAGGTCAGTGGACAGCTTACAATTTTTAATTATAATTTTCCAGTTTTGCAGCCCCCCACCCCCCAACCACCCCAATTTCACCCCCACTAAAAAAGTAGAAAATGATCAGAAACTCCTAAAACACCTAGAAACAGAGTTTGAGGGATATTTTAAATCGCTAATTACTCCGCCGCCCATGCACCGGTTATTAAAATTGTAGGAACATTACCTGCTACGTCCCCACAGCATATCGCAACCCAAATTTCATCACAATCCATGCAGCGGTTACTGAGATTGCGAGGCTAAAAAACGCCAAAAGACAGACAGACCGACAGACCGACAGACCGACAGACCGACAGACCGACAGACCGACAGACCGACAGACCGACAGACCGACAGACCGACAGACCGACAGACCGACAGACCGACAGACCGACAGACCGACAGACCGGCAGACCGACAGACCGACAGACCGACAGACCGACAGACCGACAGACCGACAGACCGACAGACCGACAGACCGACAGACCGACAGACCGACAGACCGACAGACCGACAGACCGACAGACCGACAGACAGACAGACAGACAGACAGACAGACAGGTAGACCGACAGACAGACAGACAGACAGACAGACAGACCGACAGACAGACCGACGGAAATGAGTGACGTGGATTTTCGTTATGAAGACATCATAAAACACCCAAAAAGCCTATTATCTCAAAATCGAAAGTTTCTGCCATCACAATACTCCCCTCACCTATCGGTGTGGGAAGTAAAAGCAGAACATTTTGGGATGTGACAAAGGAAATATTAAGCGGCGCCGGCGATAGAATAAATGTATATCTCATAACTATTTGGGTATAATGATATTTATTTGTCATTTGTTTCAGTTTGATGCGAAGAAGTAGAAAAAAAGGAAAACCTAGTACGCACATATAAAAATACAAAGCATAAAAAAATAAAAGTGGAAGGTTCCCTGTACATTTTGTGTATTTTGAGCGTTTGGACGAGTTATTGGGGGACAAGCCTAGTAACTGTTCACTACATACATGCTGGTGCTTCGACAAGTAAGTAAACAGATGAAATAGAAGCTCTTCCATTAGCTGACTAAAGTCAAAAAAACGTTCCCCAGCAAGAGAATATAGGCAAATTGAATTACGGATTAAAATGGCATATAGGTAACTTCTATTGGTTATAGAAACAAGTGCAACAAGAAGGAAACCTAAAAGAAATGTATCGCTACAGTATGTAGAGGTAAAGAGAAATTATTACGACAGAAAAGCTACAGCCTACGAAGACTATACTAGAAAAAAAGTAACAAATAATGGAAAGGAAGGTTATTCTAGAAGAACGTAAAGTGAATGCACTAAAGGCAATGGCTGCTGATAGTTCAAACCATAATAAATAGAACCACTTGAGACTGAAACTTTATACTATTTTCTAATAAGCTGTAATCTAATAATTTTAAAAAACAAAATTTCATTTAAATTATTCATAACTATATTTATCTTATACATATATCTAACATTTATATATGTACATTGTAACACTAATTCGTCCATGTACAGGCCTAGACCTTCTATGGATGTAAACATATTTATTTACTCATTTTTTTTTCAACGATTTGTTTGTTTTATGTAATTTGAGAGTAAATAATAATTATTATTATCATATTCATCTGATTTTCTAAGTTCCTCTCGCATAATTGCGGTAGCAACAAGTGTTGACGGGCTGTGCCAAGTCAATACACGGACTATTATTGTTCGAAATTTAGGAAGGATCGCACAATATTACAGGTCTTCAGGATTACAGACTTTTGGAATACTTTGTGTAACTTTTCGTCCAGGCGCAACTGTTGAAGGTGTTGTGTAAACGTGTTTGGTGTAAGGCAGGGATGCACAGACTTATTAAGACTAGGGGCCACTCAGTCAAATCATGAATTGATGACGGGCCGCCAGAAGTATAGGTAATTAAAGAAAATAAAAAACTGATAACAATGTATTGAAATGAAAAAAGAATTTATTAATTTGAAGCATGGCACTGCATAGTGCTTACAATCTTTTTTATATTTGGCTCAAATTTACTTGTAGCAACATGTAAAACTGCTTCCAAACTTTCATTTGCAAGGCGGTTTCGATTTTTTGTTTTATTATTATTTAGTATTGAAAAAGTTTGTTCACATATATAGGTAGAACCAAATAAGCTGGCACATTTCAGAGCGTTTATGCGCAACTCTTTGTACATATTTTTATTAATGCAGCAGTAAAAGTTCAGCAAGTCTCCTTCGTTCAATTTGTTGCGTAAATCTTGGTCGTTTTGAATGTCTATAATTTCTAACTGCATTGACTCTGGCGCATTTTCAACTGAAATCGTGAAAGGATTGCTGAATATGTCCAACAGAGGTTTCACTTTTTTAAACTCCGAAAATCTGTCTTGAAAAGATTGAATCAAAGTATCTAGCTTTTCTACATAACTGAAATTAATCGCAGTTTTGTTGAATTTTTCAGCCATTTTCTTATAATTCGGAAAATGATTGTAATTTCCAGAATTCAATTGCGATCTGAAAAGTGTCAGCTTGATTTGAAAGGATGATACATGAGCGTAGAGCTGGGATATCAGTTGATTTTTGCCTTGAAGCCGTGTGTTCAAGACATTCAAATGATTTGTAATGTCAACTAAAAAAGCCAAATCACACAACCAATCAGGATTTTTAAGTTCCGGGACATCCCTTTGCTTTTCCGCCAGAAATATTCCAACTTCTTCTATTAAATTTAGAAATCGTTCCAATGTTAATCCACGACTTAGCCACCTTACTTCTGTATAATACCATATTCGCTTTCGATGTCATCAAGGAATTGTTTGAATTGCCTGTGATTGAGTCCTCGTGATTTTATGAAATTTACAGTCGAAACTAACACTTTCATGACATTTTGAAATACAATTTTTTTAGAACAGAGGGCTTCTTGGTGTATAATGCAGTGAAACTGCATGAGATCTTCAGCGTTTATGTTTTTTTCTTGCAGATGTTTTTTCAGCAAAGTAACTAGCCCGGAATTCACACACACTGTAAGGCCTGAGAGAGACATAATGAGGGGGACAATAGTGACTTTGTTTTGTTTCCAAAGTCGTTTTATTTCCATGGCAAGGTCCGTGTATTTAGATATCTTCCCAGCGTAGGTGTTTGGATATTCACGTCATTGGGAATGCCAATATCTATCAAGTAGGTAATTTTGTCGGCCTTTGACTGGAAAACTATATCTGGTCTATTGGCTGGGATAGTCTTTTCTGTATGTATTTCAACGTCCCAGTATAGTTTGTATCGATCGTTTTCGAGTACTGATATCGCAGGGTAATTGTAATATGGATCTGTGTTTTGTATTGGTTTGTTTGTTGTGGCTAGTGCTTGGTGTATGACCTTAGCTGGAGTTCTGGATTCGCATTTTCGTTCCTGTAATAGACTTTACTGTTTTCACATCTTTTATGCCAGGCATTTGTCTGCTAATGTCATCCCTATTATAAAAATCACAAATCAGTTGTTTCCCTTCCTCCGTTAGCTTTCCAGGCGCTGCTTTAGGGGTGTCATTTTTGTCAAATGCAGCAATATGGAATTCAGTAGCTATTTTTTTTAGAACTTCCACAGCCTTGGTGGGACTGGCTGGTAGATTACGCTTTTCAGCACTTCTCTCCGTTTGAAATCACGAGCCCTTTCCCGACGGAGGTGCTCATCATGAAGCTCAAGATTTTCTTTTAATCTCCGCCTGTATTTCTGCGAAGCAGTCTCCTTGAGTTGCTCTGTTGTCATTTTAACCAATAATTCTCTAAAACAAACAAAATGTAATGTAAACACACATATTAAATATATATAGTCAATCGTATTCAGCATATATTATTAACCAATGCATAGCCAACCTACAAAATATGTAATTAATTACACAAAAAGGTTAAGTGATAAAGGGTTGCACCCGCGATCTTGGTGCCAGATCGCGGGTGCAACCAATTTGAGTTAATGTTTATTTTAACCTAACAATAATTACACTCTTAAAAATGATTAATTTGAATTAAGTTTTGATTTCTTCTTACTTTTGCAAAGCTTCAGAATGATAGCTCTTTATTTCTGTGAGAAAAGTAAACTTTTATATCTTTTGTATCGCGGGTCCAACAAATTAACAGAGTATTCTAGAAGTCAATATTACTTAATAAAGAACAACATATACTTACATTTTTTGGAACACAAGGATGATTGAATGTTGTCACTATACGTTTAGCGGGTGAGACATAACCTCAAACTGTCAGCAATAGCTGTTTCGCGCCAGTGTTGCCAGATATGATTTTGCAGTTTGTACCAGTTCTTAGGATGCTACTACTTTCAGGCGCGCCATAAAAGCAAATATAGAGTAAAATGATATAAAATAGATTGAATATTAAATTTCGACTTTCTTCCTTGCACTTAAAATAAAAAAACAACGGCATGTTTAAATAATTTAGGTCGCGAATCGTCTATAGCGAAATCGCCCAGTGGCTTTCTTTGAGACCATTTCTAGAAAATGGCATTATGCGAGTTGTTGGGCAATAAATATAGTGCGAATATGGCTTTGACTTTTTAAATACTTTATGGTTGCGCTACCGCAATAGTCTATAGAAGTTTTGCCGATCAGATGTTCCGTGCAGATTTGGAGGGCTTCTGTCACAGTGGACCGTAATGAATATTTGTTATCCTAGGAACTTTGACTGAAACACAAACCCAGGTAAATAACTACGTGAGTCATACTGCAGAAACAATAAGTACCTAATCTTCCAGCAAATTTTACCTGGACACTTTCTCCTGTCCCTTCTGATGTTTTTAGAAAAATAAATCATTTTCTCGTTTTGAGCCGTTGAGTGAACTAGTGAACTAGTGAACTGTTTCGTGTTACTTCTGTTTTCCAAGTATCTCTGAGTGTTACATCTGAATAAAACGGTTTTTTTCAAGACTACAAATCTGCTGCACTGTGCTAAGGTATGTTATTCATTATAAAACGGTAGATTAAAATACAGGTTTGAAATACATCTACGGAAGATAAACCGTAGTTATATTTTGTCCACGATAATTAACTGTAGAAGTCTATTGAATTTTATTGTATCGTTTATAACTCGCGAGCGACAGAGGCGAATGAATTAATTTATTCGATTACCTAATAACTAAACTTTATTGTCGTCTATAAAGTTATACTGTTTGTTTTTTCCTTTGTTTGTGTAATTGTTGATGGTAGATACAAAAAATGTATACCAGTTCCAGTAGATAATGATTAAATTTTAAAATTGCGTAGAGGGGCATATATTTTTTAATCATAAATTTCGTGATATCAACGAAAAATAATGACTATGTCTCGATAAGAGCATGAAATTATTATTAATTTGGCAATAGTAATTTGATGTAATATTAATTATAGTTCCAAATTTATTAATTTTAAGTTGCTGTAAAAAAATATAGGAAATGATTTTTAAAAGATTGTGGAACTACGCACACGCTGTCTTGGAAATTAATTACGTGTTAATATTAATTCCGTAATCACTAAATGAACGAGGTACTCACAGTTTCTTGCTTAGCACTGACAATGAAAAGTTGACGTCTATATTATTATCACTCACTAAAAATAATATATGGGCCATTCCAGCAAATTTTTAAAATCGTTACATTCTTCGATTTTTTTGCAGCGTTATTTTTTTATATAAACTACTTCCAAAACAAAAGTCGAATACTACAGTCAAATATTTTTGGGAAAATATATCAATTACTATTTCTTATATTTTTCCAAAAATTTAAATTTTCTTTTTTTGCGTAGCTTAAACGTAAAATTGGACTTTTTTAGAGTCCGAAATCCGAATGTAACCAAATATTCAAAAATTTATTGAACGTACCCAATAGAGTAAATTTTTTTAAATCGTGGAAAATTGAGCAAAATCAAGACTTCAATTTTTGCTCATAAATAATGATTGTTAAAAAATATTTGACTAGGATATTTGACTTGGGTTTTAGAAGTTGTTCACATACGCCTCAAAAAACTGGGGAATTTGACCATTTTAAAATTTTGGTAGTATGACTTATAAAGCAAAATTTATTTTTTTCTTATTACAAAAAATCTAAATCCTAATTTTCTATGTTAGATTTCATCGGTTCATTTAAACCCTTCAAGATGTGGAGACCGTGGGATGACGAAGAGGTGTCTCAAGCACCGTCAGGAAGCGGAAATAATTCATAATCAAATTGTGGAGGAAGTAGAAGTGGTTGAAGGATGGAACGACAATCCACCCAATGAACTACAAGATCCAAAATCGAAACGGACCCATTTGCCGCCAGAAGCTAAGCAAATAATTTTGAATGTGTTTCAATACATCAAAAATAAAGAAGGAGAGAGTGGAGCGATAACTAAAACAAGTCTTATGACCAAAGTTCCAAACTCGACTGTGAGAAAAGTAGTTGTGGATGGAATTCACGCAAGGAAATTGAGAGAAGATGCTGGTTCTTCGAGAATTTTCAAATATTTTCATACGAGTCTAATAAGACGTATGATCTATGACGCCTACAAGAATAATATTGTTTTGACACTTGAAGAGTTACTCATCAAAGTTAAAACAGAACTAAATATTGATTGTTGTAAAGAAACTTTACGCAAATTTTTGAAGAAAATGGATTTTTATTTCAAAATAATCAACAAACGGCAAGTTTTAATGGAGTCTGGGAGAATTTCTGAATGGCGGGCAAATTACTTGCGACAAATTGAAAAATTTCGAAATGAAGGTAGACCAACATTTTATTCTGACGAAACTTGGTACGACACCCACGATACCGTAAAAAAAGGATGATGCGACAGTACCAACAACTGCGTTTTAGATGTGCCGCCCTCACATGGAAAACGGATAATAATTTTACATGTAGGCTCTAAAGACGGCTGGGTAGAAGATGCCCTATTTTTATCTGTCAAGAATATGAAGGATTTTTGTGTAGATTATCATGAAAGTATGACAGCTGAGTTGTTCGAGAACTGGTTCAAAGAAAAATTATTGCCAAAATTACCTCCTAATTCAGTTATTGTGCTAGATAATGCATCTTACCATTCTGCTCTGTATAAAAAAATTCCAAATTCTTCATCAAATGAAGCAGAAATTAAAGAGTTTCTTGTAGAAAATGATTTATATTTTGATGATTCGTATTCCAAAAAGGAACTTTTAGAGGTACTTAGAACAAAAAATTTTAATAAACTGTATAAAATCGATAAAATGGCCGAAGAACAAGGACATACAGTTTTACGGCTACCCCCATATCATTGCATTTTCAACCCTATGAAATGATCTGGCATGAAGTCAAGACACACATTAGGAAGAGGAACATCGCACCAAAATTCAGTGATGAAACAGTAAGAATTATTAAAGAAGAAATGTTAAAAGTATCGGCTGATAGTTGGGCCAACTGTTTGCGCCACGTAATTAAAGAAGAAAATGTATATAGAGACCGTTTAGTGCCAGAATTAATTATTCATCTGGGAGAAGATTCTAGCGATGACAGCGATTAATGTCTTGCTTACAATATACAATCAATGTAAATATTTTCTTCAAAAAACTTGTATTTAAAAGTAATAAATAATAATTATTGAACTGTTACTGTTTTTTTAATATTATAACTGTTTGATACGATCCCATAAATTGTTAAATAAATTCATGGATTTATTTATAAGGAACTTCATGAATAAATTGACACGTTGAAAGTATTTTACATAGTAAAATTTTTGACGATTATAACTATAGGAATTTATCCTTTGCCGATATCTTATAAACTGTTAGTGTTTCTCTACAAACAAGTGACTGAAGAAGTTCAAGAATAAAATAAAATTGTTTTACATGGTGAAATTTTTACCTCTTTATAAAGCACAAATAACATTTAGTACAATTATTGACAAAGAATAAGTTCCTATAGTTTATAAACAGTAAAAATGTTACCGTGTAGAACATTTTCATCATAACTATTCATTCATGAAGTTCTTTATGACTAAATTCCTGAAATTATTAAACAATTTATTGGACCGTGTAAAACAGTCATTAGATTTTTAGTTTTTGTTTTAAAGTTTGCTCTAACAAAGTAATATACTTTAGTGAGGGTGAAAATAACTATTTCCTAGTACGGTTCTGTGGCGGTCGTGACGAGGGTCTGGTAGGTACACAGTTTTACAATGGGCGGCGGTAGCGCAACCATAAAGTATTTAAAAAGTCAAAGCCATATTCGCACTATATTTATTGCCCAACGTATAGAATACGAAACGCTAAACAGGATTAAAGACGCCCGATAATTTTATCCAAGGGGCATGCGCTCACCTATTTGATATTAGAGATAGGCATGAAAGGCTACTACATTGTGGGGCGCAAACACTGTCTATTTCTGGAAGAAATTCTTGTAAAAATATAATAAGAAACTGCGTAACTTGTTTTAAGGTTTCTGCCAAGATTATAAATTATCTTATGGGTGATTTTCCTGAAGTCAGAGTAAATACCTATCTAAACTTCCAGAATATAGGAATATATTACGGCAGACCTTTCTATGTTAAAGACCGTAAAGGTAGGGGCGCTAAAATTAGTAAGGTTTATATATGTCTCTTTATCTGCATGAGTGTAAAGGTAGTCCATATCAAACTGGTGTCAGATCTGACCACCGATGCATTTTTTGCTGCCTTCAACAGATTTTGCAGCCGCAGGGGCAAACCAACTCATGTCTATTCTGATAACGGAAGTAATTTTCTGGGAGCAAATAAGGAATTAAGGGCGCTGTTTAAGTTTTTGAAAGAAATGAAAAAATAGGTAACCAGTTAGCGATTGAGCGTGTCCACTGGCATTTTATACCTGCTAGAAGTCCTAGCTTTGGCGGACTCTGGGAAGCAGGAATTAAAAGTGCAAAACACCATATACGGTGAGTAATAGGTAAACAACTGACGCTAATCGAAAGTATGCTTAACTTTCGTCCTCTATGCCCCCTAACTGAGGATCCAGAGGAAACAGCAGCTCTAACTCCTGCTCACTTTTTGATTGGGCGACAGTTGACGGCACTCCCAGAATTGGACATAACTTGTATGTCTGTCAATCGTTTGAATACCTGGCAGCAGCTACAGGCGATGACGCAGCTCTACTGGAAGAGGTGGAGTAAGGAGTACCTGACAGAACTTCAAACAAGGACCAAATGGAAACGAGATGGAGGAAAACTATTGGAGATAGGCTCCTTAGTCTCACTTAAGGAAGACAACACACCTACGTTAGACTGGAGACAAGGCCGCGAGGTGCGGTTATTTCCGGGTAGTTACGGTATTGTACGAGTGTGCGAAGTAAAGGTTAGAGGATTCACCGTGAAGCGGGCTATAAACAGGTTGTGTTTACTTCCTGTAAAATCATAGACTAGTTGTTGAAAGTCCTTATCCTTCCAAGGCGGTCGATACATGTTCGGGAATGTTTAATTCTATTAAAATATTATTGTTTCTGTTTTTTTGTAAAAACTGCCTGTCAGTGTGACAACGGTCAATCATGAGTTACATCAGCCTAGACCGCTGATGCAGCAAGAAAAACGCCGACGTTGCAGCTGGTTTCCAGAGAAGAGATAAAGTTTTCCTTATCACGTTCATACCATTTTATAGTCAGTCAGAGTTTAACCATTGTATTGTAAAGACCTAATTTCCATAATTTTATGGTATCACTTTTGAATGTTTTTGAGTTTGTGAAGAAAATAAATCTTTTTTAAAAAGCGATTTCGTGGCATCAAACTTATAACTGGCGCAGTCAAGCAGTCGGATCTGAAGTACGCGAACTCGAAAAGACTTTCCGCAAACCGTCGCGAACAAAGAATTTTCGGGACTTTTTCGGACTCTCGGTCAACTGAACTTGGTGACCTTCGTGAAGTGGCTGTGAGCACTAGAGTGGATTCCATCTTGGACACCCAGTCCATCGAGGAGCTAGGGTCAACGGCTACGAGCAAGGACACCGAAATTTGGGAGCACATTGCCCAAATTTGCAAGGATTCCAGTCTGGGGACGACACTCATCGCGGAACCAGATAGGATCTTTATAGGAGTGAGAGATGCTAAGGATCGCTTTATTAGAGTTGTAAGTGCAATTTATTTTATCAGTTATTGTTTCAATGAGTATTGATATATCGGAAGCCCTTGAGAATTTGGATTTAAATAGCGACTCTGACTCTCCAAATTTTCTGAGCTCCAATAATTTACCCCAAGTTACTTTAAGACCACCTATTTTCAACTGTAACCGTAGCAAAACAAATATGGCAAATTTTAAGCCTGAATACCTTAATTGTGTGCCTGATTTTGACGGCAATCCGAATGATTTGAATAGATTCTTGTCAGTGAGCGAATCACTGATAAATCATTTTTACGATAGAGTCAATACCAATAATTTTCAGAATATTTATATATTGAATTCTATACTTTCAAAACTGGAAGGAAATGCTCGTACCTTAGTCAATATCCAATCAGTTTCAACCTGGGATCAATTAAAAGCTTTGTTAACAACAAATTTTGATGATCAACGTGACGAAGTCTGTCTAAATAGGGACCTTGTTATGTTGAGGCAAGCTCAAAATGAGAGCCCTCAAAGATTTCATGATCGCGTTTTACACATCTCAAATCTTTTATGCAGTTTTGTCAATTTACATGAAATATCAGAAGACTCCAAAATTTTGAAAAAAGAGCTTTATCAAAAATTAGCATTAAAAACATTCCTTTCAGGCTTGAAAGAGCCTTTAGGTACCACGATCAGGTGCATGCGGCCAAATTCGTTGAATGAAGCCCTTCAATTAGTAATAGAGGAGGAAAATACGCATTATTTTCAGAATGTTTCATACAGATCTACACCTAAGCCAAACCAAGTTTCTACTAGGCCAAATTTTCAAAATTTTCAGAATTTTCAAAATTCTCAGAATTTTTAGAATTCTCAATATAGGCCAGCACGCCCAAATTTTAATATGCCTCACAACTTCAATTCTCAGACACCCAATAATTTTTTCCGTGCTCAAAATCCATTCCCATCCCAGCCCATCCCGATTCAACCTAGGCCAAATTATAATCAGCGTTTTCCAACGAACTCTGAAGTCTTCGGTCCCCAGCAACAAAGAAACTCGAATAGCAATGTTTTCAAGCCAAATTCTGCGAATGCTAGAATGCTTCCGCGGCCTACACCGATGAGTGTTTCAACACGAAATTCAACACGTCCGCCCTTGGCAACTGCAACAGCAAGTGCGCCACGCCCAGTTCGAATACTAATCAATGTGACCAAGACATTTATGCTCAGAATAACGCAAATTTCGTAGAAGAAACCGAAAATTTTCGCTCAGCCCGTCCCACTTCCGAACTAACGTAGCTCCAGAAAATATATCCTTTAACGCCAGTAACACAAGTGGTCTAAGTTATGTCATTTTACCAGAATATAACATCAAAATTTCAATAGATTCAGGTTCCACTAGATCTTTTATAGATCCCGATCCCGAGATTGCTTTCAAATTTTTCCCAAATCAAATCAGAAACGAACCTTTCATTGTTTCAACCGTATTTCAAAAATCCGCCCACAAATTTAGCGCCCTAGTGCCAGCTCCCAAAATTTTCAATTTTCCTCAACCAAAACAGTTGAAGTTTTACCTTTTCAAGTTTCATGATGTTTTCAATGGTTTAATTGATCTCGACAATCTTAAAGAATTAGAAGCTAGTCTAAACTATAGTGACGGCATTCTTGTTACCCCCCATGCTCCTATAAAATTGCTTTACCAAAAGACCAAAAATAATTTAAATTTTATTTCTATTGAGCCACGTACAGAGCGGATCATTAAGGTAAGAACATCCATTCCGCAAGGTGAAATTATTATCCCACATCAAAAAATTCACAATTGTGAAATACCAGAATGTTTGACTATTGCTAAAAATGGTTACGCCTTAACAACCATTCTCAATAACACAACAGAAACCGTAACACTTGACCTTTCCGAGCCCTTTTCTGTAGAATCATTCGATCAATGCATAGCTTCTGAATTTGAAATGAATAATATAAACGATTCCCCAGCTAAAAAATTGGACCTGTCAAAAATTAGGGTCGACCATTTAAATCCCGAAGAAAAATCGGTAATTCTTAATCTCTGTCAAGAATTTTCGGATATTTTTTTATAACGAAGACGAACCCCTAACTTTCACCAATAAGATAAAACACCGCATACGTACCGTTGACGAAACCCCGATTTATTCCAAGCCCTACCGCTATCCTTTTGTCCATCGGCAAGAAGTGAACATCCTCAGAGGAATACAAAACGAGAAATGTCTCGTTTATCTTGATGACGTCATAGTTTTCAATACGTCGCTGCAAGAACACCTAGAAAGTCTTTAACCGACTCCGTGAATCTAACCGAATTCCTACGAAAGGAAGTCGCATACCTGGTGTGATGGTAGTCTAAAACTAGATACATGCTGTCATGGCATTTCCTGTTGCTAGGTGATACTTGTTGTTAGGTAAAAATATGTATTTCCTGTACTTTATATTATTGCAATGTAAGCAGTGCAGCCGTGTCGTTGCACTGTGAATTGAATATTAATATAAATCAAAAAATAAACGGATTATGTTGTTGGCATCGGACGAGAGTGTTTTTTTTTCATCACGTTCTGAAGTTGAACCTTAAGTACCTGCCCTGGAGTAACAGCTATATTACATGGCGACCCTGCCAGGATGATTGCCTGCGGATCAGAAGAGGCCAGGACACTAGAGGATTCCAGGATAGCATAAGATAGCAGTATATCAGAAGAATCCAGGAATGTGTACTTAAACGAATTCTCGAGTAGCTGTTTCTCAGTTGGTTCACATTTCTTAGTTGGTTCATTTTCCCTCGATACATTGAGCTGGAAGGAAAATGGGAAAAACGCAGTTCAAGGAAGAAGTCATAATAGCACAAAGTGGAAACAGTGGAGGTGTTACAGCTGGTGGTCAACATGGCTTAGCTGAAGTGGATCTGCTCAAATTAGTGGGCGCTGCTGTGCTAATTGTCGGGCTGGTCTGGTGTTGCTGCCGTCGAGCGAAGAAATCCTTGGAGCTCAAAATTAGACAAGAGATTTGACGAAGTCAAGAACTCGCCTAGTGTTTTGTGTTAGTGCTGAGTGAGTAGACAATCGGTATGGTGTTCACCATGTGCAGACGAACCACATATTCGCCGTAGATTAACCACACGTAAGATAAGATAATTACTTATATTATCATTCATGAGTGCGGAGTTTAAAGAATTATTAGAACAGCTTGTTAAATTGAAAGCTATTTTAAAGAAAGAACCTCAAGAGCGTAGAGAAAATCTTGAGCGTGTTAACAAGCTTCTGAATGATTTAGAGATAATAAATATCCAATTTAGTCGACTAAAACTTAAATTTAATGAGTCCGAGCACCATGAGGATGTTGTAGGGGTTGTAAGTAGTTTAGTTAGAGAAATAACATCAAAGTTAAATTCATGTAAGGAAATTTTGTTAGGAAGGATAGAAAATATTACACAAAGCAGTTCAGGAAATGTCGATATACAATACAATACAATACAGTACAATAATTTATTTTCCAGTTGACAAAATACATTGTGTTGGAATAGTCACAAAAAAAAGAGAAAAAATAATAACATAATATAGTACTAGGCGATGAAAATCAGCCTAAGAGAAACTCATCTAGCTTATAAATACATAGCTCTACTAGAAGCTTTTTTAAGTGTGTCTTAAATATCTTTGAATTAGTTGATTCTCTGACGTATGATGGTAGCTTATTATATAATCTTAATCCTAAGCAATCTGGAGAATTATGTCCTACATTATATTTTCTATATGGTACATATACCTTATCCTTCTGTCTGGTACCTTTATTGTGAATATCACATATATGTGTTAATTTATTTTTTTCCCTAAATACATATGTACACATTTCGAGTATTAAAAGACCAGGTACAGTTAGTAGTAGTAGAATTAGAGCAAACGCAACCTGTTGATGTTGATAGTGTTATAGGTAGCATTCCAGAAACAACCATGTCATAAAGATTTGACATAAAAACTGCATCCTCCATTTTGCCTAACATGGACGGAAGCGAAGATGTCACCAAGCAACTGATTGATGGGATTGAGCTTTATAGCGAAATGTTAGACAATAATGGCAAGGCGATGCTTATCAAGTATATTCTTAAGGTTAAATTAAAGCAAAATGCCAAGGTACGTTTGGAGTCAGCTTATAGCACTACAGAGGCATTAGTTGTCGACATGAAAAAGCATCTCCTCACAAAAAAGTCGTCCGCTGCTCTGGCAACTCAATTATTTAATTCGAAACAGGGTAATAAAAGCATTGATGATTATGCCAAAAATATTGAAATGCTTATGATTGACTTAACCATATCTCAATCCGGAAATAGTAGTGATTTACCAATTCTCAGGTCGGTGAATGAAAAACACGCTATAAACGCTTTCACGAACGGTTTGCGAGATAATAATTTAAGAACAATAATTAAGGCTAGGAATTATGACAACCTAAAAGATGCTGTATCTGGTGCCAAAGATGAAGAAGTAGCAAATCTTTCAAATGCTTCTTCAGCAAATCTTTTTTATATGCGCAGTCGTCACCAAAATTTTCGGGGCGGATTTGCGGTCGGATCTATATTGTCAAACTCAAATGACAAACCTGTTGTTGACAACAAGTGTAAAGACATGAATTACCAACCAGGTGATAAAGTGCTATTACAAAATGACAATAAAGTGAACAAGTTGGATATATTGTTTAAAGGACCTTATACAATTGTGAAGGACAAAGGTGTTAATGTAATTTTAAATATCGAAGGTAAATCTGTAGAGGTACATAAAAATAGAGTTAAACGGTATAGAGATTAAGTGTAAACCTTAAGTTTGGTGTTGGGATTATAAAGAAAAAACGATGTCAGCCCATGTTTTTTCTTTTTTTTTTGCGGGGATAGTGTGATGGTATACAGTTCAATAGTCTAAAACTAGATACATGCTGTCATGGCATTTCCGGTTGCTAGGTGATACTTGTTCTTAGGTAAAAATATGTATTTCCTGTACTTTATATTATTGCAATGTAAGCAGTGCAGCCGTGTCGTTGCACTGTGAATTGAATATTAATATAAATCAAAAAATAAACGGATTATGTTGTTGGCATCGGACGAGAGTGTTTTTTTTTTTAATCACGTTCTGAAGTTGAACCTTAAGTACCTGCCCTGGAGTAACAGCTATATTACACTGGGTCACATTGTGGCACCAGAAGGTGTAAAACCAAACCCTGATAAAATCAGTGTAATACAAAATTTTCCTATACCCAAGACTACTAAACAAATCAAAAGCTTCCTAGGACTCCTGGGCTATTATCGTCGTTTCATTCCAAATTTCGCTCATTTCACCAAACCTCTCACCAAATGCCTCAAAAAAGGTGCAAAGATTATTCATGATGATGAATTTGTATCCTGTTTTGAGAGCTGTAAAAAATTGCTCACGAACGATCCTATACTCCAATACCCAGATTTCAGTAAACCTTTCAATTTAACTACAGATGCGAGTAATGTAGCACTAGGAGCAATACTGAGTCAAGGGCCAATCGGCAGTGATCTACCTATCGCTTTTGCCTCACGGACTTTGAATGACTCCGAAAGAAACTACAGCACAATCGAAAAAGAATTGTTAGCCGTAGTTTGGGCTACAAAATACTTCCGCCCTTACCTCTTTGGTCAAAAATTCAACATTATTACTGACCATAAGCCATTACAATGGCTATACTCCTTAAGCGATCCTTCCTCAAAATTAATGAGATGGAGAATTAAACTTGACGAGTACAATTTCAAAATTATTTATAAAAAAGGCAAACTTAATACGAATGCTGATGCTCTATCGAGAATAGAAATTCACACAAAAGAAACTGATGACTTTTGGAAACAAGTTGACGACATTTTAGGCGAAGCGTCAAACTCTCAAAATCAAAAGGTAACATTTGTAGATGCAAATTTGAATACCCCTCCTATGCAACAAGCCGGACCCACATCACCTCCTGTTATTCAATATATTAGCTATCCTAACCTTAATCCTGAACTTGACGACATATCAATGATCGTTAATTTAGATAATGAAGCTAACTTAACCGAATATCAAGAACCTTTGAACGCTATAAATGACACAAACAACCAGCAAGGCGATATTGATCAACATGACGAAACTAGGCATTCTAACGCCGATCAGCACCCCATTGTGGAAATATCTATATCAGAGCAACCTTTAAATTTTTGACAAAATCGGATTGCTATCAGTTCAGTTCTACACTCTCCTACAAAACCTAAAATTGTTATCCTGTTTGAGAAAAAGCAAAGGCTTCTAGTACAAATTTCAAAAAATAACCTCGAATCCGATGTTGTAAATTTTGTTAAAGAATATATAGTTCCCGATGTATTATACTACATATACTTTGAGGACCCTGACTTTTATGAACCTTTTCCTGTAGCCTTACAAAAATATTGTTGCGGACACGTGATGTGCCTGGCGGTGGCGTAGCCCTTTTGGGGCGAATATAGGCGGCCTTTGAAAATTATTGGATGATGGCGCGAGGCACTAAAAAATGGTTAGTTACCTTGGTTATCTGGTGGCGTTGGTTGGGTGCGCTGCTTCTTCTGACCCTGCAGGTGACCTGCTGCTGATGGTCACAAGGGTAGCGGAGGCGCGGCGAATATAAAAGGCGTATATCGATATATAAATGGCGGAACAGACAGCGTTAGCGCGACTTGTAGCGAGTCGAGAGTTCTTGGCGATAGATCTTGCGATGGATCTTGCGATAGTTCTAGCGAGACTTCTGGCGATAGTGGTTCTCCTTGAAGGTTGCGACTTAGCGCATGTCCCTTTTCGGACAACCAAAGGCGTCACCACCTCTTAGTGCCAAGGGGGTTTAAGCGATATAGTTCAACATTGACAAAAACAATTATAAAGCGAAAAAAGGTCACCCGGGTCGCAACATCTCGGCCAGCCAAATGCACGACAAAGGAGTGCATTTCTTAGCACTAATTTGAGGTGAAGAGAAAATAAAAAAAATTACAATTATGCGAGATATGAAAATGTACTAATACATAATTAAAGTGAAACGCCACAAACACAAAACAAGGAAGCTGTCAAGCTTCAATTAAGCGGAAGCGGGCAAAGCTTCACAAGTGGACGATGAAGCACGCTATTTGTGGTTTTCACCTGAGCGCTGCGAGCAACTCCGTCCGGGCCAAGATTTAATGCGACAATCCTAGCAAGAGGCCATTTTGTAGGCGGATAATTTTCATTTTTTATTAGTACAAGAGTCCCAATTTGCGGATTGTCAGATTTTTCTACCCATTTTGAGCGTTGTTGTAGCGTGTGCAAATATTCAACCGTATAGCGGCGCCAAAAATCTTGGTGAAGTCGCTGCAACAGCTGCCAGCGCGTTAGACGATTTAGAGGCGTTGCAGTTAAATCGGACGTAGGTAAAGCGGTTAAAGGTTCCGTAGTCAAAAAGTGACCAGGGGTAAGCGCGTGGATATCATCAACATCCGACGATACTGACGTTAGTGGGCGTGAGTTCAAAACAGATTCAATTAGCGAATGCCTCTCTCGCAGGCACCTCCCATATGGGGAGATGAGGGCACATTAAAGAACCAAAAAATATTTTCACGTTCTGCGGCGGATTTGACAAAACTTCGGATAACTGTGTTAGCTCCCACAAAGTTGGTGCCACAATCACTGTAGAGAGCGAAGCAACGACCACGTCGTGCAATAAATCGTTGCAAGGCGGATAGAAATATATCAGCCGAAAGATCACTTGCGAGTTTTAAATGGACAGCTTTGGTCGCTAGACAAATAAATAAACAAATATATGCTTTATGCGCGCCACGATGCCGCCCAAGCGTAATGGTGAGAGGGCCTCCAAAATCGACTCCGGTGTGAGCAAAGGCTTTCACTTGCGATACGCGACATGATGGAAGGTCGGCCATAAAGGGTTCAAAAGGCTTTGGACTAGTTTTCCAACAATTAAGGCATTTACTAATGACAGAATTTATAGCGCGGCGGGCAGACAAAATCCAGAAACGTTGCGTAATTAGAAAATACAAGTTACGCAAACCCACATGTAAATACCTTTTGTGATAAAAATCGATCAAAAGCGCGGTAAGACGAGCCTTTTGGGGTAACAAAATAGAGTGTTTTGCGTCATATGATAACGGTGAATGGTTTAAGCGGCCTCCTACCCTTAAGATTCCATGACAGTCGACAAAAGCGTTCAGTTTGCGAAGCTTAGAAAATTTATTATGCGCTGTTTCGTCAGAAAAGTATAAATTTTGAGTGCGTTTGACCAAAGCGTAGAGCGAATCATTTAATTCAGTTAACGTCAAAGATCCAGTGCGTTTTTGCGAGTGTTTAGTGGTATTGAAAATAAACCGTAAAATATAAGCGAGTATTCTTTGGCAGTTTTCGAACGACGAATTACTGTCCAAGAGCGTATCTAAAAAGTTGTTGTCATGGCGGGATGTAAAAAATGCGACCTTTCTCTCTTCTACCAGAGAGTCTGGATGGAAAATTTTCGATTCAATATTATCTTTGGCGTTTGTAACAAAGAAGGCGGGTAAAAAATCAGGACCTTGGAACCAGTTTGCGTAATTTATAAAATCTAGAGGTAAAGATCCACGAGATGCAATATCTGCGGGGTTATTTTGCGATTCAATATGATAACAACACGACGGCGATATATTTTCAGCTTTGTATGAAACGCGATTTGCAATAAACGGTTTCCAGCGATCAGGCGAGGAATGTATCCAACTTAGAACAATTTGCGAGTCTGACCAACAACAAATATTTTCAAATTTCATCAGACCTTTATAAGTGCGTAATATAAAAGCGATTAATTTTGCGGTTAATACAGCGGCTAATAATTCAAGGCGAGGAATTGTCAAATTTTTAATTGACGCTTCTTTAGTTTTGGCGCAAGGAATTTGGTTGCGATATGAACGTTATTTGACAAAATTCGGATATAGGCAACAGCGGCGTATGCCTTTTCAGACGTCACAAAATAAATGTAGTTCGTGCGTATAACCTTCATTTGCGATCACAGACTGGCGAGGAACTTCTAGTTTTGACAATTGCGAAAGTTGCGTTTTATACTGTCCCCACAATCGAGTAATTTCGACAGGCGGAGTATCATCCCAATTTAGACTACTCATCCACAATTTCTGTATAAGAATTTTCATGAAAATAGTGAGCGGAGATAAAAAAACCTAAAGGGTCATAAATGCGTGCGAGCTCTGAGAGCATATTGCGTTTAGTACTGGGCCTCTCAAGGAAAGAAACGGAAAAACTAAAAGCGTCGGTACTTTGATTCCATTGTAAGCTCAATACTTTCAGACTCGAATTTACAGTATCGGCATCAAATGTGCGTGCATATCTGGGGGAAAATCAGAAAGTAGATTAGGGTCATTACTCGACCATTTTCGTAGTGAAAATCCCCATTTTTGAAAACGCGAAATTAATTCATTGCGGAGTTTCAAGGCGGTAGTTTTGCATGAAGTGCCTGTACAAATGTCATCAACATATGTATGTTGAAGTATTGCGTTTGAAGCTAAAGGGTAAGGTTCACCTCCATCATTGACAAGCTGCTTCAAGGTGCGTAAGGCGAGATAAGGAGAAGGTCTCAGTCCATAAACCACAGTTAAAAGGCGATAATGATTCGAAGGTTGGTCGGGAGCGAACCTCCAAATTATGCGTTGATAATCACAATGCGACTTTTCAACTAAGATATTGCGGTACATCATTTTAACATCGGCACATAAGACATATTTATGTAAGCGGAATTGAAGCAATATCGTTGCAATGTCCTTCTGCAACTTTGGTCCAGTAGCTAGCGTGTCATTAAGAGACTGTCCATTCGGGACCGCGGCACTTCCGTTAAAAACAACGCGAAGTTTGGTAGTTGAACACGTAGCACATGATGATGAGGAATATAATAACAGTTGGGGGGAAATTCAGAATTTTCTATCAGTTCCATATGGCCTAACTCAATGTATTCGCGCATAAAATCGGAATATTGAGCATAA
This sequence comes from Callosobruchus maculatus, assembly GCA_951848785.1. Taxonomy (NCBI): domain Eukaryota; kingdom Metazoa; phylum Arthropoda; class Insecta; order Coleoptera; family Chrysomelidae; genus Callosobruchus; species Callosobruchus maculatus. The sequence continues at coordinate 2,159,387 of CATOUR010000085.1, read as the reverse complement.
ATATCGGGCTGTCGTAACAAACGACGCTCAAGACACGAAAATCTGCTTTCTGCAAGGTCTCGAATGGTTTGGTCAAATACCGGCAAACCATCACGGAAAGGCAGTGCGACAACATATTTTCCTTCATCGGTGCGTTTGTGCGTTTCAAAAAAATGATTCTCACAAAACTTGTCTTCAACTGAAGAGCAAGCATATTAGTAGAGTGTAAAAGATAGTTCTGAAACATACCCCCCACTCTCCACGCCTGTAGACCCCCCACCATTAGCCCCCCACCCATACCCCCTCTCTTCACAAATTCTGAAACAGACCTCCCACTCTCCACGCCTGTAGACCCCCCACCATTAGCCCCCCACCCATACCCCCTCTCTTCACAAATTCTGAAACAGACCTCCCACTCTCCACGCCTGTAGACCCCCCACCATTATCGCCCCACCCCCTCTCTTCACAAATATAGCCACCTCTCTGATGTATTAGAATGTAGTATATCCTCCCACCACCGTCTTAGAACATAATTAAACCTCTCTCCAATAAGAACGCCCCAAGACCATTAATTGATAACCGGTTTGAGTGGAGGTGAGTGGGTTTTCAGTATAGGTTCAAGGGAACCAAAATGAAAGAAGCGTAAGCCGGTGTGATCGAGTTCAATAAACTGTTGAATGATGGTCATGCACCTGAGAAACCTGTTTGAGCGGATGTGAAGCGGTTTGATGGGGTTCAAGAAGATTCAATGAACTTGCGCTCCGAATGCCACACTCCTAGACCATTAATTGATAACCGGTTTGAGTGGAGGTGAGTGGGTTTTCACTATAGGTTCAAGGGAACCAGAATGAAAAAAGGGTAAACCGGTTTGATCGAGTTCAATAAACTGTTGAATGATGGTCATGCACCTGAGAAACCTGTTTGAGCGGATGTGAACCGGTTTGATGGGGTTCAATAAGATTCAATGAACTTGAAGTGGAAATCAAGCAGAAAGAAAAGATAGTAAACAGGTTTGGTGGGGATAATCTCCATCAGCGATGAATATAGATGGCTTTAAAAAGGAAGGAGGTTAGTACAGCTGCAACTCTTGAAAGTATTAGGCATATGAAAAAATCGGTATAGACTACAAAGGCGAACATTTGCTGTGTTGTGTAAAATGAAGTGTCCATTGTGTTAGAAACTTTTTGCATCGAAGTCATCGCTTAGCCGTCACAAAAAAGAGAGCTGTCCGTTTAGATTTGATGTAGTGTCGAGCAGCAAAAGGCGAAGGGTTGGAAGTAGCAATGATCCAACACCATCAACATCGGGAAGCAACGGTCAACCAACGCTCGATCATAATGCAGACAACCAAAGTGATAGAGTGGGTGGGAGACGGTGTGAAGCCAATGCATCATCAACATCTGTAACTGATCAGGGAGCAGACAATCAAAGGCGACGGAAGAGACGATTGGAAGCAACGGGAACCGCTGTAGCACCAGGTGTGGAGAAGGTAGCAAGTGCATTCAAGTCTAGGATCTGTACATATCGTTTTACAACCAATGAAGAAGTGAAGTTGGACTGTGATGCATTTTTTCAAGGAGTCAAAGAAAAAGTAATTGCTATTATCAAACAATACCGAACAGAATATCAGGCATTAAAAGTAAACTGTGAGCTTTTTGGTATTTATAGCAAACCAGAGAAACAGACTACAGATATAAAATCTTTTAATACAAAAAACAAAATTATTGTGATATCAACAGCGTTGGATGAAATATATGAAGAATTCAAGACAGAAATCGTAAATAAGTGTGGAACATTCGAAGAAAAAGAATCAGGGTGGTTGTTAATGAGTTTATTATATTTGGAGGTAAATATAAACCAATATAATCCTTTAAGAGCAGGAAGCTTCATCAAGCTAGCAAAACAAATAGAATACAAGAGGGCTGTGCTGAATATCCAAAACAAAGACCAGTGTTGTTTTGCGCACTCGATTGTAGCAGCTCTTATACCACCGATGGGGCATCCATGTAGATCTACATCTTACCCACATTTCTCAAGTTTATTGAATTTTGATGGTATAGATTTCCCTGTACAGCTGAAAGACATACCAAGATTTGAAAAACAGAATAATATCTCCATCAACGTGTTTGGATTGGAGTATGAGTACAAAACAAATATATGGAAGGTTGTTGGCCCCCTATACTTTACATCTGGAAGAAGAGCCACTCATGTAAATTTATTACTACTCACAGAAAATGGTGAACATCACTATTGTCTGATCAAAGATATGTCACGACTAATCTCCAGACAAAGGTCACGGCATGTGGGTCGCATTTATATATGTGATGGATGTCTACAATGCTACGATGCAATGGAAAAATTGAAACGACATCAAACTTATGATTGCAATCATGTTACAACGAAGCTACCAACAACAAATATGAGTTTGAACAAGTATGGAGAGTATATACCAAAAAACAAATTAAAATTCACTAATCTAGAGAAGCAGTTAAAAGTCCCCTTTGTAGTCTATGCCGATTTCGAAAGTATGCTGAAACCTATTCAGTATGCTGAGCCGAATAGTGAAGACTCGTTCTCAGTAAAAACGTTCGAGCATGTGCCGTTTTCATTCTGCTTCTATATAAAATGCTCATTCGATGATTCTGTATCACAAATAGTACAATATAGAGGACTCGATGCTGCTGAAAAATTTGTAGAGAAACTAGAAGAACACGTAGTTAGACTATATCATACATATTTGAAACAACCAAAAGAGATGTTACCACTGACACCACAAGAAGAAGATGAATTCAAGAAAAGCACAGTGTGCCATGTGTGTGAAAAAGAGTTCCAAGAAGCAGATATCAAAGTTAGAGATCATTGTCACCTGACAGGGAAATACAGGTTTGCCGCTCATTCAGTGTGCAATCTCAACTATAAGCTACCACGCTTTGTGCCTGTGTTCCTGCACAACTTAAGTAATTACGATAGTCACCTATTTATAAAAAAACTAGCATTAGACAAAGAAAAAGTAGACGTCATTGCACAAAACAAAGAAAAGTATATTTCGTTTTCAAAAAGGATTTTAGTAGAGCAAGGAAATCAAAAAGAAGACAATGTATTCATGAAGTTGCGATTCCTGGATTCATACAGGTTTCTACCCAGCGCACTGGATAAATTAAGTGAAACGTTAGCCTCAGAGGAATGCTGTGAAATAAAAAATTTTTTTTCAAATCAAGATGAATTCAATGAAATAAGAAAATAAGGAATTTTTCCATATTCATACGTTGATTCCTGGGAAAAACTAAGTGTCACCTCGTTACCTAGCAGAGCTGAGTTTTTTGATATATTGCGGGGTGAAAACATTACTACTGAAGAATATAATCGAGCTTGCTACGTTTGGAAGCTTTTCAAGTGCGAAACGTGCTGCTTTTAGCAGATGTGTTTGAACGTTTTCGTATAGTGAGTTTGACGACGTACAAGTTGGATCCAGCTCAGTACTTCACAGCACCTTCGTTGGCATGGGATGCAATGTTGCGTAAAACGAAAGTGGAGTTGGACCTGCTAACAGATGTGGATATGCTCCACTTTTTTCGAAAGGCTATCAGAGGAGCTTTGAGCCAATGCAGTCAAAGAGCTGCAGAAGCAAACAACAAGTTCATATCAGATTATGATGAAACAAAACCCTCCTCATATGTAGTTTACCTCGATGCCACGAATCTGTATGGAAAAGCAATGTCACAGTGCTTACCAACCGGAGGTTTCAAATGGTTAACAGAAGGAGAGATTGAAAGCTGCAAGTGGTCCACTGCCGATGAAAACAGTAAAAAGGGGTATATTTTAGAAGTTGACTTACTGTATCCAGAGCATTTACATGACCTCCACAACGACCTTCCTTTCTGCCCTGAAACAGCTGTGCCACCCAAAGGAAAACACAAGAAGCTTCTGGCCACATTGAAAAATAAAACCAAGTACGTCATCAACTACAGAAATCTACAACAGTGTTTACAACATGGGCTACAATTAAAAAAAATACACAGAATTCTTGAATTTGACCAATCACCCTGGCTGAAAAGTTACATTGATCTAAATACCATTTTGAGGAATAAAGCAAGTAGCAAATTTGAGAAAGATTTATTCAAATTATTCAATAATGCAGTATTTGGCAAAACGATGGAGAATCCAGACAAACGTGTTGACATCAGACTTTGTACACACTGGGAGTCAACTCAAGGAAGTGTTGGAGCACAAGATTTGATTAGTAAGCCGAATTTCAAATCAGTTTCCATATTTTCCGAGAATCTAGTCGCAGTTCAAATGTCTCCCATAGAAATTACTTATGACAAACCATTATTTGTGGGCTTCACTGTATTAGAGATAGCAAAAAATATAATGTACAGCTTTTACTATGACTATATCAAAGCTAAATATGGTGATGATGCTGTACTATGCTACACAGATACAGATTCGTTAGTGATGCATATAAGAACAGACAACTTTTATGATGATATGAGAAGTAATATCAACTATTTTGATACATCGAATTTTCCAGAAAATAATATACATGGAATTACGAAGACCCCATCTGTGGTTGGAAGAATGAAAGATGAATATGCGGGAGCTCCAATTCACAAATTTTATGGCTTAGGTGCAAAAACATATTGTATAAAACTACAGGACGGTGATATCAAAAAAGCAAAAGGTGTGAGAAATAGTGCTATCAAAGAGTTAACTGTAGCTGATTACAAGCACATAGTTAAGGAAGGAGGAAACTTGTACAAGAAAATGTTTGTCTTTAAATCATGTTTGCACACTATTTACACAGAGCTGAAGAACAAGGTAGCTTTGACGAGTGTAGATGACAAAAGGTATTTTGTTCCTGGCAGTATTCATACTATGGCTTGGGGGCATCACGCAATCCCAGTAATTGAAAGATACAGACAAATCGAAAACCAGATAGAGTTTGGGGATATGCTTGATACACTTGTCCAACCTAAAAGTAATGATAAACAAGAAGACAAAGAAGAAGAAGAAGAAGAATTTTATATCGCTGAGTTTGACTTGAAACTGCTTTAACACCTCCCACCACTAACCACATCCCCTCCTACATCTCACCCCTCCAGTTATACAGACGTAGATGTATTAACAGGCCTGCGGTCATTCATGGTACACATAGTCAGCAAACATGTGGCGTGCATACAGTCATACAGTATCTGTGACGGATTTCACCAGCGCGTTAGACTACCTCTGTGATGAACTCAGTAAAAATCGTTGGGAGTACGACCACGAAGCAATTTACGGTATGGAGCGATGGTGGTCGATGGAAGAGTGCCAGAAACGAGCAAAACTGGAAGGTACAGCGCTCGAACTTACAGAACTGTACCAAGAAGAGAAGATCTGCGGAGAATGTTGGATAGGAGCCATCATTCGCCTGAAAACATACTTTCCAGAAATCAGACAAGTCTTCCGATTTCTACCTGAAGATGTTCAAATACGAATCGCTTTTCCTGAGGAACCAGCCACCTGTGAGTTGGAGTGTCGAAAACAAATCCAGACTGTAGTTGAGGGTGTTGAAGACAGCGAGACACCAGGTCCAGCAGAGACACAAGGCACAACAGATACACAAGGTCCAGCAGAGGCATCAGGTCTATCAGAAACACCAGAGTCTACAGATATACTTGCTCCAACAAGTGTAATGGATTGAGAAGAAGCATAATGTTTGATTATGGCATGGTTTTTTCTTTTTTAAAACAATAAAACTATTTGTGATACAGAACCTTATGTGTTGTTATTGTCATACTCACGCACTATCAATACTCACTCTCCAATTACGCTGAGAATAAAAAAGATACAGAGCGTGTACGTAATTGCACAGTCACAACCCCCCTCCACTAAAGATATTGAGTTATATTGATGCAACATATCGATGATTGCTTAGTTGTCTCGAAAACACTGTAAGTCATGTGTGGTGAAGATCACTCAGTGAACTTTAAGCAGTTCAATTCTTTAGATAAACGTCTATTAACATTTAGTAAGTAGCCAAATCACGTCGACCCCCTACCTATCGCTCTAGCTGGATTCTTTTACACTGGAAGGGGTGACATATGTCAAGCATTTTGTTGTGGAGTTAAACTGTATAATTGGAGAAAAGGTGATTGTCCTATCAAGGATCATGTTAAGTATACAAAAGGTTGTGTTTATGCAAAACACATCAATAAACTGTTACAACGCATGTGTGTGCGGAAGGAGGAGGAGAACACTAGTGTTTATTCAAAACTTCAGAGGATTCCTGTGATTACAGCGATGTTGTGTACCCTAGTACTGCTGGTTTTATACCTCCCACTTCTCAGCAGTGCACCGGTATATACCCCCCACAATCAAACGATGACTAGACACTGGTTCAAAAGTGGTGAAGACAGTGTGAAGTGGTACAGTCAACAGTGGATCAGCCAACTATACTCAACGACTAGTGAAATGTTTACCCAGCAAAAAAATCCAGTGTTGAAAGAGAGTTATTCATACAACATGGTGGACAGCAGCACTCAGACCAGCCATAATGCAGTTGTGGTACTAGGTGAAAGAAGATATCCGTTAAACAAATCAAAAAGCAAACATGTGACCATTGGAGTTTATCCTGCATACAATTACTCGCCTGGAATTAAGCTGATGGGGGTTAAAGGTGATAACATCGTGTTTACTGAAAGTGAGTGGAAAGAGTTCCTGGATTATCAAACCGTTATATCCCATAACATGTATGCAACGGATGCAAGTGCACCAATTCTGACGAGCTGTTGCTCCATCAACTTTACACACATTTCCGGTACACCAGTTCTAAAATTGACAAAAGATGGCTCAGTGATATACCTGGGATACGAATCTTTGGCATCGCTGTGGAACTTGCTACCAGTTGTGAATCACATCGTTGAACTCTTCAAACTACAAAAATTTGGAAACTACTTTAGAGTGTTACAGAACGGGCTTCAAACTCAAGGTGGGGATCTTATCACAAATGCAGCCAATTTACTACATTCAGCAGAGAGTTTTCCAACAGAAAATACTACCATGGCGATGGAGTTCCTGTACGTCTATGAGAACACCTTCAAAGAAGAATGTAATTGCCACTAATAAATGTAATGTTAGATATTAGTTCAGCATTTCTGCTGTAAATAAAACTATAAGAATGGTAAAAACAGTTTATTTTTTGAATAACCTATGACATAATGAAAGTATCATATAAAAAATAGACATTTGACAAGGAACATATGCATGTATCTTTGACGTGGTAAAAGCAGCGCGCTGGACCTTCAGGTAGGCGAGGGTGTTCATCCAGTTCGATTATCGGTTTTACTGAATACTGCCTTACATAGTTTGCTTTTTCTCTCCCCTTCACAAAAATTTGGTTTGCTGTGGACGTTAACTCCTGGAGGATAGTAGATACCTTATGAAGTGGTGTGAATCCAGAAGCCCATGGAATGCAGTGATGATGATTTATCAGCCATCGAGCTTGCGTTTGCAGGTCACGTGGTAATAGGTCCCAAGGAAACGGTGGTTTAAAAATGTAGTGACAGATTTTAACACCATCAAAGGCAGCCAGCTCTTTCACAATGAACTTATTGTGCTCCAATTTGAAGCCCTGTATGTCCACAATGAGATTCATAGTTTTAAATCAGCAAACTGTTTCACAACACGCTGTTTCAAGCAATAAAAGTTTAGTGCTTTTCTCAGAGCCCTGAGCTTTTGCAGATGCCTTGTTAAAGCTTTTCGGTACGCTTCCATGATTTGAATGAGTGGTTGGTCTGGTAGCTTAATGATTTTATAGTCTAACGCTGTTTAACTATCTTTGTTAGAGGGTTGTAAAAAAAAGCCGGTCATGGAGCAGGAGACAATACGCTGAGGTGTTCTCGCCAGTTTCAAATTCAATTCGCATAACAACAGACCCAGTTTGAATACTTTCCTTCTGCTTAGAACAATCAATATGTGTCAGTGGTGCAGTAGTTGCAAAGTCCTTAGGGGTGAAAAGTGGTTCATTTCCAGTTTCATAATACGAATGACGAAATTTTGAAAACATGTCATACATGGCAGCAAATTTTTGATTTGGAAAGTCCAAATATAAATCATTATAAGGATATCGATTCGAATTTAAAAAAACTCGAATATTGGTTAGCTTGGAGTGGTCAAATGTTGACATATTGGATTGCAATTTACCTTTTTTATCTGATTGAAAGGCAATTATCACATGCCTAGGGGTTTCTAGTTTGGTACTAGTTTTAACTGGCCAAGTATGTCTGGTAGTTTGTGGTAGGGAGGGATACTCTACAAGCTCCCAGCTACGGAAGTAAAGCGGTATATCAACATTTTTGTTTACCAGTTTTGTTAGAGCTAACTGTTCTGGTATATCAACCGAAACGTGGGGTACTCGCCACTGAATTTTCTCTATAGTAATTTTGGGTTGTTCATCTGCAGTTGTAACAACTGCATCAACGTCATCATTACTACGAATTAAAACTAGTTCCTGTTTCATATTCAGAATTATTTTTCTATAGTCTTCAAAAAATCCCATCCACATGCTTAATGGAATGCAAACATTAAATTTACCAGCACTGGAAAAGTGTGTTTCTTTTGGAAACCAACCAGCATTTTGTAGCCGCAAACTCTCATTTTCATTGTAAGACAGATACCCCTTCAAGGTTGAAGTGAGTCCCACGTTTCGAACCGAATCCACTACCACTCCATTCAACTCATACCGAACTTCTCGGAACAAAAAGCTAAAGGCATTGTTGATGAATTTCAAATTTGTAGATGGTGAACCATCAGCCTTATTTAAGGCTCCTTCAATGTATACAAAACTTTGAGAAGGTAAAGTAATGGCGTCCAGCTCCTGGATACCAATTCTAATTTCATCGTTATGATCAAAGTTGGCATTAATATATGGTTGATAGGTGTGGTACTCCAGCTCTGTTATGGATCTATCGATCAGTGGTGATTCGGTAACATTTAAAATACTCATTTTTAGAGCAGCAGTTGAAGCCCCAATGACTTTAAATATTGTTTGTTTTCCTTGGTCAAGGTGCGACGACGTGATGTAGCGTTGACTGGTCCAACACTGATGTCGTAAAATCTTCGATTCAGGTTTTTATAGGTTTTTTCCGTGTGGTATGGAACGTTGTATCTAATTACCATTATTTGATTTACGTAAGTGCAGACGGATAGTAATAGTTTCGTTTCTGAAGTCCACAAGATCGTTGTCTTGATCAAGCACTTTACAAGTTAACGTGGTGATAGTCTTGACAGTCACAGGAAAATAAAGCACAGTTTGTGGAGCTTCTATGATTTTATACCCTACACCGGTGCCAGGGAAAAAGTGGTGAACTATATGACTAGGTTGCCTATTCGTGAAGGAACCTGTTGCTATGCTACAATCGATACACAGTGAATTTACTTTCAAAATTTCAACGGGGAAATCGGAATCATAGAACAAGTTCCTTTGTAATACTTGGGGCTGAAAACCTAACAAGCGTCCAATAGTATTTGCTGGAGTAAAATCGGTATCAAAATTTGCTCTTAAAGTGACGGTTGATGACGCCTGGTTGGCAGTAAGTGTTATTTGCAACCCAGCTGGAAGTTTGCGTTGAAGAAAAGCAACTATGTCTGATATTTCATATGTACCAACAGGAATTTTAAACGAAACCCTATCTGTCTCAAGTGAGGTGGTCGAGTAGATGAACGTATTGTTGGAGTCATTGATATTAGGAATTACGTTGAATGATTCAAAGTTGCATAAACCTATTTCATACTCTGCATCATCAGCTAGCTCGATTGGAGGATTGAAGTCAGCTTGGAGAGTAGAAGAATTACCGGTAAGAGTAAATGTCATTGACATGATGTAGCAATATTCAGTGGAGGAGCATTGGGCTGACCTTATATAGGAATCTCAAGCACAGCTGCCCACAGTTGTGTGAGTTAAATGATTGAATAGTCTCATAGTTGTACTCTATATCTGTGACATCGTTATTGCTGTAAAAGTATTTAACAATTTCTTTCGGAGGACGTAAGTTACCGTAAGAATCAAAGTATATGACATGATTATTGTTTTTCAAATAGGCAGTCCAGTGAGAACCACTACCCGTTGAGACATCTAAATTAATGATACCACACTCTTTAGCACGAATTCTCCTAGGTAAACTGTCTCTCATCAAAACCCCCCTAAACTTTGGAATCTTCATTTTTTTGCAAATTCCATCAAATCTATGTTCGTTAGAGCATGTCTAGGAAGGCGAATTAGCAGTTTTTTTTATATGGTGCCAAATATAAACCTTTTCCTTGTTTAGCAAGTTCTAATGCTAGATTGTGTCGCTTCTGTTCCGCCAGCTGAGACTGACTAGCCTTTGCATCATTAACAGCTTTTGCGATTGATGCTGCCCCCCTCCAAGTGCACCTAGTGCACCCAGAAGTGGGAGAAGTATAGGTAGAAATCCTCCTGTTTTAGGAATCGGAAGCAGTCGAGATTTTTTCACACTGCGTCGTTTTTTCCTTAGACCATGCCCAGTCTTTTTCGCCTTACGGCTAAACTTTTTTTTACGCATACCAAGACCTAACTTTTTCTTGATGCTCATAGCAGCTGTGACACCTAGTGCAGCTACCTTTTCACCTATTGATGAGTCAGATGCCACTACTCGTTTGAGAGCTTGATCACGTAAGATTGTGTCCGCTTGACGACGAGTATTGCTATCTTTGGATGATGCGTAAGCAATATCGTGTTTTTTACAGGCGTTGTTGAGTGGATTTATTCCAGTATCACCTCGCTCAAGGCGTTGTTGCAGGGCAGTACCTGGCCCGCAAAATCTGTAGGAGGGTAGATGTAATTCAAAAGGGAGCTTATCTATAACAGAGTCCAATAAACCGGTACCTTTCGCTGCCACTGCTCGTTTGTTACTGTTCAATAACTTGCGATGAATCATCATTTTTATACTTTTTATCAGGTATAAAGTTAAGTATGCTGAGAAGTTTGGCATCAGTACTATTTATAGCTTCGAAGAATGAAGGTGGAACCATCAGTCGTACAATTACCTGTGCAAAATTATGACGGGATTGCTCAGGAACATCTGCTTAGAAAACATGGTCATCTTTTCAATGGAGCTTCTAAGCGAGCCTTAATTGTCGGTCCTAGTGGATCAGGGAAAACAAATGTCATGATAAATGGATTGCGACTCGAAAACGTATACTTATACTGCAAGTCACTGTACCAACCTAAATATCAGTATTTACGCAACTTATTCAAACCACTGAAGCAAATAGGGTACTTTGAATATAGTGAGGATGAGAATATTGTATCACCAGAACTCATCAAACCAAACGCTGTTATTATTTTCGATGATGTTTCCTCCTGCAGTCAAAATATCATTAGACAATATTTCAGTTTTGGACGACACCGAAATACAGACTGCTTCTATCTTTGTCAAACGTATACTGCAACACCCAAGCATAATTTGAGAGACAATCTCAACCTGTTGATTTTATTCCCACAAGACAATTTGAATTTGAAACATATTTATGATGATCACATAAGTTTGGATATGTCTTTTAACGAATTTAAAAATTTGTGTTCGTTATGTTGGCAAGAGCCACACAGTTTTGTAGTGATCGACAAGGATGCCCCCAGGAACTCAGGACGGTATAGAAAGTGTTTCACCAGCAACATTAATTTTTAGAAATCTTATATAAATATTGTTTACTCAACCATTTTCGTAGTATAAAACAAACATTTCGTATAGAAACATGGATCCTAAATTAGCAAAAGAGTTGATCAAAACAAGAAAAGCTGTCAAGCAAAAATATCTGGCTCTGAAATCAGATATAGCTGATACAGAAAGTGAGCTACACAAGCGGTTCAAACCTATATCAGAGCCCTTGCAGCAACTGCTTGAGAAGGTTGAAGTACCTAAAATTAAACAGGAACCGACAAAAGTAGAATCAACAACATCTACACCTAAAAAGTTGGATTCACTCCGTAAAGAATTGAAAGAAGATTTGTACACAAGATATCTACCACCGGTAGGAGTAAGCTTTCTGGAGGACACATATTCCAATCTCCCAGATCCCAACACCGTTTCGACACTAGAGGAGTATGATCCTAATTCAACAATATTCGATAGAGAAAATCAGTCAATCAATCAAGCTGTCACAAATGCTCGACAAGAATTAGAGCAACTGATTGATGCACCTGGATATGAATCATACCTTGAAAGTTTTGACCCCTCGACAGTATGTAGATGCGTCTCTGCGCGGAGATGAAAAAGATTTCGATCGCACTTATGGCTTAACGCATGATCTTGATACCGATAAGTTTAATCTGGGTAAAAGCTTAGTCACTTTCGATGGACCAGATATAGTAGTTGAAAAGATAAAATATAAAGGTACGCCAGGTCTCTATGAACTACTTTTCAAAAAGAACCCCTTTGGATTCACACAACATGATTTAACTCAATATATGGATATGCTAGCCCGTACTAATACATACCGGAGAAATAATGAGCCCCATACTCAAATACAGGGGACCACAATACCTAAGTATAGGAATATAATCAAACCATATTTACAAGAACACAACATACTAAAAGGTGTGACGGATTACAGACCAGAATCATTTGAGAAACCTGCTCCACCGAAAGGTCGGTTACGAAGAGTACATTCTTTTAAAGGAAAAGGAATGCTTCGCCTTACGAATAATCCAATTGACTATGTCTATTATAACGACCCCAATGAGTTGATCCCTCGCCTTCGAATTTTAATTGCCTCAAAATTAGCGGGAAACAATTCACATCAGAATGAGATACTTTCTATACTGGAGGAGCTCCGGGAATTAAAAATTATAAAATAAATGTGAGGACTCAAATCTCTTCATTAAGGTTTGGACAGCTACACTGTAACAATGCCTGTCGATAAATTTGGAAGACATATTTTTCATTCAAAAAACAATATTATTTCATCTTTATTCACGGATTTTCTAACAGCAAACTTATATAGTTTGTGTGCATTACCTATTTATTCTACTACATCTGAAGGGATGTTCTATACATTCGGTGATAATGAAAAAGATTATATCGTCCCGGTGGCAGGGATCGTGGATAGTCTTTCTCTACCAAAAAAAGTTAGGGTAACACGTGATTCACGCTCGATTACCGCCAATACTATATTACAAAAAGGTGACATATTACAATTTTACACAAGTCGAGACCCTAAACCCAACCTCGACGCTCACATTGTACTTCGATGCCCACTAGTAAAACAATGATGAACTTTAAAACACAAATTGTTCAAGAACTACATAAACCCGCTAGAAAAACATACCGACGTCGTCGAGTTATTGTAAAAGGGCTAAATGATCTTCTACAGGCAGATCTCGTGGAAATGCTTCCATACTGGAAGACTAACAAAGGATTTCGTTACATCTTAATTGTTATCAACGTCTTTAGTAAATTTATGTGGGCGCAACCGGTTAAAAGAAAAACAGGAAAAGAAGTTACAGCAGCCATGAATAACATTCTTGCGCAAATGCCAGATATACCAAAAAATTTGCAGACGGATTTGGGGACAGAGTTTTACAATAATGACTTTCAGAAATTAATGAAACAATACAAAATTAATCACTATAGTACATACTCTACAATGAAAGCAAGCGTAGTTGAAAGAGTTAATCGTACGTTGAAAAACCATATGTGGAAGCCATTCAGTCTCCAAGGATCATACAGATGATTAGACCTTCTACCGAAGATAACTGACGCATACAATGCCACAATACATCGCACAATTCGAATGAGGCCAAAAGATGTTAGCAAAAAGAACGCCAAACTCCTCTTGAATACGGTGTACAAGCGTTTGAAGACCATTGACCCCAAGGGCGTCAAATATCAACCAGGTACTCATGTGCGGGTTAGCAAACATAGAACAACCTTCAATAAGGCCTACACACCAAACTGGTCCAATGAAGTCTTTAAAATCAGAAAAGTTCGCTATACAAACCCTACAACTTACCTGCTGGAGGACGAAGATGGTCAAAATATCTTGGGTAGTTTTTATACCCCTGAACTTCAGAAAGTGAAATATCCAGACGTGTACTTGGTTGAAAAAATTTTGAAACGGAAGGGGTCGAAGGTTTTAGTCTCATGGTTTGGGCTAAATAAGTCTTCTTGGATCGACAAGAAAGATTTGTATAAGTGAAAGTATTGTATGTTTTGATGCTGTAACAATTGAGTTCTAATTTTTAATAAAAAAGCATAATTGTATTCAACGTCTTTTTTTATTTCTACTTGATGAATTACAAGAGGTGAGGTTTAAATGTAACAACTTGTCTTAACACGTGAAGAAATGTACATACATAACATGTCTACAATGGATATAATAAAACAACTCATACCCCCAATTATACATATCAAAAATAATTACAAAAAATAAAAGCCTCCCTCCATTGTTATAGATCTGTGTGAGTTTGGAATGTATGAATGTATTATTATTGCCCCATTTTTTCTTCAATTTAGATATAACATTCTGGGCATAACCCTGCAATATACTTGACACACTTATATTCTCAAATCGCTCATTATACACTTTGTCTCTATGGTTTCCACACAACACTCTGTCTAAAACCTGTGCAGTTTGCGTCACGCGCTGCTCAAATCTACACCGGTCTGCTAAAGTCTGTTGCCACGTTCCTTGTCGCGCAAATCTTGCCGCGGTGGACCACACAACTATGTATCTTGTGATGTTATCGTCACAAAAACTAACATGTTTCATGTTACAAGATGGTGGAGGGGGGGTCTTCACATACTCCTCTTCCTGTGGCTTACAATTCATAAGCACAAACTTGTCGCCTTCCATCTGACAAAACTGTGATTTGTAGAGAGGTTGCTGTACTTACGGGAACTTGTTGATCCTCAGCTTCAAACTGTTCTTTTAAAAAACAGTATAACTTTGGTGGCAGTCGACTCATCTGAGGGTAAAATAAACATATCCTACCAGCTTCAAAATCTCTAACCGCTTTGTACAATGTTTTGAGCCGTTCCATCTTTGTAAATGCTCTGGAATATTTGTTTTAGATTGTCACTCGTCAAACTCATTTTTTATTTGCGCTTTCATCGCATCACAAACATTGGTTGAGTTCGCCATTTGTTACCTCTATACAACTACTGAGAGATCTGCGCTGGAGCCCCATTTTATAATACTTCAATCCAAACGAAAAAATCTTTGTCGTCAACCGTTTTACGAGGTCGCGTTTTCCGTAATGGTGGAAGTTGCTGAGGGAGGGGTGGTTGGAACATAAAGGATACCCCTCGTAGTGTAGATATTGCTCAGCTTCCCCACATAGTGTAGATATTACACAGCTTCCCCTCGTAGTGTAGATATTACTCAGCTTGCCCTCGTACAACGCTACTGAGCTCCATTTTGTGGTCGTGGATTTGGGGTGATAAATTACCGTTATTATACACCTCTACCAAAACTGGTACAGCTGCAGGTAGGTAGGACCCGTTTTTCGGTCGCCGGTCGCCGAATGTTGATAACCAGTCTTGACTTTCACTCTAACCGTGTTTCACCCATCGGAATGGGTCGCGCCGTGGATTCGCTGTCGTTTTCCAATACAACGTGAAGAATGTGGGACTTATTGTAATTAGTTATGATGTGTTTTTGTGGTGGTATATAGAGGCCAGTCTTCTTTCGAGTAAGTGTGACTTTACAATTGTTCACCCATTTAGTTGAAAGACAATCTTGTCTTAATGTATGGTAGACCAGAGATTTTTTCATTTATTGAAATAACATAACAAAATCAATTTTTGAAGTTCAGCCATATTTGTTGTTGTTGCATCTCTTTGTCAATCTTCTTTTCATAGTACTCTTTTCATAACACTCTGAACGCATTTTCTGTTTTGTTAAATCAAAAACGAAGTTATCAGTTAAAAATATTTATTAAGATTATCAATTAAAAAATAACAACTTAAAAAGCAACTTAAAAATAACAACTTAAAAATAACAACTTAAAAATAACAACTTAAAAATAAGAACTATACAGAAACCATAATAAAGAAAAGATGGAAATTTTGAGATCTATAAAATAAAAAAATAAAAAAGCGAAATGAATCTCTCAAAAAATCAGCAAAAATAAAAAAATCAGCAATAAACTATGTGCTTAAATTGTGACATAAATTGATAAAATCATCAATTTTTTTTAATTTACTTTCTAATTTTAAAATTTTCATTCTATGTTTATTAATTTTTCTTTGAATATCCATCTGTTTTTTTTTATGTTTTCTGGCTAATTGCAACCCTCTACCTTTTAAATTGTTCACTTCCTGCAGGAAGTTTTCTGCCTCGTCGCTTATGGTCGTATTAAATTCATCTTCCCCCGCGGTTTCCTCAGTTTCTGTTTGCTCCTGACGACTGCGTATCTATAACGAATAAAAATAATTTATTCCTAAGAATTCTGTTCCTGTAAAAAGCCTAAGAGATTATTCTCACAAAATCCTAATATTGTAAAAACCTAAGAGATTGATCTAACAAAATCCTAATATTGTTTTTCAAGTCTTGAGGTAAGGTTTGAAGCACTGAAAGTAGATCAAATACTGATAACTCTTACTATATCATATATTTAATTAATAGAGCTTTAAAACTGTACTTATTCATTTATAAATATTTCCTAAATAATCTCACAAAAATCGCTAAAAAGTAGCAGTTTACACTGACTAAATAGTTTTTTGGATAATTTTTGGGTACACAACACTTTCTTACAAAAAACCCCCGCGGTTTCCTCAGTTTCTGTTTGCTCCTGACGACTGCGTATCTATAACGAATAAAAATAATTTATTCCTAAGAATTCTGTTCCTGTAAAAAGCCTAAGAGATTATTCTCACAAAATCCTAATATTGTAAAAACCTAAGAGATTGATCTAACAAAATCCTAATATTGTTTTTCAAGTCTTGAGGTAAGGTTTGAAGCACTGAAAGTAGATCAAATACTGATAACTCTTACTATATCATATATTTAATTAATAGAGCTTTAAAACTGTACTTATTCATTTATAAATATTTCCTAAATAATCTCACAAAAATCGCTAAAAAGTAGCAGTTTACACTGACTAAATAGTTTTTTGGATAATTTTTGGGTACACAACACTTTCTTACAAAAAACATCACTAAAGAGTAGAGGTTTAAACTGACTAAATAGATTTTTAATTACCGGGGTTGATGAATTTAAAGTTCGGATGTTTTCAAGTCTTCCAGAGATAACTTCGAAGCTTGTATCAACTTCCTCAAAACTCTCTTCCTCTGCCTGCCTTCTCATGTGGGACAAAATCTTGATCGCTGCCATGTTCACAAAATATCAAATATATTGTACGAGGACGAGAACAGTTCTAGTGCCTTTATATACCAGTACGGTTTTTTGTCCTGTTCAATGCAAACAAATTAGTGCTACCTGCATTCTGCCACTAGTGGTTTCAATTTATTACTACTCATTAATTTTATTATATACGGATTTCCATATATGTATCTCCTGTCATAAGGCAGTTTCTTAATGGCTCAATAAATTAAATCGCCTTCCATACGTCGAGGGATTTTTCATTTTATGAGAGAGCAATGCGCTTGCTAAATAAGCATTACATCCTTGGTTTTTTGTAGACAGGCATCGAGTTTTGAAGTGCACTGGTGTTCTGATTGCTTTTTCAGGTACTTAATTTAACAATTTACTTCCATGTACCTTCAAGCAGTCTGGTACATTCATTTTTCCTTACATGGTTGTAGCCATCATAACTTGTTACTTTTTTGACCTTGCATCGATGCATTTATGTAGTCGGCAGTATTTTTTTGTCTGGTGTTAGGACAATGACCAGCTGCTATAGGTGTAGAGCCTTCGTCAGTATTTTTTTGGGTATAGTAATTCTTATGACACATTTCCGTCTGTTACACTATATGTATATAATCATTGCATTAAGTTTTTTAGACAATCCAAGTGATTCTTGAATTCCTCTTGATTTGGACAGTATTTTTCTCTAATTACATTGTTCCCATGTCACAGTTTCACTTAGTTTATCCAGTGGAGTAAAAACAGCTCACAGCCTACCACACATTGATTGCGGTGATAATAGAAAAAAATAGCACTTTTATATATTTCAAAAAAAGATACATTCTACTGCTCAGAGACATATACTGTAAATTACACTCACAACAAAAATATTCTCCTTGGTGGCCACCCATCTCATACGTGTGTTTTTTTGGTATGTGTGCAATTAAGGGGAGTGGTGTTTATCTTGGAGAGAGGCTTAATTATCTTCTAAGATTGTGGTGTGAGGGTATACTACATTCTAATACATCAAAAAGAAAGTTCATTGTATCTTATTGAACCCCATCAAACCGGTTCACATCCGCTCAAACAGGTTTCTCAGGTGCATGACTATCATTCAACAGTTTATTGAACTCGATCAAACCGGTTTACTCTTTTTTCATTCTGGTTCCCTTGAACCTATACTGAGAACCCAATCACCTCCACTCAAACCGGTTATCAATGAATGGTCTAGGAGTGTGGCATTCGGAGAGCAAGTTCATTGAATCTTCTTGAACCCCATCAAACCGGTTCACATCCGCTCAAACAGGTTTCTCAGGTGCATGACCATCATTCAACAGTTTATTGAACTCGATCAAACCGGTTTACGCTTCTTTCATTTTGGTTCCCTTGAACCTATACTGAAAACCCACTCACCTCCACCCAAACCGGTTATCAATTAATGGTCTTGGGGTGTGGCGTTCTTATTGGAGAGAGGTTTAATTATGTTCTAAGACGGTGGTGGGAGGATATACTACATTCTAATACATCAGAGAGGGGGGTGGGGCGATAATGGTGGGGGGTCTACAGGCGTGGAGAGTGGGAGGTCTGTTTCAGAATTTGTGAAGAGAGGGGGTATGGGTGGGGGGCTAATGGTGGGGGGTCTACAGGCGTGGAGAGTGGGGGGTATGTTTCAGAACTATCTTTTACACTCTACTCATATTCTGGTACACCTTCGACCTCCCATAACTTTTTTATAGTTGCATCCAAGTCACTAGTATGACAGAAAAAAGACTGAACATTGAATGAGCGATGATTATTTATTTTTCCAATGAGAATAAAACCAAAAATGGTATTCAAAGTGGAAGGAAAATTGTCATTGCCAGGTATGTGTCCAGGCAAAAGAATTTTGGGAAAAACATCAGCACCTAACAAAATATCAATTTGGTTGGGGTTCCCAAAACCCGGGTCGGCGACTTTTAACTTACATAAATTATTACAATTGATATCTATAGAGATGCGTTCTGGCGGTAAGTTATCGCAAATTTTATTTAAAATAATCGCGTCAACGGTTAAGAGGGGTGATTGCTTTCCTGTAGGACAAAATGAAAGAGTAACACTACCTTGGGTAGTTTCCAAAGCGTTAGTACAACCAAGTCCATTAATTTCAATATTGGCGGGGTATTTTCTTATACCCAGTTTGGAAACTGCGCGTTGCGTAATGAATCACGTCATACTTCCGCTGTCAACTAGACATCGAAGCGGCTGGTAGCAACCTTTATTGTCTACCACGTCAATAATGGCTGTTGGTAAGAGAACTGTAGCGTGCGTTGAAACTAGACTTGAGGCGGATAAAATTTGTTGAGAGGGAGATGAGTTAACATTGGCTGTTACATCATTCTGAGTAATGCTACTTGACGCGGCGCTAGCGAGAGTATTATGACTGGTTCCAGGAGTACTACCCAGATGTAGTAAGGTATGGTGGAAGCGATTGCATGTTAAGCACTTCTTGGACGATTTGCACTGTTGTGATTTATGAATAGTACTTAGGCAATTTAAACAAAGATTTCTGGATTTAGCGAAATTATAGCGTTCGTGAGGGGTTTTACCCAAAAAGGCGGGACATTTATATAACGAATGAGCATCGTTACATAAAAGACATTTCAAAATGTTATTAGACCTACTCACACAAAACGAAGAGGTGCGATTCGGTTGGAATTGCGCGCGTGGACTGTACGGTCTCCTTAAATTTTGTGCGTATGAAACACCCAATGTATCAAATGCGGTGCAACATTTACTTAAGAAGTCGATAACCTCATCAAAAGTAGGGATTTCAATAGTACCGTGCTGCAGCTCAAACTTGGTAACCAAATCATTATCAAGTTTCTTTAGAATCATATTAACAAGAATAAAATCCCAATGTTCGGTAGGAAAAGATAACGTTTTTAAGGCGGCAACGTTTTCGCTAAACGTGTCAATTAAATTTCTAAGCGAATGCGAATTTTTGGAATCAGCTGGCTTGGCGGTTTCTATTGCGTTCCAGTGCGCGTTTACCCTTAATCGCTTATTTGAATAACGTTTCATAAATGTATCATACGCAAGACTATAATTATCAGCTGTCATAGGCAAGTTGCGAATGAGATTCAAGGGTGGGCCTTCCAGCGAAGCCAATAAATAGTTATACTTTTCAATATCTGTCAAAGATCGGTTGTTATGGACAAGCGATTAAATAAGTCGGAAAATGTCTGAAACAATTTATAATCCCCTTAAAACTTGGGAATTTCAATTTTCGGGAGCCTAGCGTGCGAATATTCCGGGATATTGGACGTTGCGGGAACTGCAGCTGGTGCGGGAGCGACACTAGATGGGGAACTGTCAAATATTTGAATATGCAAGGCTTTTGTGTCATAGTAAGCGGCGAGAAAACGATCGCGAATATCGTCTTCTGATTCTAAGTCAGATTGTTCATCTTTTGCCAAAATAGACAAAACAATTAAATGCTGTTTATTAAATTCCTCGAAAATGTTTCGAATCTGCGAGTATCTAGCGGAAAATAGCGATTTTTGCGTGCTGTCCAAGAGACAACGTTGCGCGATAGTGCATAAACTGCGTATGTCATTTACACACTGCGTTCGCGTAGCTCTTGCTAAGCGAAGTTTATTCATAGCGCAGGGATTAATGTACAAGCGTTGCGGATTATACGAATATAGAGTAACTAAATACAAAATGCGATTTGACGCGCGCGGAGTAAAGGGAAGCTACTCGACAGGCGTCTTAGTTGCGGCGTCGACGTCCTAGCAGCGTCGGATACGACGTGCACCAGGAAACGACGAAGAAAAATGAAATTGTAGCGCGCGCACACCACGCTCAAGAACTCGCTTTGCCGGGTGAGAAAATCACAAACGGGACAAAAATAAATATGGCGATTTGGAATTCACAAATTATTAGCGAAATAAACAAAATTAAATTATAGTACGATTATAAGTCAGAGGGTCAGGGAGACTGAGTAGAATGATCAGAATTGACTCAAAAATCACTATATTTGGCGGGCGATTGACAAAAATTAAAAATAGAGCGATCCAAAATTTTCAAGGGCAAAAATTTGGAAAAACAATTTGGAACAAATTGTACAAAAGGGCTAAATCCGGCTCGAAGGACCAAGATGTTGCGGACACGTGATGTGCCTGGCGGTGGCGTAGCCCTTTTGGGGCGAATATAGGCGGCCTTTGAAAATTATTGGATGATGGCGCGAGGCACTAAGAAATGGTTAGTTACCTTGGTTATCTGGTGGCGTTGGTTGGGTGCGCTGCTTCTTCTGACCCTGCAGGGTCCTGCTGATGGTCACAAGGGTAGCGGAGGTGCGGCGAATATAAAGGCGTATATCGATATATAAATGGCGGAACAAACTGCGTTAGCGCGACTTGTAGCGAGTCGAGAGTTCTTGGCGATAGATCTTGCGATGGATCTTGCGATAGTTCTAGCGAGAGTTCTGGCGATAGTGGTTCTCCTTGAAGGTTGCCACTTAGCACATGTCCCTTTTCGGACAACCAAAGGCGTCACCACCTCTTAGTGCCAAGGGGGTTTAAGCGATATAGTTCAAAATTGACAAAAACAATTATAAAGCGAAAAAAGGTCACCCGGGTCGCAATAAATATTTTAAATTTCCCTCTATTACATTTAGAAGATGTCTTGAGAAGCTCCTGGACATCACCGATAAGGAAAAAGACTAATACAAAATTACCACGAAGGAAAATCGAACCATCGCGGTATCGATGAGACATACTCTAGGTTAAAACAAAAATATTATTGGCCAAATTTGAAAAATTCTGTGCAGACATACAGGGTGAGTTTTTAGTACCGGCTCGGTCTATAACACCACTACTGTAGAAGATAGCGAAAAAAGTTGTATACAAAAGTTGTAGCCACGGATATGATATGCTCCTTGCTCAGAAAATATTTTGATTCATACAGGGTGATCCATAACTACGTGGTGATGCAAACTTGCTTTTTTTAAATGAGATACCCTATATATTATTCTGTATTTAAATTCTACTAATGATTTCCGTTCTTCCAATACATGGTATTGTCACATTATACAGAGTATTTCAAAAGTTATGACCATTTTTATATCCAAATCGCTGTCAAATGGACGTACTGTATATCAAAATGTGATGAATCAAAAATAATTTTCTTTACATGCATAGATAAAAAATATCATCTTGTTTTAAAATCGGATATAAAAAAGCCCGCTACACATTTACGTATACAGGGTGATGTAGAATGCAAAATCCAAATTTTCTCATTTTTTTCAAATGTAACTACCAATATTTTATTATACCAAAGAATTGCCTATAATATGCTCTTTCATCTTTGTATAGCACTTGTTGCACCTACGTCCATCAGTTTCCGAGATATTTCGATTTTTTGGTAAATTTAAAATATGGCTTCTATTTGTGCACTGAAATTTATTTATTTTGAGAAAGCACTATCGAATTTGTTTTTTATTTAACAAACAACTAAATTATAAGATCATCATAGTATTTAATGGTATCGAAACCCTCAATCATCGAGATAATGAAGTCAAGTTATGCTGAGGAAACAGTTGTGTAGGCATAATGCATAATTATCAAGCAGATTTATCAGGCATGCTTTGAAAAATTGACGGTTTTCATAACCTGCTCAATAATTCCGTACTGTGTGAAAAACGAGCTTTAAAAATTAATTTTTTCATTGAGGATATTTAGGAGAATCTTTGAGAAATTGCCTACTTGCCTTCAGAATATATCAGCTATGAACAGCAATATAGAACGGAGGCGCTCTAGAACTAATGCGTTTAGACCGTGTCGTTTAATATTTCATAGCCTACCTAATAGATCTGCTTGATAATTATGCATGACGTCTATAAAATTGTTTCCTCAGCACACTTGATCTATATTATCTCGTTAATCCAGTGTTTTGACTTTATCAAGTATTATTATGGCCTTATATTTCAAAGATCAATCGACTTACCTGTAAGGATGGCTGATCGGAATTATATGAGCAGTCTCGTCGAAATATTACAAAACACCCTGTAGTTGCAGTCCGCTGCACGATTTGGTACGACGTTAAAAGGCTGAAAACAAAAACACTCCCCTTGACCCTGCCGCCCATACCATCGTTCCAAATCTCGCTTCAGTGGTTGAAAGTACGAGATCACGTTGACCGCGTATAGGGAGGGATTATTATTTAATTGTTGCAGTACAACAAGGGGGGGAAGTTTTGTAATATTTCGACGAGACTGCTCATATAATTCCGATCAACCATCCTTACAGGTAAATCGATTGCTCTTTGAATTATATTTCGCAGTCTCGTCTCATATTACAAAACACCCTGTAGATGTTTAGAGACTAGTTCCTGCGGTTCAACCTGAACTTAAAGGAGTTCTACAAATTGATAAACAATTCCCCAGATATTACTATTAATAGCAAATATTATAATAACTATAATAATTATAATATTAATTATATAACAATTATAATTACATTAATAGTTATAACAATAACCGCGAGGGGTTGCTAGATCCCCTCAGTGGCGCCTCCCCAAGGTGGCGGATAGGGGAACGCCTCCCAGGTATGGGTGGTACCGGGGAAATCAAATACTCGGGGCGGACCAAAACTAGCTCAGTGGAATAGCGTCTGCATCCAGAGGATCGGCTATTCCACAATTAATAGGACACGACGGATCTCCATGTGAGGAGCGGTACTCCGACAGCGTCTGTTCTTCATGTTAGAAGCGGCTGTTTTCATAAACCCCCAGGAAGCCGCCCAACATCAAGAGACTATTCGGTGCGTGGCGACACCGAGGGGTATACCAAGCCCAAGGATGTAAGCCAGCCGGCAACCTTCGTAGGTACATCCTCAGGAGGCAATTTGGACGGCTGCCTCCGGAAATGTCGACTGGGGGCCCTAAGGCTAACCACCTGACGGGCCCTATCTTCGGGTTCAACCACCCCGGAAGAAAAGCACCCACACCGAGCCGGTTTCGGAAGCCGGCGTTGGGCAAGGTGGCGGTGCTTCGGATCGCCCTGTTGACGACCCCCGCAATGACATGGACCGTTTTAGGTGGACGACAGAGCTCAGGGATGACCTGCTGAGCTGCTACGAGAGCAGTAGCCCGCGCCGTAGGGGATACATGTCCCGCATGTATGAGAGGTGGTGTGAAATGCACCCAGAGCATAGCACGCTTACCTCTCAGAATTTGCGAGATTATGTATCGTACCTCCGGAGGCAGGGATATGTTCGTGCTCCAGCTCAGCCTGCCCCTCCGGCGACTGAAAGGCCTGTTAATCAGGCTGGAAGGTCGCCGATGAGGCCCGGTGAGAGGGAAATCGACGAAGCCGTCTCACCTGGAGATTTCAATGACCGAAGGGCCTTGCATAACAACGGAAGGTCCTTGAAGCTGGCAGATTTGAAGAGAGAGGATGAGGTTGTGGGTGAACGTCTATCGGAGGCCTCTGACATTTGGAGCATCAATTGCGAAATTTACGCTGCGGCTCTGAGGCTAGCTAGACAGGGGAGAGTGAGAGACTCTCCTGTTGAGAGAGCACAGAGACGGGTGCGCCAAATGGAGGCGAAAAGCCAGTTGGCTCGCCAGGAAGCATCCCGTATCCAGTGTGTGATGGAATATAGAGCGGCTAGGAAGCCTTTTACGCGCCGAGTGCGCCAGATAGCCTACGGGTTGAGGCGCGACCATAAAACACTCAGTCAAGCGGTACTGGTTGTTGTCAAGCAACACTGTCTTGACAGGATACGGATGCTAATCGCTGCTAAGCGATCGTTGGTGGCGCGGGCGAGAGGTCTGGAGCAGAACAGAATGTTCTACGAAAGACCTTCTCGCCTTTTCCAACAGCCGCCTCCAGCCATAGAGCAGCCGCCAAGTGCTGATCGTGTGAGGCCTTTTGGAGAGACATTTACGAACAACCCAAACCTCTCTCAGCAGACACTCCGGCCTTGGTGCAGTTCGAGTCCGTTTGTAGGAGGACTCCTAACTTGAATGTACTGCGTCATCCGATAAACACGGAGGAAATTCTTGACGCCTTACGAGGCGCAAAGAATTTCGCAGCTCCTGGCCCGGATGGCATAAACACCTACTGGTGGAAAAAATTCCCCAGTTGCCACCGGCATTTAGCTAGAGTTTTTAACTCGTGGCTAAATCAGGAGCAGCCAATTCCGGCTTGGTTTGTCGAGGGTCGAACCGTGCTTCTCCCGAAGACCTGAGATTTGTCTGATCCCAAAAACTACAGGCCAATAACATGTCTGAACGCATGTTACAAGCTCTTCACCAGAATCTTGTACATGCGTCTCCTTCAAGCTGTGAATCCTGTATTTCTCGATGTGTATGAACAGAGAGGGTCAAAGAAAGGAGTAGCTGGCTGCAAGGAGAACTTGTTGATTGGCGATGTGTCACGCAGGACTCCGTGCAGTACAAGCGAAACCTTTCTATGGCCTGGATTGACTATCGCAAGGCATTCGACAGCACGTCTCATGAGCTCATTGTGCGGCTGTTGGAATGTCTTTCGGTGGATAATCAGATAGTGGGATGCATCAAACAACTGATGCCACTCTGGAAGACCCGGTTCACTATAACATCAGGTGAAACTCGGGTTCAGACAGAGTTGGTGTCATTGAAAAGAGGTGTCTTCCAAGGAGACTCCTTGAGTCCCTTGCTCTTTTGCATCTTACTTTTGCCTCTGTCCATAGCGCTGAGAAATACTAAAGGATACAGCTGTGGCACGCCCAATAACCGGAGGCACAAGGTCACCCATCTGTTTTATATGGATGACCTAAAACTTTATGCCTCCGGCCAACGCGAACTACAACAATCGCTGAGGGTGGTGCAGGAGTACAGTCATGCTATCGGAATGGGGTTCGGGACAGACAAATGTGCATTGGTTCATCTCAAGAAAGGACGAAGCGGAGATAGTGGAGATGAGGAACAGCTCGTTGATGGGAGCATCTTGCGACAACTGCATGCCGGAGATACTTATACCTACCTTGGAGTGGCGCAGCGTCATGTCCAAGAGGCAGAATTGGTCAAAGAGTGTCTCCGCCGCAAGTATTTGCACCGACTCCGGCAGATCTGGTCGTCAGAACTGTCCGGCAAGAACAAAGTCGCTGCCACAAACATGCTTGCCGTCCCATTGTTATTATACACCTTTGGTGCTATACACTGCAAAGTGAACGAGCTGAAGGAAATCGACACGAAGACCCGCAAAAGGATGAATATGGAGAGAAGCCTGCATCCTAAGTCCTCTGTCCCGCGAATATACCTCCCGCGACACCTGGGAGGGCGTGGACTATTGAGTTTGGAGCGTCTGCACAACAGAGTAGTACTGGCCACTACCTGCTATGTAACGAACAGCACCGATCCCCTGATCCGCTTTGTGCGAGAGCACGAGAATGCGGGAAAAGGAGCCTTTCTTTTTAGCGCAGCGAAACGAGCAGCCGAGGAGCTCAGCCTCACACTCGACTTCAAGCGGAGGTGTCAGCAGTCCATTACGGAACTTGCTCCCGCAGAATTAAAATCCCACATTAAAACTGCCGAAGTCGACTTCCTCTTAAGACTTCATAAAGATAAGCCAATGCATGGAATCTTCTACAAACATCTAGAAGAGCATGGCTTGTCTGAGCAGTTGACCTTCTCTTTCCTAAGGTCTAGTGGGTTGAAGTCGGAGACTGAGGGCTTTATAATGGCTTGCCAAGACGGTGTCTTCAACACCTTGGTGTACCGTAAAAGGGTTATGGGTGTAGATGTACCGGACACCCATTGTAGAGCTTGCCGACAGGCGCCAGAGACGCTCATGCACCTCTTGTCGGCGTGTGAGACGTACGCTGGGACGGCTTACGTCCATCGGCACAACGCGGCTCTACGAGTGCTCTACTATCATTTAAGGCACTCATACGGTATCAAAATGAGACACCGGTGCTGCCATACGCTCCAGGGGATATAGAGTCCGTTGTGGAGAACGAGAGATGCCGGATTTACTGGAATTACTCGTTCCCCACGCTCGAGCTTGTACAGGCAAACAAGCCCGACATAGTCCTTCTCGACCACCAACAGAAGACGATGTTCGTTA
Organism: Callosobruchus maculatus; assembly: GCA_951848785.1. Classification (NCBI taxonomy): domain Eukaryota; kingdom Metazoa; phylum Arthropoda; class Insecta; order Coleoptera; family Chrysomelidae; genus Callosobruchus; species Callosobruchus maculatus. The sequence goes on along the minus strand of CATOUR010000085.1, from coordinate 2,132,011 downwards.
TTGAGTTTTCGGCGCCTGCCGAGGTGAACATCGTCTCTAAGGAGGAGGAAAAGCGGACCAAATATCAGGAGTTGCTCGGACAACTTCGCAGGCTCTGGCCAGACTACACTGTGAGTCTGCTGGTTATGGTCATTGGATCCCTAGGTGGAATGAGGAATACGCTGCTCTCTGCACTGCGCAAAATACCGGTGTGCCGTGCGGCGGCGCACATCTTAGCCGCCAGAATGCAGAAGGCAGTCATCCTTGGGTCCCTTCGTCTACTTAGGGCGCACGATTCGCGGACCCAGTGATTGCTCACCTCACGGTGTGAGGAGTAGTCATTGGGTAATGGAACAGCAGCTCGGTGTGTCGGAGCCCGGGCTGCACTTTTTGTGTTTTGATAATAATAATATACCTTCCATTATACAGCATATATAACGAAACATCAACTTTTACATTTTAGAGGATTCGTATTTACCTATTTCCGACACCTCAGCTCTTTGCAAAATTGCCTTAGCAAACATATCAGGTGCAGAAAGAATTGGTCTTTTATAAAATGCACAAAAAACATTTGACCTATCGGACCAGCCCGCCGTCTTCCTGATCACTTCAATGCTTATTCCCGCCCTTTCAGCACAAGACACCGCTGGATGTCTTGTGCTGTAACCTGTATATAGGTTTGTATCTATACCGCATTTACCTGAGACCGACTTAATCCGCCTACTAACTGTCTGTGGGGATGCTGCGTGAATGGGTTTTTTAATTGTCAATATTAACAGGTCTGAGCCAGCTGGTGGAATAGTGGCTGTACGCTCGATATAAAAATTTAATGCTGTCGCCAAGCATAAAGATGGATTTTCCACAAAATCTGGCACATATAGAACTGGTTGTGTTCTGTTTTTTCCCGAAGTTTTAATTTTTTCGTCTATATATATTTGAAGACCTTTGTCTGTTTGAATAGTATTATTAAGTTTAATTTTACATAATGTCTGCATCCTATGAGCAGTTATCAATGCTAATAACGTAACCAATTTTAAAGTCAAATTTTCCAAGGTCAAAGTCTCTAAAGGATATAACGTACCCAAATATTGCAGCAGTGGTTGGGGGTCCCAGGTACTGGAATATCTGGCTTTAGGAGGGTTGATGTTCCTTAGACCTTTTAAATATCTTTGGATCATGCACTCGTCCTCACTAGCAATAGGTAAAACCAAGGAAAGTGCTGACATAACTATTAATGACAGAATATGAACAACCTTTTTTAAACTTATCTTCTAAAAAACTTACACCGTTATTTAGTTCATACATGTATGAGCAAGCCTTCCTAATTAAACAAAATTGCCACCAACTTTTATATACAGTCTCGTACTGTTTAAGTGTTTGTTCGCTTATTGAAGCAACAATTCCCGTTATGCCGGTTTCTGGAAACGACCTTCTTATAAATGCCTCCCTGATATAACTCCGGCCACCAGGGTAGGGGTTTTCCACATATGATGAGGTTGTCTAGAAGGTGAAGTCAAGAGTTGTTCATTAGGGCCCATAAAGATAGGATCTCTGATTAACATATTTCTATACACCGGATACCACGATTGCCCAGGCCAATTTGGCACGACCAAAATTCCTTCCGCCTTATCGCTTTTAACCTTTTTTAACACTTTCGCGATAAAAAAAGAAGGGCGGAAACGCGTAAAACTGAATATTCTCCCAAGAGATAGTAAAAGCGTCTACTGCGAACGCATTTGGTTCAGGCTTCCAAGATACAAACTGTTTACATTTTTTATTTAAATCTGATGCAAACAGGTCTACAGGAGGTAGAAAGAAACTATGACAGATTTGTCGAAACCAATATTGAGATAACTCAAATTCAGTATCTTTATACCCTCGCCTCGATTCATAGTCTGCAATACTATTTTCCTGGGAACTTATATACGAAGCAAACACATATATATCCCTATCCTCGCAATAGCGCCATATCTTTTTAGTTATATCGTTCAGATCTCTAAACTTTACACCCCCCATGCGATTTATGTAGCTTATGGCCGTCGTATTATCTATCCTTAATAATATATTCTTGTTCCGTTTATTGCGTGAAAAATGCTTAAGGCGATTAAATGCCCCCAACAGCTCTAAATAATTTATGTGTTTCCTATTTCTTCAGGGGTCCAACAATCATTAATGCGCTCATTGAAACACACACCCCCCCCCCCCCCAACCAAGTAAAGAGGCATCAGAGAATATCTCCATATCATAAGTTACTTCGGCTATTGAAAATTTGCTGTTTCTCAAGCTGTCTCTCCACCACTGTAACTCCTGGACTACCTCTGGAGTGATTAAAATTTCCCCTTTATAATTTCCATTCGACTCTCCTAAGGCTAAAAATTTGGCTCTCTATAACATTTTTGTATGTGCCCAACCGTATCTGACTGCGGGGCATGCTGCCACTAACATTCCCAGGACCTTTGCAAATTCTCTTATTGTGCAGGTATTTTTTTCGTAATAGTTTAGAACAGTTGTTTTTAATTCGTGTCGATCTTTCTAATGGCAAGCTCATTTCCATTTTTTCCGAGTTAAATATGAACCCTAGATACCTACATTCCCTAGACGAAATTAATATTGATTTTTTATGGTTAATAATGAAACCTAAACATTGAAGCAACTGCACAACTCTTAGAGCTTGTTGTTTACACTCTATTTCATTCTTAGATATTATTATCAGATCATCTAAATAAATAATACTTGTAATGCCTTCCCTTCTCAACTTCCCCATTACTGGCTTCATTAACTTAGTAAAAATGAATGGTGCCGTACATAAGCCCATAGGCAGACAATTAAATTCATAAAGAGTATTTTTATGCAAGAACCTTAAAAATTTCTTTGATTTGTTGTCAACTTTAACCAAGAAATATGCATTTTTCAGATCAATCTTTACCATATAATAATTGGGGAACAATAAATTTTTAACACTTCTATAATCTTCTAATTTGAAGTGATTAGTGTCTATAAATTTATTTAAATTTCGTAAATTCAAAATGAAACGACTAGATCCGTCGCTCTTTTTAGTTAGAAAGAAATTTGATAAGAACTCTCCCTTCCTATGTTTACAATGGGAAATAACCCCACTTTGTAATAACTCACAGATCTGCTTATCAACTTTCTGTGTGTCTGCTTTTGTAACAATATTTTTTGGGAGACGATTCTGATAAGGTGTGGCATTAAATTTAATCCTATAACCCTTGATCCAATTAATAATAAATGGATTTACAGTAATCTTCTTCCAAGTCTCAACAAATTTTGATAACCTGCCCGCATAGCGTACCTCTAGATTTTTCTGCGTTTGGGGTTGTAATTGTTCTTCCAGTTTCCCTTCGCTCCTTTGCTGGGGCTCTCCTCCTCCCTTTTTCTCTTCTTCCATAGACTTCGGCGCTTCCAGTTTAAAGAATCCTGATTTCTGTTCATGTTAGCTGTACTGGTACTCGCACGTCCACTAAATGAACGCTTATTTGGTATTGGTCGAGGTGTTGGTTTTGTAAGCTCAAGTCCCGCTTTTTGTATTTCCTGAGAGTTTTTCACCGATTGCTGGAAACTATCACCAAACAGGTAAGTATCGATGGGACACTTTTCCGCTACCTTTTTTATACCAGGTTTCAAGTGGTGATTGTATAACATGTACCTTCTGTGAATAGATAGCGTATGGTGAATGTCCGTCATTAATTTGCTAGAATCCACAATATTTTGCAATAATTCCTTATTAACAGTTTCTTGTTTCATAAGATGCTCGATTGGGGCAACAAGGGCACTCAGTCCTACACCAATCTGCTCTTGAATGTGGGCGAAAAAATTGTCTTGCCTGACGGATATATCTTGCAACCCCGCCAGAATTTCCTCGTTAAGCTTTGGCGGCCTTAAAGCGTCACAATTTTCAGTTATAGGATATTTTCCTATAAGATCTTTCCTGGATTCTGCGTCTAGACCGTTTCTCAAAATAGATGCCCAATAAGTGGCTGTGTCCTCGTTAACGGGCGGACCTTTTTGAATAGAAGCAACTGGTTCTTTCCCTAATATGTCTTTAATGCTAGGGACCTGTAGAGCCGGTGGAGACTGCTCCGGCATAACAACATCCTCCTGTTCTTGCTCCCGTTCCCCTTCAGCTGCTAACTCTGATTCAATTTGCCTCTCATCCGCAGATGAGTCTGAATCTGACGCTGACGATGACGATGACGATGAACCTAGTTAAAGAGAAATAATCTCCTTAATTACTCCACTATATGGCCTCTCACTTAATAAAAGTAAATGCGCAACTAATTTTGTGACAAAATAATTGTCTAATAATTTGCTATTGCAATAATACCTAACACAATAAGTGTTAGCGTATGCAACCACACGACACAGTAAGTGTTCAATAAGCAATGCAGTATTTATGAGCAATACAATGAGTAGCTAAGATTTTCTTCCTGATGAGCATTAACCATTAGGTACCTCAATAAGCGGTAAAAACAACGTACAACTACAAGGACACAATAAGTGTCAGTTACGTTACATCCAAGGGGCATTAGGTCATGTTTACAATGTAGAAAACCTGTGATCCATAAACACCAGCCGGCAAAAAGTTCGCCGAACTGACAAAAAAAGAAAACAATCCTCGTTCCGTTCGCAATGAAGCATCAATCGATACATAAATATCAGATTTTTAAAATAATTCCTAACATGATTAAAAAGTCTACAATTAAACTTACTTGAAGTGCTACTATCCATTTCTTTTGACAACACTTTTAACTGTTTCTTAAGTTTCCGTTTCTTATCCTTCTTTTTACCGTGTTTTCCCATCTCTGCACACAAAATCAGCACAATTAACGTTGACCGCACCGTACGACAAACAACACTGAAGCGAGAGTTGGAACGACTGTATGGGCGGCAGGGTCGGGGGGAGTGTTTTTGTTTTCAGCCTTCTAACGTCGTACCAAATAGTGCAGCAGACTGCAACTACAGGGTGTTTTGTAATATGAGACGAGACTGCGAAATATAATTTAGTTGTTTGTTGAGCAAAAATAAAATTTGATACTATTTTTTTCAAAATAAATAAATTTTAGAAAACAAATAGAAGGTATATTTAAAATTTGTATAAAAATCGAAATATCTCAGAAACTAATAAATGCAGCCATAACAAGTGTTATACAAAAATAAAAGAGCATATTAAAAGCAATTATTTGGTATAATAAAATATTGGGGGTTATATTTAAAAAAAGAGAGAAAAATCTAGATTTTGCATTCTACATCACCCTGTATAGGAATATGCGCTGCGGGCTACTTTTATAGCAGATTTTAAAACTAGATGATATTTTTTATCCATCCGTGTAAAAAAAATATTTTTGATTTATCACTTTTTGATATACGTACGTTCATTTGACAGCGATTTGGATATAGAAATGGTCATAACTTTTGAAATACCCTGCATAATGTAACAATACCATATATTGGAAGAACGGAAATAATTAGTAGAATTTGAATATAGAATAATATATAGGGTGTCTCATTTAAAAAAATGCATGTTTGCGTCACCACGTAGTTATGGATCATCCTATATAAATCAAAATATTTTCTGAGCAAGGAGCATATCCGTGGCTACAACTTTTATATACAACTTTTTTCGCTATCTTCTACAGTAGTGGAGTTAACGACCGAGCCGGTACTAAAAACTCACCCTGTATATTAATGAATGCGAAGTTTGTCAACAAGCTAAATACGAAAGGCGCCCTATTAACGCACAAGTGAATATTACGCCTACTGCAGTAAAGCCATTCGAAATAATCCATATGGATACATATACATTCGAACAGTCAAAATTTCTAACTATCATTGACAGTTTTTCAAAGTATGCCCAAGCATATCACCTTAATTCAATGTCAGGTACCGAAATAGCAGATAATTTACTTCGTTACTTTTCACATCATGGAATCCCTACACAAATTATAACCGACAATGGCACCGAATTCAAAAACTCAGTAATATCTGAACTTTTAGGCTTACACAACATCAAAATTCATTTCTGTTCTCCAAATCATCCACAATCAAATGGCGTGGTTGAGAGATTCCATTCGACATTATCTGAACATCTTCGTATTCTGAACACCAAAGGTTTCCAAAAAACACCTGTAAAAATGAAAATGATTTATGCTGTTTTGGCTTATAATAACTCGGTCCACTCTGTAACCAAGTTGAAACCTATTAATGTCATAAATGGGCATTTTACAGATAAAGATTCATTTGATATCACTTTATACAAAATTTTACTAAACGATTATGTAGAACAACACAAAGCCCGCAGTAAATTGTTATACTCCAAAATTAATGAAGCACTGATCCAAAACAAAGAAAAAGTAATTAGCAAGGCAAACGAATCACGCGATAGTCCTGAAGTATTTAAACCCGGACAAAAAGCCTTTGTTAAGAAACATGTTCGTCAGAAACATGCTAACAAATTTCAAAAATCCTGTTCTCTAAAAACAGTTAACGCAGATAAAAAGTTTGCCACCACTGATAAAAACAATAAAGTGCATTTGAGGAGTGGAATTTCAAAAAGCATTTTGTCCAATTATACAATTATTCAGGAAAGACGAATTTTTGCTGGGACAAACTTGTGGTTCGTTTGAAAATGAATGATTTATTCAAAATTGCATTGAAATACATTCTTCCAGAAGGAGTTGATGTAATTTAGCTACATTCAGTACATTTTGCTACATATCAAAAAAACGATGCGTGTAAAAGCGTTTTGATTGTCCAAGACGGACATAAGTCGTTTCGTTCGGAAATGCAGTGGACAAAATGCAGTTTGTAAGTCAAACTACTTTTTAATTTATGAACAAAGTATTTTTATTGATATAAGGTAAGGGAAACAAAGTAACTTCAAAGTCTAATACCACCATCGTCGTCCTGACAGTGGCACAACTCGCTCTGTTCGGCATTATCTGCTTCTTCATCTTGATCACCTGGCAGCTCAGCTTCATTTTCAGGCAAGATGCAGGCGAGCCAACCAAGTTCTGGATCTTCTCTCCAATTTTGTGTGCCTAGTTCAGTTAGTAACTTGAGTAAGCTCTTGATTTTTTTTTCTTTGAGGCGCCGAACAGGAGTTATTTCTGCTAATAAGAAATTTTCGAGTTTTTTTCCTTTTTTTAACAACGTTTGGTATCGAGTATTTCCATCATTGCGATAAAATTCCTCAATTTTAACAACTGGAACTCCGCCACGATTTTTTTTAAAAAGTATCCTTTTAGCTTCGCTGATTGTATCGATTTTTTTGAATGTTTCCAAAGCCTTTTTGAAATCATAGATTCTCCAATCTTCTGGTAATTTTCGAACTTCGCCGACTTGTGCGTACAGCTCCCAGTATTTTTCTGGCGACTTTATTACGCTATGTGCCCTTATAAGCTTTTCGACTCTTCCAAAAACCCTATCGGCAGGGAGGAAAGAACGTCCACGTACTGGAAAATACATTGTAATTGAGTCCAATGATGACGGTGCATGTCTTTGTAGCCACAGTAATAGCATGTGTATCATGTGGCTATTTTTATTTTGACCGCCACATCCGTCGCAGAACAACTTTATTTCTGCTACCGTTTGAGGTATTTCTAGTTTGCATAAGAAGTCAAAAAGTGCAGAGCCTACTTCTGTGGAGCCACGTCCAGATTGGCTTTCTAGCCAAGAATAAAATATGGGTGTTTTGCTTGAAATGTCAGTGATACAGAATGAATAAAACGACAGCTGTTGGGCATAGAAAGCATCGCTTATCGCTACTTTCGGCAAAACCTGAACCTGCTGCAGGTCAAAGCAGTATGAGAGTGTATTTTCGCTGCTTTCTTTCATCAGAGAATAGAATTGTTTTGCTCGTAGCTTATGCACCCTCAAATTCGTTATGAGTTTAACTTTATCTTTCTCATTTTTGCATAGGTGAATTTGAGTTTGATGCCGTACACAAAACGAGCAGACATCGGTAGCAGGAGACCCAAATCCTATGTTAAAGTCGGAGCTGAATATACGGCTAAAGTACTTGTAATTTACTTGGTATTCTGGATCCACGGAATTATTGTATGATTTAGATAATTTTGTAATATTCCATTCAGATGATAGATAGATTCTACGCGACTTGTTTCGTCCGTAATGGCTTTCCATGCCTCTCAATCTACTTATAAACTCTTTCACTTTTGATTTTTTATCTGTATATTTATGGGATCGTCGGTTGCCACCACGCTTTTCTACGATTCCCGACCCATGCTTCATATTTTTTCCTATGGTCTGTATTCTACGCTGGCTGATGCTGAATGCCGTAAGAAACATTTTCTGACATACATATCTCTTTTCTGCTCCAATCCATAGCTGATACTTTATCGTTAAGCTGTGATGCTTAGGACTCCCTAAATTTCTACTCCTTCTACGTTTCGGAGTAGATATTTCCATAAGGTGGGATAGTTTGGTATCTTGCATAATTTTATTACAATGCCTATAAACCCTTTCACGACAGGCTTGCAAATCTTCTAATTTAATGCTCCTGCAGGATTCGTGGTTGCACGGATACTCAAACAGCTCTAACATGGGATCATTATCTGAATATCTGGAATAAAAAATGCATGAATTACTCAACCAATCAAATTAATGTTGTTTGAATCTACTTCAACGCTCACCTGATCGCTTTTTTTCTTTGCCTATTTGTTGTAGTTTTTTCTCTTTTACGACTTCCTCTATCACTATCACCTACTACATGTTCGTAATCCATATTTAGAGTTGAACTGTGACCACACTTCGGTTTTCGATGCAATAAATATAACCGATTTTCGACTTCTGACATTTGCTCATTGATAGACAATCAAAACGACTTATGTCAAACGGACAAAATGCGTTCTGCATGTCCAGGTAATTTTTACCTATTATTTTGACTGGGACATGACGCGTTTGGAACCTCAAGAGTACGTTCAATAGATGCACGCCTGAGCAGAGATCCCAACGCCATCTATTACTGAAAAACTCAAATATTGGACAAAACGCTTTTTGAAAGTCTGCTCCTCATTTGGATAATTTAAAACGCCCTCTCCGCAAAACTTATTCATTTAGCCAATAAATATTATTTCCCGGTATTATTTGCAGATTCCTGGCGCTAGCTCTTGGACTGCAAGCTAGAATAACAATGCGCAACCTTGGTAGTAATCCTGGACTACTCCCAGTGGAAATTGGTGAAGCAAAACTTAAAAGATCACGATTTCTCGCTCATACATTATTATGACATAAATCCTTTAATTCATGAAATTAATAACCTCTCAGTGTTTTCTGCTCGTATGGTAAAGACCATATCTTTAAACTCCAACATTAGCAACTATTTGTCAAGTAGTCTGAATACACTAAAATTTGTCCGACAGCAGGTTGAAGAAAAATTATATAATATATTTCCCCACATAAAAAGAGTAAAAAGAGGCATATTAAACGGCATTGGATCAATATTTAGATCTATAACAGGAAATCTGGACGCCAATGACGGCGAACGCTATGAAAATCTAATTAAAGAGCTTCAAGACAATGAAAAGCAATTGTCAGATACTATTACACAGAATAATGCTTTGTCGGTGTCGCTTATTGATAGGTTCAACAAAACCATTCGGCAAGTTTGCTATAACGAGGAACTGTTGAACGAAAAAATTAATAGAATTTATGTACTTGTGCATCATAACACAATGTATTCCGAACATAACAGATTCTTCATTGGCACGCTCTTTGAGATTATAAACATTTACGAAACTATTTTATCCATATTACAAGACATTGAAAATGCTATCATTTTTGCACGAATTGGAATTGTTCACTCTAGTATCATTGAAAGCGAAGAACTATTTGGAGAGCTTAAGTTGTTAGACTCAAAATTAGGGAACGATAAATTTGTAGTACCAATCACTCTAGAAAATATGCCCATTTTTGAGAAAACAATCAAAATCAAAAGTTACACTGTAAGTAACAAAATAACTTTCATATTATCGGTTCCGCTTGTGAATTCTCAGTCATTTAATTTATTCCGCCTGTACCCAATTCCGATATATTTAAAAGGCGCATTCAAAACAATTATTCCAAAAGAAACATATCTGATAAAGAATGAGTTGTACTTCGCACTTTTTGACGATTCTTGCGCCGAAACTACACCTAAAAGATTCCTTTGCGAGAAGACCGACTTGCAAGAGACTACCAGCCAGATGCCCTGTGAGCTACAGTTACTCCATGGACAAGGCGCTACCTCTTGTGCCCAAACACCAGTCACAATCAGTCGAGCAACCGTTGAAAGAATCAATAGGACCAACCAATGGATATTAATCCTGCCACTAGAAGAAGTCATCACGACAGAGTGCCATGAAGAAAAAGATATGACAAAGTTGATAGGAACCTACCTCCTAAATAGTCCTGTCAACTGTCAAGTAGCAATTGGTCAGTACGTTATCAAAAATGAAGTTGAAGAAATTGTTCCAAATCATCCCATACTATTTCCTGAGCTGAACTTAGAAGTTAGCAAAATGGAAGAAACAAATTTCAGTCTACATTTGGACAACGTGCAGCTGGATGAATTCAGCAAGATCAAATCTGGCTTTGTCCATAATAAGCCGCACCTCAAGCAAACTTCAAATTTTCTTATACCCAGTGCATGGACTCTAATAATTTATGGATGCCTAACATTCCTTGGCATCTATGCATTTTGGAAGAAAGTTCTTAGAAGGCCTGTGATCAACAACACTCACCAATCCGACATCGAGATGCAGCCTATTCAACTTCCGTGAAGTTGAATCTTAGGGGGGAGGAGTTACATCAGCCTAGATCGCTGATGCACCAAGAAAAACGCCGACGTTGCAGCTGGTTTCCGGAGAAGAGATAAAGTTTTCCTTATCACGTTCATACCATTTTATAGTCAGTCAGAGTTTAACCATTGTATTGTATAATTTCCATAATTTTATTGTATCATTTTTGAATGTTTTTGAGTTTGTGAAGAAAATAAATCTTTTTTAAAAAGCGATTTCGTGGCATCAAACTTATAACTGATGTAAAAAGTCAGTCGCCAATAAAGCATTATACTAGGCAGGTCGTCAGTATCATTGTTCCGGATTTCCAAAGAAAGTAGCGGGGAAAATTGATCCTACCAGTCCTAAATTATAAAGCAGGGAAGCCGTAAGAAGCTCATTGAGATCCAAGGAAATCCCTACAGTTCCACCGAAATTGTTACCAAAGATTTTGTGCTCTACCGCCAAAGTTCAGACAATCTGCATCCACATCAACCGATCAATTGTTTTTAACTTTTCCGTGTACTTTTCGTACCATTCATTGTCATACAAATTTATTCCGGCTTCAATAAACCAGTCCAATTTTCCTAATTCCTATAAATGACCATGCGTGCAGCTAACATGTTAAGATGCACAGATTTTGCAGCTAACATATTTTTTCGTGATCAACTTCACAAGCATCAATTGACTATGTGCAAATTTCCAACTTCAGTAAAATAGCCCGATTTTTTTTGCGAGATACTCATACTCTCAAAATGTCAGATCACGGAGTCGCGTCAACTAACATACGTTTATTTTGCTACAAAAAAAAAATCATCTACAAGAACTGTGAATTCTCAGTATAATTACCCATGAAAGTTTGCCGCCAGGTCCCCGACTAATATCTTTTGAGTTACCTAAGGACCACTGACGTCTTAGATGTCAATGCTGAAAAACGCACTGTTGACACATTGATTACGTAATTACAATGGAGTCAAAATAACAACTAATTTAGATTAACTGATATTTTAAAATAGAGAGCTTATAAATACCTACCTAGTTAATATAAAAATAATTTATAAATAATTACAAGATTATACATATACTTTGCAAATTTTCTAAAGTCCCGAATACATTTCATAAAAGAATAGCACTCATTTGACTTAGGTGTACCGAACGAACGTCCTTAAGGGAAAATGATTATTTACTAAACTTTGCAGAAGTCCAAATAACCAGACAGAAAAATCGTTAGAATTATAGCTAGACATATTTAATGTATTCCAGTCGACAGCATGTAAACTGTTAGTAAATTCAGAGATCCGATCTTTGGTAATTATTCTTTTAGGAAAAGATTTACTGTTTGATTCAATTTTTCCCACAACTATGACAACATATATCGCCAAATGATCTGAAATATGAATGTCTGTGGTCCCGGCCTCGACACGATTATGAAAAAAAAACAGTTATTAAGACGAGTCGGTTCACTTACCAAATAGGTCAAATTGTACATATTCAAAATATCTCTAAAATCAAATGCATCTGACATGTTGCCTGCAATGTTCAAGTTAAAGTCACGCAGAACTACAACTTCCAATAATTTTTAGTGGCATATTCAGCAACATTTATGAATAATTCAAAGAACCTATCCACGTCGCCATTACTACAAGACCTGTATACGGTCATTAGAAAAGTATTTTAACCCACTATTTCGGCACCACCGTGGAAATTTACAGAAAGTTTTCATAGATCAGTTTTCTTAATATTAACATTTCTCTTGCAAAATATAGCTACACCACCATGAATGTTGCCATCTCTACAATAAGACGATACAAGGTTGTAGCCTATAAGATTTATAACGTCCAAGTGAGACTGTTTGAGCCAGTGTTCAGAGAAACATACTACATCGTACTGATTCTCCCGAAGAAATATATTAAGTTGGTCTAATTTGTTAGATAAGCCTTGGACATTGGCATGATTTATAGACAGACGATCACTGGTTACTTTAATTTGCTTAGCACTTACAGAATTGAGCGCAGATTCACTTTGTCTGCTATCATTTTCATTAACTACACCGTTGACACCATCATGCAGTAACTTGGTTCCATTGTTTGTGAAAAAAAAATTGTTCAATATAACTCCCTCTGGCCAAATTTGGCACTTAAGGATATTAGATGCCTCCGTATCAGCTACCGAATTTCTGAATGAGAAGAAGCTTCCAGACCTCAACCGAAGGAGCGAACTGCTTAAGATAATTCAAAAGATCAGTTGCCTCAGTGTTGAGATCCATCCGTGAAACTTGAAATTGACTGATGTGTATGGGCGGTTTACTTGCCTTAATGGGACAAGTTGTCTCCTTGGGACAACTAGAGGTGAGAGGACTTTCCCTCTGTACTCTCCTACACGGCGGAGACACTCGTTGACCAATGCTGTTACCAAATTTGGCACTTAAGGATATTAGATGCCTCCGTATCAGCTACCGAATTTCTGAATGAGAAGAAGCTTCCAGACCTCAACCGAAGGAGCGAACTGCTTAAGATAATTCAAAAGATCAGTTGCCTCAGTGTTGGGATCCATCCGTGAAACTTGAAATTGACTGATGTGTATGGGCGGTTTACTTGCCTTAATGGGACAAGTTGTCTCCTTGGGACAACTAGAGGTGAGAGGACTTTCCCTCTGTACTCTCCTACACGGCGGAGACACTCGTTGACCAATGCTGCCTCTTGGATGTGACGCTGCGCCACTCCAAGGTAGGTATAAGTATCTCCGGCATGCAGTCGTCGCAAGATGCCCCCATCAACGAGCTGCTCCTCATCTCCACTATCTCCGCAACGTCCTCTTTTGAGATGAACCATGACACATTTGTCTATCCCGAACTCCATACCAATAGCTTGACTGTAATCCTGCACTACCCCCAGCGACTGCTCTAAATCGCGTTGTCCGGAAGCATAGACTTTCAGGTCATCCATGTAAGACAAGTGTGTGACCTTGTACCTCCGGTAATTGGGCGTGCCACAGCTGTATCCCTTAGTATTTTTCAGCGCTATGGACAAAGGCAGAGGCGATATGCAAAAGAGCAAGGGACTCAAGGAGTCTCCTTGGAAGACCGCTCTTTTAAATGATACCAACTCTGTTCGAACCATAGTTTCACCCGATGTTATAGTGAACCGAGTCTTTCAGAGCGGCATCAGTTTGTTTGATGCATCCCACTATTTGATCATCTACCGAAAGACATTCCAACAGCCGCACAATCAGTTCATGAGACTTAGTGTCGAATGCCTTCCGATAGTCGATCCAGGCAATAGAAAGGTTTCTCAGGTACTGCACGGAGTCCTGTGTGACACAGCGGTCAATCAACAGGTTATCTCTGCAGTCAGCTACTCCTTTCTTAGACCCTCTTTGTTCATATACGCTGAGAAATACGGGATTTACAGCTTGAAGGATACGCATGTACAAGATTCTGGTGAAGAGCTTGGAACATGCGTTCAGACATTTTATTGACCTGTAGTTTTTAGGATCAGACAAATCCCCGGTCTTCGGGAGAAGCATGGTTCGACCCTCGACAAACCAAGCCGGAATTGGCTGCTCCTGATTTAGCCACGAGTTAAAGCGAGCCAACTGGATTTTCGCTTCCATTTGGCGCACCCGCCTCTGTGCTCTCTCGACAGGAGAGTCTCTCACTCTCCCCTGTCCAGCCGGCCCCAGAGCCGCAGCGTAAATTTCGCAATTGATGCTCCAAATGTCAGAGACCTCCGATAGACGTTCACTCACCGCCGCATCCTCTCTCTTTATGGCTGCAAGTTTGTAGGACCTCTTGTTTTTATGCAAGGCCCTTCGGTCACTAAAATCGCCAGGTGAGACGGCTTCGTCGATTTCCCTCTCAGCGGGCCTTATCGGCGACCTTTCAGCCTGGTTAACAGGCCTTTCGGCCTGGTTAACAGGCCTTTCGGTCGCCGAAGGGGCAGGCTGAGCTGGAGCACGGACATATCCCTGCCCCGAGGGTAAAATACCTGATTCCTCAAGCTCTGGGAGATAAGTGTGCTATGCTCTGGATGCATTTCACACCACCTTCCATGCATGCGGGACATGTATCCCCTACGGCGCGGGCTACTGCTCTCGTAGCAGCTCAGCAGGTCATCCTTCACTTCCGTCGTCCACCTAAAACGGTCCATGTTCTTGCGTGTTTCGTCATCAGGGCGATCCAAGGCACCGCCACCTTGTCCAGAGCCGGCTTCCGATACCGGCCTGGTATGGGTATTCTTCTTCTGGGGCGGTCGAACCAGAAGGTCTAAATTATAATAAAACTTATAAGTAGATAATAACCTCAATAAATTTAAATTATAAAAAATAAGTAAAGTATTACAAAAGTATTAAAAAGTAAATAGAATGGTAAGTTTTAAAAGTGGGATAAATCATCATAAAAATTATGATAATCCTATTCCATAGTATGTTTTAAGGCCTGCAGATGTAAGTATTTCTCTTTTTTTATTTTCAATCTAGCCGAATATGATTGAGTAATATTATCCCATGGAACGGCACATATTTTTTTCATCCTGACTGGAAGCTCTTCCCACACAGTGTCTGCATGTCTATAAACAATCTTTCCATCAGGTACATACCTCAGAGCTCTTAGGTCAGTGACTGTAGGATCACCTGTTCTTTTTCCGGGTCTCATTGACTTGTAAAAAGGCAATGCGCTTTCAAAATCTCTGAAAAAGTGATGATAAAGATACTTGACTTCGTAAGGAGGCCACTTTAGCCAGATATGCATAATCTGCTGGGACATTAATTCTTTTGTGTCCTAATGCCCTTTCTATTACAGAGTGCATGTTATCGCACTCCATTTGGGTGTGGCCTTTCTCTAGGAACCTTTGTATAATAGTTATCTTGTTCTGCGTGCAGAACAAGGCGTTGGACAATACCGCATTCCTGTTTTGGTATGTACATCCGTCACTGTACAATATCAGTTCCTGGTGATCACCTATAGGATTCTTAATAAACAATTTCCTTAAAGCAGTGACTATTATGGTAGAAAATTCGTTACTTGTAAGCTTTCCTTCACATTCATCTCACATGTAACAGTACCCCTTGTTTCGCCTGACATCGTATAGGGTGAAATTGTGTACTGTGAGTTTTGTTTTATAATAAAGAGCTGACGCATTCGACCGTGGGCTCAGAAGTACTGACTGCAAGTCCATAGTAAATACTTCGTTGTTTGAGGATGTATCTTTTACCAATTGTGTGCGAGCCTCCTTTTTCATGTCATCATGAATCTTGTATTCAGATTCAGTTACATTCCCAGTTTTAAACGACTCACAGATATCACACAAATCTTTTTTGGCCGAAACAGTGACAGATTAAGGTCTTCAAAAACGTTGCAGAAACTTGTAATGCTCAGGGGTTCAGATTTTTCACGTGGACAGAAGTCATCTTTATATGTTTTATATAGCTGAGATTTTGATGTCCAAAGTGGTTCCTAATATAATTTGGACGAGTCTTTGCGACAATAATGGGATTTGAGTTTCGGCAAAGAATCAAAAAAATGTTTTAGTTGTCTACGGGGTTCATATTTAACGTTGTTTTTAGGTACACTTTTAGGTGGATCATCGTCATTGTGTATAATCCATTTTTTAATTACCCATTCTCCAACACACAAGCTGTTCAAAAACATTCTCTTGCCGTCAGACAGGAATAATTCTACAGAATTTTTTCGTCTTGATGATGCCCCAGCACATCTTACTCTTTGCTTACGTATACAAATGGATGACATTCTTACGTAATTTTTTTTCTGTCCAGGTCATGTTCCAAAATCTCTTGAAACATTTCTGTCGTTCTTCTTCTGGAAGTTTTGAACATTGTAACTTGGTATCCCCTTTCAGGCTCAATTTGCAGTTGCACCTATCTTTGATATTTCTTTCACTCTTAGGCTCAACAAAGCTCCACTTATGACCTATTTTCTTCTTCCCTAAATAGGGCCTTCCTTTTTCTCTTTGTTTTTTATTTTGATTGACACTCCAATCTCCAGGATGACTTTTTTTTGTCTCTTCCTTGTCTTCAATAGAGACGTTTTATTTTGTTCAACTGAGCGTTCGTCCACACGTATATCTTCCATTTTTTCTTTAGTTTCTTGCATGTTACTTTGTGCCTCTTCTATGATGTCATCAATCTCTTCCATGCTATCTTGTGCCCCTTTTGTGTTGCCTGAATTCATCAACATGGAAACAGTGCTTGATGAACTATCTAATGATCGTGTTTGGATAAATTCATCACTGGTTAAAAAGGTATCGATTGGAGTATTTCAAAGAACGGGTGGCTTATTCGTTTCGTGCTTCTCCAGTACTAAGAAACAATCTTCTTGCAGAATACAGGGTTATTCACGTTATTCGACACGAAGCATTATGGCTAAAGTATTTGAAAAACAAGAAAATAATAATTTGGGATGGATGGAGACCCATAAAGGCTACATTTTAAAAATATTTTCGTGTTATACAGGGTGTCCCAAAAACACGAAATGTATCAAAGTTATGTTTTTTTAAATGGAACACCCCATATATTATTGCATACTCAGATTCCTTGGCGAATTCTAGTGTGACTTTATGTACCATACATGGGACCTAAAGCGAACCTTTTAGGTGTAAATCACCATTTTCGGTATAAGTACATATCAGGAAAAAATTGAATATCGCAGAGATTATAAAATATGGAAGGCTGTGACTTTGCCGTATTACTAAGCATAAAATGCGTCAGCTTTGATGAGACTGTCAAATTTAAATTACGTTTATGCTTGGGGAAATCGGTCGATGAATTAAGGAAACTTCGATCAGCGATAACTTGATTTTTTCAAATGGGAATGCCTAATTTTTTTATACGGTTAAACGTAAAATTTGATAAGCTTTCTAATGATATAAGGTTGTGAATATCAATCTCTGGTAGTTTTCGTTTAATTTTAAATTTTCAAACAAAGCGGCGATTTTCAATTTTCCTACCTATAAGCAACGTAGCAGGCCATGAAATATAAACAAAAACCTGTTCAGGTAGAAGAAAACAACCAACTTAGCTGAAAAATACACACTAACTAGACTAAAGGGACAAGATTATAAAAATTCCTTACAACAAATCAACTCTCTCAGAAACAACTGCGATAACATGTCTAAGGTCAAAGAGAAGCTGGAGTATGGCAGTAATAGATATTTTTTACAGACTACTGGCTACCGTAATTTACTAGAGATTAAAAATTCCCAAGACAATTAAAAACCCTGACACGAAACAGAAACAACCAGCGACTGTTGCTCCAGCACGCAACTATCAATCATATGTAATGGTGTAAACAAGTACTAGTTTGCGTCGAAGTCGACACCTCTGACTGGAGCCCTTCTATTTTTCAATATCTATTAGCAATATTTCAAAAAAGGAATACTGACAAATCGGATTCAAGTTTTCTGCCATTTAAGTTATGTTTTATAATTTGAACAAATTTTAATTCATTCTTCATTTTCCGCGACCTTGCTAATAGGTACTGAAGAATTTTCAGAACTCCAGTCAACGGTACTTTTGACTTGAGTTTTGACAGAATTGCATACTTTTTTATATCATTAAATGTGAAATTTTATTATGAAAATAATAAACTGCTTACAACATTCTCTAGTAGTTTTTATTTTATTTCAAAATGTTTAATGGTTTTGGAAATTGCCAATCTCTAATACATTGCAGTAGCTAGTAGGCCGTGAAAAAATCCATTTCTGCCATACTCCAGCTTCTCTTTGACCAAAGATATGTTACCGCCATTGTTTCTGGTTAGACTTTGTTTGTTGTGAGTAATTTCTATATTCTTGTCCCTTTAGTCTAATTCGTGTATATTTTTCAGCTAAGTTAGTTGTTTTCTTCTACCCGAACAGGTTTTTGTTTATATTTCATGGCCTGCTACGTTGCTTATAGGTAAGCAAATTGAAAAACGCCGATTTGTTTGAAAATTTAAAATTAAATGAAAACTACCAGAGATTGATATTCACAATCACATCATTAGAAAGGTTATCAAATTCTACGTTTAACCGTATAAAAAAAATTAGACATTCCCATTTGAAAAAATCAAGTTATCGCTGATCGAAGTTTCCTTAATTCATCGACCAATTTCTCCAAGCATAGACGTAATTTAAATTTGACAGTCTCGTCAAATCTGGCGCATTTTATGCTTAGTAATACGGCAAAGTTACAGCCTTCCAAATTTTATAATCTCTGCGATATTCAATTTTTTCCTTGTATCTACTTATACCGAAAATGGTGATTTACACCTAAACGGTTCGCTTTTAGTCCCATCTGTGATACATAAAGTCACAATAGAATTCACCAAGGAATCTGAATATGCAATAATATACGGGGTGTTCCATTTAAAAAACATAACTTTGATACGTTTCGTGCTTTTGGGACACCCTGTATAATATGAAAATATTTTTAAAATGTACCCTTAATGGGTCTCTATCCATCCCAAATTATTATTTTCTTTTTTATCAAATACTTTAGCCATAATGCTTCGTGTCGAATAACGTGAATAACCCTGTATAAGACCCTGGTTGTAAACCGGAAACTTCTGGTGCAGTTTGTTTCATTGTCGTATTCAATGTTTGTAAAACCTCGATATTCTATCTCCATACCATCATGTGATGAAGACTCTGGATTGTATTCCAGATCTTTTCGAGTGCTAAGCTCTTCACTGTAGTCAACATTTTGGAGTATCCTTAAGGTTCGCCTATTTTGAAACATCTTTAGTATTTTATCTGAAATTTAAATAAACAAATAGGTTAATTCAATGGTGTATAACTATATAATATGCTAATATAGTTGTAATCCTTCCGGTTCGGAGGACTCTATCTACCTTACTTGGTTTTAGTATATAAATGTATAATGTATCAACTACGTACGCAATTCAACTGAATACTACAATTAAGTCTGCTTGGACGTTGGTATACTCAAATACTACTTTCAGTGGGTGGATGAATGGTTTTTATGGTAATATAAAACATAAAACTGCCTATCTATTCGGTAAAAGCTTGCGTTTAAAACAACACTTCCACTCAATTAATACATTAAATCAGCGTAATTCCTTACTAGAAAACGGCATTCCTACGTTGATCAAAACAATAAAATCTCGTAACTCCAATCAAACTTTTGAAGCGGTTGGTAACACTTATAAGTTAATATTTTGATCTTGTTGTTGGTAAATTGCACTATACAATCACTTTTTAAAATACAGTATCAAATACTACCACAGTAAACATTCATTTTATGTACCTTATTGCTCAAAACAGCACACGTCCTCCGTGCAGCACAGGCGAAACCATACTGAGGTTAGGAGTTAAGCATTTTGCATATCACAAAATGTCGGCCAGGAGATAGGTGGTTCACGAATATCAAATTAACGGAATTTTTGCAGGACATACGAAGTAATCGAATGGATAGGTTTAAAAATTATCTACTAGATGGCATTAAAAGTCCTATTTCGATATTTTGTGGAGTTACGCAGTCTGATAATTGGGGCGACGATATGTTATAGCACAGAGCGACATGTTAGCTTTTTAAAAACAATTTTTATTCTTGAAAATACAATTAATAAATATGAATAACAATCAGAAGTGAACTACAAGTGAATTATAAATAGAATAAATCTGTTTGCAAGCTTATTCTGCCTTAAATACTAAATCTAAATGCTGAGTCATCAACCACATGTTGATTAGGCTGGGAACGTCAACGGCTGGCTCTGGGTTTCCTGCAACTGCTTATCTTGCATAAAAGTTGTTTGTTACTTCTCAGAATATTTGTAGATAAGAAACCGAAGTGTCGTGTTACCATGATAAGAACTAAAGTGTAGTCTACGTTCGGATATAACAACTCCGTCCTTTTTGAAAAAGTTGATGTCATACAGCAACTTCTTTACACAGAACTTTTATTTGGATTAAGTTCTATGTCATCTTCTAGGGTTTCTTCTAAATGAATGCTAGGACGTCTTCTGGGTACGAAACTGGAGATTCTGGTCCGGAGTCACGTCTGTCTTGGTGGAAATGGTGGAAAATCGTTACCATCATTGATATTGGCAACTATTCCGATTCTTAGTCTTCTAAATTTTCTGCACTTGTAGTATGTGTATAGAATGATCAATAAGACAATAATTGTGATTGTCAAAATTGTGAACCAACCGATATGTTTTCGGATAAAAAGTTCATTAATTATTCTATCAAGTTCTTCTGAGTATCGATTGAGGTTGTGTTGAGCAATATTCAAATCCTGTATCTCCAATTTATTGATTTTTGAGCCCTGGAATCTTCGATTTCTCTGGTAGATGGTCGCAACAATTATATGGGATGATGATTGGTGACATCTGGACTCTAAATGCGCTTTGATCTATGAGTTGATCGACTGAAGTTTCTGCATGAATTCTTGTGCTTCCGACAAAATGAAGTGAAATGAAGTGTGAAGATGGCGCCCACGCGAGAGCGTCTGGAAAGTAGCTCTATCGAAAAACCGCGTTATACGTGTTGTAAATCGAAAATTTCAAGTACAATTGTGTGCGTGATTTGTGGGAAATTGTACCACACCTCATGTGCAAATCGCGACTGGGTCGATAAAGTAAAATTTATAGACAGTGCCCGACTTGTTTGCTGCAAGGAAGAAAGTGAGGTTGGATCTGACGCAAAAGATATCCAAATTTCACTCTATAGAAGAATCATACAAGAACTGGAGGATAAGAATAGGATACTTCAAGATAACGCAAATTTGTGGAAAGAAAAGTTTGAAGCCCAAATTGCAAATTCGGTAATAACAAAAAGTATGCATTCCTTAAATTCCAAAGATGCCACGAGTTCAGAGTTGGCTCTTTTAACAGCAGGTGGCTCCACTTCGCTTTCTGAAGTCACAAAACAGTCAAAAAGTGATGAGGGCCAAGACCACAAAGCAGCAGGTGGCTCCGCTTCGCTTTCTGAAGTCACAATACAGTCAAAAAGTGATGAGGGCCAAGACCACAAAACTTCCACCATTCCAAAGAACGGTAACACAGAACAGAAATCACAAACTTCAAGTATGTCGGTGACAGTTGACGTTACTGACACTGACATTGTTGATTTGGCAGAAATGAAGAAAAATGAAAATCTGCAAAATCCGCCGGAAAGTACTAATTCTAACTCTAACCAAGATGAGGGTGGATGGGAAACGCAGAGAAGTCGCAGCAACAGAAAACGAAATGGCGCAAATGAGACGAAAGAAAAACTTGTGGAATCTGAGGGCAACAAGACTAAATCCAATAAAAAACATTTTGGCACGTCGGCTGCTCGTCCAAAACCAATCAGAGGCTCAAATGAAGCCGAGTGTATTCTCAAGGTAGCTCCAAAAATGTCATCTCTATTTATCTCAGGGCTACATCCAAGTACTGAAGATCATACCATTTTAGAATATCTCAAAAGCCAAAATCTTGGCGATAACTGTCTATGTGAGAAGACGATAACGATAAAACATAAGAAATACAGCTCATTTAAGCTGTCAGTTCCATCGGACAAAAAAAATGTTTACATGTCTGCAGATGTTTGGCCAAAGGATGTGATTGTTAACCATTTTCAGAATCTGCAGCGCCAAATTCTTTTGGCGAGAACTGGTCCATAACCACACCGCCATGCAATGTACATCTATTGCACATAAATATCTGTTCGATCAGAAACAAAGCTCAATTACTGGAGGCTTTCCTGGAAGAAAAAACTTTCAATATTGTTTGTTTGACTGGCTAAAGATAGAGGAAGCTAGGATACTGCATTTGAGTTCTTACAAGCAGGCTGATATCTTCACAAGATCATCTCACATAGGTGGAGGAGCAGCTATTTATGTAAAAAATTATTTTAATGTTATGACGTTAAATTATGTAAAATAAATAATATTACAAAAGGCTTAATTTTAGATTTACCATTCGTCACCAGATGCCCGAAGTTATAGGAATTGTAGATGGGACACAAATAGCTATAACGAGGCCCCATAATAATGAACATGTGTATGTTAACAGAAAAGGTTACCATAGTCTGAATAGCCAAATTGTGAGTCAAAATCATGAGTATTTGATGGAATCTTAAAATTTCCTGTTTTCAGATATGTGATGCAAATATGAAGATATTGAATATTGTTGCGAAATGGCCAGGCAGCACACATGATGCATATATGTGGTGCCAAAGCAATATTGGACGAATAATGGCTGCAAATGCACAATTTATGCAAGATAATAGTAAGGTTATGGGTAAGTGAAATAAACAAAAAAAATTATAATTATTGTTATTATTATTATCATTGTGATGAGTAGTGTTGCCAGGCATCCAGATAAAGCCGGACATAGGTAGGCTTTTTGATGGTGTGTCCGACCAAAATAAATGGTGTCTGGCTTGTGTTAGGCTTTTTACATTTTTGCATTTGGATGACTGTTCGACTGATTAATAATAAAATAATACAAGGTAAGCTTATGGCCAAAAAACTGAATTTAGATGAGAAAATCTTGGGGTTATGGCCAAAATTTTGAAAAATAGGCTGGGTCACAGCATGGAGGAGACTCTGGTGCTAACAGCCAAGCTTTCGGCAATGTTTATTGCCATCTTCAGGGCTTTCTACATAATTAAAGGAAAAACAAAAAAGAATTTAGTTTCAAAATGTATAATAAATTATTAAAGTTATACTCACAACGTTGAGGTTTTGAGGTTTGCCAATTTGAAAACAGCAATTGCATTGAGTGCAACACGACTTCTAAATGCAATTAAATAATCGTCACAATTTTTGATAAAATCTTTCAAAACCTATGTTACTATGGCGTCTTCTACTAACAGGTCAGGAACACAAACGAACATATACTTGTAAATTACAAACAACACAGGAACGACCTTTACATGTTTAAATTTTAAAAAACCCGTAGGTGTATTACTAAATCCGTGGTTTGAAAACACACATTTTATGATCTAGGTTTTTTCTTAAATGGTCTAACAGGTGATACAATGGCCGTTACTTAGTGAAATGTGGAAGCAGAAAGAGAAAACGATTGACATATGAATTATTAATAATTATATTGACAGTTGTACGATACCAACTGTGAGAAAAACAAAAACCTGAAAAGTCAAAACACACTAAAGAAACCAAGATCTCAGTTGTAAAACGTGAATACACGGTGGCCTAAAATAGGATAATAAAATTGTCGTGAAAGATATGTAGAGACGAAAAAAGAAAAAACTTTCCGAGATTCCAACAAGACTATTAAGGTCGTGAAGGAACACCAGAAAACCTTTCCTTCTCCATGTTTAAGATATAAGAGTAAATGCAGCTCAAACCATCAATGTCCGACTTCTTATTTAAATTGTTAGGGGTGTTCCTAATATGTACCATTTCCAGAAAAGTTCTCTTAAAATAGTTAGATTCAACATCCAAGATCTTAGCATTGCTCCAGGATACTGTGTGGCCTGTATCAATGGCATGTTGTGTTAAACCACAGCTAGTTATATTGCGATTGATATCACTTTTATGTGAGTTAATTCTACCTTGCAAATATCTTAATGTTTGTCCAATATATGACTTATTGCACTCACCACAAGGAATTTTATAAACAAACATTGGATTTGTCTAACAATTTAACAGGGGTTTTTAATTTTGAAAAAAGTTTGGAAACTGTAATAACATTAGTCAATGCAATTTTAATGTTATGATTCTTGAAAATATTAATTAATCTAGATGTGAGATTATCTACATAAGGTAATGTTTTATAAAGGACTACAACACCATCCCGGTTATCATTGTTTTGGGCGTTGCCTGATGGGTTGGACGCTGGTAATGTGTGATTAGAAACGGCATTTGAATCTATCCTGATATCATTAGTATTATTTTGTGGTAAAATAGAACTGGGTCTTTCATTATAATTAAAAAGTAATGAGTTAATGAATTTAATGGGGTAAGAATTTTCAATTAACAATTTCTTTAATTTTTGGAGACTTTCATTTTTATGTTGTGGATGGCTTAAACGTATGACTCTATTCTTTAATGCCAAAATAAGATTCTTCTTCATCCTAGGTGGATGATAGGAAAAATAGTTGATGTATCTACCACTACTCATTGGCTTGGTGTACCATTTAGTGCACAAAACATTTGTGTTAGGATTTCTGATAACAAGCATATCTAAAAAAGGAATACTATGATTGTTTTTTCTTTCCACAGTGAATTGGATATTAGGATTAAAGGAATTAAAAATTGTTAAAACGTGCTCAATTTTATCCTCGGGTAAAGCAAGCAAAAGATCATCCACATAACGTTTTATAAATGGAATATTAAAATTGACGTTTGCACGAACATTGCTTACTAGGTCATCCAGGACAAAATTTACCAGTATAGGGCTAATACTAGAACCCATTGGGGTACCAAAAATTTGTTTATAAAATTTACCATCAAACACTAAACAATTGGAATCAAAAATGAGTTTGAGTACTTTTAAGAAAGAGTTTAAATCAAGGTTACAATGTTGAGAAATAGTGTTAAAATTAAGACAATCTAAAATAACTTCTAATGGTACATTCGTGAATAGTGATACAACATCAAAACTAACTATGACATACCCAGGTGGCAGTTGATAATCATTTATAAAAGAGCTGAAAGAAAAGGAATCTTTGATGTAATATTCAGTCTCACTATTATAGGCTGATGTTAAAATGTCAGTGAGGAATCTAGCTAGTTTCCCATTAGGGCCATTGATAGAAGAAACTATAGGCCTCATTGATAATTGCGGTTTGTGAATTTTGGGCAAGGTATATAAACGAGGTGTAAGTGTATTGTAGCATGTTAAGTTCTTGGATTCAAGGCTGGAAATAAAACCATTATCTTTGAGCTGGCGAACTAAAGTGTTTGATTTTCTTTGTAATGTGATGTTAGGATCATTGTTGAGCTTTCTGTAATATTTAAGATCATCCACTAAAAGTTGGCTTTTTTCTAAGTAATCATTTTTATACATGACCACAGTGACATTACCCTTATCACTATTTACAACAACGATCTCAGGGTGTTGTTTTAGAAAATTTTGGCATTCTACGAAATAATCAGAAAGAAAATGTTTACTGTTGTTGAACTTGTGAATAAAATTAGTGATGATGTTAGTATATTGTGACCTAAAGATGTTTTTTTGTTCATCTTCAAAAGGGTTGATGATATTTTCCAATTCTGCTAGAAGTTTTGAAAGTTTCAGGTCTCTTAACGATGGGGGGACAGAGAATTTAGGACCTAGTGATAAAATAAACTTAGCTTTCGGAGGAATGTCGATGTTAGTAAGGTTCTTAAGCCATTTTTCTTTTATAGCAATTTTATTGATGTAAGAAAGTCTAAGGTTTTTAATTTTGGTTATGTTGGATGCTTTAATAGAGTGGAACACATTGTTGAACTTAATATTTTGACGTCTGGAAAATTCCCTGATTATATGATTTGGAAGTGAAAGATTGTTCTTGATAATTTCAAGTTTTTTCTCAAAATTCTTTAAGTCACAAATAGTAACACCAATCTCTAAGTTAATGAGTTGAATTTTTAACCTGTTGTTGAGTCCATCAATCCTTCTCCCCAGTCTGCCTCCTGAGTGTTGTAAAAGACATCTTACATTTTGAGTACAATTTACTATATGACTAGGAAAAAGTCCTTCTCTTCTACAAGTTAACAAAAAAATTCGTCGGTTCTTCAATGCTGCTATTTTGTTGTTCAGTCTGACCCATTCTTTCAGCAAAGATACGTTGTGGGTACCATAACGTTGTTCAATTTGCTGATAAAACCCCATCTGTATCCTAATACAAGGTAAGCTTATGGCCAAAAAACTGAATTTAGATGAGAAAATCTTGGGGTTGTGGCCAAAATTTTGAAAAAGAGGCTGGGTCACAGCATGGAGGAGACTCTGGTGCTAACAGCCAAGCTTTCGGCAATGTTTATTGCCATCTTCAGGGCTTTCTACATAATTAAAGGAAAAACAAAAAAGAATTTAGTTTCAAAATGTATAATAAATTATTAAAGTTATACTCACAACGTTGAGGTTTGCCAATTTGAAAACAGCAATTGCATTGAGTGCAACACGACTTCTAAATGCAATTAAATAATCGTCACAATTTTTGATAAAATCTTTCAAAACCTATGTTACTATGGCGTCTTCTACTAACAGGTCAGGAACACAAACGAACATATACTTGTAAATTACAAACAACACAGGAACGACCTTTACATGTTTAAATTTTAAAAAACCCGTAGGTGTATTACTAAATCCGTGGTTTGAAAACACACATTTTATGATCTAGGTTTTTTCTTAAATGGTCTAACAGGTGATACAATGGCCGTTACTTAGTGAAATGTGGAAGCAGAAAGAGAAAACGATTGACATATGAATTATTAATAATTATATTGACAGTTGTACGATACCAACTGTGAGAAAAACAAAAACCTGAAAAGTCAAAACACACTAAAGAAACCAAGATCTCAGTTGTAAAACGTGAATACACGGTGGCCTAAAATAGGATAATAAAATTGTCGTGAAAGATATGTAGAGACGAAAAAAGAAAAAACTTTCCGAGATTTCAACAAGACTATTAAGGTCGTGAAGGAACACCAGAAAACCTTTCCTTCTCCATGTTTAAGATATAAGAGTAAATGCAGCTCAAACCATCAATGTCCGACTTCTTATTTAAATTGTTAGGGGTGTTCCTAATATGTACCATTTCCAGAAAAGTTCTCTTAAAATAGTTAGATTCAACATCCAAGATCTTAGCATTGCTCCAGGATACTGTGTGGCCTGTATCAATGGCATGTTGTGTTAAACCACAGCTAGTTATATAGTTTGTAATTTACAAGTATATGTTCGTTTGTGTTCCTGACCTGTTAGTAGAAGACGCCATAGTAACATAGGTTTTGAAAGATTTTATCAAAAATTGTGACGATTATTTAATTGCATTTAGAAGTCGTGTTGCACTCAATGCAATTGCTGTTTTCAAATTGGCAAACCTCAACGTTGTGAGTATAACTTTAATAATTTATTATACATTTTGAAACTAAATTCTTTTTTGTTTTTCCTTTAATTATGTAGAAAGCCCTGAAGATGGCAATAAACATTGCCGAAAGCTTGGCTGTTAGCACCAGAGTCTCCTCCATGCTGTGACCCAGCCTCTTTTTCAAAATTTTGGCCACAACCCCAAGATTTTCTCATCTAAATAATAAAATACTTATACCTAAGACTAATATGGCATATGATTTAATCTATTTTTTTCACTAGAATTTAACAAGATTTATGATAATAATAAAGCTTGATTTTACATACAAGTTTTTTGTAGTACCTATTAATACTGAGACAAAATCCTCAATAATGTAGGATGTCCAGCATTTCTACCCAAATGTATGGCCAAACTAGCTGATCTGCCCGGCTATTAGGTTTGGTGATCTGACAACCCTAGTGGTGAGAGCAATAGGTGGTTAAAGCTAATAAAACTGCTCCAGGTTTGTCCCATTTTGCAGGTTAGAGTAGTGCTACAGTTAAAATGTGACTCTGTTGAAATATCATACAGTTTGTACCAAATTATCACTGTGGTGCCCTGGATGATGACTGCTAATGAAATGGTGGACCATTCTTTTGCTGATAGAAGCCAATTTATTATCAACCTTGTTTTTAAATTTGTTTATTGAAGGTGTAGTGACTATAATTTTGCAAGCTGTTCCATAAATATACAGAAAGTTTGCTTAAAAAGTTTTCCTTGGTAGTGTTAAACTACTTTCTTCTGCAAGTTTTAGAGCCTGACCCCTAAGAGTTGCATTATTACTAATGGGTAATATTTCCAAATGAGTGGAGTAGTTGTGACTCATGATTAGTATATTACAATAAGATCCCCTCTTTGTCATATCTCCATAAGGGACGTGAGAATGATATGCCTACAGATTTGTCAAAAGTCTTAGTTTCCATCAGAATTCTCTATAATTCTTTTTTATATTTCTTTAGGTGATTCTGGGTATCCCTGCCTACCCTGGCTGATCACGCCTATCCAAAATCCAACATCTCGTGAGGAGTAGGCTTACAACACAAGATTTGTAAGATGTAGGAGTACTGTAGAGCGACGTATTGGTTTGTTGAAAGGGCGATTCCGGTGCCTCTTGAAGCATAGAATATTGCAATATAAGCCACTGATTGCAGCAAAAATTATAATGGCATGTGCTGTAATACACAACATTGCACTGCAGTATAATGTTGATAATCCACCAGAGATTCTGGATGATATAGATTTGGAATCAGCGCCAGCACCTCTGCTTCCTAGTGCTGATATGGTGTTGAGGTAGCAAGGACAACAGGCAAGACGCCAGTACGTTCAAAGATACTTTTGAACATATTAAAGATATTGCCAATCAGTGTAATTTATTTTGTCATTGTCTCTTACTAATCAACACCATTGCTCGGGCTAATAAAAAAAATACATTCATTGATATTATAAGAAGTAGTAAATGTATCATCTTTGATAGGTATTAAAATTTTTAAAGTACAAAGAAAAGCATGTTAGATAATACATAATTTGGCTAAAGACAATTCGAGGAGTTCTTAAAGAAAATAATTTACTAACCTTAGCTGATTTTTCAACATATGGACAGCTTCAAAAATTATACCAAAAATCAAAAATATAACTATGGCCCGTTTGCACCAGTTACACTTAGGTGAACCTTAACTTTAAGTAGCACTTAAACTGTCAAATTCGTTTGCACGGTCCACAAAATCTGTTTTAAGTCTTACTTAGAGTGACATCAAACTAAGCCGAAGATTTCTTTGGCTTAAGGTGATACTTAGTGATATAACCTGAAAAGCTGACAGCTTCCAGCTTATTTCTTTTCGATATACGCAAGGCAAAGTTCAAAAATGGATTTACTCTCAAATCATTTAATAATATATGATGATGACGACTGGGTGGAAGTGAAATTAATTATTTCAGGGATACCTAGGCAAATTAAAGAACGACTGAATCATTTCAATATGTTGGATGAATTAATTTTTTCAAAGATTCAGAGTGACGCAGCTCACTGCCATGCACATTTTGGAGTTGATTTCTCTTTTTCTGTGTAATTTGGCCCCCTTTTCTTATCTTTGTCCTCCATTTTTTGTTCAAATACTTAATGCAATAATTTTTGGGAAGACAGTTAATACAGAGTTATTCAGCGGAGCCCTGCAATCAACGACTTTGCGTCTTGCAAATTGCGAACAGAAAACATATTGCGAGACTGTAGGACTGTAGGGTTGACGGGATCACAGAACATAGATGGACCTGCGGCATAGGACCAATGGACAAATCAAAAAAGACAAATTTCAGAAGTATAAATTAAAATTACCCAACAATTCCGGCGACGCCAAATTGTAAGCTCGCTTAGCTAAGACTATGTTAAAAGGAACCCCAGCAAACCGCTTTAATCTAAGGTTCAGATTAGCTCTAAGGTACACCATATCTAAACTGCAGATGTAAGAGTGAGCGGTGCAAATGGCCCTATGTCTGTTATGTTAACCTATTCATAAATTGTCAGGCATTGATTACTCGAGTACTCGTGTGACCTTTTTTTAGATCAAATTTAATTATTTGTAATACAGTGTAATTTTTCTGTGGCAAAGACTTCCACAAAATCACTAACCTTTTCAATTTCAAAACTATTCATTGCATTTCCTACATTATAGCAATAGCGTGTGTAGTTCTATGCTCATAGAAACACAGTGAAGATATATCTGAAAAATTGGTTTAGCAAGGTCCTTGGACATAGTTCTTCAAGGATACTTACGTGGTTTAAAGAAGGAATTTATTGATTGTTAGATTTGCAAGGTTACAAGTAACACGATCAAATTAATATATTCCTTTACCTTTTCTCAATAATATTATACAAGTAGTTACCTGAATGCTAAGTGAATATTATTTTGGAGATGTTACTAGCTATGTATGTCGAGAGGGTGTTTTCGTGATAATGTTAAATTATGGAAATTTGAAAGTCATTTCACTTTGATGAGGTTGTGGGTGAACGACTATCGGAGGTCTCTGACATTTGGAGCATCAATTGCGAAACTTACGCTGCGGCTCTGAGGCTAGCTAGACAGGGGAGAGTGAGAGACTCTCCTGTTGAGAGAGCACAGAGACGGGTGCGCCAAATGAAAGCGAAAATCCAGTTGGCTCGCCAGGAAGCATCCCGTATCCAGTGTGTGATGGAATATAGAGCGGCAGGGAAGCCTTTTATGCGCCGAGTGCGCCAGATAGCCTACGGGTTGAGGCGCGACCATCATACACTCAGTCAAGCGGTATTGGTTGTTGTCAAGTAACACTGCCTTGACAGGATACACATGCTAATCGCTGCTAAGCGATCGTTGGTGGCGCGGGCGAGAGGTCTGGAGCAGAACAGAATCTTCTACGGAAGACCTTCTCGCCTTTTCCAACAGCCGCCACCAGCCATAGAGCAGCCGCCAACTGCTGATCGCGTGGAGGCCTTTTGGAGGGACATTTACGAACAACCCAAACCTCTCTCAGCAGACACTCCGGCCTTGGCGCACTTCGAGTCCGTTTGTAGGAGGACTCCTAACTTGAATTTACTGCGTCATCCGATAAACACGGAAGAAATTCTTGACGCCTTACGAGGCGCAAAGAATTTCGCAGCTCCTGGCCCGGATGGCATAAACACCTACTGGTGGAAAAAATTCCCCAGTTGCCACCGGCATTTAGCTAGAGTTTTTAACGCGTGGCTAAATCAGGAGCAGCCAATTCCGGCTTGGTTTGTCGAGGGTCGAACCGTGCTTCTCCCGAAGACCGGAGATTTGTCTGATCCCAAAAACTACAGGCCAATAACATGTCTGAACGCATGTTACAAGCTCTTCACCAAAATCTTGTACATGCGTATCCTTCAAGCTGTGAATCCTGTATTTCTCGACGTGTATGAACAGAGAGGGTCAAAGAAAGGAGTAGCTGGCTGCAAGGAGAACCTGTTGATTGACCGATGTGTCACGCAGGACTCCGTGCAGTACAAGCGAAACCTTTCTATGGCCTGGATAGACTATCGCAAGGCATTCGACAGCACGTCTCATGAGCTCATTGTGCGACTGTTGGAATGTCTTTCGGTGGATAATCAGATAGTGGGATGCATCAAACAACTGGTGCCACTCTGGAAGACTCGGTTCACTATAACATCAGGTGAAACTCGGGTTCAGACAGAGTTGGTGCCATTGAAAAGAGGTGTCTTCCAAGGAGACTCCTTGAGTCCCTTGCTCTTTTGCATCTCACTTTTGCCTCTGTCCATAGCGCGCAAAATACCGGTGTGCCGTGCGGCGGCGCACATCTTAGCCGCCAGAATGCAGAAGGCAGTCATCCTTGGGTCCCTTCGTCTACTTAGGGCGCACGATTCGCGGACCCAGTGATTGCTCACCTCACGGTGTGAGGAGTAGTCATTGGGTAATGGAACAGCAGCTCGGTGTGTCGGAGCCCGGGCTCCACTTTTTGTGTTTTGTGAATATATAATAATAATCAAGTGGTCGCACACTGATATTGAAGACATCAACATACTCATACGAACGGAACTCACAAAGCACAGAATGTCACATCCGAAAGCGTGCAAGGAAAGGCTTACCATAGACAGGAAACATGGGGCAGAGGAATTATAGACATACAGTCACTTCACACAAGACAAATAAAAACACTCAGAGACTTTTTCCAAAGCAAAGAGACAAACTTACATAGGTCAATAGTAAAAGCAGATAAAAACTATACTCCACTCACAGTATCCCGCCCAGATCACCCAGCAGACGCACACAATCACATAGAATTACAACAAGAAAAAATAAACGCCTGGTCACAAAAAGCACTCCATGGCAAGCACAGACACCGCGTTACACAAGACCACATTAATGAAAGACAATCATACACCTGGCTGCAGGATGGCCAGCTCTCTCCAGAAACTGAGGGTTTTATGCTTGCTATCCAGGACCAAGTGATTGCGACAAGGAACTACATGAAATACATAATTAAAGATACATCCATAACCGACGACAATTGCAGAAAGTGCGACCAACAAAAAGAAACAATAGAAGTAGGGAGATATTGTACGTTCTGGGGGGGTCAGTGACCTCTGAGGCCTTGACCTAGATATGAAGGATCGACGACCTCGAGACCTTGACCTCCCCCAGAACATACATTCCTTCTAGGGGGTCAAGGCCATCTGATGACCTCATTCATAAACCCTGACCTAGATTAGGAACCTTGACCTGGAAAAATGATCTTGTACTATATACTCTACGTTCTAGGGGTTTAACATCATGGGGTTGAAGTGGGGCACCCAGGAAGATGTTCAGAAATAATTTTTTGGGTGAATAGTAGTGAAGTTTCGAGAAAAATTTAAACAGTATGTACAAGGACGAGCGGTTCGAGAGCGGAGAGGAGGATGGAAGTAGGTCATCTGATAAACTGGGTAGATCTGCAGAAGAGTGACATACAACGCAAACCCTATGGAATGCTGGACGTACATAGTGGAACAGGGGTTAACGTGAATAATGCATACGTGGAAAGTATCGCAATAGTTGAAGCGTACACAAGAGGTATCGAATGGTGTAAGGAAATGTGTCAAGAATTTAACTTTATCGGTAGTAGGGAGAAAGGATCCATAGTATGCGAGCATTGTCTACCACCTGCGAGATATGCATTATTCGGTGTATGCGATACTGCATATGTAAAAAAATGCATTTGCATGACATTCGCCTAGCAAAGTGTCTGTATTGCGATAAACGAATAAAGGCCAAATGCGTGAAAGTGTGTTGCAAAGTGGCAGAACTATGTATATGTATTAGAGTTGTAAGTTAGAGGAATGATTGCTATGTAAAGAAGTTTGAAATAAATTCGAAGCTACGTAGCTCATGCATTGTTATTTTAGAAGAGTCGAGGAAGACTGAAGAGTGTTAGAAAAAGCACTTAACTTCTACGTAGATTAAAAGGGTCAGAAGTAAAAAAAAAGCTTCAAAGCTTAGAGGTAGCAGCTTTCATTTATTCGAGGTGGTGTGAGAAAAAGATAAGGGGAGGCTTTTGTTGAAAAAATAAAACATGCGGTATAAGAAATAAGAGGGATATTGAGCTCCGGAGTAGGAGTTTTTGTTGTTTTTTCCAACGAGAAGTGATGGAGCTATAAAAAATACGTGATGTAAGTCCGAAAAAATAGGTCATGTTAAGATTTCGAGTGACCGAGAATCAAATTACGAGAAAGTATTGTGTTGAGGTATACGAAAGATTCTTACCGCGTGACGACTATGGTATAGAAAACACCCCTAAAAATATGTATTTATGCAACATTGGAAAACCAAAAAAGTAATTGAAATCTATAGTAGAGGGGTAACAAGCTTTGTTCTTAGATATACTCTTACGATAATAATATGGGGTATATAACCTTACAAATAAGCCCACCTACGCAAAGTTTACAAAAATCTCAGTCCTGCAGTTCTGTAATAAAGTGTGAAATAATGTCGTTAGATAAGTGCAGTTATTGTTCTCTCTGATCAATTCAAACGACTGTAGAGTGGGTAAGTTTACATACAAATGCATAGTTACACAAAATTTGTAAAACGATCACAAGTCTTGCAGATGTGAAGTAAATTATAATGTAAGTGTGTTATATATTGATAAAAGGCGTTAGAGTAAGAGTGGAAAGATTCATGAAAATATATTTTATTTGCTAATGGATATGCATTCACTTATTATTTTATACCCTAAATTACAAACGGATGATAACCAGACGTCCTGTTGAATTGGGAGTATCGCCTTAACAAAAATGCTCCTGGCTAGTAACGATCCTTAATTTGTAGTCAAGGGACATCTAATCACAATATGTCCAATTAGATCAGACCTTGGTTCTCGGGAAGTGTAAAAGCGTAGAATGTCACCCTGTCGCACCTCAGCGCCAATACTGACTTTCTTTATATCACGGAATACGTCCACTTTGTTTGGTATATTGATGCTATCTATAATACCTCCTACAGGAATAATGAGGTTTTTGTCTCCGTCCCCAAATGCGTAAAATAAGTCAGCGGATGAAGTAGAGTGCACTGGCAATATGCAATAACTATATAATTTAGATGCCAGGCAATCGCTTAAAATGGCGGACGTCTTGTGCTTTGAATGGAATATATGTCGACCAAATTTATCAACAGGCATTGCGACTGTCTGACTGTCAATGGCGAATACTAATATCTACAATATATTTTATAATATTAGATGCGACCTTGTTTAGTTCTCGTGTAGATCTACAATCTGAATCTAGAAAAGTGGTATTGATATTGTATTGATAAACCTAGCCAAACTTACGAAATCTGATCAAATCTAACCAAACCTAACCATTCCTAAGCTAACTCCTAATGAAACGTGATCAAACCTAACCTAGATAAGCGAACTGGACCTTGAAATGCAGCCTTGGCCTAGACTTGGAACATTGGCTTGGACTTTAAGCCTTGACCTAGATACGAAGTACTTAATCGGTCAAGGTAGTCATGATGTACCGTTAGTGTGGTGTGTATAAACGCGCTACGCGGTGTGTGAAGCAGTATCAACACAGTCGCCGGTACGAAAGGTGAGTCAAGATGTCAAGTAGCGTGTGTTTGTGCTTTTTGAGCTTCAAGTGTCGGTACTGCTTATTGAAAAAGGCCGACGTGCAACCGTCGCAGTCGGATGGTCCGCATTCCATCCTGCGAGACCTGCTTCGCGGCCGGGATAATAACAGTATTCGTATTCCGCAAGAAATGAGTGCAGTGACCGGTGCAACTGTAAAAACTGCATCGCAAAGGCGTGGTGGTAATTCAAGGAGGATTCGGGTTCAGCAACATCTGCTTATAAGACCTGGTAAAGCTATAAAACATGTCACGGGTACGTCTCCTATGGAAAGCCTAGAGACGACATTGTTGGAAGCAAATCTAGGAAAATCGTGGGAGGAGAGAATGAGCCAATTGCCACTGAATTGGGGGCAATACTCATTCGATTTTGATTGTCTGGGAGAGAGTGCCTCACCCGTAGTGCAAAACTATCAAACAGATCGCTCCCAGGAACAGACGCAAGTGAGCAATGTTAATCCGCAGCTCCTCTCTCCACAACAGGAGATACCACCTCCACAACATGTGATCGGGGTTATAGAGGCTAATCGTTTGGAACACTCGGTATCCCCAATCATGGATGAGGAAGTATATTCGTTGATTTGCTCGCCCCCTGAGTCATGTCACGCAAGAGAAGTGAATCAGCTTGCATCACCACCGACTGAGGTATGTCATGACATACAGTGGACTGATGAAGAGTTATTCGAAAGAATACCAGTAACACAGTTGCTTGCATAACATTCTAGCAGGCAGAGTGTTTCGACGACTGATGGGGACCCACATCATGTCATAGAGTGGTCGAACGATGAATTATTTGAATCGATATCAGTCACACAGATTCTAGATGCTCATAGAGAACAACTACGTGAGGAACTACTCCCATTGTGTAGTGGCGTTTTCCCTCAATCTCAAGATAGTGTTGAGAGAGCATTCTATGAGCCTGATGAAATCGACAGTATCCTAGATGATTACGCAAACTTCTGGCTTCTGGATACTACATGGCGCTACAATGAACAACGACCCAACTACTCCAACTGTGGGTTGTGAGTTTCCAGGGGTCTGATGAAATTGACCCTATCCTTGCTTCTAAATTAGCGCCACTACCTTGAAGGACACTGTACTCAATTGCAGCCGAGCCAGATATTTGGGAATACGTAATGTAATAAATGTGCATGGTGTTAGATGTGATTCGGAATAGTAACATATATTTCTGTTACAGTGTTATAAGCAGTCGATAGCAGAAGCCAGAGTTAGTACCGCACATTCAGGTTAACGAGCTTGCAACATGTCGGATACCCCGCCAGCTAAACGAGCACGAATGCAAGACTCAGCTACTCCTAAAGCGCAAACGACATCCTATGAAACAGCCGGTAGACAACCCCCTGGACAACCTTGTCAGACGTCATTGGCGAATGCAAAAGGTAACTTTTGAACATAGATTCACTTATAAAAGCATACACTCCACATCCTATATATATCATAATTAAATGTTGCATAAAAAAGTTTTTACCGGATAAAAAAGATCAATAATTGCATACTCTTATACCATAAATAATAAACAACTTAGTAGAGAATAGAGCACAAAATACCTCTGAGTAATCATTAATAATGATTTTAC
The DNA here is from genome assembly GCA_951848785.1 of Callosobruchus maculatus. Lineage (NCBI taxonomy): Eukaryota > Metazoa > Arthropoda > Insecta > Coleoptera > Chrysomelidae > Callosobruchus > Callosobruchus maculatus. The sequence goes on along the minus strand of CATOUR010000085.1, from coordinate 2,095,020 downwards.
ATTCGGCCAACGTATTGTACACGTAAAATAGAGCTCTTAAATTACTTGGCTTCACTAGTTCTCTAAAAGAATTCTATAATATATTCACAATAAAAAGTTTATATTGTGCAGATGTTCGGACAACTATAAAGTATACTTGTCCTGCAAGGCCCCCTTATTATAAAAAATGGATTGTTGAGTTTCCGAGTGCATATTTGGAGTGTTCAACTTTATTATAATAAAATATTAAGTTTGATGAACCATTTATCAAAAAGGAGATTCTTTTGTGATATCTGCATCCAATTGAAAAGTTTAAGTGATCTTGATTCACCAGTCCTTTTGACATTAATTAATCTCAATGTAGCTGAGAGAAAAATTTGCCAAATTATAATTTTTAATGCAACTTCTCATCGGACTAGTCATGACTTTTACTCTGCTTTGTCATGAATGTGTAATAAAGTAAAATAGTCTTCCATCTAATATCGATTTTTCAATAATTCACTCATTAAATTTAAAATGAGATTAAGAGATGTATCTATTGTGTAAATGGTTTTGGTCGTGAATAAATTATGCTTCACAATTTCACACGCATTTTCTCTTTGTTTCAGAACCGTCGCCTGCAGACCTCATAGCCCAGCCCGGTCCAAGCAGATTAAGGAGATTAACTCTCAACCAAGCCTCCGCAACTACTCCAGCTCGAGCAGTCCCACGAGGGAGACCTCCACAGACACCGCACTCAAAACACTGCACCATCTGTCAGCGAGACGTTCCAGCCAGGAGTTTCTCTGCGCATTTGCGGAGTTTGTCACACAAAGCGCACGAGTGGACGCCGATGGATGACTCGGTAAGAGTTTGTCGAAGTGCGTTTGAAGGAAAAATTGTCAGCTATCAAGTGAATTCAAATTTAGAAACATTGAATGTTGAGGACTACATACAATCGATTAAATCCAAGAGTGTCCAGTTATTAGAGCAACAAGTATTGAAGCATACAGCAATTAAGGCTAACGTAGAACTATTTGCTTTGTATATCTTACCAACAAAAGAAATGCGAGATATCAAATCTCACAACACAGCAAATAAGATATTAACTAGATCTTCAGATATAGATAGGGAGTTTGATGCATTCTTAGCTATACTCAATGAAAAGTCGAAAGAATTTGCAGAACGGGAAAGCGGGTTGGTACCCGAAAAAATTCTCTACCTAGAAATTAACATAAACAAATATAATCCACTTAGAGCGTCCTCATATATTCCTCTGCCAAAAGATATTGCAAACAAAAAGGCTATAGTTAATATTCAAAATACTGATGTGCATTGCTTTGCATGGGCAATTGTTGCAGGCTTGTATACACCCAATGGACGTGTGTGCGATATGAGTTCGTACCCGCATTAGAGCAAAGTACCATTTCTAAATTTTTCTAGTACTGAATTTCCGATAGCACTCAAAGCGATCCCGCAGTGGGAACTGGAAAATAAAATTTCAATAAATGTGTACGGGTTAGAGCCACTCCTCGTTGACGGTCAATGGAAACATCACGTAGTAGGACCATTGCACTACACTACTAAAAAGCAAACAGTTCATTTAAATTTACTGCTGATTGACGATAGTGAAGGGAATCAACATTACTGTTGGATTAAAAACTGTTCCCGTTTGCTCTCACGACAAGTGTCAGCAAACCATAGAGTCAAGCATTTTTGCGATGGTTGTTTGCAATACTTTGACTCGGAAACTACACTGAAATGTCACGTACAGGAAAATTGTAAACTAATTGTAGTTAAATTACCAACTCGTGAACCCCGAGTCGATCGATTGGGAAACACTGTTCCAGATGATATCTTAAAATTTGAAAACCATCACAAGCAGTTGAAAGTGCCGTTCTGCGTATATGCAGATTTTGAGTGTATACTTTCGCCACTTGACCAGTCAGAGCCTTCCAATCAAGAGTCGTTCACAATAAAAAAATATCAACATTTTCCCTGCTCTTTCGCATATCTCATAAAAGCAGCACATGATGATGCAGCATCCAAATTTTACAAATATAGAGGAGAAAATGCTGCAGATGAATTTATTAATTGTTTGCAAAATGATATGCGTCAGCTGTATAAGAAATATTTAAAAGCAGTAACACCGATGAGCATGTCTCAACAAGGCGTGTCTCAATATGACTCAGCTACCGTGTGTTATATCTGTGATAAACCGTTTGAGCCGTTGAACCATAAAGTGCGAGACCACTGTCATATCACGGGCAAATATCGAGGAGCAGCACATTCAATTTGCAATCTAAATCACAAACTTCCCAAGTACGTTCCCATTTACCTCCATAATCTCAAACTTTACGATTCCCATCTATTCGTATCCTCGCTAGGAGCTGATAAGCATGATATAACAGTACTCCTCCTGACGTTTGACAAGTATATTTCCTTTAGCAAGCTACTACCTGTGGATCGATATACAGATTCAGAAGGTAGAGTAAAAAATGTATTATTACAAATGCGATTCGTCGATTCCCATCAGTTTCTACCGACTAAACTGGAATCCTTGGCCGCATTGTTGGAACCTTCCCAGTGTCGTGAAGTTCGAAGGGCCTTTCCCGATGACACTCAGTTCAAGCTTATGTGTCAAAAAGGAGTGTTCCCCTATTCCTATCCGACTAACTTTGAGAAATTCAAAGAAACCAGTTTACCCACCAGGGAGTGTTTCTATGACGAACTTCGGGACGAGCACGTCTCTGATATTAATTATAATCATGCGTGCAACGTATGGACATCTTTTGCTTGTCAAACGTTAGGTGATTACTCTGACCTTTATGGGTCATTCTTGAAAAAACGTACATTTCTATTTAGTATTTTTAATGAAATAAAAATTTAGTTATTTAAAAAAAAAATTATATCATTTGACTGATAGTGTTGTACTGATGAGGAGAAAATAAGTTGTCAATCTTGTTTTTTTCCTATAAAGCATTTTTTGTGAAATATTAGATATGCGGTGATAACGGAAATGATGCACGTATAACGGAGATGAGATTGCTCCACCGTTATAAGCCTAACAAGTGATAAATAGCTACAGTTGATATTCCTTAATGGAAAAATATACAACTATCCCATGCTTAATGCAGATAGATAAAAATAAAAAAACATATAATGATAAAAATATTTAATATGATCTTTTCAAATAAGTATTACAAGATACGAATTAACAACCCATTTCTGAAAAAGAAAATAAATACATTAAATCCCTCATCACGCGTATATAATCTAAATAATAGGCTTAATCTGCAAATAACTAAAAATAATATTTAAACAGAAAAATAAATTAACTTTTTGAAAATGACTAAAAAATAACAAAAAAGGATTCCACATTTAAAAAATACAACTTAGTAAAAAACGTACATCTAGCAAACGAGCAACATTCCTTAATACTGGCCAAAGAGTAAATATAAATACAAAATATAAGGAACACCTTAAACCAAGTTTTTAATTGATCCGATTTGATCTACGTCAAAAAAGTACTGGCCTCTCTTTTCGTACGGACTTTTTAAAAAGAGTACAATATCCTGGTCAGGTACCTTAGCAATGTCTTCCTGGATTGGAAACACAAATTTTGTATCAGTCTTTCTTCTCATGAAACTAATTGTGTATTCTTCGTTTTCTTTACCATGAAGGACTTTACCTATAAAGTATTTCATTCCTTTTTTAACTGAAAACTGAACCACAACAAAATTTCCTTCTGCTTGAGAAAGTTTTTGTTCCCCAATAACTTCTTCATCTGAGGAGTATACGTCTGAGTATCTAATTCTCTTACTGGCCAAGTTCTCATGTTCATTTGAACTCTCTTTATTTCCTTTAAAGTGGATCTCGCCAAGATGGTAGTGTTCACACATTCCTTGGCATTCAAGGCAACTGAGGTAGCGAAAAAATAAAGAATGGCGATTACTTCTGCTCCAGAATATCTGGCGAATACGTAATGTGCCTTTGAAAGGTTTCAAATTAGCAGGATCTAAGCTGTCATATTTTATTATCTCTTCATCGCCAATAGCAATTATTTTAGTTTTTTTACATTCCTCTCGTAGAATATCATGGAATTCTTTGAAGCAAGATACGTCCTTACCTCTTGCGACACTTTCATCTGCCTTTCGTTTCACTGAACCTCCAATTCCATCTGGCGCTCCTTTTCCGTGGCCGCTTGTAGTAGTTGGTCCATCACTTTGAAAATACGCTGTTTTAATTTGTGGAATTTGTGATCTTATTTCTCTCAAAATTGGTGTTAAGTGGCCACAGATGGCTGATGGATCGTGACCTAAATTTTCAGAAATTGTACAGAAATTTATGTTTCTAGGTGGATCTCCATTAGTACTTGTAGATACATAGACAACTACAGTGTGAAGAGAGATCTGAGGTTTTGAGGCACCAAAATGGGCGGATTGTATTTCCCTTCCATACTTGCAATTATAATTTTCAGAAAAATCCATATGAATCAAGACTTCAGAATCTTTTAATCTTTTTTTTTAGTTTGTCTATGGTATTATACTGATGTATTCTATTAAGTAAGTGCGTCATGTATTTTGGTAAATCGTTTACAAATTTGATGACAAGTTCTCTTACAGTTGACTCAACCACCTCCTTCACAGTCTTCTGGCAATCTTTTTCTTCTCCTTTTATATTAACCTTCATTTTCTTTGACTGCCACAAGTTGTATCTTATTCTTTCTTCTGGCTGACTAATATTGAATAATACTTGTTTATTTTTACAGTGTTTGCATTTACGACTTAAACAGTCTTCTCCAAGGACGTCGTCGCAACATAACTCTTTACATAGTTGATCTGGGAAGGTCACCTGGATGATATCAAGAGTCCTTAGTTTTCGCGTGATTAACGTTATATTCTCACACTGTTTGCATGCACATGTTTCTCTGTCTCGCGCATTGGGTATTAAAACCCAAATTGGTCTATTTTTACAAAACTCAGAGTAACTCAATTTAATATATTTAGGAAAAGCTGCTATAAATTTCTTGTGAATATTTATTAAGGAGTCACATAAAACCCTTTTTTGTATCTTACGTTTTGCTTTAGTAATTGTGTCTTTTTTACCCGGCATTAATCGACTACAGTCATCTCTCTCAAAAAACTTTATAATTATCTGTTTTAGTTCTCTGTTATCATTTTTCTTCTTACTAAAATGCTTCTTAGAACCATGTAATCTCCCAGAAATAGAATTCAGTACATTATGAAACTTGTACTTTTTTACAACTTTTCCTGATATTGCCTATAAAACTCTCCTTTTCCCTTCCATAGATTTTTCGTGAACTAGATTTTCTTTTACTTGTTTAGTTAGAACTTCGCTCCAAAGGATTCTTCTTTTAATCTCATGTGAATTATTTAGTTGATCTTTGAGTAACAAATCTACCTTTTTACCTGGGCTGTTTGGATCTATGGCTTTTTTCTTTAATCTGCTTACTTTCGACTTATATTTTTTTACCTTTTTCTCCAGTAATTTATTTCTTTCCTGTAGAGATTTGATAGTTTTGTTCAATTTACGCCTGTGGTTTCTAGAACGTTTTTGACCCTGTAGTAACTGTCTGTTCGGCGTTAAATTCAAATTATCAGGTTCTATTGACGAAGGGCTGGGAGGAGGACTATCAGCAACCAAAAAATCTTGAATTCTTCTACGGGAGTCGCGATATTTCTTAGCACTTGCTCTCCAAATTTTACGTTTTGCCCTCTGTTGTCTCTCAGGTAAATCGCTTATTTTCTGAATTTTTCCCTCTGCTTTTCTCTTCTTATACCTCTCACGTTCCTTTCTTTTATATTCTTCGTATTTTTCTGGATCACTTTTTATCTTTGCTCGCATTTTTCGCATATTTTGCTTAACTTGTTCTTGTCTGTAAATTTTTTTCTTTATAGGCGCCATATTTACGACTAGAACAACAAAAGAAACACAAATATTACTTTTAATAAACTCCGTGATCATTCAGATCATCACCGTTATCCCTTCTTGATAACGGTGATGATATAACGGAGTTGATGGTCATGCATGTTATATATTATTCGTATCATTATACAATGATATTTATGTACTTTTTTTACATAGGTATATAAACATTCATGAAGTACATATAATAAATAGAAAATTGAACGATATGCAAAACTACTTACCTCTATATAATGATAACGGTAACGACGATTATAGATCAGACAAGCGTGTTACCACGCGTTCACACTACGTTTTTGTTAAAAAATGAAGCGTCACGTTCCTCCCGTTGCTAAATTTGTACTGACAGGTCTTAAAATGGGAACTACTGACTAGCATGCGCTAGCTCGTGTCACCTCTGGTGTGGATATCGAGAATTACAGATTGATAACGGTGTTGATGCCTATACATGGTTACACATTCAAAATGGATTTTTTCTTGAAACTGGAAAATGAAATTTGTATTTTATGAACAGCAAAGCTTATTCTATCCTATATACAAGAGGTATAGAGCAGTTGAATTTGGGTTCCTTGGTTCAAATTCGTTTTTTTCCTAGCGACATTGTAAAAGTATACCTGGTGACGATAACGGAGTATGACGGTCGACCGAGTTTTATACAAAAATTTAATGTAAAATATAAGTTTAGTTTAAAACCCCATGGGACACTATATAACACTAATAAGTTTTATTAAGATTTTAGAAGAAAAAATTGCTATGTATTAAGAAATACTTTAATTATTAGAGGTTACATGAAATTGTACCTTTTTTCAAGAATGACCCTTATTTAACTGCCGATGTCTTGCTGCTGGCAGACGTCTTTGAAAATTATAGAACATTATGTCTCGAGACATACCGGTTGGATCCAGCACATTATTTTACAGCTCCCGGCTTATCTTGGGATGCTATGTTAAAAAAACAGGTGTTCAATTGCAAATTCTGTCTCGATATGATTCATTTTTTTAAGAAAGACGTCTGTGGGGGAGTGAGCACGTGTATGTCTCGCAAGGCTGAGGCTAATAATCCGTATCTACCTAACTATGATCCAACTAAAGCAAATTCCTTCATAATGTACTTAGATAAAACGAATTTGTACGGTTTTAGCATGTCACAGTATTTACCCCTGGGAGATTTTGCATGGATGACTTTAGACGAAATTGAGAGTTTCTCAAATAGCTTCATGGGAGTACGAGAAACTTCACCTGATTGAAGTAGATCTGGATGTGCCTACAGCATTGCATGACTTCTTTAATGATTACCCGTTTTGCCCTGAAACGTTAATACCTCCGGGCGGGAAAGGATCGAAGTTTAAACCTTTATAATAAACGCAAGTATGTGATACATTACCGCGCATTACAGCAATGTGTTAGACACGGATTAATTTTGAAACAGATACATAAAGGAATTCGTTTTGCGCAAGCTGCATGGCTCAAGCCATACATTGACCTCAACACTCAATTACGAAATCAGGCTAAAAACAAGTTTGAAAATAATCTGTATAAAAATATGGTGAACTGCATTTTCGGAAAATCGATTGAAAATGTAGAAAATAGGGTCGATATTAAGTTAGCAACAACCTTTGAGAAAAATGAACGCAAAAGGGGGGCTGCTCATTATATTAGTAAACCAACATTCAAAGAGCTGCGTATTTTCAATGAAAATCTTGTAGCGATTCAGATGGCAAAAACATTCATTCATTACTGTAGACCAATGTATGTAGGCTTTTGTATTTTAGATCTCGCTAAAACGGTGATGTATGACTTTGTGTACGAGTTTTTAAAGCCTACGTATGGCGAAAAGTGTAAAATCTTGTACACGGACACTGATAGTCTGGTCATTTTAGTCAAAACACAAAATTTTTATGATGATATGAAAGAACATATATCTCTGTTTGATACATCCAATTTTACCGAACCAAATTGTTATAACATCCCGAAAAATCCGTCAGTGTTAGGAAACATGAAGGATGAGTATGCTGGGAAGGCGATAGCCGCTTTCTACGGGACAGGGGCAAAAGCGTATTGCATTGATGCAGTCGATGTGGTCGATAAAAAAGCAAAAGGTGTAAGTCAGGCCAGCATTAAGAATCAGCTGGACTTAGTGCACTACAAAAACATTGTAGAAGGCAACTAAGAGAGCGTTTACTGTATGATGTATGTATTTAAATCAGTATCGCGCACCATTTACACAAACTATATAAAAAAAGTTGCATTAACAATGCATGATGACAAACGATATCGCATACCAGAGTCTACAGATACATTGGCCTGGAGCCATAAAGATATTGCCTTTTATGAAACACCCGAGGAAGAACGTCTGGACTTGCTCCTGCGCTTGCTTAATGAAGCGTTGGTTGCTCAGACCAGTGCACTCCCGAATTGAGACGTCTCTCAGGAGGTCACTGTATGCACTATGCACGCACAGATGTATTACTCACTATTTTCACAGTTGTGTAGTGCCCAAGTGGCGGTCATCAATGATTTCTTACGAGCGATTGTGCGGAAAACGCCTACGAATGACGACATCGACTTATTTGCGATGTTGTTAGAGGAAGCTGTGGTACCAGATGACATATTTTGTTTTATTGCTGAATCTAATGCATGTGAGCCCGAGGTAATAAAGACGGTACTAGTGCGAAAACGTCATCTCGATGATGTGATTAAAGACATTGTATCGCTATTGCTCAGCACGCAATGCTCAAAAATCAGTTTAAATGGGCTGCATAAGATGTTTAGCCAGATGTCGTGTCCACCGTCAGTGTATCAGCAGTACTATATTTGCACCTTGTTGAGTGGAAAGTGGTCTGAAGATTTAGATCATATTTTTCCCGTTACCAACATTGAACGAAATTATCGTACTACCCTTCAGAACGTTGACGAAACCATCTGCAAGATCGCTTATTTGGCTGACGTGCCACTCCTTGAAATTTTCTGTAACGTTGCCGCAGAGATGTGTATCGCATTTGTTTTTGATCCTCAAACAAACGAGAATCATAAGTCAGTATTACAGTGGCTACGTAAAAACATTGAGAAAGGTTGCACAGATACGGCCCCTTTAGGATGGACTACAGGTCCTGATGGTATGAAGTGGCCGTCAACGAGGTTGGCGGACTATCTTGATTCTCTAAAGACTTTGCACCGATTTCGCCAGAATGTTCAAAAATAACTTGATCTTAATTTGCTGTGACTGTGAGGTTTGACTAAAACTATCTATTAATTACATTTTACCTATTGTCCTTTCAGTAAATGTCGCAATGTTATGCGATATCACTCAGACATGATTTCTTAATATTTAAATTGTTATTTCTTGCGCAATGTCAAAATGTAGATAAGCTGATCAATTAATAACTGCTTAATTTTTAACCTAATGCCATACGTTCATTAGTAAAAGCGTCAAATGTGATGCACATACTATCGATTGTATATCAATCCATAGTATTAATATTTAGTTTATCAATTCAATATTAGCGACACATTTGTAATAGCTCATAAGTGCATAATAAACGTTTTAAACGTGATGTGCACTATGGATTGTGCATCACACTATTGTATGAATAAATGCTTTATTTTTCAATCCAATGTTATATTGATGGTATGAACAAAATACTTGTTTTTTCATTCAGCCTTAGTAATGCTTTTGTAATCACCTTCACATGATAACTTAGTAAAAGTGTCAAATGAGGCGTGTACCAACGATTTTGTAGCAATCGATTATAATACGAATTATTTTAATCTAATGCAGTTTCATATTTGTAATATGTGATGCGTACCAAGACAACAAAATGTATTTATATTTAGGAATGAATCCATTTCATGTATTACAGCATTATACTGTCTATCTGCTACTATCTGATTAAAAGTTTGAATAGAGTTGATGTTTCATTTCTGTATCTCGACACCTGCGCAGCTCTGCAAGGTCGAGAGGTGGTTGGGGAAATCTATAAAGTAACAAGCGCTCAAATCCACTCCAGTTTAAACAACAAACCTTCGAACAGTGCAACATGTTTACTAAACAGTCTAGTGCAGTCAGTGAGGCTAGTGCAACGTGTCAGAAGCAGTCTACAATGTCATTCATCACTATAAATGAAAGGTGTTATCCATTGAATCCATCTAAATCTAAATTCATTAGCATTGGGCTAGCATACGAGTGGAATTTTCAACCCAGAATTATTATAAAAGGTCGTAAAAATTATTGTGTATTGTTTAATGAAATCGAGTGGAGTGAACTATTGGAGTACGAAGGAGTAATAATCAATTATTTTCATTGTGTGGAGGAGTTTCAACCAATTACACATGACACGTTCACGACAAGTTTCAAGATATTCCCACAATCAAATCAGAATATCGTTGGAGGAATATCGTTTATTTGGGAGGGGAAAGTGTATTGAAAATGTTTGAACTGAACCGTTTGATCGCTTGTACCATCAACACGCTCAAAGGGCAAGAGTTTGCGACGTACTTTAATAGACTGTTGACTGATGTGCAATCTACACCGCTCGACGTTCGGGATTTTGTTGCTCGTCACGTGGCAGACATACCTAGATCTGAGAATGTGCGATCCATGATGGAGTTGACCTATCTGCATCCTGATCTCCCAGACTTCAAAAAGACTGCAACGTTTTCGCACTACAATGCAACGAGCTCACCCCATCGCAAATAACTAACTCAAATAAGTTTGGCATGATGAAGTAAAATTAATAATAAATGATTGCTGTTTAACAATTGTTGTTTAATTTATTAGACTACTTCATAGTTTATTCATATAAGTCTGACTTGTTAATCCAAGTATTATGATTTTTATTTAAACCCAAAAACTTTACGTACACTTTCGTCCCTTTACGTCTCAAGACTTTTTCCACTAGATACACATCAGGATGTTTCACTTTTTGTAACTCTTGTATGTAAAAACCCCCCAGGATATCTTCCCCATTCTGATCTTCTAATAGGTAAGTCCTCGGGTTTGTATACTGCGCTTTTCTAATTGTGAAAATTTCATTGGACCAGTTGGGAGTATATCCTTTGGAGAATGCGTGCCGATACTTGCTGATTCTAACTTTTTCACCAACCTTAAACTTTGCTCTCTTGGGATCAATCGTTTCTAACTGACTGTATGCGTGAAGTAACACCTGCTTCGCATTTCGCATGTTCACATCTTTTGGCTTCATTCTTATTGTTCAGTGCTTTGTGTTGTTATACTCTTGCACAACTTTTTGAAGTACAGGTAGCCATTTATACGATCCTTGTAAGCTAAATTGTCGCCACATACGAGTTTTCAGTGTACGATTCAGCCTTTCAACAATACTTGCTTTTAAGTTTGAATAAGTGCTATAATGGTTAATGTTGTTCTGTTTCATGAGCGATTGAAATTCTTTATTATAAAATTCTTTTCCCAAATCCGTTTGAATATGTTTCGGTAGATACTTCATCTGTGTTTTCATAGCCTCCGCTACAGCTTTACCAGTTTTTTGTTTCACTGGTTGCGCCCATGCATATTTACTAAAGGTATTAATTAGCACGAGAATATAACGAGAACCTTTATTGTCTTTCGCATACGGCAACATTTCCACCAGATCCGCTTGTACCAAATCTCTCAATCCTCTGATGATTACTCTACGTCTCTGAAAGTTCTTCCTTGCAGGCTTATGTATTTCATTGACCACCTGTTTTTTGATTGCACTCATCTAGATCGTTACTTAGTGGGTAAAAAATTAATATTCCAATAAACAGAGCTTTGTGTTCGTTAGTTTGCACAGTATGGGATACTTATGCACCTGTAGTCACCATATGTGCGCCCCGAATCTTTTCTAGAATGTCTGACACCGGACAGGTATAGAAGTCTAACCCATTTTTTATTATATAGATTTATCAGCTCTGTGTTGTTGAGGCAACTGATTTTCCAGAGATGTGTTGGAAGGTTGTGACGACTACCAAAATTGTCAACGGAGATGTGTGCTGATAAACTTACGTAGATTGACTAAGAACAGGAAAGCTCTTTCACTTTATAAAACGGCCTTCCTTTAACTGATCAATAATTGATTGAATTTCATTGTTGTGACTGTTATTACCAACCTCGTGAGATGCTATAAGTAATCTCAATCGATCACCGAGGTCGTTTGGATTATCAAAGTAAACATATTCGATGGGTTGGTTAGTTAGTTGCATCATCCCGAGGTCTGTATGTTTGAATGACTGTATGCGGCGTAGACGTGTTTTTGGCTTCGAGGGCTTTTCGAAGGAAACTGACGTGCTTGCGCAGTTTTAACAAATATGGTTTAATTACTTGTTTATATTTTACAGACTGTGTTCCTTGTATTTGTAAATTTGAGTCAAAATTTCGTCGATATGCATTAGTTCGTTTCAACATATCCATATAATGATCTAAATCGACTTGTGAGTACCCAACTGGATTCTTTTTAAATAAGAGCTCATACAGTCCTACTGTGCCTGGGTATCGCACGTTATGAAGAACTACATCTGGACCTTCAATACGTACTACTGTTTTGCCCAGTGTAAACGCGTCAGTTGTTAAATCATGCGATAATCCATAATACCGGTCAAACTCTTCTTCATTCCCTCGAATCGATTCATCGACATATTTTCTTGGCAAAGTGTGAAACGACTCTAGATATTCATTATAAGCAGGAGTATCAATTAAATGACGTAAGCTCTCGCGACTCGCAGCAATAGAATCCTCTAACGTTTTATTCTCATGCTCTACTACTGAAGGTACTTGTACTTCTTCCTCCACAGTGGACATGTCTGCAACATTTGAAAGCTGCGGTATATTGGAATAGGTGTCTTCCAAAAAACTCAATCCAGTATAAGGTAAATAGGGTTGAAAACGGTAGTCCAAATCCCCATGCGGCATTCCCTTCTTAGGTGTAGATGATGCAGATTCGGACTTCAAGCCTTCTACTTTGAGAGGTGCTTCCATTTTGAGTGGCTCTATTTTATCTAAAAGCTTCTGCAATGGTTCAGAAATGGGCTGCATTTGTTTCTGCTATTGACTCTCAGTTTCTGCAAGTTCAGATTTTAGTGCTTTATATTTTTGCTGCACAGCTTTCCGTGTTTTCACCAGTTCTTTGGCTAACTTTATATCCATCTTTTCACAGTCAGAGTTAGAACTACACCCTTCAGGTATCCTGATGGGATGTATTTTTATAACATCATTTTAGAAATAGATATATTTATCAAATCCTTGTCGATATCGGCCACCGTTTTTGGGAGAATCTTTATCAATGACCAGGAAGTCATAAGGGTCTCGCCAGCACAATCCGCACATCCCTTTGAATTCCCGAAATGTCATATCCATGCTGCAATGGTCTTCATATATATGCTTTAAATTTAAGACGTCCTGCGGTAACACGAAGAGCAGTGTTGCATTATCACGCAGAAGATGCTTTGGGATGGCGGTATATGTTTGACACAAATAGAAGCAATCTGTATTACGATGTCTGCCAAAACTAAAGTACTGACGAATAATATCTTGAGGACATGCAGCGACGTCGTCGAAGATTATGATGGAGTTGGGTTTGATTCTGTCCGGAGCCACGATGTTCTTATCGTCCGTATACCCGAAATATCCGATTTCCTTTAGAGGGTCCAACACTTTGCGCAGATATTGGTATTTAGGTTGGTATGGCGATTTACAATAAATATAGACGTTGGAAAAGGGCAGTCTATTCGGGTGCATTATGAGACTGATCATGATATTTGTTTTGCCGGATCCACTCGCTCCTACAATCAATGCTCTCTTCGATTCGCCTCCAAATAACGAGCCATGTTTCCGAAATGAGGCTGCCTGAGCGGGCTCGTCATAATTAACAACTGGTAGTTTTGGACCTGTTGCTTTGATCTTCATTGTGTTCCTTTATATATAAGACTGTGCGCTATAGCTCGAAGTCACTATTTTTAAAGATTGCCAGTAGGTGCGCTAGACATAATTATATAATGCTTGTGCATAACCTGACGCGTAACAGTATTCCGTCAAGATACGCAGCGAGAGGATCTGGCCTGTTCGCTAAGCTACTCGACAAATTTCCTTTTGAGGTACACCTACCGTTTTATAACTATTGCGGTCCATTTACGAAATTGCAAACAAGGCTATCACGTGGTGACGTTGGAATAAACCCTTTGGACGAGTATTGCAAACAGCACGATATTGCTTACTCTCAGGCTCACAACAACAGTGATCGCAGCTACGCGGACGGGGTCTTGCGTCAACAAGCCTGGAACCGGGTTGTCGATTCCGACACATCCTTGGGTGAACGAGTCGCAGCACTTGCAGTGGCTAGTGCAATGAAGGCAAAGAAAAAATTAGGTTTTCGTTTGAGACGTCGCGGATCGCGAAAACCACGAAAACAGGGTAAAAGAAAACACGGTCAGGGCTTGCACGCGAAACAGCGTAGGCGACGTTCACAACGACTTATTCCTGTGCCTAAGAAAGGAGGCTTTCTCCCCTTGCTCCTCCCTCTCCTTGGTGCTATTGGGGCCTTGGGAGGCGGTGCTGCTGCAAAAGCTGTCAATGAGTCTAAAGCTTCGCAAGCTCAACTGGCCGAGCAGAAACGTCATAATCTCGCTTTAGAGTCAACGCGCAAAGCAGTCAATGGTAAAGGATTTTACTTAGCCCCTTTTAAAAAAAACTTCCAATAAAGCTACCTCGTCATGCGATGTCTAACATCGAACTAGAAATCTGTGCTAAATCGCTAAAAATCCCATATTTTCGACGAGTCTTTATGCGCGATCAGACGTATTCGCAGAAATGAAAGTGGTATTATTAATTTGGATCATTCCTCCGGTTCTGGGACCCATTGGACTGCCTACGTGAAATATGGTGACAATGTCACATACTTCGATACTTACGGTAACTTACGGCCATCTCCAGAAGCTGTTCGCTACTTTATGAGTAGCAATGACATCGACCAGATCTTATACAATCATGATTCCAGTCAAAAATTCAATGCTCATAATTGTGGCCAGTTGTGCTTGAAATTCCTATATAAGATGTCTTCCGTTTTTGTCTAACTAGATTGAAGCTACCCGTCGCATATCCACAATGTCGCTCTCTTTTATCATGTCTGGCAATTCATCTATCCTTACAGCTGACTTCAACCCCCCTCTTTATGTTGAAGAAAGTTTCGACTACGAAATTGGCTTATGCAATTTTGATAGTTTCAATATGATTCCGAATATTGATGAAACCAACAATTACTTTCCGTACGGCAACGGTGGTCTAACCATTCCGACGGGAGCCTATGAGTTAGCGGAGTTAGAACAATATCTGCAACATAATCTTCCGAAAGACTATAACCTTTCTCTCATACCTCATGCCAACACCTCAACTGTTTCCCTATATGCCAATTTTCCCATTGATTTTACTCAACGTAAAACTTTCGCAAGACTTTTAGGTTTTCAATCACGTTTCCTAAAGGCGAACGAATTTCACGAGTCTGATTTCCCAGTTGAAATTCTCAAAGTCAATGCCGTATCTATTGACTGTAGCATCGCCACAGGTTCCTTTCACAATGGTCAACCCTGTCATATCATACATCAATTTTTTCCAACCGTTTCTGCGGGGTATAAAATTGTGGAATCGCCTCAGAACATACTGTATTTTCCTGTTACTGTGAAAGCCATCACAACGCTAACGATTCGTGTAATTGACCAAAACGGGGAGCTCGTCAATTTTCGTAACGAAACTATTACCATTCGCCTCCATTTGAGAGCCGTTAGCAATGGGCATTATATTCGCCAACCATAACATCTGGCTTGATAGTAGTTTCATTCATCAATATAAAAAATCTATACGGAAGCGCCGTCCTGTCAGTACATCTAACACAACCGTTGGAAACGGATTCAAGCATTCCACGTCTCCCAAGCTCACTACTGAGAACAAAAAGTTTTTGCAGTCGTTAGGATTTCATGTATATTCATGATGAGTATTTTAAATGTAACACAGCCCGCAGTCGTAGATAACTCTATTACTGAAATGGAGTATCACACGTATCAACCATTTATCAACGCCAAATTTGACTATAATGACGAAATTCGTATTGCAGTTCAGGAACTAGATACATATACATTACCATCTCAGAGCATGCTATATCTCGAAGGTAGTTTCACAAAAAGTGATGGTTCAAAGGTTCAAAGATTGAGACTCTAAAACTCGTTAACAATGCATTCGCTTTTTTATTTCGCGAAATTCGTTATGAATTGAACGGCGTTGTTATTGACTCGGTGCGCGGTGTAGGTCTTACTTCCACGTTAAAGGGGTATCTCTCCTACAACGAAAATGAAAGTTTGCGTCTGCAAAATGCTGGATGGTTTCCCAAAGATACGACCATCGCTGATAGTGGAAAGGTTAACGTTTGTATCCCATTAGCCATGTGGATGGGTTTTTTTGAAGATTACAACAAAATTATGCTAAACATGAAACAGGAATTAGTGCTAATACGCAGCGCGTCTGATTCAGATTCTGTGGTGAGCACAATAGAGGAACTGCCTAAAATTACTCTTGACAAAATACAATGGCGCGTTCCTCATGTTTCGGTCGACATACCTCAACAATTAGCGCTAACAAAACTCCTTAACAAAAATATCGATATCCCAATCTACTTTCGCAGTTGGGAACTTATAGAATACCCCTCTCTTTCCGAGACTACACGCCACACGTGGCCAGTCAAAACGACCACGAAGCTTGAAACACCTCGACATGTTCTAATCGCATTTCAAACCGATAAGAAAAATAAGGTAACTTCCAATATGTCCACCTTTGATCACTGCCATTTAGCCAACATTCGCGTCTTTCTCAATTCAGATCGTTTCCCGTACAATGATTAGCATCTTGATTTCGATAACAACAAATTTGCCACACTCTATGATATGTTCTCTAAATTCCGATCCATCTACTATCACACGGGCAATGAACCACTGTTTACCCCTAACACCTTTAAGTCAGTAGCCCCTATAACACACATCGATTGTTCTAAGCAAAAGGAGAGCATTCAGTCTGCATCCGTTGTTATGCGCATAGAATTCGAAACTAGTCAAAGTATTCCCAAAAACACATCGGCATACTGCTTGATTCTACATGATCGAGTATTTTCTTACAATCCTTTGACTAAAATTGTAAAACAGCGTTAACTCCCACAATTATATATTCTTCCTCTTGCCCACTGACTACCATTCTCATCATGACTGCCGCATACAAACTAGCTCTCTTGCAGCATCGTCAAAAACACAAAGCTCTACGAGAAGCTCTTGACGCTTACTGCAACAAAATTTGCGTCTTTAAACGATTCGATCGCATGCAACTATGAGTCTTGTCTTAGATGTTCAGGGTTTCACAGTAGAGAACAACAGATTTATAGTAAAAGAGCTTGCTGGCTTTGATGGATCTCGAATATGTCATTACATTTTCAAGCAACCCTTCTCGTGGGATCTTCTCCCTGACGCATTGCAAAAACAAGCTTCTTGGTTAACGAGACATTACCCCTGTATTGACTGGATGTCAGGATATACACCACTACACAGTATTCCGAAGATCCTCCAGGAATTAACGTCGCAGGCTGATCGCATTTTTGTCAAGGGTAAAGAGAAAGCCGACTACTTACGACAATATTCCGCTAAGCCTATCATCGAATTTGATGAGCATCCTCGTATGGTCGCTCAACCTGCAAGCTGTCTAGCCCACAAGGATATCTGCATTTGTGCACTTTCTAATGTTTATTTTTTATATGATAAATTTATCATGTCATAATTATGTTTTCATACTTTATGCATTGATAAACTTTGATGTTATCTCACTTTTGACGTTTTATTCCCCTATCATCAAAACTAACGTTGATGAATTACTCACCAGTTACCTACTGCGAATGAAAAAATTGAATTCAAACTCAAACATTGCTTATATCATGTATATTAAAATACAAAGATGAGTACAGGTACACTTAGTTACAATCAAATACATTTCAGATATCAAATCGCTCATTCCAGACTTTCTCCCTATGCTGAACACACAACACTCTCTTCAGTTCGGGAGCATATTCGTTGTTGAAATCTGCTACGGTCGCAGCATGTTCTTGCCAGTTACCCATTCCCCCCACTTTTGCTGCATACTTCCATACGACCAAACGTTGCGAACGTATGATATCACTAAAGTGTACCCGCTTTTCACTCATTGTCTACAGATCACAGAAGAATACTAATCTTCTCCCATCAGCTTCCACAATTCTTATGCTTTTCACTCGGTGCACGTTTTGCGTTGGTCGCTGGCTGGCCTTACTGTGATGATCCTTTATCAAATCGCCTAGTTTCGGTGGCAGCTGGTTCATAATAGGGTAGAACAACTCGCATCTTCGGGTATATTCTATGTGGTTGAACAAACCCAGCGCACATAGCTTTTCCCTCCTCATAGTCCGTAAGGGCTCTGTGCAATCTTCGCAGCTTCTCCGTCATAGTATGCCGTTCGGGTACATCTATTTTCAACGCCCACTCATTAGACTCATTTTCAATTTGTTGTTTCACTGGTTCCAATACACTTTTTTCTAAGGTGGTTAGTGACATTTTAGTTAGGAGCTCTGAGACTATACGCAAGCATAAAGTGATGCGGAACTCTGGTCTCTTGCACCTTTATACCTCGCTTTATTAACAGAACCAGTTTTTCCTTTATGACGCGCAGTCAAATTTGAGATCCAGGCCACTAATCTAGGCCAAGGCAATAACGGAGGTTATCAGACATCCTTAACTCCTAGAAGGACGTATGAAGTCACTTATCTGGGTCAAACCAATGACTGAGGTCATCCGACGTCCCTATAAGGAATGTATCACGTTAACCCCTGTTCCACTATGTACGTCCAGCATTCCATAGGGTTTGCGTTGTATGTCACTCTTCTGCAGATCTACCCAGTTTATCAGATGACCTACTTCCATCCTCCTCTCCGCTCTCGAACCGCTCGCCCTTGTACATACTGTTTTAATTTTTCTCGAAACTTCAGTCTCGACTCCCTGATCGCTAGACATCGACATTACAATAACAGTTTCGCAGCACTACTATTCACCCAAAAAATTATTTCTGAACATCTTCCTGGGTGCCCCACTTCAACCCCATGATGTTAAAACCCCTAGAACGTAGAGTATATAGTACAAGATCATTTTTCCAGGTCAAGGTTCCTAATCTAGGTCAGGGTTTATGAATGAGGTCATCAGATGGCCTGGACCCCCTAGAAGGAATGTATGTTCTGGGGGAGGTCAAAGTCTCGAGGTCGTCGATCCTTCATATCTAGGTCAAGGCCTCAGAGGTCACTGACCCTCCCAGAACGTACAATATCTCCCTACTAATAGACCACATAACAAGCGCATGCAAAACTCTCGCTGGAACCGAGTACACAGCTAGACATAACTCTGCAGCCAAAGTCATTCACCAAGCACTAGCCACAACAAACAAGCTAATAGAAAACACAGATCCATATTACAACTATACACCGACATCAGTACTCGAAAACAATGAATATAAACTGTACTGGGACGTTGAAATACATACAGATAAGACTATCCCGGCAAATCGGCCAGATATAGTTTTCCAGTCGAAGGCAGACAAAGTTACCTATTTGATAGATATTGCTATTCCCAACGATACGAATATCCAAAACGCCTACGCTGGGAAGATATCTAAATACACGGACCTTGCGATAGAAATAAAACGACTCTGGAAGCAAGACAAAGTTACCATTGTCCCCCTAATTATGTCTGTCTCAGGCCTCACACCAAACACATTTACACCACACCTACAACAGTTAGGCCTGGACGAAAGGTTACACAAAATATTTCAGAAGTCTGTAATCCTGAAGACCTGCAATATTGTTCGATCCTTCCTAAATTCCGATCCTTAATAGTTCAGGTGCTGACTTGGTACAGCCCGTCATCACCTGTTGCTACCGCAGTCATGCGAGAGAAACTTGGAAAATCAGGATAATAATAATAACCCCCATCGGGTGCTAGAACGTTGACGATCGTTTGGGGGCTTAGAAAGTGACGTTTTGACAGGCGAGCTATGTCGGTGGAAGGTTCATGGTGGGGATTTAATGCCACCGCAGAGCTACAACACCAGCAGAGTTTGTGGTCAAAAGGTCATTTTAACCAAGGCTAGCACACCCAGGAAGGTGGGCGCTCGGTAGATCGTATTTATCCTACCTAGCACCAAGCTCCTTTCCCCAAGCTATCCTGACTTTGGTCAGATAGGGGTTTGGCAAACCCGGGAAAATATGCCACAGAGGGCTGAGCGCCGGTCCTTCTGTCACACACCGTTATTGCGCCTCACACTTCAACGACCCCAGCAGGGCGTGGCTAGGGAACGTCGTGAGGGGTAAACAACCGGGGGGCTTGCCTTTATCGGCCGGCCCGTGAGGAGGAAGCCTCAACAAAACCCGACAGTAAAGTCGCAAATCCTCCGGAGCACCTTGGGCCAACTTCGGAGTAAATTAAGTCCCTTCTCTCCTGGAATGGGCGTCACCCGGGAGAGCGACATTTAGATCGTCCCTACTCGTGGGAACACGATGCATGAAGTTACTACTAAAAATAACCAACGACGACCTAGGGTACGTCGATTGAACTCACCCGAACCCCAAACCCAAACAGAACAACCCAGAGAACACAACCCAGCTGCGGATGTTTTGCCAGCACAGCCGGCAACCACCAAAGCTGGTAAACCCAGTCAGCGCTTACAGTGGACCACTGAAATCAACAAATATGTAATGCACTGTTACTACACCGCCACAAAACTAGAAACCATCTCTACAGGCTACAGACATGAGCTGTACAGGTTATTTATAGCACAATACCCACACCTCGCAGAACGTGTAACTGAACAGCGACTCATTGACCAAAAACGAGTCATAACAAAAAACAACCGCCTTACACCCGAAGAACTACCAGCTATAAAGATTCTTGTATCCAATGAAATAAATACTGCCCATCCGAATCACCCGCAGACCTCAAACAAAACCACAATCGACAACACTACCATATACTCAGAGACAGATCCAGAACATGAACACACACAACATACACCAGACACCGCTGTCCAACCTAATGATTCGTTAGCTACTGCATCAATCATAGAAGGACACGCCACTCCTAACCGAAATAGCCAACCTCCAAACACAGACACAACCAATAGCACCATGATACACTTAGAATTGGATCCAGAACATGATCATATACCAGGTACACCAGAAACAACATGCACTAACTTACCTTCCACAGCCACACAACGCCAAAACGTTACTATACCACCTGCCACCACACAATCGGCCGAACAAGTGATGAACACACAGTACAACAAATAGTGTGGCACCAATCCTACACTGCGAGATCCCCTGCCCAGACTAGTTGTTAAAAACAACACTCGACAAATATTACACACAATAAATGTCAACATAATACCACAATTTTTAACCAAGGTCAGTGACCTAGAAGACCTCAATACTGTTATATATGCTGCCGCAGCAACCACACTCATAGTTAACGGCCAAAAACTCCCAAAACGATCTATAGCCCACACAACTGAAAGATCTAAACCTAAATGGCAAATAAGAATTGAAAATAAAGTTAGCACAATCAGAAAGAGTCTGGCACACCTGGCGCAATACACCAACAATAACAACCGCTCGAAGCGCGTACAGACAACAATTAATATACTCAAATCCAAGTCACCACAACAGACAATACCAGAAATAGCTGATACCCTTAAACAGAAGCTTACAGTCTATACAGCTAGACTCCGCAGATACAACGAGTCCAATGCCAGAAAGGATGCTAACAATCTGTTTCAGAAAAGTGAAAAACAATTCTGCCAAAAGATAACAACCGAAGACCAGATAACAGCAATAGAAGTTCCTAGTAAACAAGAGTTAACTGAGCTTTGGGGAAGCCTATGGTCAGAACCCAAAACACATAATGAAAACGCTCCATGGATCAGACAAGAAGAGGAAAAACATCAACATACAGCAGAGCAGGGAGACGTTATCCTTACACCAGAGGAAATAGCTGAAACCATAAACCATACCCATAATTGGAAGTGCCCAGGCGTAGATAATGTGCAAAATTTCTGGTACAAGTAATTCAGCGCAACATACGAAATGCTTACGGACCAAATCAATAAAGCCATACTCCAACCGAATATGCTTCCCAAATTCCTCACGCAAGGAATAACGTACATAAAACCCAAAAACGCAGACGCCAAGAACCCTGCCAACTGTCGCCCAATCACTTGCCTTCCCACCTTGTACAAGATCATCACCGCAACAATATGTAGGAGAATTGAGCAACACCTCACGCAAAACAACATCCTGACTGAAGAACAAAAAGGATGTCGAAAGCAAAGCCAAGGTTGCAAGGAACAACTTATAATTGATAGTGTGATCATGGAGCAAACCAGAAGAGAACATAGGAACTTTCATGCCTGTTTCATCGACTATAAAAAAGCTTTCGACTCTGTGCCCCATAGCTGGCTAGCGAAAACTCTTCAAATATATTGTCACGACGGCCTTTTTTTCTTCACCAAAGAATCAAACTGGACGTAACTTTCACTGCTTTACTTCACAACTCGATACAATATCTCTTAACCTTATCTCAAGTACAACTCAACTCAACTCAACTGAACTCCTACGCTACCCGTAGCACCTTATATATACTTCATCGAACCATCTAGAGCATTCGATAACATTTCTAGAATCCATCCGTCATTCTCGAAAACTCTAGACGATTCGATGACGTTTACACTTCAAAAGATCTAACCTAGCACTTTGACTTTACATCATGCATGACAACCAATGACAACTAATACAAATACACGAATACCATAATATACAGTATGTTACAATATAAAATCAACCCGGGGCTACGTCAGTTTCTTACAAGAACCATGGAGACATGGCGAACCAACATACATCTCAAAACCCAGGACGGCCATATTAAGACAGATGAGCTACACATAAGACGCGGCATCTTCCAGGGTGACTCTCTCAGTGCACTGTGGTTCTGTCTCTGTCTGAATCCACTCTCCAACGCACTTAATAACACAAACTGCGGTTTCAACATAAGACACGAGAGATTAAATCAACACAAAATCAATCATCTTCTCCATATAGATGATATAAAACTATATGCCGCCAATAAAGTACAATTGAGGGAGGAAACAGTAACTGGCCAAACACTTAACAACATGAACATGGACGAAACATACAAGTACCTGTGCTGGTACTCTCTAAGATAAGAAATAGAAACGTGTTTCTATTACCATGGCAACCATGAGGATCGGGCAGTTTCGGGTTACGTGTACTACCCTACTGAAAACATTTGACTCAGCCCAGCCTGTGAGCATAGATGGAAAATAATTGTTAGAAGCATATGTTGTTTTATGTCTGCCGGCGAATTCTGTTTTGTGCATGGATCGAAAATAAGTGGATGCGCATGTTGTTTTATGTCAATATTTTCAACTTAACATTTTTGATTGATGTTTGATTAGTTAGATTTTGTTTGTTTATTGTTATTTAGAATTATTAAAATGAATCATGAAGGTCGACTTTAATTCATTTCAACGGCTCAACTTATTTCGGCCTTACCAAATTCCGACGGTAGGGGATTTTTATAGTTTTTTAATTAGCCTTGGATTGGTACAATAAATTTTTGAAATTGGCACTGCTCTCTCAAACGTCACCTTCTGTGACTTGTGAGGTGACAGACATCTGTTCGGCAGACGGCAGATGTAAGCCAGTGGGTCATGTCAATACAGTGGTTTTGAAAATTGAGATACTTTCAAATAAGCGCATTAATTGATTCGCTTAAAAATATTCCCAAAGAGAAAATCATATTTTACACGTGATGCCTTATGCTCTCAATTGCAAGCATTACTGTGAAAAATAATGGTGTAGATTATTTGTTTTGTCCAAAGATGAAACGGAAAGGAAAAATGAAGGCTAGACTTCGTTTTAGCGGAAACCGAAATGGGGGTCGAGAGTGGTGTCAATCGACGCGGTTTGACGTCCTGAGTCGAACGAGACCACTCCTAGGCCGAGGAAACGCTCCGTTCAAAAATTACGGCACTTTTAATGTTCGTCACCTAACCTTACTTCACCGCACTAGTCTAGGTCAAAATTGGCATCAATTGGCTCGGCTTAATGTCATAAATCGAAAGAGACCACATTCGCAATAAATTAACATTGCTGTTAAAATCTACGGCACTTTGAAGGCACTGAAACTTCCTTACTTAACCTAACAAAACAGATCGGATCGGAGCCATGGATCGGAGCATCGGAGTCATTCAACTCGGATTGTCGACTCGGATTAATGTTCTAATTCGAATTGTATAAATATTCGAAGAAATATTCCTTCGAAATTTTAATACTTGAAGGAATAAACGTTTATTTTGATTCTTAATAGATAATTTAGCAGAATTGTAATTTTTTCCAAGATTTTGGGTAGGTAAGTATTTGAATATTATGCTTAATGTTAAGATTTCGTCGATACGTATATAAACTAAGTATGCGCTGACTTTTGTTTAATAAGTAAACAAGACTGAATTGATTAAAGCTAACGACAGCTCTCCAATTTTCAATTACATTTCTTAAAAATATATATTTATTGGAAGATATTTTAAAAATTCTAAAAATGACTTCGCGGGTTTGGAGTTTAAGAAGCCTTCCTCAAAATTCTGCTGATGGCCGAAGTTGGGCTATAGCCCAAGGTCTCATCCCATCCATCCCTCCTTTCTGTTCGGTCCATAAACAACCATTCAAAATTTATATCGAGGGTGAGCATGGGCTAGGACGTTTCAAGTGCTCAAAAAAAGGCTGTAAAAAGCCTACAAAGGCAGTAGCACCTGGAACGTGGTTCGAGCAAAGCCATTTGAAGCCTCATATCGTTGCTTCAATTATGCATGGCTTTGCTCACGACTGGAGCTTTCAGCAGATTAGAGGTGAGGCTGTTGATATTTCCCTTCCCGTTGAAGATCAGAAGTCACTTACGGATGAATCTCTTGTCTGGTGGTAAGTTTTTTAGAATCATTTATTAGTTTTTTTTAATATGTTACATTTCAGGAATCACTATTGTAGGGAAATGATCGTCGACGATTTCTCGTTCCGGCAGTCGAATGTCAAACTTGGAGGACCTGGCAAAATTGTCCAAATCGACGAATCCAAGTTTGGCAGGTCAAAGTACGGGCGAGGGAGACGTGTTGACGGTCATTGGGTGCTCGGTATGATAGAAGATGGCCGGGAAGACATTGTTTTTGTAGTTGTTCCGGCCAGAGATGCCGAGACTCTTGTATCTACCATACGACAGTGGGTTCTGCCAGGCACAGAAGTTCATACCGACTGTTGGAGAGGATACAACAACTTGCCTCTCCACGGGTACATACATAAGACGGTTAACCACAGCAGCGATGAAAATGGGTTTGTTGGTTAGTAAAATGATTGGAAATTAACTAATTGTTAGATTTTTAATATAATTTCGGTTTCAGCTCTTGATGGTACTCACACGCAAAGAATCGAAGCCACTTGGCGCCCGGCGAAAGATTATTTTCGTCGCAAACGGGTGCCAAGTGAAGATTTTGCAGATCACCTGGTCGAGTACCTTTGGCGCCGCGACTGCAAAAAAAGAAACTACGACGTTATGGAAGCTCTTTTGGACGCAGTGCGGCGTGCATATGGTGATTTCAGGAACCAATAAGTGAGTAAATTCCATTACGAACATTTTTTTACATTACATATCAAGCAAACCAACACAACGGTAGCTTTGACGGTAGGTTCATTTTTCTATTAAAACATTAATCCGGTACAATCCGAGTACACAATCCGAGTCGAGTGACTCAGATCAGTCCGATCTGTGAACCTCGCTCAGTTTGTTAGGTTAAGTAAGGAAGTTTCAAACTGCCGTAGATTTTCACTGGAATGTTTATTTAGCGCGAGAGTGGTCTCTTTTGATTCAGGATACTAAGACGAGTCGATTGATGCCCCTTTTGACCTAGTCTAGTGCGGTAAAGTAAGGTGAAGTTAGGTTAGGTGACGAACTTTAAAAGTGCTGTAATTTTTGAAAGGAGCGTTTCCTCGGTCTAGTAGTGGTCTCATTCGACTCAGGATGTCAAACTGCGTCGATTGAGATCACTCCCGACACAAATATCGGTTTCCGCTAAAACGAAGTCTTACCAAAATGAATATTTCCTTACTTCGGTAAGTAATCGAATATTAATTATTATTATATATTGTTGAACCTTGGTTGTATTGCCCTGTCTGTTATTCCTCACGTCGGTTCTAATTAAGAGATAAAAATAGGTTATTTAATTGTTTGGGTTGATTCATGAATCTACTTCCTTGACTTTTGTCGCTGATGATTTAATAAAATAATATTTTTTCAGGGAAACAAATAGAACATTCGATTTATTCTCTTGTTCTTGCTATTTCAAGGACAGGGATATAAAAAAATGGACCAACCATTTTGAACATAAATCTATGAAGTAGGGGCACAAAAACGCCTAGGAAATTGAACTATTTTATTTGCAAGTTAGTAGAAAGCATCTGCTAATTAATCTTTTTTGATATTATCTAAGCCTAAGAGGCAGACATGAGGAAATATTTTGTATGTTGTATGAATAAAAAATTTAAAAATAGAGGTACTGGCTACAAATTATGTGTATACTGTAGCGATTCGACTCTGTATAAACTGTTTCTTAAATCTCATTATTTACAGGAGACAGCTTCATGAAACACTCATAGCTTAAGAAGTATGGAAGTATAATGGCTAGCAATCAACCCTTCCAGAAGCTATAGCATATCCCAACATGCGATGCCTTTAAATACCATGGAGGTACAGAAGCTTAAAATTATTTTTTAAGGAGGGAGCTAGAAGAAATGAAGGAAAAATTAAACAATTTGTTATTTTTTATTTCTAACATATTAAAAGCAGTGATGTTAAGTCAATGCTTTTCTGGTCTGGCATTTAAAGATCTTCATGAGTTTATGAGTTGAAAGAATGTGTATGTATTTATTACCTCTGATAGGTATAATTTTGAAACCTTTATCTTAAAAAAAAATCGAATTTTGTTTTAATAATACCTATATTCATCTAGTGTGTAATACAAACTACATACCTACACCATAGAGAAAATAAAACTAGTTTTTACCATTGGCAGTACATAATGTATGAATATGACATTGTAATCTTATGAGACAGAAAATAATGAAGATACAACATCAAAGTAGAAGAAAGAAAAGAATAATTTTTATCTGTGCAATATGATTCAACTAATGCCCTAATTATTTGCTCATAAATAAATGTAATAACTTTTTAGCTTTTGATTTTACACAACAATATTTTCATATGTAGAGTAGAGCTTCCAAAGTGAAGCTCAAATGGATTTTGCTTTGGATAGGTGTGTGAAACCCACAAAAAGTGAAATATCACATTCAAATTGGATCGCTTTATTATAATTAAAAGTTATTGATAAATTTGATGATGTTTCCTTTCTTTAATTTGTTTGCAAAGGTAAGTATGACCAGAATGTTTGTTAGATTGCTGATTCACAAGGAAAACACTAATTCTCTGCATTTGGTTGAAAAATTAACAATGAGACATTAATTTCTAACACATGACTGTTATAAAACCATTGTTAACGAATTCAAAGAAGTATCAGTACCTCAGCAATAAAATATGCCTTGCCGATGCATCACTCCTTATATTTTGGATTATAAGATTCAAATCATCAAGTATATTCTAGAATTTATAATCATCAAGTATGTTTCCAAAATATAATATGTCATTCACTAGTCTTTTACTGTAATCTCATATTTCACTTTTTTTAGCAGTTAATTTGTAATTTCATTGGATAGACAGATAAATTTCAAAATAATTGTATAACTACAAGTTTTAAATAGGTCATTGAAGGAGTTACTAAACCAATAGGCATACATAAAATAAAGCACACTGGACTATACAAACAATTGTATCTAGAAAGATTCTCTTTAGCATATGGTTTCACATCACATAAGTTTTTGAATAATCAAAAGCTGAAATGTGTTACGTTAGAAATAATTTTTATCTCATTAGGCAGTTGGTAGTATAATTTCATGCTGGAATAGCATAGAATAAAGGACCTTTCTCTGTGTATGACAAAAATGAATAGGATAATTGACATAATTTTGAAATTGTTTTATAAGAAATAATATACACCTATTAAAGTCCAGGTAAAGTTAATAAATTGCTTTCTTTGAAAAATCCTCTGTAAGTTTGTCTATCTGCCAAATTATGTATTATTGGACAATGGACATGCTCCTTTCAATACTTTGAAAATTTCAATAGCAAATGATCATCTATTAGTGTTTCTTATCATAGCACTGAATGTAGTTTTCAGTCAGAATAAGTTACATTTATGGATCACATCTTGTTCAGAAATTTTTTTTTTTTGTTTGTTTATTGTACATTGTTCCTTACAAATACAATCACAATTTAGAATAATATTCTATACAAAATAATGTCATGTAATAATATGTATAAGTCAATATTATATAAATCTGTGGGTCAAGTGGGGATTGAACTAATACAGCTATCACGTTAGGCTTGGAAGTCTGTTTCGTAATAGTGTATTGCTCAATCCCTCATATCATGTACAGGATATTAATATTAAGTATGTAACCTAAATTAAAATACAGAAACAAAATTACTATTATATATTAACTACACCTACTAACCTTTAAGGAACTAGTGAATGAAGCGGCCAAGGAGTAGTGTTTCAGAAAAATGTACAGAAATCGGTATAAATTTAAATAATGAATTTTTCTTCATTGTTTTGTATAAATTTTTTGATTTCTTTTTTAAACACGCGAAATTATTATATCAATTTTAATTTCTTGGAATTTTTTTGTTGAATAATTTGGGTCCGTAATATCTTTCAACATTCAGGCATCTTGTCCTTGCAGCCTCAACGCAAGCAACCACTGAAGCGGCAGTGGTTCCAAATCACATACTTCCTCTATTGAACTAGTGAGTACTGTCTTGCTAATGGATGAAAGATAAGCTATTATTAGCACCTATGCTGAAATTATTCCTCGAGACACTCAGAAAATCTAACATTGCAAGTACCTACAAAATTATATTATCAGCAAACTGCAACTCCTCATGAAAAGCTCCAACGTATCTTCCAAACACCAACATGCTTCTTTATCTTTACTCAGTCTGAAATTGTATTTAGAAGCTGGATTAGGAATAGGAAATGGGTCTTGGGCATTTCATATCATCCTCTGAAATAGGTAGGTATTTGAAGTAGATTTCGTTCTTGCAGTTAATTTTTTCCCTTTGTGAATGCTGGAATCACAAGTTTTGCCCTGTACATGCTCAAAATATTGCTGATTAAAAATCCCCTATCTGCCAGAACAATGTCACCTGGCTTGATGCTATCTAAATTTAATTTATTGTCTGGTGATGTTTATAATTTGACCAACAAGTCTGTTCAGTTTTTCAATAAATACCCATAAAAATTTATAATGACAGTTGTTTTATCATGAAAAACTTCCCTGAAGCATTCGAGGATATTAATTTTAAAGTAGAATGGCCTGGCCACCTTATTAAAATAACAAATTTGTTATATAATAAGTGAATAATATTTTCAAGATCCTTAAAATCTACATCCAGTTTCAATTTAATAAGCATTAGTATTAGTAAAAGCAAATGAAGATAGGGTAGTTGTACTGCTAGAAATAACAAAATCTTTAACATTTTGGAAAATTATTCAATTCGCTATATTATATAATATGAAAAACCTGTATAATATTTCCATTTCACTTCATCTGCACCAATAAGGCCAAATAATGAATTTTCCACTTTCTCTTCTAGGTCTGCATTTTTTTGCTTTACCAAGTCTTGCAAATCGTTTTATCAATTCCTTCATTGCCATGTCAGTCTGTGAAGAAACTCCACTTTGCTTGCTCACCCTACTCTTCAGTTGGTTCAACACTGTCCGCCACACTGTCACAGCTTTGAGTTTTTCTAGAAATATAATTAGTAACTTTTAGGCCCCTTCCCTTTTTCTCACCATTTTCCAGTAACTAATACAAATATAAAACCATTTAATAGTCTTTTACATTTATAAATAATAGCCTTCTATACAAGAAAACGAGTCAAAGAGCCAGGCACGTAGCCAGGGGGGCGAAGGTTACAAATTATCTTAGTGATTTATACATTTGTAGACTGTTGAAACTTTTATGCTAAAATTACTGGGCTACAAGCTTATAAAAAACCATCTCAATATTATTTACTGGATAAAATATTCAAGGAAACGAAAAAAATTTAAACAAACATTTTGGGGTTTCTAGGTTTCAGCTATCTAAGTGGTGCTCATTAAAATAATTCACAAATAAACAATAATAACAACTATGTCTAATGATATTATTAACTAGTGATACATCGATGAAAAGCTAGATGTACTAATTTGCATCTTTTGGTGTTGATAAAAATAAGAAAATTCTGAAACAGTTGAATTTATGTACTACTATTTATGTATTATGATGCATAAAGTTTTCACTCAGAATTCAGAGAAGAAATCATTTTTACGTTTCACCTTTACACCCAAGTAGGCTATAAAGAATATTTGTTGAGTTTAGTTCCTTGATAATATAAAATATAAACACCCTTAAAACATGCATTATTTTCATATCCTTTGATAATTCTATATTTGGTATAGTTTATTTTTTGATTTCAAAGAATGGATAATAGCCGGTAAAAATGTATTGAGCTCAAGTCCTCCCAGGGGCTTGGGAGGTATGTAGATAAAAACAGGCTTTGAATATTTCGAATACACAATAGGTTGCCCTTAGGTAGGGCCACCACCTGTACAATTATTTCATAGCAGGTAGGAGCCATATAAGCTTTTGTTTTGCTGTAATGGTGATGCTTCTCTACTGCTCCTCCACAAAGTTTGAGAAACGGAAACCTAACTACCTGGCCCCCTTTTTTGCTTGCGAAAAATGGTGATACTCAACGATGTCCTACTCCTGATACCCATTACATCCTTCAGTAAGACATTGTGATACCTGACTGCTCCCGGTTTTTAACCCCTCCCCCCCCTGATGCAGGTCAGAAATTTAAGCTAGTGAGCCAGTATGAAATAATCCCTAGCTTGGTTTGAACAATATGAGACAATATTTTCTGCTAATTTTATTACTAAGACTGACCTTAGAAGCTTGCAGTTTTCTTCTTTTCTCTAGCCTCTCCTTTCTTTCAACGTCTCCATGTCATTTTAAAACCTTTAGAGCAGTGTGTCTCATGTTCTGTGATGGTACCCAATCAGGATGGTTTTTATCCTCCAAATCATCTCCAAATCTGTAGGTCTACCTGAATTAAATTGAAGGATAAGCATAACACAAACCACATTTACTATATATAAACGAAACAGTAAAATGACTGCCTTTGTAAGGCGATGAGGGCCTTACCTGTGATAAAATGCTTGCTGATGAATTTTTGATGTTTCAGTTTTGATTCTATGAGATCATCTCGTTTAATTACAGCTATAAACAAAACTCCTGCGTTGTTGGGATAGTTCATTTTTGTGAGTCAAAGCTAAGTTTTTCTCGGTTAGATCAAGATCCACACCCAAGACCAGACACGTATACTATAGTATAATTATGTTTTAATCAAAATAATGCTCAAAATACCCTCCACATAAAGAAATTCTCAAAAAATAAACACACAAACAACTCTTAATCACACGTCTCACATGACAACAAGCCATTTTGGATTATTTTGACACTTTGACAGATCGTACGATCGCCCGCCTTTAGGGCTATTCCAATCTACGGTTGTATTACCGTCCTAGAACTGTTTTCATCATGCCCCGCCCAATTTGTGATTATAGAAGCGATGATTAGTTGTTACGCTGGCAGACCAACCAATCACCGTTTTTAGAACTGTAAAATGGGCGGGGCATGATAAAAACAGTTCTAGGTCGGTAATAGAGCCGTAAATTGGAATAGCCCTTATAAATTCCCTGTTAGAGTCAATGCTTTCAGTTCAGGATAAGATCCCGAACAATCCCGATCCGATAGTAGATAGAAACACGTTTCTAAGTTAGAGAGTGCCCCCACTGGGCTTCAATCAGAACGTTAAATTGACCACACAAAAGTCAAGGCACAACTAACCCAAAAGTTCAGAGATCGCCTTATTAAGCTACTAAAAACCAAATTGAATTCTAGAAACCTTACAAAAGCCATTAACGCATTTGCGATACCAGTTCTCACATACTCCTTCAGCATCATCAAGTGGTCACACACTGATATAGAAAATATCCACATCCTCATACGGACAGAGCTCACGAAACACCGAATGTCACATCCAAACGCATGCAAAGAAAGGCTCACCATAGACAGAAAACAAGGAGGCAGAAGGATTATAGATATACAGTCGCTTTGCACAAGACAGATAAAGACACTCAGACATTTCTTCCAAAACAAACAAACAAATTTACATCGAGCAATAGTAAAAGCAGACAAAAACTATGCACCACTCAACCTATCATGTCCAGACCACGCCGCAGACACACACAATCCCACACAATCGCAACAAGAAAAAATAAACACCTGGTCGCTCCATGGCAAGCATAGATACCGTATTACGCAAGACCACATAAACGAAAGACAGTCATACACCTGGCTGCAGGATGGCCAGCTCTTTCCAGAAACTGAAGGATTTATGCTTGCTATCCACGACCAAGTTATTGCGACAAGAAACTACAAGAAATACATAATTAAAGATCCATCCATAACAGAAGATAACTGCAGAAAATGTCACCAACAAAAAGAAACAATAGATCACATAACAAGCGGATGCAAAGTTCTTGCCGGTACCGAATACACAGCTAGACATAACTCTGCGGCCAAGGTCATACACCAAGCACTAGCCACAGCAAACAAACTGATCCATACTACAATTACACTCCGACGTCAGTACTCGAAAACGATCGGTACAAACTATACTGGGACGTTGAAATACATACAGACAAGACTATCCCAGCCATTAGACCAGATATAGTTTTCCAGTCGAAGGCAGACAAAGTTACCTATTTAATAGATATCGCTATTCCCAACGATGTGAATATTCAAAACACCTACGCTGGGAAGATATCCAAATACACGGACGTTGCCATGGAAATAAAACGACTTTGGAAACAAAACAATTGTCCCCCTCATTATGTCTGTCTCAGGCCTTACACCAAACACGTTTACACAACACCTTCAACAGTTGGGCCTGGACGAAAAGTTACACAAAGTATTTCAAAAGTCTGTAATCCTGAAGACCTGTAATATTGTGCGATCCTTCCTAAATTCCGATAAATAATAGTCCGGGTGTTGACTTGGCACAGCCGGTCAACACTTGTTGCTACCGCAATTATGCGAGAGAAACTTAGAAAGTCAGATAATAATAATAATGGCCTTAATGCTGCCACAGAGCTATGAGGCCTGCAGGGTTCGTGGTCTAAAAGTCACTTCAACCAAGTCTAGCACACCCAGGATGTTGGGTGCTCGGTAGACCTTACATATTCTACCAGCACAAAGCTCCTTCCCCCAGGTTATCCTGACTTCGCTCAGATAGCGGTTTGGCAAATCCGGGGATAGATGCCACAGACGACTGAGCGCCGGTCCCTCTGTCACACACCGTTATTGCGCCCCACACTTCAACGACTTCAGCAAGGCGTGGCTGGGGAACGTTGTGAGGGGTACGCAACCGGGGGGCTGGCCTTAACCGGCCCGCCCGCGAGGAGAAAGCCTGAATAAAACCCGACAGTAAAGTCGCAAATCCTCCGGAGCACCTTGGGCCAACTTCGGAGTAAATAAGTCCCTTCCTTCCTGCAATGGGCGTCACCTGGGAGAGCGTCATTTAGATCGTCCCTACTCGTGGGAACACGATGGATAAAGTTAATTTCATAAATAACCCACGACGGCCTAGGGTACGTCGATTAAACTCACCCGAATGTCAAACCCAAACACAACAACCAATAGCACACAACCCAGCTGCGGATGTTTAGCAGGCACAGCCGGCAACCACCAAAGCTGGCAAACCCCGACAGCGCTTACAGTGGACCACTGAAATGAACAGCTGTTGCTATACCGCTACGATACTAGAAACCATCTCTACAGGCTACAGACATGAGCTGCACAGGCTCTTTATAGAACAATTCCCACACCTCGCAGAAGGTGTAACTGAACAAAGACTCATTGATCAAAAACGAGTCATAACAAAAAACAACCGCCTTACACCCCAAGAACTACAAGCTATAAAAAATCTTGTGGCCAACGAAATAAACACTGTCCATCCGAATGATTCGCTTGTTACTGAATCAATCACGGAGACACAAAACACCCATACCCGAAATAACCAGACTCCAAACACAGCCACAACCAACAACATTAGCATACAGTCAGAAATAGATTCAGAGCATGAACATACACCAAATACACCTGACATAACATTCACTAACTTACCCACCACGACCACATAAAGACAAATTTCTCAACCACCTTCCGTCACACAATCTGCCGAAGCAGTGAACATTGCTCAACCGCCTTCCATCTCGAGCGAACCGGAACAAATGACGAACTCACAAACAACTCAATTTAACAAACAGTGCAACACAACCACACAAAGCCAAAACCAAAACATTGCTCGATCACCTTCCATCACACAAACTGCGGAACAGGTGATGAACACACAATTTAACAAATGGTGTGGCACCAATCCTGCACTGCGAGCAGGGGCGCCGACTCCGTGGGTGCTCGGATGCTCCAGCACATACGAGAGGTAAATAGTGGATGCCGAGCACCCACGACTATGTATTAGGAGGAGAGGTTTTTGTAAAAAGTCTTCAGTCTTTCTAATCTCTGTTTATCATAAAATTACTAATAGAAATTCTTGGTCGTACTGAAGCTCTGAATGCTACATTACAGAAGGCATCTCTTATATCGTCCCAAAGAACAGACGAAAATTTTGTAAACGCCTGGAAGTCTGCTGTGGAATTGGATGAACCTAAAACTCAAAAAACACGGAAAATACCTAAAAGGATAGATGACACTACAAGCGAACCGCACACATTTTCTACAGCAGCTAACTTTGATCGAAAAATGTATTTTGAAGTGTTAGATAAAGTCGAAGGCTGTATTGAACAGCGCTTTACTAAAGATACCATTACATACTTCAGCAACATGGAACTATTTCTTATTCATAAAAATAATGATACAAGCAGCAGTTAAAAACCTAAATGGAGATGACTTTTACATGGATCGTTTGACTTTTCATCGAAATATGCATTGCGCATCTACCAAAGATATGATACCTGAATCATCAAATTCTTAAAAATCATTTTAACTATATTCCAGTATCGCCATGTACCGCCTAAAGGCCATTTTAATCATTACGATTATTACGAAGGATAAGGACTTATTTAAGGGGTACTATGACTCAGCAATGACTAAATAATGTAAAGCAAAAAAATAGCAGATGATTTGGAACTAGAAAACATTGCCTACATTTTTATAAATAGAGCAATAGTTCGTTAAAATACGTGCGCATCAAAAAAAAAATAATATTTAAGATAATAAAAATGTTTTTTAAATTAAGTACACACATCAAATTGCTGTGTAATTTAATAAATCATTTTTTCTGAATATCCTGTGTTTTCGAGTCTCCGTCAAGTAATAATGATATTATTTCATCTTTAGTAGTAACTAGACTTCCGCGCGCAGCTTCGCTTTCATGGATTTTGTCTTCCCTTGTTCTCGATAGATTGATAGCCAATACAAAATGCATCCACTTAGAGAAAAAATTCACTTTATCGCTGCTTTTGAAGATTATTTTGGTTGCTAGCAGTATTTCTTTTTGGTATATCTGACCTATGACGTGATCAGTGTAAGTGCCAAATTTCATCCATTGTCACACGGAGTACCTATAAAATGAGTAAAATGTAAGGCTAATATTACTACATAGTATAAAATAAAGTCGTTTCTCGCTGTCTGAACGTATAAGTATATTGTATGTTATGTACCCTTAGATCATTTGAACTACTCAACGGATTTTCGTGCGGTAGAACCGCCAAGCAGAAAAGAATTAACTGCGTTTTGGAGAAGCCTATGGTCAGAACCCAAAACCCATAATGATCAGACAAGAAGAGACAAAACATCAACACATAACGGAGCAGGAAAACGTTATTCTTACAACTGAAGAAATAGCTGAAACAATAAAACATACCCACAATTGGAAGTGCCCAGGCCTGGATAATGTACAAAATTTTTGGTACAAACAATTCAGTTCAACATACGAAATGCTCACAGACCAAATAAATAAAGCCATACTCCAACCTAATAGGCTTCCCAAATTCCTCACACAAGGAATAACGTATATAAAACCCAAAAATGCAGATACCAAGAACCCTGCCAACTACCGCCCAATCACTTGTCTCCCCACCTTGTACAAAATTATCACTGGAACAATATGCAGAAGGATTGAACAACACCTGATGCAAAACAACATCCTGACTGAAGAACAAAAAGGATGTATAAAACAAAGCCAGGGTTGCAAGGAACAACTTATAATTGATAGTGTGATCATGGAGCAAACTAGAAAAGAGCATAGGAATCTCCATACCTGTTTCATAGATTACAAAAAAGCATTCGACTCTGTACTCCATAGCTGGCTAATGAAAACACTTCAAATATATAAAATCAACCCAGGACTTCGTCAGTTTCTTAAGAGCACCATGGAAACATGGCGAACAAACATACACCTTCAAACTCACGACGGCCATATTCAAACGGATGAACTACACATACGACGCGGCATCTTCCAGGGTGACTCTCTTAGTTCACTATGGTTCTGCCTCTGTCTAAATCCGCTCTCCAACACACTTAACAGCACAAACCATGGTTTCAACATCAGACACCATGAAGCAGATCAACACAAAGTTAATCATCTCCTGTACATGAATGATATAAAACTATATGTCGCCACAGAAGTGCAACTGAGAGAATTACTCAAAATAACAGAGGTTTGTACGTCAGACATCAGGATGGAATTCGGAATGAGTAAATGCAAGGTGCTCCACATCAATAAAGGCCAATGGAAAAACCAAACCGAAAAGGAAGTAGTAACTGGCCAAACGCTGGACAACTTGGATAAGGACGAAACGTACAAGTACCTGGGCTTCAATCAGAACGTTAAGATAGACCATACACAAGTCAAGGCACAACTAACACAAGAGTTTAAAGACCGCCTCATTAAACTATTAAAAACAAGATTGAATTCTAAGAATCTCACAAAAGCCATTAATACATTTGCTATACCGGTACTCACATACCCCTTTGGCATCATCAAGTGGTCACACACGGACAAAGAAAACATCCATATACTTATACGAACAGAATTCACAAATCACAGAATGTCACATCCGAACGCGTGCAAGGAGAGGCTTACCATAGACAGAAAAGTAGGGGGCAGAGGAATTATAGACGTTCAGTCACCTCGCACGACACAAATACAAACACTCATACATTTCTTCTACACCAAACAAACTATCTTACATAGGGCAATGGTAAAAGCAGACAAAAACTATACACCACTTAACGTCTCTAGTCCAGATCACCTAGCAGACACATACAATCGTATCCAATCACAACAAGAAAAAATAAACACCTGGTCGCAAAAATCACTGCACGGCAAACATAGATACCGTGTCACCCAAGACCACATCAACAAAAAACAGTCATACACCCGGTTGCAGGATGGCCAGCTGTTCCCAGAAACGGAGGGTTTCTAGGACCAAGTGATTGCAACACGAAACTACAAAAAATATATCATTAAAGATCCATCCATAACAGACGATAATTGCAGAAAATGTCACCAACAAAAAGAAACAATAGATCACATAACAAGCGGGTGCAAAACTCTTGCCGGTACCGAATACACAGCCAGATATAACTCTGCGGCCAAGGTCATACACCAAGCATTAGCTACAACAAACAAACTAATAGAAAACGCAGATCCATATTACAATTACACGCCGACATCAGTACTCGAAAACGATCGATACAAACTATACTGGGACGTTGAAATACATACAGACAAGACGATCCCAGCCAATAGACCAGATATAGTTTTCCAGTCAAAGGCCGACAAAATTACCTATTTGATAGATATTGCCATTCCCAATGATGTGAATATCCAAAACACCTACGCTGGGAAGATATCTAAATACACG
The DNA here is from genome assembly GCA_951848785.1 of Callosobruchus maculatus. Taxonomy (NCBI): domain Eukaryota; kingdom Metazoa; phylum Arthropoda; class Insecta; order Coleoptera; family Chrysomelidae; genus Callosobruchus; species Callosobruchus maculatus. Next base: position 2,056,794 of record CATOUR010000085.1, on the reverse strand, counting down.
GACCTTGCGATGGAAATAAAACGACTTTGGAAACAAAACAAAGTCACAATTGTCCCCCTCATTATGTCTGTCTCAGGTCTTACACCAAACACGTTTACACAACACCTTCAACAGTTGGACCTGGACGAAAAGTTACACAAAGTATTCCAGAAGTCTGTAATCCTTGTAATATTGTGCGATCCTTCCTAAATTCCGATCAATAATAGTCCGGGCGTTGACTTGGCACAGCCCGTCAACACTTGTCGCTACCGCAATTATGCGAGAGGAACTTAGACAGTCAGATGAATAATAATAATAATGTATAAAATAATGCTTGCTATCCAAGACCAAGTGATTGCAACACGAAACTACAAAAAATACGTAATTAAAGATCCATCCATAACAGACGATAATTGCAGAAAATGTCACCAACACCGAGAAACAATAGATCACACAACAAGCGGGTGCAAAACTCTTGCTGGCACCGAATACACAGCCAGACATAACTCTGCGGCCAAGGTGATACACCAAGCACTAGCCACAACAAACAAACTAATAGAAAACACAGATCCATATTATAATTACACTCCGATATCAGTACTCGAGAACGATCGACACAAACTATACTGGGACGTTGAAATACATACAGATAAGACTATCCCAGCCAATAGACCAGAATGATATAGTTTTCCAGTCAAAGGCCGACAACATTACCTATTTGATAGATATAGCCATTCCCAATGATGTGAATATACAAAACACCTACGCTGGGAAGATATTTAAATACACGGACCTTGCTATGGAAATAAAACGACTTTGGAAACAAAACAAAGTCACTATTGTCCCCCTCATTATGTCGGTCTCAGGCCTTACACCAAACACCTGCACACAACACCTTCAACAGTTAGGCCTGGACAAGTTACAGAAAGCATTCCAAAAGTCTGTAATCCTAAAGACCTGTAATATTGTGCGATCCTTCCTAAATTCCGATCAATAGTCAGGGTGTTGGCTTGGCACAGCCCGTCAACACTTGTCGCTACCGCAGCTATGCGAGAGGAACTTAGAAAGTCGGATAACAATAATATTAGTAATAATAAAACGCAGATACCAAGAACCCTGCCAATTACCGCCCGATCACTTGTCTCCCAGCCTTATACAAGATCATTACCGCAAAAGGATTGAACAACACCTCAATCAAAACAATATCCTGACTGAAGAGCAGAAAGGATGTAGAAAACAAAGCCAAGGTTGCAAAGAGCAACTTATAATTGATAGTGTGATAATGGAGCAGGCTAGAAAAGAACACAGGAATCTTCATACCTGTTTCATCATCATTATAAAAAAGCTTTTGACTCTGTACCCCATAGCTGGCTAATGAAAACTCTTCAAATATACAAAATTAACCCAGCCCTTCGTCAGTCCCTTTCAAGAACCATGGAGACGTGGAGGACCAACATACATCTTAAAACTCAGGACGGCCATATCCAAATGGAGGAGCTTCACATAAGACGCGGTATCTTCCAGCGTGATTCACTCAGTTCACTGTGGTTGTCTTTATTTAAATCCGCTCTCTAACGCACTTAACAATACAAATTATGGTTTCAACATCAGACACCAGAAAGTTAACCAACACAGAATAAATCATCTTCTCTACATGGATGATATAAAACTATATGCAGCCACTGAAGTGCAACTGAAGGAATTACTCAGAATAACAGAAGTCTGTACGTCAGACGTCCGCATGAAATTCGGAATGAGCAAATGCAACGTACTACACATCCAAAAAGGCCAATGGAAGAACCATTCCGAACAGGAAACATTAACTGGCCAAACGCTGGACAACGTGGACAAGGACGAAACGTACAAGTAGCTGCTTATTTTGAACGTCCTTGAATGTGACTATTGACTGGATAACCTTGAGATTTGACGTGGTGGATAACCTCGAGATTTGACATGGGGCCAATTGCAATCCTCCCTGAAGGTCACTCAGATAGGGTGTGGATAGCCTTGAGATCAGTTGTATGATTTTCTTACGAGGCTTGATGGTTTTGAGAAGAATGCACGGTGACGTATTTTGACCTTGATGGTATCTGTATAAATAGTGTAATAACGGGCTAGTGATCAGTAAAAGTCGAGAGACGATCAGAGTATAGTCCCGAAGTATATTGTGTACAGATATAACTTGGTGAGCACCCTTTTACTTCCCACACCGATAGGTGAGGGGAGTATTGTGATCGCGAAAATTTTCGATTTTGATATAATACAATTTTTGGGCGTTTTATGATGTCTACATCACGAAAATCCACGTCACTCATTTCCGTTGGTCTGTCTGTCGGTCTGTCTGTCGGTCTGTCTGTCGGTCTGTCTGTCGGTCTGTCTGTCTGTTGGCGTTTTTCTAGCCTCCTAATCTCAGTAACAGCTACATAGATTTTGATGAAATTTCGGTGGTGATATGGTGTAGGGTCGTAGTAGGTAATGTTGCTACAATTTTGAAAATCGGTGCATGGGCGGCGGAGTAATTAGCAAAAAACGAAAAATTTCAAATATGCCTCAAACTTCGTTTTTAGGTGTTTTAGGGGTTCCTGATCATTTTCTACTTTTTTTTGGGTGGGGGTGAAATTGGGGCGGTTGGGGGGTAGGGGGTTGTAAAGCTGAAAAATTTGTTGTACTCATAATAGGCTGTCTACTGACCTAAGAGAGAAAGACCTAGCGCTATAATACACTTTTTTAGGTCCTTCGGAACATTGCCTTTTGTATTACAGGAACCAAGGGACTTGGAGAATTTTCCGATGTATACATACGAGTATTACTTTAGATCGTTCTGTATTTTATAATGTTGAAATTACTGAAGTGATGTTAATAAAATTTCGGCACAGTATTACGACTTTGGCGAGGAAGGAAAACGCGTCTGATGTTTAGGAATCGTCTCAGTGGCGGCGCAGCAATATTAAAAAAACAAAAAATATGAAAACAGCTCAAACTTCGTTTTTAGGCGTTTTAGGGGTTCCTGATCATTTTCTATTTTTTTTTTGGGTGGGGGTGAAATTCGGGTGGTTGGGGGGGTGGGGGTTGTAAATCTGAAAAATTTGTTGTACTTATAATGGGCTGTCTACTGACCTGAGAGAGAAAGTCCTAGCAGCATAATACACTTTTTTAGGTCCATCCGAACATTGCCTTGCCGATTACAGAAACCAAGGGACTTAGAATTTGTGGTGTATACATACGAGTGTTGTTTTAGATCGATATATTATTCTATTGCGTAACGCAAAAATTATTGAATTGATTTTAATGAAATTTTGACACAGTATTACTACCGCGGCGAGGATAGAAAACGCGTATGTTTTGGAAAAAATCATTTCAGTGGCGGCGCAGCAATAACAAAAAAACTAAATATATAAAAACATCTCAAACTTTGTTTTTGGGCGTTTTAGGGGTTCCTGATCATTTTCTACTTTTTTGGGTGAGGGTGAAATTGGGGCGGTTGGGGGGTGGGGGGTTGTAAAACTGAAAAAATTTGTTGTATTCATAATAGTTTGTCCATTAACCTGTTGAAAAAAATACGTAGCTGCATATTACACTTTTTTAGGTCCATCTGAATATTGGCTTGCCTATTACAGAAACCATTTTTGTGATGTATACATACGAGTTTTGCTTTATTTTGTTCTATGTATTTTGCGTAAAGCGAAAATTATTGAATTGATTTTAATGAAATTTTGACACCAAATTTAGTGCCGCGGCGAGAATGGAAAACGCGTCTGTCTTTGAAAAATCGTCAGTGGCGGCGCAGCAATAATAAAAAACTAAAAATATAAAAACACAGCTCAAACTTTGTTTCTAGATGGTTTGGAGACTCCTGATCATTTCGCATCGTTTAGTTGAAGCATGCAGAAAAAAAATGTGGCGTCTTAGCTTCTAAGGAGGGAGACGCAAGAAACTATTTACGAGAGGTTTTTGTGTTGGTTGTTTTTTGCGGGCGGCTGGGCGATAATTTGGTTGCAAGGGATTTCAAACTATAGCTTCATGCAATGGGAAAATAATAAAATGGTATCATCATTATGTGTGGGAAGTACTGAGTCAATCAACTTGACTCCATTTTTTATATTATTTATCCAACAGTAACATTATTTGTTTTTTCTTTAAACAATGTCTGTCGCTACCTCTGAATTGCATGAAATTAACAATAAAATCAACTGTGAACTCGATAACAAAATACTGTTCAGAACTTTATCTTCACTAACTGTAAACAAAGCCCATACAATTAAGAATCTGTCACCCGTCAAATCAAAATTTGGTGAATGTCTAGTAGCAACACTATTAGAAGATGATGCTAATGAGTTCAAAGTATGGTTACCTAAAAGAGTATCGGAGCATATGTCTGAAGCAGTGATCAAAGAGATAAATGAATCTCAAAATAAATATTCACTAACATATATTGGTCAAAGTCCACCTAAAACACCAGGCGCGGGCTCCAAATGTTTGATGAAATTTGATTATATTCAACAATAATATATTTGATGATGAGGTAGTACAGATTGTGTTGGGTATAAATAATATAATGGTTACTCCCATGTATTGGACCCGCGATATGTAGAAGGTAAATTCGAGATAAAAACATTTATTTGCACCCAGTTGGTATTAGACGTTCTGTTTGTTTCGGAAGCAGACTAACTTTTCATTCCCATTATACAATGTGGATGCAGTATTCAGCAATGGGGTGGCCTGAAGCAAAAGATCTACGTACAGCCATCCAGAGAATTGCATGTCAATTGGTAGATTTGATTTTCGATGAGGAACATTCCACGGTCTATGACTTGAGTATCTGCTGGGATGATGAAGAGGTCGAACGGAAGAGGATGCTAATAAGGAAATATGAAGAAGGGGAAAAGTTATGCAGACAATATTTACGTGAAGAATCTACCATCGATCAACTATGTGATGTGAATGATTAATAATGAACTCAAACCATTTTTGTATGCAATAGAGGAATATTTACCTCAACATATAATTACCAAATATAGTTTCGTAGATAAAGATTGACATTTGTACGCATCCTGCTCACTTCTGTATCATTTATGCATAAATAAAAAAAACAAATGTATTAAAATGTTTTATTTTTGCCATGACAGCTATAATAAAAATCAAAATTCATTTAATATGAATGAATAAGTCCATTCTGAATAGATCCATCAAAAGCGTTGTAACTAATACAAGAATCGTGAATGATTAATGCATACACTTTAGTGTTAGCTGGGAAAGAAGATTTTCTGGTTTCAAATTCCAACGATATATCCACAGTTGACAGCTGAAGGTTATCAGGTTGATGACTGCAGTCGATTACAAATAGTGGGTTATCATTGAACTCCTTAATATTGAATAATGGTTCTGCCATTCCCTTGTTGTAATACGCACTTTGGAAGCTCTCAAATGCATAGTAAGCCGCAGTGTTTAGCTTCTTCTCAAAATCCAGGTTCCACCTTTCATATGGGTATACCTGGTTATTCAGCTTCAATCGAATCGAGTTTATGTTGGCATGAATGAACTTAGTGACGTCCTTCTTAGGATTTTCTGCTAATTTTGAGTCTTGAAATCCAACGATAACAAACAAAGGCCTGTCTAGCTTGTTGGTTGTTCGAATTGCCCAGACGTCTGTTGATGTTGAGCGAAGTGATGGTAGTTCATACAAATCCCAAGAGCGAAATGCCACCTTAATCCTTGAACTCAAACTGCTTTTGTTCAGTCTCTATAGAAGTTTGACCTTGTAGCGGTCTTCAGGAACAATCTGTTGGACTTTCCATCCAATCTTTGATATTGATAGCTCTGCATCACATTCACCGACAAAGCAGTTCTTAAAGGATCTTGCAATGACTAATACAAGCTCTTGTTTTATGTTTAGAATTCCTTTTTTATAGTCCTCAGCAAATCCCATTATATGTTTTAGAGGTATTCTACCACTGAAGACCTTACTAGTTGAATCCCATATCGCTGAATTGTCTTCATTTAAGCCCCATCCTGTACATAATAGTGAATGGGCGGCACTTTTACCATGAGAGATCATTGTTTTCATTGTTGACGTTATTCCAGGATTTCGTACAATGACAACTTTTTCACCACCCATATGTAGAGAAATTTCATCAAACAGAAAAGACAGAGCATTGTTAGATAGATAGCAGGACTTCGTGGCATCACTTGGAGTAAACGTTCCTTCGATGAAAATGTAACTGTCAGCAATATTTAAAATGAGATCTTGGAAGTTGATTGGTATATGAACAATGTCAGAATTCTTGAAATATGGTGAACCATACGGCTTGTATGTGTATTCATGTAAACTTGCTAAGGAGTGATCCAAAATTGGTTCCTCAAAAACATCCAGCTTCTCACTTGATACGTGCAGAACCATATTTTTCAGTTAGCTTTAGTCCTATAGACTCCAGAAACTTACGATTTTGTAGTGATAGCTTCGACGTTGTGCCTTTGGCAGCTGACGAATGACGAATAAGGTTATTCCTATGTGTTCTTCGTATTTTATGGTTGTTTGTGAGGGCTTTATCGACTTTTTTCAATTGTTGTGCACCTATGTTGTATAGAAAACCCATCCTATTCAATTGTGGAGTTTGCTCAAGCTAACCGACGCAATTCCAATTTAACGATAATTTTTTCACCACGGAAGTTAATCAGATTTCCCTCGTCATCCAAAATTTTCAGTGTGATGTTATCGATAAACTGACGACCACTAGGCATAACGCTCATATATATTACATTCTGTGGCTCCTTTGTTAATTTAAATCCAGGCTCAACGTCTATGTCGAATTCATACAGAGTGTGCATTTCACTTCCATTGTGGTAGGCGCCAGATATCAATCCGCAGTCGACCTTTATTAGTCTGACTGTCGTTACATTAACTGGTAAGGTTGATATATGTTTTTTGTTGCATTCGAAAACCTCCGGCTCAAATCCAATCAAAGATGCAATTGAGTTAGGGAAAGATAAATCAACATCATATATTGAATATAATTCACATTTCATTGTATTGTTGTTGGCCTTCAGACAAAACAGCTCGTCAGTTGTAACATTATGTTTGTATCGAACTATGGACTTTATTATGTTTTGTAGATATATGTTGAGTTCATCGATTTCGTAGGTGCCTGGTGGAATATATGTAATATTCATCTGAGAATCATCTGAAGGTTGTTTAAACACAATTAGATTATTACCCTCATGAACATTGAATATTGAGTTGTAGGAGTAAAAACCTATTAGCCCCAATCCATACTGCGCATTGGTATCCAGCTCTATTGGCGGATAAAAACTAGCAGACAGCACACTGTCATAACCCGTCAAGGTAAATGTATAAGACATGACTGCGGTGATACAAAAAAATAACACTTTTATATACTCAAAATTTTATTGATTACAACACTTGTTTGACTCATTACTGCTTGTCATAGAGATATCTTGCAAATTACAGTAACAACAAAATATTTTTCTTGGTGGCGGCCCGTCTGCTTCATCTCCGTTCTGGTGTGTATTATAGTGCTCCCAACAGAACTGGAATCGTTGTATATCCACATCTTCCTTCAAATGCAATGGCAGTTTGTTCCATACAAGTGCTATTTCGTTAGGTGTACATACCATCAGTACTTCTTTGGGTATGTGGGCAAGTTCTTCTTGTGTCATGTTCAACAGGCTTCTTTCTCTTGAAAATGCTTTAAGGGAATTGCTCATCTTTTTAAGTGTTTCACGATCCATTTTTCACAGATTTCTGCTTCTCTTCAGAAAGAAATCGTAGACACAGATGCCCGCACCAAAAGGTATTGAAGTTCTGCTGTCGTCTGTGATTATACAGGATCTGAATCTTCTTAGATTTTTTGAGGAAATATTTCACCAGTTCGCTGGTTGGCGGTAGGTTGCCGAAACTGTCATAATAATATACCACCACTCCGCGTTTTATATATGAAACCCAGTGTGACCCATCGCCACTCTTGCTGTCTAAATTAATGATGGCTGACTCATTCCTCAGTGGACCTTGCTTAGGCAGATCATCGCGCATAAAAATCCCTCTGAAATATGGTATTTCTAGCTTTTTAGCGTAATACACAAGGTCATTATCTGTAAGCGGTCGTTGGGGTAGGGTTTTTAAAAGTTTTTTGAAGTCCTAGGTTTAACAAACAAACCCAATCCTTTGCGGTGTGGTTTCAAATATATACCGTTTCCAATTTTATTTATACCAGAAGTAGATGTTGAATCAGTTGTATTCCTTTGTCGTCCTGAATTAACTGCTTTAGAGGACCTAACAATATTTGCAATACCCCCAGCGAGATTACCTAATGCTGAGAGACCGGCAAAAATTGGAATCAAAGGAAGACTTCCACCTACTTTGGGGATAGGTATAACTCCCGGAAGACGAATTTGCCGTTTGCCCCCAATGGACTTGATATACTTCCGGGTAGCTAATAATGCAGCAGATGTTGCTTTTCTTAGCACACTGTTATCTTGCTTGTGGTTCGAAAAATGTTTCATATTTTTGCGAACTCTGTTTAGTATTCCTGAACCAAGGTGCACCTTCTTTATAGCCTTCCTCATTTTCCTACGTATATTATTTTTATTCTGCCCTCGTCGTCGTGATGCATAACCCATTCCTGCACGATGTTTTACACCTACTAATTTCCTCGATTTTTCACGCATGCATTTCTTCTTATTCCGCCCACGTAGTGTTGCAAGACCCATTCCAGTGCGTCGTTTGACCTTCATAATATTTGTAATTAACCAAGCAGCTGCTTTTTCTCCAAGGTTCGCGTCAGCTGATTTGACTCGTTTCCAAGCTTCTTGCTGAAGTTGGTAGTCAGCTTTATGTCTTGTAGCTAAATCGGATTTGCGGTATGCAAGGTCGTGTTGTAAGCAGGCCGCGTCTAATCTATTTATTCCTTTTTGGCCTAGTGCGATCCTTTCTGCCAATCGAGTACCCGGGCCGCAATACTGATAAAAAGGCTAATGTGCTTCGAATGGCAGCTTATTTATCAACTTATTAACAATTCCACCACCAGTTTTGGAGATGCTACTACACCTTCTCTCAAGAAGTAGCGGCATTTAAATAGAACACATATAAACAACTGCAGCTTATATATGGTCAAGTCGTTGAACGATGAAGGTGACAAAACAGGACCAGGAATTAGACATTAGCAATATAGATGTCAATGTTAGTGATCCGGAAAATAATACTTCTCGTCGTCGACATGGGGTACTACTACCATCAACAATTCGATGTATTATAGTTGGACCATCAAACTGTGGAAAAGCCAATGTACTAGTATCTCTCCTGTTACATCCGAATGGGCTGTTTTTTGAGAACTTATATATTTTTTCAAAATCGCTCAACCAACCCAAGTATGCATTCATTGAAAAAGTAATGAGTTCGATAGATGGACTAGGATATTATGCATTTGCTAATAATTCCGAAGTTCCACCACCGTCAGAAGCCAAACCAAACTCATTTTTTATCTTTGATGATGTGATATGTGAGAATCAAAATGCTATACGAGAATACTTCAGTATGGGGCGACACAAAGGTGTGGATTGCTTTTACTGTGTGCAAAGTTACAGTTGGGTACCGAAAAGAGTGATTAGAGACAACGCAAACCTGATAGTTTTGTTTAAGGTCGATAATACAAATTTATCACATGTTTTCTCTGACCATGTGGCTCCCGATGTAACTTTTAAGCAATTTCAAGATATGTGTGCAATATGTTGGAGGGATAAATATGGATTCCTAGTTATCGACAAAGATAGAGAAATAAGAAACGGCAGGTACCGGAAGGGATTCGATAACTTCATAAATCCACTGCAAGACTAATAATATCATCAATTGAATGTGAGACTGCAATCAGCATACATCACAGTGGCAACATTACATATACCAGAATGAAACAACAACAGAGCAATGATGAGGTAGCTCTAAAAAAAGAATTAGTTAATGCAACAGAGTCAGTGCGGAGAAAATTCAACTATGTAAGGAAAGCTCGCGAAATCGGTAACACTTCATTGGAACAGATATATGAGCCTATTACAAAACAGTTGAAGACAATAGCAAATGCATCCAATCCTACGCTACCGAAACAGCCAATTCAAAATGTTGGTCCTACGAGCACTCCTAAAAAACCACCATCTACATATCCAAATCAAACCCTTCCCTCTACTAGCACACCAAAAGGGCCGAGATTCGAAGATTTGACTTCCGCTGCTTTTTCCGGTATAACACCAATAAAGGAGTTACCTGATACACCATCATCAATTAATGAGAGGGAAAGAGATTCAGTCACTCAGTATGTATCTACAGCTAATTCAAGTGTGGATAGAGAGACAGTTGCTGAGGTGTTGAAAAGTCATATAGATAATTTGAGAGCAGGACATCCGGCCTATGGAAGTGTTTATAATGTAAGGATCGACCCACAATCACAGAAGCTGTTAATGGGTGTACATGAAGTGGAATTTGATGATAAGGCGGTTCATTTATCATCGGGTGATAAGACTAGTAAATTCAAAATATCGCCACACTTACTAGATATGATGTTTGTAGGAGATACACGAAACTACGACTCGAAAACTCTACACACATTCAGGTCCATATTGAATCTAACTAATCTACCTCGCAAAGATTACACACCTCTTAATATTTACAATGTCGACGAATCTGAGTATTTCAATAAATTATTTAATATCCTATCTACATCATCCCCCATGCATTTGAGAGCCAGAGTTGGTAGGGGACATACACAAATGAAGATACCTAAGTATAAGATATTTAACACTAATAAACGCGACTTTGTGTATTGGAACGACATCAACGAGCTGATTGATCGATTGAAATTGCTATACAGCTCAAAATCAGCTGGTCACACAAACCACGATAACGAAATTTTATCTATAATAGAAGAATTGCGTGAAGAGGGCGTAATACGCTAATTTTGGGGTATATATTTGCAAGTTGAAAGATCCCACTAATAGTATAACGCTTTCGTAGCGATGCACAATAGATAAGTTTGGTCGTTCGATGCCGATGACACAGAAGTAAAAAAAAACAAAACTGTACGTGGTATTCCAGGTATTGGTTTTAAACTTACACAAACTGGAAATTATGATATCAATGGAAAGCAGTTAAAGAATGTTGGTGATCCTACAGATGAAAATGACTCTGTTCATATAAAGTATGTTGAAAAAAAACTAAAAAGTACCACTGATATGCTTGAAAGTATGGTGAATAGCAAAACGCTAGAATTGAGTGATGGCCTTGAGAAAAAGATTGATGTATTAACAACCAATTTGATATCCATTTTAGAGCAACTAGAGGTTCTATATAATTTTTGCCAGAAATTAGCTAGTGAAGTCAAAAGGGAATTCGATGTTGAAGGTGGCCCTGTTTTACCAGCGTGGCTTGCAGGCTACACTTTAAATCAACTCAGACCATAGATCAGTAGATTTTTCGTGATTAATGATCAGTTTCTGTTCTACAATCACCTGAGTCAGACCTCTACATGTAGATATGTCAGTTAACAGCGCAACAAAACGTGGCATAGCAGAAGAGTTACACAGGCCAGTTCGGAAGAACTTTCGCCGTCGAAAAACTATCATAAAAGGTTTCGCTGACTTATGGCAAGCTGATTTAGCGGAAATGCAACCTTTCCATAAAGAAAATAATGGATATAGATACATATTGGTAGTCATTGACTGCTATTCTAAGTTCTTATGGTGTAGACCAATCAAGAAGAAAGATATGGTAACGGTAACGACAGCAATGGGCGATATCATAAGGGACGCAGGATATTATCCAATTAATCTACAAACAGATAATGGAACCGAATTTTACAACAGAAAATTTTCTTCTCTCATGAACAAGTATGGAATTAGCCATTATTCCACATACAGTACAAAGAAGGCCGCAATTGCTGAAAGGGCTATCCGTTCGCTAAAGCACCTTCTATTCAAAGAATTTTCCGCAAGAGGAAGTTACACATGGATCACTATTTTGGATGATATCACTAACGTATATAACAATAGAATACATCGAACAACTGGATTGGCCCCTATTGAAATTAATGTTCACACTCGATTGAGTGCGTATCGCAATCCAAAGGTTGCTGGCAAAAGCAAACTTAATCTTGGAGACGTTGTGAGAATAAGCAGATATAAAGGTGTATTTGAAAAAGGTTACACGCCGAATTATTCCACGGAGCTCTTCAAAATACGCAAAGTTAATATTACAGATCCGGTCACATATATGCTAGAAATGAGTATTTGATTGAAAAAGTCGTAAAAAGGAGAGGAAACAAGCTCTTTGTAAAATGGTTAGGTTTCCAAAAGAACAAGAATTCCTGGATAGACGCAGCAGATGTACTGTGATGATTGATATGACGGAGCGCAGACTATGTTTAGCAGTAATAATTTCAATGTGTATATTTGTTTCGATACTTTTGGAAATAAAATAGCAGTTTTTTCAATTTACTTTTATTATTTAATTCTACCCTAATCTCTAATACATAAAATACACCTAACCTAAGATAAAAATTATTTATTTATATTGTTGAAGCGCACCACCTCGCTTCTCCTCCACAGCTTTCTCTCCCTCTTGGAGAGGCAAGGGGGAGGATCCCGGATTACTTCTCTGTTCTGGAGATTCGGCCTATACGTGGGATAATCATCATTATCCCAGTTTTCTGAAACAATAGAAAATATGGTTTTGTAATTTATGTGAATGTGGGCAAGATTCAGAAGGTTGAAAATTTATGTGGATGTACTGAAGAATTTTTGTGTGGCTTGATTTATTTAAAATTTAGAGTTATACAATATGATTGTATCAGTGCAAAATTAATACAATGATGTTTAGTAGAGATCAATTTTCTGTGACTTCTAGGCTAAAGATGTGCAAGATACAGGGTGGCCAATCGGGTGACGATAATAATTTTTTTTTAGATAGCCCGTACCGAGACCTATACAAAACATTCCCATGTATGTGTACCGATTATTGGTAGTTTTCGAGTTATGATTTTTTTTTGAAAACTTAGAGTTTTCCAGTTTTTCCAAGAAATTATCAAAAACAAAAACAAAAATGCTTTTTGGCTTTTATTTTTTTCCGCAATTATACTCAGTATTAAGCCTATTTTAATATCCAGTAAAGAGAACCTGTACATCCGAACAATAATTAAGTACATTTTGGGCCCAAAGTTTGAAATCTCTGTTTTTAGTCAGGAGACCAAAACCTTCAAAATAAAATTAAAAATACTTATGCCTGGTTCTGGAGCTCCAATCTAATCTTAAAAACTCTGCAGGACATTGCGCTTTCGAAATAATAATGAAAAAATAGCACTTATGGGGGCATTTTGCGCCGTACGTGACTATTAAAGGTAAAAAGGTGATAATTCACGAATTTCCAAAATTATTTAAAAAACTATTATTTTACTTTATTATGACAAATTAAAGAAAAAACTCATAACAACTAATAAACGTGATAGTCATTGATGTTTTAATCACTTTTAATAAAAAAAATTAATACCTGTGCTTTTTGCTGTGTGCTATTGAATTTCTGCTAAATTAAGTTGTATGGAAAGTTAACAAAGGAAAAGAATAATAAAACAACAATCTGACTTTTAATTCCATGGCGGAATTACCTGGGAAGCGTTATCGTAGCATACGCCATCCCTTTTACTTCCACCACCCATAGGTGAGGGGAGGATTGTGATCGTGAAAATTTTCGATTTTGAGATAATAGGTTTTTTGGCCGTTTTATAATGTCTACATAACAAAAATCCGCGTCACTCATTTCTGTCGTTCTGTCTGTCGGTCTGCCTGTCGGTCTGTCTGTCTGTACGCGTTTTTCTAGCCTCGTAATCTCAGTAACCGCTGCATGGACTGTGATGAAATTTGGGCAGCAATATGCTGTGGGATCTTAGTAGGTAATTTCAAATATTCCTCAAACTTCGTTTTTAGGCGTTCTTGATCATTTTCAGCGTTTTTTTGGGTGGGGGTGGTATTTGGGTGTTTGGGGGGGGGGGTGGGGGGTTGAAAAACTGAAAAACTTGTTGTATTCATGATAGGCTGTCTACTGACCTGTCAAGGAAGATATAGCGATATAAATCATCTTTTTAGGTCCATCCGAACATTGCCTTGCCTATTACCGAAAATTAATTAACACAACTGCGCTTCGCCGACATGAGCTCGCAAAAAGCTACTCTGAAAGAAAGGGATGGCGTATGCTACGACATCGCTTCCCAGGTAATTCTGCCATGAAATTGGAAGTCAGATTATTGTTTATTATTCCTTTCCTTTGTTAACTTTCCATACAACTTAATTTAGCAGAAGTTTAATAGTACATAGTAAAAACACTTCAAAAATTACAATTTGGGTATTAGTTTTTTTTATTAAAACTCATCAAAACATCAATGATTATCGGGTTTATCAGTTGTTACGAGTTTTTTTCGTTAATTTGTCATAACAAAGCAAAATAATAGTTTTTTAAATCATTTTGGAAATTCGTGAATTATCACCTTTTTACATTTAACACTCACGTACGCCGCAAAATGTCCCCATAAGTACTACTTTTCCATTATTATTTCGAAAGTGCAATGTCTTGCAAAATTTCTAAGATTAGTTTGAAGCTCCAGAACCAGACATAAGTATTTTTAATCTTATTTTGAAGGTTTTGGTCTCCTGACCAAAAACAGAGATTTCAAACGAGTAAGACAGAAGGAATTCTGCCAGTGCGCCATCTAGTACCCGAAGGTGACGGCAACCAAAGAGAGAAACGCCACTAGAAGCAGTTTACCTCTCCTTGGTGGAACGACAAGGCTCGCTCGCTTTTGCCACTAGAGGCGCGGATTTTGACGCACGCAGCGTGAAGCCGATATACGAGGGTTGCTCTATACCTCCGTCAATCCACCAGTACGCAGACAGCTGTTTCACGCTTATTAGCGATCATCAGTGCGCCATAGGTCGATTGACGAAAGTAGAGTAGTACTCGTACATCTTTCACATGTTTATTAAACATGGAAAAATTGATGCTCTCTACTTTCGTCGATCGACCTATGGCGCACTGATGATCGCTAATAAGCGTGAAACAGCTGTCTGCGTACTGGTGGATTGACGGAGGTATAGAGCAACCCTCGTAGAGATTTCAAACTTTGGCCCCAAAATGTACTTAATTATTGTTCGGATGTACAGGTTCCCTTTATTGAATATTAAAATAGGCTTAATACTGAGTATAATTGCAGAAAAAAATTAAAGCCAAAAAGCATTCTTGTTTTTGTTTTTGACGATTTCTTGGAAAAACTGGAAAATCTCTAAGTTTTCAAAAAAAAATCATAACTCGAAAACTATCAATAATCGGTACACATAGATGGGGGTGTTTTGGACTGGTCTCGGTACGGGCTATCTAAAAAAAAATTATTATCGTCACCCGTTTGGCCACCCTGTATATGAAAAAAGAAAAAAAGTTTTTGTCGCAGAAACGAATTATGTACCTTCAGGCTGAACCTCCACATCTCTCCGGCTTGCGAGGTGATGCTGTGGTGGCGTGGTAGGCACGTTCTTGGTAGGCAGCACGTTCTTGGCACACCGCAGGAGGTGCATTCCCATCGACGTAGGTTTGACCCAATGCGCTGCAACACGCGGACATTGCACTAGTCCGTACTTCGATGGGTCCTGCGGTGGCGTGGTGGGGTTGCTGGCCTCGGCTTCCTTATAGCTTCCTGGCTGGGTGGATGGCTCTGCAAATAAAGAGATATTTTGTAGAACATCTGTAACTTTTGGATTATTCTGTTATAAACTAGTTGCCATTTGATATCTTGCTCGTGTAGGGATATATAGTGAAATGAGAAAACTTACCTTTACTTAGATAGGTAGCAATATATTGTGGCCAATTCACCGGACCACAACCCCGGAAACGGCAAACCAGCAAATGGTCCCCAATTGTCCCACGCCGTACCTCATGTTCACCATTGTAGGGGCAGGGGATCAACTTCCTCGAATACTCCATTCCAAAATAGTAGTAGTAGCGGTAGTATAGTAGTAGTAGTAGTAGCGGTAGCAGAACTGCACTGAAGAACTCTCATTTCACCATCATATTTATACAGTTCCAGGTAGGTAAGCCTCCCTCCTCTACTGTCTTCCCCCATCAGTGTATATCGTTAATGAAAGCAAAAAAAAGAAGATCCGCCTACTTGCCAGCTGGTGTACGTAAGATTATTAGTGGAAATAGAGAACATTTCGCTATACGCTCCGACAACGCATGCGCGCATCGATATCAGCCACTTCCAACGCGCATCGTGATTGACCGAACTGTGAGTGAATCCGCCCGTAAACGCTTATTGGTTATGATACATTTCAACCAGTCCTCTCATTGGTCTATTACAGTGTACATCGTTAAACAGCTGCACTTACACCACCCATATTGATATTTGAATGGTCCCCTCTCAGATTTTACTACTGCCATGTAGCATCGATATCGGCGACTTCTAACGGACATCGTTATTGACCGAACTGTAAGTGAATCCGCCCATAAACGCTTATTGGTTGTGATACATTTCAACCAGTCCTCTCATTGGTCTATTATAGTTCGTTAAACAGCTGCACGTACACCACTCATATCGGTATTTCAATGTTCCCCCTCTTAGATTTTACTACTGTCGTGTAGAGTGTTTTCTGTATAAATACAAGTCTACTTTCCATGGTTTATCAGTTCTACAGTCTTCAAAGAATCATACTGTTCCGTAGAAAACACTACATATTACGTACATCATCATGGCCAACCAACCAACAAAGAACGAAGACGCTATTAGTGGCGATTGCTTGCAAGCCATTCTGGAGGAACTGCAGAGTGACGGGGTGCAGTTTACACAGTTGGCAGTAGAAGTCCAGGATGAACTTCACGAGTTTATTCATATGGAGCAGCCAGACCGGAGAATCGCGGAGGATGCTAATGCGGTGGTAGAAATAGATATGGATGTACCAAGAGCATCAACAGATGCAGCGATAGCATCAACAAGTGCAGCATCGATGCCGCCAGTAGTTGGAGATGGAGCGAGAATATCAACGGGTACAGCGTCAACAGTGCCAGCAGTGAGAAAGTCGAAACAGGCAGCATCCAAACCAGTTAGCAACATTTTAAGAGAAACACTACTTAAATCGAAGCAACCTCCAATGGACGACTTCGATGAGAAGAGGGATGCGTTGAGAAGTAGTATTCAGCGAATTAAAGCTGAAATAATCAGTGCAGAAAAGAAATTGGCAGAGGAGATGGCCCATTGTGACAAGCTTCAGGCAGCCCAGGCAGCGGATGATGAAAGAATAAAGCAGTTAGATGAAGAAAGAAAACGTGTCAAGGAGTGCAGAAATAAAAGGAAGCGACAGTTAGATGATTGTCAGAAGAGGATTGATACTCTTAGTATGAAATCTGAACAGAAAAGGACAAAATTGAATGAAGAAAAAGAAACTGTTTTATCTTTTTTCGATGTATAAAGTAATGTTCATCTTGAATAAAATAAATAATGAATGAAATAAAAAAGAAGCAATATTTTTTCCTTTCTATACCCATCCCCTCATATAATAATACAATTACTTGTTCTATCAATAAGCGCTCAGTAACTTAGTAAGTGGTGATACTTGAAAATAGTATGAAGCATGAGTGCCAGTGTGCTAACAGAAACGGTAAATGCGCCTTGAACGTTTGTGAGATTATTGTGTCTTGGATTGGGGCACGCATATATAGTACCCACCCACCAATGCCATCGACGTTCCATCCAATAACACACTAAGTTTACTTCTAAAGATGTATAGATGAAGAGGGGAGGAGGTATGGAGGGGGCTTTAGTGTGGGGAACTAGAAACCAAAAAACGAGAGTTCTTGTCAATGAAAATCATACTGTACAATCAAGTGACGAATTAACACATTTAGCAGCGAAATGACTACAGAGTCAAACGGACCTTGCGACTCAACGTCTTGGTTAGATGACGACAATGATAACTCCAGCATATGGAGTATCGAGACTGCGGTTCCTGATGGTGACTTACCCGACCAATCACATTGGGCGGTGGCGAGGTCACCGATGGCCGATGGACCGTGCGACTCCACAAGGCAGCCACTGGGTTTCCTGCTGTTTACAATTGACAGCTCATCTGATAACAGCGACGATGATGATCCTGATCGTCCGGATGGTCCAGAAAACCGGAGAGTGGAATTACCTTTTCCTGTAGATAGCGAGGAGGAGATATGAGGCGCTATTTTTGTGAATTATAAAGAGATTTTTTGTTTGTATCAACCAATAAACTTGTTTTTTTTTAAATCGTACTTTATTCAAAAACCTTACCACCGTGACAGAAAAAAAATTCATCGAGCGTGGGCGGCTTCACCAATGAGTGATCTTTCTAAAAATTTTATTTAGTGGTGTACTTTTTTATCAGTCTTACAATTTTGTCTATCTCGATTTTTTCATGCTTCTAACGTTTTTTTTCAGTCTTTTTTCTGAAAAAACTACCGTTTTGAAGGACCCTTGAAGATCACATTTGCCCCTCAAAATGCGTCAAAATGGGCCTCCGCCGAGCCTTTGTATGCGTGGCGAGAGAAGGTGGGTCGACGGCACCGCCCGTTTCGATGTTAGTCGACGGCGCAGCAGTCGACCTAACCTCCACCTTTACCGAAACCTAGCACGACCCAATAAGCACTATGTGTAATTGGAGACTATGCACTATCCTGTTGTCTTAGAAACCAACCTATAATTTTTTTCACAAATATTTTTCATAAACTAACCTATTTGTTTTTGTCAAATACTTACGAACTTTTTTTCACAAATATTTTTTTTCATAAACTAAACAATTTTTTTTGCATATTTTTTTCTCATTTATTAATCAGAAATAAACTAGATTTCAGAATCGATATATATCTATTTCAATTTCTTTATTTTTGAATTATAAGATACATAAAAGTTATTATGATCAAAAAATACATTTGTATATTACTACTATTCTAGAAAAATTTACACAAATATCTAACACCTACATACAAATGAATACAAAATTTAAAGACATTTTTTTCACAAATATTTTTTCATCAACTAAAACCTTTTTATATATTTTCTCAATTATAAGATATACATAAGAATACATTTGCACATTACTACTATTATATAAAAATGTACACAAATCACTAACCCCTATATACAAATAAATACCTAAATTTCAACATTTTTTTACAATTTTTTTTTTAAATCTAAATTGTTTTTTTTTTGTTTTATTTTTCCACAAATATACATTTTAATTTATTAACTATGAAAATATCAAACTAAATAAAATAAATACATAATGCTAATTCTAAATGGAAAAATGTATACATACATACAACTAACTCTAAATATCTACAAGTTAACAAAGGAAAAACAAAGGAAAAAATATATACATAAAAAAACTACTGGGATTGGTACAGACAGATAGGGTCATCTTTATAAGCTATGACCGTAGCCATCTGTCCCACCAGTTTTTCCTTTTTTTCTTTCAGCCGCGCTACCCTTTCCCCAACGATCCGCTCCCGTTCCTTCATATGTTCACCAGCTTGCACCGCACCATCGATCTCTGCCAAACGCTGGTCCAACTGCAGGAGACGCTCCTGCAGTCGCTGCCTTTACTCGACGACGCTTCGTTTTAAGTCAACGAGCGTCTGCAGCGACTGCACTTCTTCGGACAACTCCATCTCCGCCTCCGCCTTCTGCAGGTCGCTTTCGACCTTTTGCAGTTGGCCAACATAGAAGGACTCTAGTGGGCCAAGCATAGTGGTTTCATTCGTAGTAGTAGCCACTTTCTCACTGCTACTGCTGCTACTACTACTACTGCTACCACTACAACCACTACTGCTAGAGCTGCCGCTCTCCTTAGATGCCGAAGATGCTAGCGACTCCTGGGACGGTTCGGTCGCTAGTATCTTCGGTGTCCTCGGTGTAGCTGGCAGCTTACGGGATGGCGTCGGTGAGGGTGTACGATACCGCTCCGGGGTTGACGGTCCTTCATCGGGCTCTGAAGGTGCCTTCGTTGATAATTCTACTGGAGCGGTGACTAGCAAATTTTCATGCACCACAATTTTTGCTTGACACCGATCCGATCGACGACGACACCACACCAGGCTCCTCAAGTCCAGCCAACACCGGGATAGGTGACTTGCGAAAACAACTTGGATCCCTCGTAATCGGGGCCTCGTTAAGAAACGAGAAATCCACTGTCGACTCCGGTGCAGCAACTGAAGTGAAAAGGAAGGGCATATTGTTGGTATTGAGCCGCGTAAGTCTTGTATGCTGACTTACACGACTTCATTCTAACACCCTCTTTTCGCTTCTTTTGCGGCATCGAAGTCGACGGTAGGCTTTCCTTCGTCTTCCTCAAAGGCTTTGATTGCTTCGCAACCAATTTATTTTCGGAAGCGCTACCGTCCTTCTTCTGGCGTTTTGTGCCAGTCGTTACCTTCACCGGCGCCGTCCTTTTCCTAGTGGTCGGGCTTGGCCCCGCCACGGAGGCGGATGGTTGCGGTGCTGGTCGCTCTAGCTGGTGAAGGTTGGAAGTCGTCATCGTCGGAATGGTACAGGGCATCGGTGGTCATCTGTAACAATAAAAGAAAAAAATACTTAGAAACGTATATCATTGCCAACAGTTGGCAGAGCAGCCCCTCAAATTATACCCAAATTATTTATACTTACATTCATCTTTGCAGACATCTTCGAATTAGTCGCTTGTTGCTGGAAGGTGGCTGTAGCTGCTTGTCTGTTCTCGAAAGCTAAAGAGAATGACCTCTCCTGGTTCCGACCAGCAGTTTTATGCCTTAAACTCCTACCCTAATCGCTTACTGATCGCCCTCTCCCCATTTTTGATTGGTTAGAAGGAAGAGTGGGATAGAGGTATCCGCCCACTACTTTAATAGGTCGAATCGCTTGAGTGGAGGGAATGAGGGACAGCCCCCAAAACCCTGCCATATCTACTGCCATGTTGCCAGACGTTTTCGGTACTCCCTGTGTTTCTTACTTACACGTCTGGCTGTAACAACATTTCTTGAATAAGGTTAATTTTTATACTTCGAGAAATGAATTAATTTTGCTAACAAAACTTCAATATGAGCCACCCTATACACTTTGGCATGTATGGTGGTATGTATTAAATGAAACAGTCTGATATTTTTCTGATGAATATATTGGAATACTAATACAACCTATTCAACAAAATAACATTAGTAATGTAACTTGGAATTCAAAAATATTGGTCGTCTTGTAGTAAATGAAGATTTCCTTTCTGCTCTTTGATGGTTGAACGGTACCTCCTTATCCACAAATCAATCATCGTGCAAACACTCAAGGCACACCTACCGTTTCTGTTTTGGGAGTGATAATTACACCTTATTACATCATCACATATTGATTCTCTGTTCAAGTTCACGTTAAGCTGGATATCATTGTCGGTCTCCAAATTCACTATCTCCACGTTTTCTAAGCTCAGCTCAGCAACAGATTTGAGTAGATAGATATATTTTTGATGGCCCTTCATAAAGACTATATCACCGTTGTTAACGTGATGCTTGATTATTTTCATTATTTGGTTAGCATCTGTATTTCCTGCTTTGTATCTAATACCATGATTATACTTTTCCACAAACTTAACAGTTCTCTGGTCTTTCACGTTCAGTCTACTGAAGTGAACCATAGGCTTAACAATGTAATGGTACAATATTCCATCTTTCTTAAATGCTGCCTCTTTTGGAACAAATTTTGATTCGATATGATATCCTTGAATATCTACAACAACTGTAGTCATGTCGTTTGCGACTGAATATGATGTTGGTGATGAGTAGTGTCAGTTTAGGCGCAAAAATAATGATAATGAAATAAAATGGCCAACTTTATTCTTCAAGCATTTATTCAATACTATCCTACTTTACAAGCGTACAGTAACTTAAATCTAATATCTAGAAACTTCGGCTAACATTAATTGTATAAGTAGATCTAAATTACCATCTTCAGGAGCTTCGCGCGTTGTCATCTCATTAATAGCATCGATAGCATATTTTACATTCGTTGTGGGGTCTGTTTGGTAAAATTCAATGTCGGAGTGCCCCCAGGGTAAAGTTTTTGTTGTATTTGGAATTATAAACCTTTTATCATCGTTGTGTGCTAAAGCTACTTTATTTTTGATTTCTGTATATACATCATGCAACCTACTTTTGAATGTATTCATTTTTCTTAAAATCAGACCACCATTCTCTATTATATGCTTATAATCATTACCACATAACTGATTTTGTATTACTGCTTTTTTAACACCCTTTGCTTTTTTCATTTCTCCCTTAACTGACTTGATATAGTATGCTTTCGCACCTGTTCCGTAAAAACTGATTATAGGGTCTTCTGGAAATTCGTCTTTCATTTTACCCAGAATAGAGTCATTGACTGGAATTTTGAACTCATTGTTTTGTTTATAATTTGAAGTATCAAACTCGCTGATATTATTTCTCATAAATTCGTAGAAGTCGTCTGTATGAGTTTTCAAAATTTGCGAATCTGTATCACAGTAAAGCATAGATACTTTATCGTTGAACTGCTTTTTAAGAAAACCATAAAAAAAATCATACATTACTATTTTAGATATGTCTAGTATACAGAATCCCACGTATATTGGCTTGAAATAATGTACTCTAACTTTTCCGAAATGGATAGCTGCAAGATTTTCGTTAAATATGGAACAACTCTTGAAATTTGGACGAGCTACTAGTGCTCCCACACCGATGCTATTACGATGATTTCCCAATGTGTGACCAACTTTATATCTCTTCTATTATCTACATTTTTCATAGTTTTTCCAAAGATTGCATTGTTTAGAAGCTTATAGAAGTCCCTTTCAAATTTATTATTAGCTTTATTACGCATTGTCGTATTGAGATCGATATACTCCTTCAACCAGAACGATTGTTTGAACTTAAGGATCCTGTGAACCTTGGTTACTTGCAAACCATACCTTACAGCTTGTTGAAGGACGCGATAATGTACAATATATTTTTTCTTGTCGTACAGATTTGGGATTAGTTTCGGAATCTTTGTCTTGGCGTTTGGTGGGATAATACTTTCCACCAAAAACGGAAGGTCGCTATGTGAATCGTGTAACCCTTCAGGATATCGCACATCAACCTCCAAGACATAGCCATTCTCACCGTCTATTTTGGCATTTTCTAAATCGAATGTAGATATTTCCGAATCCCCCATCCATTCGAAACCCCCAGTTGGAAGAGGTGATGACATAGCATGCCCGTAAAGATTCGTGGCGTCGAGATATGATATAAATGTTGACTCTTTAGATGGATCATAATTTGGTAAATATTTATTATTTGCTTCGTGCATTCTATCGCTGCATTGACTTATCCCCCCGGGAACACCATTCTTAAAGAACCCATTCATATCTATGTCCGTAAGGAGCTCGAGGCTTATTTTGGTATACTTTAACATCGCATCCCAAGACAATCCAGGGGTTGTGTAGTAGTGTGCTGGATCCAATTTGTAAATATTCATACTATTTCTCCTGAACCTTTCAAAGACATCACACAAGAGAAGAACATCAGTCCGTAAATAAATATCAGAATATTCACCCAGATTCCTACAGTTAAACGTTCTCCATACAGTTATTGCCCTCACGTATTCCTCCTCAGATATATCTTTCTCATTTAACTTATCATAAAACTCTGCCTTTGATGGTAAATATTCCTGGTCCAGTTTCTTTACATCATCCACATAATTGTAAGGAAATACACCTTTCTGTCTAATTAAATTAAAAACTCTAGGATCTGAAAAATACTTTTTACTCTCCAGAAAATCCCTATTAGTCAAACTGTCTGATAATGCTTGCAAAGATCCAGGTAGAAAACGACAACTATCGATAAATCTCATTTGTAGAAACTTCCTCCTTATTCTACCGGTTCGGTCCACATAGTCATGCATATACAGACTTTTTGTAAATGAAATGTATTTTTCCTTATTCTGGGCTACCACGTCTATCTTATCTCCATGAGAAGATAGTTGGTTGATAAATAGGTGACAATCGTACCCACTTAAATTGTGTGTTATAATTGGTATAAAATTTGATAATTTGAAATTTAAATTACATTTCGAATGTGCAGCCCCAAATCTAACTTTACCAGTTATGTGGCAGTGATCGCGAACTTTAATATCGGATTCTGAAAATGGCTTCTCACAGATGTTACATTTCGTTGAAGTGTCAAACTCAATCTGCTCTTCCGGCGTTAAAGGGATCATGGGAGTTACATCTTTCAAATATTTGAAACATAGTTCTTTGAGATCAGCTTCTAGCCTTGTCACGAATTCTTTCGCCGCGTCTTTACCTCGATACAAGACGAATTTGGATAAGTCAGAATCAAATGAAGATTTAATAAAATATGAAAATGAATATGGTTCATGTGTGTGGGTTTCGTTTGTATACGAATATTATGGGTTGGGTTCACAACTATCGATTGGTTTTAATAATGACTCAAAATCCGCATACACCACAAAGGGAACCGGCATTTGCTTTTCAAAATTCTCGAATTTAAGTATGTTTTCTGGAACCTGATTACCAAACTTATCAGTTCGTAGTTTCTCTGTGGGGGTTATTGTGAATATATGATTGCAATCGTTCCTTTGGTGAATATCTAGATATGCCTTAGTTGAAAAATATAACAAACAACCGTCACAAAAGTACCGCTTATGTCCGTTTGAACTTAACTGATTTGCAACTAATCGCGAAAGATCTCTTATCCAACAATAGTGACCATTCCCTTTATCATCCGTTAAATAGAGCAGATTGACATGTAAAGCTAATTTCTTCTGAGCATATCTCAATGGACCAACTATTTCATATGTGACGTTACCATCTTTGATTATTTTTTCAATCCCATACACATTTATAGAGATATTATTATTTCTCTCGAACAATGAGATATCTTTAAGAGTAACGGGAAAGTTCATACCATGGACATTCAAAATGGTTGAAAAATGCGGGTAGGACGACACTTCCACTACTCGGGTGCTTGCTGGTAGTAGCGCTGATGTGACGGCCCAAGCGAAACAACACTGGTCTTGATTTCGCACATTTATCACTGCCTTCTTCTTCTCTATAAAGTATGGTAACTTTATATAAGATGATCCACCCAATGGTGAAAACTTGTTAATGTTCACTTCGGCATAAAGGATACAGTCAATCGCCCACCCTGAAAAAAAAAAACAACAAAGGTTACTATCTCAATTTATGCACTTCTCTAAATATTTAACATACCAGAATCCTTCTCCTCAAACTCAGATGACTGGGATGTAATTTCATCAGCAAATTGTTGATAAACATCAGACAGCTCTGTGCTTTCGTCTATTACTTTATTAACCGTATTGAAGGATTTGATATCTGCTACATCACTCGTCTGTAATACGTACTTCCCGAATACTTCCATGTTCACTTTCAGAGCTCTGTGCACTCGAAGTTTCTCTTCTATTACATCTAGCGTATTTTGCTTAATATCTTCGAAAAACTCTTTAAAGTCGGTGTACAATTCTGATGTGCTAAATCTATAGCTGGCAATTCTACATTTGAATGCGCTTTTAATAAGTCTCACACCATCACTGATCGGGATCAATGAATTTGTTCTATGTTGTAATGTCCTTGCGTGAGCAGCCATTAGATTGTTCGGAAGCGAAACATTGCAGCAAGGACATATCATATTCGGAGGTGTACTATCCAATTTAATTTTTTTAGCTGGTGGTCCATTTGTGGGATTCACACTGCAAATATTTCTCTTATGCCGACGCAAATTGTCCGAACGCGTAAAATGTTTACCACAATCACTACATGTATGCATTTTATTAGAGTATATGTTAGTCACTGTGAGTCAGGCAACTGTAGCATCGATGCTCGAACCTCCTCGATTTATAGCTAGATCCTCAAGGGCATCGTACCCCCACCTCCAGTTGCTTGCTTATGGTGGCAAGGTCTGACGTTAGCAGAACACGTTCTTCTGTGAGGCCAAGCTCAAGGCTATTCCCACCCCAGTTGAATGACTTTAAGGGAGCATCACTATCAAGCCTCATAAGAAAATTATACAACTGATCTCAAGGCTATCCACACCCTATCTCAGTGACCTTCAGGGAGGATTGCAATTGGCCTCACGTCAAATCTCTAGGTTATCCACCACGACAAATCTCAAGGTTATCCAGTCAATAGTCACATTCAAGGACGTTAAAAATAAGCAGCTATACACTAACACAAAGAAAAACTCAAGGTTACCCAACACCCCACTGAAACAAGCCCTTCAGATACGATCACATTTGAAAACACAACGTTACAAAATGACCTTCAGGGAGGATCAGAATCGGCACCTATAAGAAAAGCCCACGTCACATCTCAAGGTTATCCACACCCCATTTAAATGACCTTCAAATGACCTCGGGAGGATCAGAATCGGCATATCTATACTACTCACTGGCATTGGATGAAAGCACAGATATGACAGATACCGCCCAAATAGCTATCGTTATCAGAGGTGTCGATGCACACTTTAATAAAACTGAAGAATTAGCGGCGTTGTATCCACTCAAGGATGCCACTAAGTCACGAGATTTGTTAGAGGCAGTTACATCAACATTGAATCGCTTTTCACTACAACTAGAAAATCTATCAGGCTTAACAACGGACGGTGCTCCAGCAATGGTTGGAAAACATGAAGGATTAGTAAAGCTGATTGAAAATGAGGCCAGTAAAGTTGGCAATACGTCATTGCTAAATTTTCATTGCATTATTCATCAGGAGAATTTATGTGCCAAGTCGCTCAAAATGGACCATGTCATGAAAGTAGTTGTCAAAGTTGTAAACTTTATAAGGCCAAAAGGGTTGAAATCACCGTCAATTTCAAGAATTTTTAAAGTCCTTGGATTCAGAATATGGTGACGTTACATTTTTTGCAGAAGTAAGATGGCTGACACGTGCAAAAATGTTGAAAAGGGTTTTTGATTTGAAACAAGAAATTCAATCATTCTTTGAAAGCAAATCAAAGAGTATTCCAGAGTTTCAAGACAAAGAGTGGATTTCTGACTTTGCATTCCTCGTCGATATAACTAGCCACTTAAATGAAGTAAATACTAGCCTGCAAGGAAAAGATCACTTGATTAATAACCTCCATGACCTTGTTTCTGCGTTTCAAATGAAACTTGGGCTTTGGGAACAGCAGCTAGGAACAAATAACCTCACTCATTTTCCTACACTCTCAAAGCAACCAGACATCACACTAGCGACAACGGCTAGATACGCTTCTCTGATATCTGATTTGAAACTCGAATATAAAAACCGTTTCCAAGATTTCAAGAAGCATCATATACTTTTTTTTGCATTTGCAACACCATTTTCCACAGACATAGGTTCCTTGCCGGGATATTTACAAATGGAATGCTGCGAAATGCAATGTGATGCACAGCTAAAAGAGAAATTTCATCAAGTTGGCTTGGAAGACTTCTACAGAAAATACTTTGACAAGGAGAAATATCCTGCGTTTTACAAACATGCTCTGTTCATGATTTCATTGTTTGGAAATACTTACGTTTGTGAACAGCTTTTCAGTCGGATGAAGTACATTAAATCACAAATGAGAACACGGATCGCTGATGTTCACCTAGAAAACTGTTTGCGTGTGGCTACAACTTCCATTAATCTCAACATTGATTTACTAAGTACTGGCAAACAAAGTCAGATATCTCATTGATATTATTAAATAAAGATTTCTAACAAATAACGTGTTTGATTCTCAGATTTTGGTTTACTTTAAAAAAATAATATTATTTCCATTTGCATTGGTCAATACTCATTATAAAAGTTGATACTGCGTTACAAAATTTAGAAGTGCGGCCCGCAGCCAGATCCTCTTTCCGAAATTTGGCCCATCTGCCAAAAGGGTTGGCCACCCATGCTTTAGACTGTTTCCAACTATCCGGAAAAGTGTTAGTAGTGTGCCAGGCCGGCCCTGTAATGCCATCTCGTGAGATCTAGAAAACCCACTTCGCGATCCCTATTCTATGAGTTTTATGTTCTCAAGGACAATCGGTAATGATCGAGAGCTGTCGCGTAGGGTCCAGAAATGGCGACACCTAGTATAAAACCGCGCATAGGCCACCAGTGACAGTCAGTAACACTCGATATTGTGCCGTGCAGTGGAAAGCAACACGTGACGTCCAGTGGCGCGCGCGAAATAAATGAATTGTGACATAAATTAGTGCAGTTACGGACCAACATAAATTAGTGTAGTGACTAGATAAATTAGACTGTTAAGTGTTGGGCTAGGCGTAGTGTATATAGTTAGTGAAAATAAATAGTGAAATCCGTACCAAGTGTTTATTTGCCCAATCGGACTAAAGACTTGTAACAGTATTAACTGCGAGGTTAAATATTTTTGACAAAGGGATGCAAAAAACTTGGATACAATCTTTCACAATAAA
Organism: Callosobruchus maculatus; assembly: GCA_951848785.1. NCBI lineage: Eukaryota > Metazoa > Arthropoda > Insecta > Coleoptera > Chrysomelidae > Callosobruchus > Callosobruchus maculatus. The sequence continues at coordinate 2,028,295 of CATOUR010000085.1, read as the reverse complement.
TGATGGTATTTTATCTGGCCCGGAGGTATGCTTATTTTTTAGCTTCCTACTAGCCACCAAAATTTCTTGCTCAATAATCTTGTTGAAGTTAACATTCAGCTGACATGTAGATTCGGATATATACTCAATGTTGGCATTGTCAGAGGTTTCAACAAATACACTATTGAAAAATTTAGCAAACCATCAACAATACCATTCGCAGACTTTAAAATGTTGTTATTCAGCTTCATTGTACTTGGTATTCTAGAAGATTTATTTCTTGAAGACAAAGTAGGATGGGCAATACAGACCTTCGCACCCTTCAAATCGCCAGGCATTGATGGCATTCATCCCGCCCTACTGCAGTGGGGCTTGGACGAACTGTTGCCGCACCTGACGAGGATGTTCAGGATGTGTCTAGCGCACCGCTACATCCCAAAACTCTGGAGGGAGGTGAAGGTGGTATTTATCCCAAAGATAGGTAGGATGGACTATACCACACCTAAAGCCTACCGTCCTATTAGTCTGACATCGTTTTTGCTCAAGACGATGGAGAGACTATGCGAACGATACCTAAGGGATGCTATCTTGCAGTCACAGCCGCTGCATCCCAACCAACATGCATACACCCCAGGCAGATCCACCGACACAGCTCTCCACCTGGTTGCTGGTCGAATTGAAAAGTCTCTCGACATCAGAGAGTCTACCCTCGGAGTGTTTATAGACATCGAAGGTGCTTTCGATAGAACTGCCTTCTCTGTAATCGTAGCTGCCCTGACAGCCAGAGGAGTTCCTCAAATTGTCAGCAGCTGGATATCGAACATGCTCTCAAAAAGAGCTGTTAGGATCAGTGCGGATGGCATTGTTGTCAGAGGAATGGTCGCGAGAGGCTGTCCGCAGGGAGGGGTCCTATCTCCACTGCTCTGGAACTTAGTTCTAGACAGCCTTTTACGCCGCCTCAGCGACAAAGGCTTCTACACAATAGCGTACGCGGATGACTTGACAATACTTCTAAGCGGTAAGTTCGAGGGCGTTCTATGCGATACAATGCAGGGAGCCCTAAAAATAATAGAGAAATAGTGTGAGGAGAACTCGTTATCGATCAACCCCCGTAAGACCGAGATGGTTCTTTTCACGAGAAAAAGGAGTATAGGGGCATTAAAAGCACCTGTTCTCCTAAACACTGTACTAAGTTTCGCGACGGAGGTCAAGTATCTGGGGATGACCTTTGACGCTAAACTCACATGGAATCTTCACTTGGAAAGAAGACTAAAAAAGGCATACATCTCCTATGGACAGTGCCGCAGAATTATGGGCAAGACCTGGGGATTGAAACCTAGGGTAGCCATGTGGATATATACTGCTATAGTAAGACCGATGATAGCCTATGGAGCCGTCGTCTGGTGGCCCAAAAGCCAACAGACGACAGCAAAACTCAAGCTCAGTCAAATGCAAAGGACTGCGTGCCTAAGTGTGACTGGAGCTATGCGCACAACACCAACTAGAGCGATCGAGGTGATGCTATGCCTGCCACCACTAGATATGCATCTACAAGAAGTGGCTCTGGAGGCCATGGTGCGCCTCAACACTCTTGGTATAAACCCAGAAGTAGGTTGTGGGGAAACTAGTCGTGTCCTGTGGCTGAGGGCTATCAAATTTATGCCCCAAATACAGGCGAGCACAGACAGTATTTCCCCTCGATTTGTTTTTGATAGACCCTACTCAATATACGCAAATAGTGAAAACCAGACCTCCGATGAAGGAACAATTAATATTTTCACGGATGGATCAAAACGTAAGGAAGGGGCAGGCTGCGGAGTTTTCTCGAGAAGCCTGCGGTTTCATCTTAAGTGGACTATGGACAAATGTGCCAGTATAGTTCAGACAGAACTATCGGGCATAACCATAGCCGCAAACGAGATTACTCGCAGACAGATATCGAGAAAAACCATCAAGATCTACACAGATAGTAGACAATCATTAGTGGCCCTGAAGAGTCATAAGATAACTTCGAGGTCACTATGGGATTGCCACCAAGCACTTGTAGGGGCCTCCCATGCAAACCGCATCATGGTATGCTGGATTAAAAGTCACTCGGGATGCAGTGGCAACGAAAAAGCTGACGAACTGGCTAGAAAGGCTGCGGGCCTGAAAATCTTCGGCCCCAGCCCCTCAAGCTTATTACCTTCGACAGCGAAATCGCAGATGATTAAAGAATACACCCATCAGAAATTCAAGGAATTATGGGATGGAACAAACACATGCCAACTTGCCAGGGAACTTTTAAATTACCCTAGTAAGGATGCAGCAAAGAGCTACCTGGCGATGCCCAGAGGTAAACTACGCACTGTTGTAGGGATCTTAACGGGACATTGCCAGCTTCGGAAACCCCTCTTTAACATGGGAGTAAGCGACACACCTCTCTGCAGAGGCTGTGAACAGGAAGATGAGACGGTGCATCACGTCCTTTGTGACTGCCCCAGCGTCTCATCACTTCGAGAATCCATTCTGGGTGAAAGGTGGCCAATCTTGGCCTCCTTGAGGAAAATCCCCCTTGGTGCAATCACCCTGTTTTTCAAACGACTGGGATGGCTGGAAGCCTAGGCGGCGATACCTCCAGGGAGGATGCACAAAGGGCCCAATGGGGCCTAAGTGCTGTGGTCTCTAGACTGCCCTCCCATGATTACAGAATACAGAATTCTTGAATGCACAGACGTCCAGAACTATTGGGGATGCTGAGTAATAGATGTTTGAACTCTATTGATATATTCATTATAAGCTTGCGCGATTTTTGTTTTTATTATACAGGGTGTCCAGTTAGTGTGTAATTCTTCGATATCTCGCAAGCTATACCTGATAGAAAAAAATGTCAAATACAAAAGTTATTTGGTTACTTAAAATATACAGGGTGTTGCGATAAAGAGGAATAGTGATCAACTTGATTTTTTTATATGGAACTATAACTTTTTCTTAAATTTTTCCATTTTCCATCATTGATCTCTATTCAATACTAAAATGTTTTTGAAATCGGTTACGGCGTTGCCAAGTTATAATTTATTTTCTATTAATTTCCGGATTTGCAAGGCCGCAAGTAATACGTCCAAATTAATATATTCCTTTAACTTTCCTCAATAATATTATACAGCGTGTTACTTGAATATTCAGTGGATATTAATTTGGATGTCACCAGCAATTTGTATCTACAGGGTGTTTTTGACAGAATTTTAAATTACGGCAACTTAAAGGTCATTTTACTTTGTTTTTTTAAATGTAACACCCTGTATGTTTTATTTTAAAACGAAATATCTACCAATACCCTATCTCGCCTTGTATTTTTTTTCGCGTTTTTGGCATTGCCAAGTTAGAAATTATTTTTCCAAATTTTTAAACAAATATCCCTGATTTTAATTTATTTTAAATAGAATCCTCTACTTATTTTTATTGCATCTTCTGGTACCAAAGGAATGTTATCTCTTAAGACTTGACAACTTAGGCAGGCCCGGTCTGGCTTCATTGGCGGCCCTCGGCTAGACGGTGATTTGAGGCCCCCCTCGACGGAAACAAAACGAGGATACCATGTCCTCTCACGGAAAAGTAGCCTATGTTTGGGCAGCATGCGGCTAACGTGGCTAAAATAGTCTTAATTTTCATATGATTTGGTTGAAATGAATAATTTTGCTAAATATTTTACAATGCAATTTAAAGGTCTTATCTCAGCAATATCATTTGCTAAGGTAAGACTTTTAAGTGAAATTGTATATAAACAATCCAGGGCCTAAAATGGTTGAAATATTTGACCTGTATATCAGCATAAAATTTAAATTTATTAATAATTGTAACTACTTGAAAGATCTGTATCAATTGCAGTACTACTTAAGATTGGTTGACTATAACAAAACGACAGTTTAATGAAAGGCCAACTACGAACATGACAATGAAAAACAAAATGCAAAAAAACGCTGCATTACATTAAGCAAAACTTTAATGCAAAACTCTAATCCCTAGTATACATGGATACTAATATATGGCCTAATGTAATAGAAGTATAACGTAAATCATTAATATTTAAAGAAGTTAAAAATAATAATTTTACAATTTTTGATAACAATATGAACAAAAACGACAAAAATCCCTACCACAGTTATGGTAATCAATTATTACCTATCCTATCAGTTTTCTTTTAAGTTCGTCACTACTCCTGGCCACGACATTAATTATTTCTTCTTTGTCGATGTCAGAAAACAGGTCTCTTTCTATGTTCATTAAAATAAGGCTAGACATAAGGTCTTGGCCTAAACTAGCTCTAAGACGATTCTTTATAATTCTCAGCTTAGAAAAAACTCGTTCACATGTAACCTGTGTACAAGGTATCGTTAGGATAAATTTATAAACTACATACAAGTTAGTGAACAATCCTGATCCGGAGAGTTCAAAAAGAACTGAGAAGGCACATGACAAACACTTTAAACATTTTTTACTGTTACTGTCATTGCAGAAACCACGAAAATTGACTTCTTCTGATTCAGGTTCCGAATCAAGTTCAACATCTTTTAAAATAGCTCCAGCTTTGTTTAGTTCTTCGTCTGGGATCTGTTCATGTTCATCTTGAGTGTTTACAACTTTTATAAAACTTTTGTACTGATCTGCAAATCGTTTTAGTTCTATTAATAATAGAGTTCTTTCAACTTTGCACAGTTTTGAAAATCGGAAAATCTTTAAGCTTCATTATGTCATTAAATTTTCTTGGACGTAACCAAGACATATCCTCTAAAATTTCTCTATTTGGACAAAACCTTTCTTCAATGCTTGTTCTAGCACAGTCCAAAATATTGAAAAATACATGCTTGAAATGTTGTGCTGTTGATATTTCAGTAGCATCATCTTTTGATTGTTCCCCTGGCATTCGTTTTTTCTTTGAAATTCTTCTTTCCGTAAAGTCCAATTCTAATTCCAAATCAATATTGTTGTCTTTCAATTTGCTGTTAACAGCAGTCGCATACTCCTTCGTTTTCGTGTACAAAACTTCAAAATGTTGGTCATTTCTTTTTTCATCAAATTGTTTCAGCAGTATTTGAACCAAATCCCAAGCAACAGCGTAGTCTAATGTTTTAGTTTGCAAATATTTGGAAACAGGAGTTATAACAAGAAACATATCTAGTAAAACGAATGAAATAAATAAGTTTTCAAATTTCACCAATTGACTTGCCAAATTTCTGGCCATATATCTAGATTTGCAATCAAAATTACTATCAGATATTTCTTTTAAAACGGTAATGACGTTCGTCAATTTGTCTGTGGAAGTTTCCTCGCTCCTTAACACACTTTCGTCAATTATTGATGACAGAGCCTTATGTTTACTCCACCACCTAGTGGCTCCTATTTTTTGCAGTCTATAAAGTTTTTCATGGGCCGTATGTTGTTTTTTTGTTTCTTTTTCCCACACTGCTATTCGTTTGTAAGATGAACTCAAAAAAACTGCAGATTCTTCTACCAATCCAAACAAATTTTCTGCCTGTTGCACTTTTACTGCTGAGTCAGCAACTACTAAGTTTAAAACGTGAGCCATACAGTGAGTGTAAATCATATGTTCATTTGCCTTTTTAAAGTGAGCCTGTAAGCCGTTATAAAACCCTTTCATGTTATTTGCTCCATCGAATGAACACGCAACTATATTTGATGCCAGAATTCCGTACGTTGCTAATTCCGAAGTTATGCGTTCGTACAATGCTTGTCCACTCGAGTCATCAACTACAGTCATTTCTAGAAGTCTTTCATAAACTTTTCCTTGAACGACGTAGCGAACGCAAATAGCCAATTGGTCCATAACTGCTACATCTTGAGTAGAGTCTACCATCACGCTGTAAGTAATACTATCATGGAGGTCTTTCAAAATTATATTGCGTCCAGTCGTAGCAATCGTTTTTATTAGCTTGTTTATAAACGATTTTGACAAAAATGTCATTAAAGAACCTCGCCCATACTGTCTTTTGGTTGACTTTCCTGCAAGTTTCCTTTTCTCCATTGTTTTTTGCTTATGCTTTTTGCTGTCCTCAATGCACTGTTTGACATGGTTTTGTAAAATGACGTCATAGTTTGCAACCAACATGACAAGTTCGAGAAAATTGCCATGATTTCCTACAGAGTCAAGTGAATAGGCCCCTTCTGCTTTGTCACCTCTGTAAGCAATGCCTTGTCTACCCAGAAACAAAACTATGTCAATCAAACGTTGAACAGCTAATCTTCTTGTGTGAACTTCTCTTTCTCGTTGTTTAGATTGGTTTCCCGCTAGAAGACTCTCAATATCACGACCTTTTAGGCATTGAAAAGCTGCCTTGGCCGCAAGTTCATGGTAATGGGAGTTCTCATGAGTTTCTGCCGATTTATAAATGTGTTTTGGTGTAACATCGTGTCCAGTAATAAATGTGGAATCTCTGTTATCTTTGCCTCCGAATGCCATGCAACAAGAACAATACACTTTGTTGAGCTCAATTGAATAAGATAACCATTTTCTGTGAATTTTATTTCCATTTGGCAAAAGACGATAGTAGAGTTTGAATGGATCAAACGAAAGTTTAGATCGTTTTCCCTCATAAACTTGGATTGGATGTTTTTCCATGAAAGCTTTTTTTATTTCAATGTGATCACTTTCATTTGGACATATGAAACAACCAATGTTTTGCTTAGAAGCATCAAGCGTTTCTTGGTGGGATTCTTCATCGCCGATTTCTGAATCGGGGTCAGAGCTTATTGACGAATCCCTGTCGAAACGCGTTGTTTCTTCCTTCTTATTTTCACTTCTACTAGATGAGGTAGCTGTAGTAGCCTCTCCTTGGATTGAAGGAGGCTTAATTTGATCTCCATTTCCTGGAAATAAATAATGACATCGTAGGTGCTAAATAATACGATACAAAATATCGTTAACAATTATTCTGTTTACGTTAGCTACTGCTGCAATAAAGGTATGGAGGCCTATTCCCAAAATTGTTTCAAGTCTTTAATTTAAGAATATGGCTAAACTCTAGTTCTCGGCAAATGAGTTAAGGTAGGTTTTGCCATACACGGCACAGGCGGAGTTATATGTTATGTACTGGAAGGCACGGAGCTATATTCTTATTATTTCACACAATTTACCCAGTACACAAAAGACAAAGGCAAATTTACTTAAAACTTTAAATTCTTGCCTGGGGGGGCACTGCCCCCCTATGCCCCCCCTTAACTCCGCCCATGATACACGGTAAGAAAGCCTATCACTTACCATTTTTGAATTATATGTAAGAAGCACATTTACTTTTCACTACACATTTTACTCCATGACTGTACTTCAGCAAAAAAGGGAAACAATCAAAACCATTTTAAGTTAAGGCTTACAGTCTTATGAAAAGCTTATGATATTATTTCCGCCTACCTGTTTGCGATTTGTCATTGTTCGAAGAATCGCAGCTGGAACCAGCTAACCATAAGTTCAAACTTTTTGAACCTTTTTTTATTTCCAAAGATTTTCTCTTCTTCTCTTTTCTTTTAGATGCACCACTTGGGTGCACACGTTTCATTTTATAAAGTAAAATTCACGTTTTAGTTCTACTTCAAATTTACGTTTTAGTTATCCTTCAAACATAGACCACACCACAACACACATAAACCCTTCGACTAACTTAATTCAACTGACAGCAAGTGCGTCATCGCGGTCACCACTAGCGCTGTCAGCTTGATTCCAGACAGAGCGCAGGCGCGAAGCGACGGCGCGGCACTGTCGCGTCTAGAGATGGGACATCGAATAAAAATATCGATATTGAACATCGATGTCAACATCGACGGCCAGCCATCGATAACTACGATATATCGTATGTAAAACATCGATGTTGGAACATCGCAAAAACATCGATATTCGGGTATTGGTGTTCTTTACTTTTAATGTTAAAAATGAATACTGATACGTGTTTAGTATTTCAAATTCCATTAAACAGCATGGTAAACAGGAAATAATAAAAACCATAAACTAGCTAAACTAACAAATTTAAATAAGGATTTAAAAAATAAAATTATCGCCCCCCTCCTCAACCTTTCCTCCTTATATTCTTAATATGAAGCCTTCCATACCAACAATATATTTTTTATTAATAGTTTGGCGGCCAATTCTTACTTTCATTCCATTTGAATTATTCAAATACAAATGAAATATAATTTATGTTAATAAAAAAAATATTGTTAGTTGAATACAGTTATTAACAATATATTCTGTGACGCCTTCCACACCATTTTCTTTTATTACTATCGGACGTGTTTACTTGTGTATTTTTTTGGCTTTTGGAGGCCTCCTTGAGCCGGAGGCCCTCGGCGATCGCCGACCAGCCGCCCTGGCCAGACCGGGCCTGAACTTAGGTTAGAGATAACTACTCAAGTAAATGGCCAGATTCATCTACAACTTTATTATACTGTTGTAAATTGAGGGTACTGAGGAAATTCCTTATAGCATTTGTCCTCCTATCCTGACAGTTGCCAAGTACAAAGTGTGGAGAATTGAAATCACCCATAAGTATGAGAGGTTTAGAATGGATAGAGAGAATCTGCTCAAGTTCTTCAAAGAATGACTCATAATCATCTGAAGCAGTAGATGGAGGTATGTAGATGACTCCAATGTAAAAAACTTGATTGATTGATGGAACATTTGCAAATTAGTGAGTCGATTGAAGGAAAGCTAGCATCCAAATCCGAAACATCGATAATCTCAGATGCAATATGAGATTGGAGAGCCAATAACACACCTCCACCACTCACTTCATCAACAGCATCGTATCTACGGTCTTTTCTATGTACTATGTATAGGAAATAATTCGGAACTAACAATACCTGCGTATAAATTTGTCTCACATAACGCAACTACATCATATTCACAATCACTGATAGCCTGAACAAAAACATCAAATTTTGAGCGAAGTCTCCGAACATTCTGGAAATAGCACTGTAAGTCACTATCGCTGTTGGGCACTACTGGTTTAATGAATTTGTGGTTCTTCGGTTTTTAGGCCGGCATCGTTTAGCGTTAAAGCTTGACGTTTCGCCACCACGAGTGGATGGCATCTTCAGAAGCTATTTCACTTCGGCGACTTCCAAAATACTGACGGCTGGTGAATCTGCACCTGCATTTATACCTGCTAAAGGTGACGTGGCCCAACCAGGTAGCGTTGGTAGCCCCGCCCCTTCGCGATATGGTAGTGTCTTCAGGTCCTTTAGGATGGGTATCCATGTCCGGTTGACTTTCTGTGTTTCTTCTTTCCTATTGAAATTATTATGATGTTTCTGTATTTCGATGGCTTCTCTTTGAAGTCTGGCATGGTATGAAGACGTTGCGGCAAGAACCTGCGTTTCTTCAAACTTGATCCTGTGACTTCCCTCCTTAATCGCATGTTCGGCTACCGCTGATTTGTCCGTATGGCCTAGTCGACAGCTAGCCTTATGTTCTGCAATTCTTGTGTCGATAGATCGCTTCGTTGTTCCTATGTATACACTCCCACATGTGCATGGTATGCGATATACCCCCGGTGTTGTGAGTGGGTCTCTTTTATCTTTCACCGTTCTCAAATATTCCTGTATCTTTCTTGTGGGCTTGTAGATGGTCTTGACGTTTTCCTTTCGTAACATTCTTCCTATTCTGTCTGTTATTCCAGGCACATAGGGTAGAAAAGCTTTTGCTATCGGTTTAGGTTCTGGTTTTGCCCTATTTCTTCTCATTGTCCTTGTTATTTCCTTTTCTGTGTAACCATTTGCCTTAAGGGCATTCTTTAGATGTTCCAGTTCGTTGTCGAGTTCTTCTGGTTCGCACACTTTTCTAGCCCGTTCTGTCAAAGTTCTAATAATTCCGTACTTCTGAGATGGGTGGTGGTTTGATTCTTTATGCAAGTACCGGTCAGTATGAGTTGGCTTTCTATATACCTTGTGCCCTAATCTATCTCCTTTTGTTGTTAGAAGAACATCAAAGAAGGCGAGATTTTTGTTTTCTTCTACCTCCACGGTGAACTTGATGTTTTCATGCACGCTGTTCAGGTGTTCTAGAAATTCTTCGAGCTTTTCTCTTCCGTGATTCCATATGACAAACGTGTCGTCCACGTATCTGAGCCATATCTTGGGCTTGTATTGAGCGCTCTTCAAGGCTGCCTGTTCGTCCTTCTCCATTACAAAGTTCGCTACCACCGGGCTTAGAGGGCTTCTCATGGCTACACCTTCAATTTGTTCGTACATGTTGGCATCCCAAATGAAGTAGGTTGTCGTTAACACGTGCTTGAAAAGGTTTGTAATGTCTTCCGGAAATATGTTCTTGATGTGTTCTATTGCATCGTTTAATGGCACCTTTGTGAATAATGACACCACGTCGAAGCTGACCAGCATGTCGGATTCTTCCAGCTGTACGTCTTTGATTTTCGTAATGAAATGGGCTGAGTCCTTGATGTACGAGTCGGTTTTTCCAACGTATGGCTGCAATAATGTAGTTAAGTGTTTTGCTAATTCGTAAGTAGGCGAACCTATTGCGCTCACTATCGGGCGAAGTGGAACGTTGGGCTTGTGTATTTTTGGTAACCCATAAAGCCTAGGAGTCAGTGCTTCACTTTTGCAAACCCTCTTTTTGGTTTCTTCGTCAAGGCTTGAATTCTTCACCATGGTTTTAGTTTTTCTCAATATGGTCTTGGTCGGGTCTTTTGCTAGAGTGCGGTAGGTGCCTGGATCTAGCAATGCTTTTATTTTATTTTTGTAGTCTTCGGTGTCCATCACCACTGTGGCGTTGCCTTTATCTGCAGGCAGAACAGTGACATTTGTGTCCCTATTGATGTCCCTTAATGCTTTTAACTCCTTCGCTTTCAGATTACTTTTTGGCGGTTTTGCTTTTTTAATAATTCTTGCTGATTCTGTCCGGATTTCCTGTGCTTTTTTCTCAGGCAATGATCGTATAGCCGATTCCAGATTAGCAATAATCTCTTCAGTTGGTATTTCTTTTGGTGTAATTGCAAAGTTGCCTCCTTTTGCCAGAACAGAAATTTCATCTTCAGACAGGTTACGTTTGCTTATGTTGACCACTGTTCTTTTGGTGTCCAATCCGGGTGTAGATTTCTTGTTACTTGCCAGTCTCTCGAACTTTTCCTTCTGGATGTTTGTGTATTTCTCTCGTTCTTTTTCCATGGTTCTAAATGTTATTGAGTCGATCTTATCCCAGTCGGTTCTGTGAAGTTCTGTGCTTAACCGGTAGTGGATGTTCAACAGTTTCTTCCCAATTCTGTCTAGAATAGATCTGGTATTATGAATTCGTTCTCTTAGCAGTGCTTGTTCAGTACGTTCGAATATTCTCCTAGCTTGTTCAGATTTTATCACTGGTCTTATGTGTACAGCTTTGGGTATCACACCTTCATCCCTGCACCGTGACAAGATGATGGCTCAGATAGGTGGACGACACGTTTGTCATATGGAATCACGGAAGAGAAAAGCTCGAAGAATTTCTAGAGCACCTGAACAGCGTGCATGAAAACATCAAGTTCACCATGAAGGTAGAAGAAAACAAAAATCTCGCCTTCCTTGATGTTCTTCTAACAAGAAAAGGAGATAGATTAGGGCACAAGGTATATAGAAAGCCAACTCATACTGACCGGTACTTGCATAAAGAATCAAACCACCACCCATCTCAGAAGTACGGAATTATTAGAACTTTGACAGAACGGGCTAGAAAAGTGTGCGAACCAGAAGAACTCGACAACGAACTGGAACATCTAAAGAATGCCCTTAAGGCAAATGGTTACACAGAAATGGAAATAACAAGGACAATGAGAAGAAATAGGGCAAAACCAGAACCTAAACCGATAGCAAAAGCTTTTCTACCCTATGTGCCTGGAATAACAGACAGAATAGGAAGAATGTTACGAAAGGAAAACGTCAAGACCATCTACAAGCCCACAAGAAAGATACAGGAATATTTGAGAACGGTGAAAGATAAAAGAGACCCACTCACAACACCGGGGGTATATCGCATACCATGCACATGTGGGAGTGTATACATAGGAACAACGAAGCGATCTATAAACACAAGAATTGCAGAACATAAGGCTAGCTGTCGACTAGGCCATACGGACAAATCAGCGGTAGCCGAACATGCGATTAAGGAGGGAAGTCACAGGATCAAGTTTGAAGAAACGCAGGTTCTTGCCGCAACGTCTTCATACCATGCCAGACTTCAAAGAGAAGCCATCTAAATACAGAAACATCATAATAATTTCAATAGGAAAGAAGAAACACAGAAAGTCAACCGGACATGGATACCCATCCTAAAGGACCTGAAGACACTACCATATCGCGAAGGGGCGGGGCTACCAACGCTACCTGGTTGGGCCACGTCACCTTTAGCAGGTATAAATGCAGGTGCAGATTCACCAGCCGTCAGTATTTTGGAAGTCGCCGAAGTGAAATAGCTTCTGAAGATGCCATCCACTCGTGGTGGCGAAACGTCAAGCTTTAACGCTAAACGACGCCGGCCTAAAAACCCAGGAACCACAAATTCATTGGACGATGGCCGCGAAAGCCTTACACAGTACACTACTGGTTTTCCGAAACGATTCTCGGTATTCGATTGACGTACTTAATTTTCAGGTTTGTTTCTCCAGCATCAACTCTGTCTTGCATTTGATGTTTCAGCTTTTACTTCCCACACCGATAGGTGAGGGGAGTATTGTGATCGCGAAAATTTTCGATTTTGAGATAATACACTTTTTGGGCGTTTCATGATGTCTACATAACGAAAATCCACGTCACTCATTTCCGTCGGTCTGTCTGTCTGTCGGTCTGTCTGTACGCGTTTTTCTGTCCTCGTGATCTCAGTAACCGCTGCATGGATTTTGATGAAATTTAGGAAGCGATGTGCTGTGGGGTTGTAGTAGGTAATGCTGTTATAATTTTGAAAATCGGTGCATTGGCGGCGGAGTAATTAGCAAAAAACGAAAAATTTCAAATATTCCCCAAACTTCGTTTTTAGGCGTTTTAGGTGTTCCTGATCATTTTCTACTTTTTTTGGGTGGGGGTGGAAATTGGGGTGGTTGGGGGTTGGGGGGTTGTAAAATTGAAAAATTTGTTGTATTCATAATAGACTACCCAATCACCTGTTAAGGAAGACCTAGCGGCATAAATAACTTTTTTAGGTCTATCCGAACATTGCCTTATGCCTATTACAGAAACTAAAGGACTTAGAATTTTTCTGGTGTAAACATATGAGTATTGCTTTAGATCGTTCTATATTATGTAACGAAGAAACTGTTCAATTGATTTTAATGAAATTTTGACACAGTATTACTATCGTGTCGAGGATGGAACATGCGTATGGTTTTTATAAATAGTGCCAGTAGCGGCGCAGAAATAATAAAAAAACTAAAAATATAAAACCAGCTCAAACTTCGTTTTTAAGTGTTTTAGAAGTTCCTGATCATTTTCTGAGTTTTTTTGGGTGGGGGTGAAATTGGGGTGGTTGGGGGGTGGGGGGTTGAAAAATTGAAAAATTTGCTGTATTCATAATAGGCTGTCCACTGACCTGTGAAGGAAGATCTAGCGACATAAATCACCTTTTTAGATCCATCTGAACATTGCCTTGCCTATTACAGAAACCAAAGGACTTAGAATTTTTTCTGGTGTATTCATACGAGTATTGCTTTAGATCGTTCTATATTATGTAACGAAGAAACTGTTGAATTGATTTTAATGAAATTTTGACACAGTATTACTACCGTGGTGAGGATGGAAAATGCGTATGGATTTTATAAATCGTGCCAGTGGCGGCGCAGAAACAATAAAAAAACTAAAAATATAAAAACAGCTCAAACTTCTTTTTTAAGTGTTTTAGAGGTTCCTGATCATTCACGGAGTTTTTTTGGGTGGGGGTAAAATTCGGGTGGTTGGAGGGTGGGGGGTTGAAAAACTGAAAAATTTGCTGTATTAATAATAGGCTGTCCGCTGACCTGTGATGGAAGACCTAGCGACATAAATCACCTTTTTAGGTCCATCTGAACATTGCCTTGCCTATTACCGAAACTAAGGGACTTTTCTGTATACATACGAGTATTTATTGCTTTAGATCGTTTTGTATTTTGTAACGTGGAAACTATTAAATTGATTCTAATGAAATTTTGGCACATTATTATTACTGTGGTGAGGATGGAAAACGCGTATGCTTGTTAGAAATCGTGTCAGCGGCAGCGTGGCAATAATCAAAAAACAAAAAATATGAAAAAAGCTCAAACTTCGTTTTTAGATGTTTTAGGGGTTCCTGACCGTTTTGTACCTTTTTTGGGTGGGGGTTGTAAAACTGAAAAGTTTGTATTATTGATAATAGGCTGTTCATTGACCTGTGCAGGACAGACCTAGCGGCATATGACAATTGGGGGGGGCGGGGGGGGGGGGGGTACTGGCGATGATTTTGTTGCAAGGGGATCTCAGACTATATCTTTATGCTATGGGAAAATAATAAACTGGTATCACCGTAATGTGTGGGAAGTACTGAGTCAATCAACTTGACTCCATTTTTTATAAAATGACTGCTGCCTGGGTGTACGGTCATATGACACCGATACTTTCGGGTAGCGAGAATTTTTTAAAGACTATAAACACTCTTAGTGTACATACTCCTGACGTATAAGTAAATATTCGAAGGTATACGACAGAACTTAAAATATATACAGATACAATTCCACTTATGGTGTTTTTTTTTTTGTTGTGATACCCCAGAAAAATGCACTGCATTTTGACAACTTCAACAATTTCACAGAAAACAAAAGGAAGCGCAGATGTAAATATTTAGGATTTGCCATTAATACAGGATATACTGTAGTGACATGCTGCGTCCCCCTATTGTTTTAACTTCCTAGGCTGATAGAAACGCAGTGTTGCTATATCTAAAAAATTGATTTAGTAAGGTCCTTGGACATGGTTCTACATGGATATATCTGTAGAAATTTATTCGTTCATTGATAGATCTTGCAACCACAAATTTCACAGTATATACAAATTGCTTATCACTATATACATTAAAAACATCTTACTCACTAAAACAGTACACTATTTCTTAAATCACAGACAAAAACTGACTATATACCTTATGGAATATCATCTCAAGGTGTGAATCATCATAAGATATTCCTTTGCACTGGAGTTAAAACAACTCCAGATTACTAATGCCACTATAAAGTTTATAGGACACATATTAGAGCGTTAGAAAAATTTGGTCACAGCTGTTCAGTGTGTTATTGATAACTTGCATTGGTACAATACACAAATGGAATGCATACCTCACCTATGAGATAAGGTCTGCATATTTAAAATGTTATTGGTTATTGTTGTTTTAGTATGCATAAAGTAAGAATATAAATGATCCTTTTTAAGATATCATTATGAAACCTTATGTTATTATTATATTATAAAAATTATAATAGGTTTTCTTGTTGCTCAACTTCTTTAATTCGTGTGAATAATCTATAATGAAATTTCGGACAATGTAAAATCCAAAAGTTCAGTAGGCATCAGGTTTTAAAAGTGTACGTAAATCAGTTTTCACTCGCTTATCCATACTCAACTTAGGCCATTCAACTGATTTGACCTATGTAAAGTACTATTTATGGGCACGAGTAAACTAGTTGTGAGGATTTGATCATTTCGAAACTATGTAATTGCAAATATTATATATGGTCATCTGAGGATAACTAAAGTAAAGCTGTTTTACTATTATTATTAAATGATCCATTATTTATACTTTTCTATATTCAATATCATGGCAATCACTAAGAGTGTTTATAGTCTTGAAAAGTTTTAAGTAATCTGCATTATATTGAACAACGTACATATACCTAGAATATACCGCATATACTAATAAATGATTCAATGTAATACACTTATTTCTTCTATGCGGCATTTACATAATAATGATAACATTTACCTCAGTCAAGTTAAGATATCATTTTTCTACTTACGTAATTCTGATTAAACAAGTACATTGAACGAAAATTAATATATATCTAAAACATAACATGGTATATTGAGCTAAATTTTAAATTTCACTTTCCAACAAACACAAGAAATATAGTATTTCGTCAAATGTAAACTATGCAACCTATGCCTAAGAAAAAGACAAACATACAACAGTAAACTAAACAGAATTTGTTGAGTATATAAGGTACTGTGTTTTATTAATGCTATGTGATTCTCATATTTGTAAAATATAGACTGTATGTATCTTAGGAGATAAAATTATTGATGTCTATGAATATAACCATAATGCATATTTGAAGATAATGAAAGAAACGTAGTCTCGACACTATACCAATGAATAAATAATAATAATAATAATAATGTTTATTTCCAGCGGATCATATTCAAACGGATGAGCTACATATACGTCGTGGTATCTTTCAGGGTGCCTCTCTCAGTTCACTATGGTTCTGCCTCTGTCTCAATCCGCTCTCCAACACACTTAACAGCACAAACTGTGGTTTCACCATCAGGCACCAGAAAGCAAACCAACACAAAATCAATCATCTTCTTTACATGGATGATCTAAAACTATATGCCGCCACAGAAGTGCAACTGAGAGAATTACTCAGGATAACAGAAGTTTGTACGTCAGATATCAAGATGGAGTTTGGCATGAGTAAATGCAAGGTGCTTCACATCAATAAAGGCCAATGGAAAAACCATCCCGAACAGGAAGTAGTAACTGGCCAGGCGCTAGACACCATGGACAAGGATGAAACGTACAAGTACCTGGGTATCAATCAAAACGCTAAGATAGACCACACAAAAATCAAATCACAACTAACACAAGAGTTTAAAGACCGCCTTATTAGACTGTTAAAAACGAAACTAAATTCTAAAAATCTTACAAAAGCTATTAACACATTTGCTATACCAATCCTAACATATTCATTTGGCATTATTAAGTGGTCGCACACTGACATAGAAAACATCCATATACTCATCCGAACAGAACTCACAAAACACCGAATGTCACATCCCAAAGCATGCAAGGAAAGGCTCACCATAGACAGAAAACAAGGGGGCAGAGGAATTATAGATACACAGTCACTTCATGCAAAACGAATAAAATCCTCAGACATTTTTTCCACAGTAAACAAACAAACTTGCATAAAGCAATAGTAAAAGCAGACAAAAACTACACACCACTCGCCCTTTCTTGTCCAGATCACGCAGCAGACGCACACAACCACATACAAGCACAACAAGAAAAAATAAACACCTGGTCGCAGAAGGCACTCCACGGCAAACATAGATACCGTGTTACACAAGACCACAGTAATGAAAAGCAGTCATACACCTGGCTGCAGGATGGCCAGCTCTTTCCGGAAACGGAAGGTTTTATGCTTGCTATCCAGGACCAAGTGATTGCGACACGAAATTACAGGAAGTACATAATGAAAGATCCATCCATCTCTGATGACAATTGCAGAAAATGCCACCAACAGAAGGAAACAATAGAACACATAACTAGTGGATGCAAAACTCTCGCTGGAACTGAGTATGCAGCCAAAGTCATACACCAAGCACTAGCCACAACAAACAAGCTAATTGAAAACACAGATCCATATTATAACTACACACCGACCTCAGCGCTAGAGAACAATCAATTCAAACTATACTGGGACATTGAAATACATACAGATAAAACCATCCCAGCAAACAGACCAGATATAGTTTTCCAGTCAAAGACAGACAAAGTGACCTACTTAATAGATATTGCGATTCCCAATGATATGAACATCCAAAACACCTACGCTGGGAAGATATCTAAATACACCGATCTCGCCATAGAAATAAAACGACTATGGAAACAAAACAAAGTTGTCATTGTCCCCCTCATTATGTCGGTCTCAGGCCTTACTCCAAATACATTTACGCCACACCTGCAACAATTGGGCCTGGATGAAAAGTTACATAAAACCTTCCAAAGGTCTTTAATCCTCAAGACCTGTAGCATTGTACGGTCCTTCCTGAATTCAGAATAATAATAGGTCAGGTATTGACTTGGCACAGCCCGTCAATACTACCGCAACCATGCGAGAAAAAATGAGACATGCATAACAATAATAATGTTTATTTCCAGCGGACTCATTACAGAGTATAGGAAGATAGTCAATATAGGTACATAAATCAGTAAATAACAAACATTTCACAAGTAGAGAAAAAACACACACACGCACACAATTAAGTAGACAGATCATTTGTAAAATTGAAATTCAAATACTCATCCACCGAGTAAAATGGATGTGACAAGAAGAATTACTTTAACTGTTTTTTAAACAGTATAACTGAGTTTATCGTCTTCAATGACGATGGCAATTTATTGAAAAGCCTTATAGGCATTATGTGGCAACTTTTGGATGAGAGTGTTAATCTATGAGAAGATATGTCTAAGTTACTGTTTTCTCGTAATTCATATATTTCATTAGTTCCGAAACTGAAGTGATGAATATTATTCCTTACATGCTAGATGCTTTTGAAAATATAGAGTGAGTAGACAGTCATAATGCCCGATTGTCTGAATAATGATGCACAGGGATATGTCCGACATTTGAAATTCATTGTCCTTAAAATCATTTTTTGTATAACGAAGACCTCATTCATACGAGAGCAGTTACCCCAAGCAACAATACAAGAACTGATGATTGAGTTTACGTAAGCAAAGTAGTATAATTTTAAGATATCGTTGCTTACATAACTTCTAAGCTGCCATAGTACAAATCGATGTTTAGCTAGTTTCTCAGATATGAAATCAATATGTTTACCCCATGATAGCCGGGAATCTAAATGAACTCCAAGAAACTTTACACTACAACTTTGTGGAATTGACAGGCCTTGTATTTTTGCTAGCAAGCTAAGATTACCAGTTAAAGGACTAAAGAGAACCATCTCTGTTTTTCCCGCATTTAGCGCTAAGCCGTGATTGTCACAATACGTTGTAAGATAGTTACACGCATTTATAGCTTCGGAACTTAGTGAACTATAATTTCTAGCGTTCAGCACAAAGCTTGTGTCATCAGCAAACAATGCAATAAAGTAGTCTGGACAAGCAGCCATAATGTCGTTTATAAAAAGAGTAAATAGGATTGGTCCTAAAATGCTGCCTTGAGGCACACCTGTTAAGATATCACCAGTAAGGGAATTGCTTTGACTCAATTCGTTGTTAATCCGGACCACTTGGGTTCTATTCGACAGATAAGAGTCCAACCAATCAAAAGGTTTACCTCTAATACCATAGTTATGAAGCTTCTTGAGCAGAAGGTTATGGTCGATGGTCTCAGAAGCACGGGTAAAATCGAAAAATAAACCTACAGTTTTGTCACTCTTTTCCATGTTTGTTATAATTCTATTATGCAGAGATATAAGCGCATCCTGTGAAGAACGTCCTTTGGTAAAGCCAAACTGTGTTTCTGTAATGAGATTAAATCTCTGCTTGAAGCTGTTAAGACTGACTAGAAAAGCTTTCTCAAAAAGTTTGGAAAATGCAGACAGTAGAGCTATGCCACGGTATTTGGAAATAAGTTTATTATCACCTTTCTTAGGAATAGGAATGATTGCCGCATTCTTGAGAGCTGATGGGAAGATGCCTTCTTCAAATGTTAGATTTATTAACTTAGTTAGAGGACCTACGATTAAGTCAGCTATTTTAATGAGCAATGAGCAAGGTACCTCATCAGTTCCACTGGAGTGTTTGGAAGATATCTCTTTGATAAATAATAAGACGTCATTTTCAGAAACTGGATGTACAAACATTGAATTAGGTTTGGGATTAATTTTTAGCTCAACCGTATGAGATGCTCCTTTTGTGATTGAGCGAAGTGAATTTAAAAAGTAGTTATTAAATTCTTCAGCCAAATTGTCAGGCGTTATAACATTCCCGTCAATGTTTATCATATTCTGGGGTATAGTATCGTTTTTTTCACAATTTGTTTGATTTTTAATAATATTCCACGAAGTTTTAGATACATTTCGGGAGTTAGAGATTTTTTGATCAAAATAATTTCTTTTTGCGTCACGTATATGCTGTGCATGATTTTTTTTCATAGCGCTGTATAGGGTACGAATATGTTCATCGTCGCATGTTTTAAGGAGCCAATTGATATCTCGCAGGAATTTCCCTTCATTTATTATATGTTCTGTTATCCAATGATTCCCTAATTGTTTTGATTCCTTCTTTCTGCGTAATTGGATAGGAAATGCACGATCAAGAAGATAAAGGAATCTGAGATAGAACTCGCTAAATTTGCTGTCACAATTCTCAAAAGAATCAAGCACTGACCAGTTTTCTAAAGAAAATAAATGTCTAAAAAAATTCAAATTGGCATCGTCAGTGAAGGAACGTTTATAAACATAATTTGCAGATTTGTTACTCAGCCTGTTTTTGTTTGAATACCTTACAAGTTGAAGATGGTGGTCTGAAAATTGTGTGGACACAACTTCAGCGTTTAAATTATCTAGTTTAACATTGGAAAAAATATTATCTAATATAGTACTACAATGGTTGTTCACCCGAGTATAGTCATTAATAACTTGAACAAACCCATAGCACCTAAAAATGTTGGTGCATACTTTAGCGTTGCTATTCTGTACCCCAGGATCAAAATTGAAATTGAAATTCCCACAAAAAAAAGAGCTATTGTTAAAATTTTTAAAACATTCCATTAAACATTCTAGGTTATAGGTAAACATAATTGCATTAGCTGACGGAGATCTATAAGAGCAACCGATGAGAATTTTTTTGTTATTAGTTTCAATCTCGCATAGAGAAAATTCAAACTCAGATTCAACTCTTTTAATTGCACATTGCACGCGGCTGAAACTGATACATTTTTTAATAAAGATAGCAACGCCTCCACCTTTGGCCTGAGAACGTGCGAAATAGTCTGCTAAAATGTAGTTATCTAAACAAATGCTAGTTATTTCCGTGGCGTTACACCACGTCTCAGTAATACAAACTACCTCAGGTAAGCTAAGTGATTGCAGAAGCTCTTCTAAGTCAATAATCTTATTGAGCAAACTTCGAATGTTTAAATGAAAAATATTTATTTCGCTATTTTTGTTCAAGTTTATATTTATTTTCTCGTTTAATTCTCCCCTGCTGGATAGGCTGTCGCCTGAAAGTTTCTTTTACGGAATACGTAGCGTGATACAGCTGCATTCTCAGGCCAAATCTCTGGGTTATAAACTTTATCCACGTCAGACATAGGAAATGCCACTTTAAAAGATGCTGTGGTAGTATCTCTTTTAGTTATCTTTTCACAAGAGAATTTTATTTCTGGAGCCGATTTTTTCATAAAGTTAATCAGTGAGTCACTTGTAACATCACCAGATAGTCTAAACACATGTAAATATCCCAACCGTTCTACCGTTTTTAGGTCGCTGTTTTTATTTTTCCCAATGATTATCTGCTTGCCTTTGCTCGGTGTGGTTGATGAATTAAACGGAGCGTCTACTTTTCTAGATCCATAAGTACCGCTCGGGTGCGGCTGGTCAGATTTTTGGTTGTACCCTTTTTTTGGTGGACTTGGTTTTGTTGGTGGTATTGCCTGTGTATTACTGGTTGTATTTGTCTGAGAAGTCGATTCTATTCTATTGTCATTACGTTCTGCAGAAATTTGTTTTGTATTTTGACGAGGAACGCTGTTTTGTTGACTCTGAACAGTAGGTGGCGATGATGAGAATGGTATGTTTTCTTTAATACTATTATTTTGCAATAATTTAATGATTGTTTCTTGATCAGTTATCCTCTTTTCAAGATGTGCAATCATACTGATTGCGATGGATAACTCACGATTTGTAGAATCTAGCCGAACTTTGTTAGTATTACAGATAGATTTCTTACAGGGTTGATTTTCATCGATTTGCAGGTTATCACAGGAATCATGAAAGACGTCTTCACTTTTCAGCTCGGAACAATAGTCCACTATAAACTTTTTCACATTTTCGTTGCTTATATTCGTTGTGGGCACCACTTTATAAACTATCATGTTGATTAAGTCACTTTTTGTTAATTTAGATAACTCTGCACATAAAATCTTGTCATACGCATTCGGCGCGATCTTGCACAATGATGTCATCTTGCACACAATGTCAATGATCTCTGAAAAATATCTTACAATTATGAAGCCAAACCATTCTGAGCAAAAGAATAAAAAGCAGGTACATAAAAAATTCAATTTGATCTAATGTTACAGTTCGATATATCACAGCCATTTTCAGTTTATCTGAAATATGCTCTGGGTACCTACATGTTATTGTCCATTTTGTACATTACATTTTTTATAAGAAATAATAATAATAATGTTCAGGTGAAAATGTGGATATAATAACAATGAACAGAGTCTAGAGTTCAGAGTTTTAGAGTTCAGACCCAACTGAGTGAAAGTAGACCACATTTTATCAGCAAAAAAATGTTGCAAAAACTGCTCACTTTATATTCACATTTTGATGTTTTTCTGGCGATTGTTATTTGAATTATATGCGGGCCTCGCTCGTAAATAACCAGATGTAGTATCCCCGATCGGGTCGAATTCCACACGATATCCAAGCTAGAAAAAACCAAAGGGGAGCGGCAACCTCGCAGTACTGCCGCTCCGACCCTTCCGTCGTCCATGATGTCATTCTTCGTTCGTGTGTCGAAAGTTCCGCACGGTTGTTTGTATTACTAGAAAAATCATGCCAAAACACAAGAAACGTCGTCGGAGCCGGAGTGATAGTGGTGATCGAGTTTCGTCGTCCCGCGAGAAACGTCTCAAAAAACATTTAGATGTGATGGAACGGCGATTGGCGGAATTAGAGCGTTCTCATTTCCGTACGGTCTCTCCCTCATCGCTATCGTCGTTACGTTCTAGTACGCCGCCGCGGTCGCCGCCGCGGCACAGTGCCAGGGACCCCACGCCTACCTGCGGTGACGCAGACGGGGCGACCGACCCTCACAGTGTTGCCGGACCTAGCGGTTTTCGTGAGGAGAGGGAATATTTCACAGGTAAGTGGTATAAGCGTAAAAATGCTTCACTTGCGGTTTTATCTATAGGAATACATATGTTTTGCTATTTTCCCAATACTTATGACAGTATTGCACCTCACGAGTTTATGACAACTCGTCACAATACTTATGACAGTATTGAATCTCATGAGCTTATGACAACTCGCCACAATACTTATGATGGTATTGCACCTTGCGAGCTTATGACAGCTCGATGCGACACTGTCGCACCTCACGAGTTTATGACAACTCGTCACAATATTTATGATAGTATTGAATCTCACGAGCTTATGACAGCTCGCCACAATACTTATGATGGTATTGCACCCTGCGAGCTTATGACAGCTCGATGCGACGAGTTTATGACAACTCGTTACAATACTTATGACAGTATTGGACCTTACGAGCTCATGCCAGCTCACCTCGATGCTAATGACAGTATCGGACTAGAGACCAGCCATGCTGATGCATACTCTTTACGGGTTTCAGGAGACCCTGAAGAGGCCTCGGAAATTGGACATGAAGAGACACCCCGCCAGGACGATGTCGAGTTGGGCGCAGACATCCTGGAAATATTGGGTAGTGATACAGCGGATCAGCCGGACGTAGGGCCTCCAATTCAAAAAGACCTTGCCCTTCGCTGGTCTCGCTGCTTACAAAGAGGACTTGACGATGACGAGAGGAAACGATTATTACTAAAACATCCTCCTCCGGCTAACTGCACACTAGTGAATGCCCCAATACTAAATTTGGAGGTCAAGGCAGCAATCTCCAGCGCCGTTCACAAAAGGGATGAACGTCTGTCTGCCCTGCAGCGCCAAATCGGTGCAAGTTTATCATGTCTGGGTGACATACTTACCTTGATCTTCAAAGAAGAGGGAGGGGGTAATAGAAAGTACATCGAACTACTAAATGACGCCAGCAGACTATTGAGTGATCTCCATCATACCGAAACTATTGCTAGGCGAGAACTGATTACGCTGAATCTCAATAGCGATGTGAAGGAGACACTGACAGAAGCCGGAATGGATGGGTTCTTGTTTGGGAACGACCTGGAGGAACGACTCAAATCCTCCAAAAGTCTGGAAAAATCGAGTCGTGAACTGAAAGCAGTTAAGCCTAAGTCACAATCGCAAAATATTAGGCCTTCTGTTAGTGCAACCCAGAAGCCTTTAAACCAGCGGAGTCTACCTCGACATCAATCCGGGGTCTAACGGGGTGGACGACAGTACCAACAGGGCCCCCTGAACAACCAGTGGCGGCGGCGTTGGGAATCAGAACGCCGGGGAGCGCCGAAGCACCAGCGCAGCCAACCAATGAGAACCAAGGACAAGAACCAGCGACGTTAGACAGGGTTAGCAAAATAGCTGGCAGGCTATCTCTTTTTTATGTCAAATGGACAAAACTAACTAATGACAAAAGGCTTTTGTCGTGGATTAAGGGTGTAAAATTACCTTTTCTGCAATCACCAATGCAGATCTGCTTACCTAAAGAACCTTCGTGGTCTACCAACGAGGAAGAGACTATTGCCAAAGCTATCAAGCAACTGCTCGATATAGGAGCAATAAGCAGAGCTAAACCATCCAAGTTTCAGTACATATCTAATATATTCTTACGCAAAAAGCAAGATGGCTCAGACAGGGTAATTTTAAATCTGAAATCCCTTAACAAATTCATAGAGTCTAAGCATTTTAAAATAGAGGACTACAAGACTGTAGCAAAATTAATCTCAAAAAATTGTTTCATGGCTACCTTGGACCTCAAAGACGCATATTTATTAGTGCCAATACATCATCTTTATCGCAGGTTTCTCAGATTTAGATTCAAGGGTAGACTCTACGAATATAATTCGATGCCATTTGGTCTCAATTGTGCCCCTCTGATATTTACGAAGATTATGAAACCCATACTATCATATCTGAGGGAAAGGGGGAACCTATCCGTACTTTATCTGGACGATTTCCTGATGATAGGAAATAGTTACGCAGAATGCCTGCGGAACGTACACGAAACTGTCACACTCTTAGAATCCGTGGGATTTATTGTCAATCACAGTAAAAGTAAGCTATCTCCGGAAACAACTATCAACTACCTAGGAATGCAATATAATTCTGTCGACATGTCAGTATGTCTTACTGACGATAAGCGTCTTCGGATGCTAAAGCTGGTGGAAAGCTTTTCCAAACGGAAAAAATGTAAAATCAGAGATTTTGCAAAATTTTTAGGTAATATAGTTGCAGCTTGCCCTGCAATCAGGGACTTAGAGTTATTGGCTGCTTTCCACGCGATAAAATCATTTGCAAATAGTATGTCAAACGGAAATATTTTGCTACGTCTAGACAACACCACAGCGTTAGCATATATAAACAAAATGGGTAGCGTCCAATATCCTACATTAAGTGCCTTAGCCCAAAGCATTTGGAAATGGTGTGAGGCTAGGGGATTATTTCTTTATGCAACATACATTCCTTCTGCAGAAAATAAAGAGGCAGACACTGCCTCTAGGATGCAACCTATAGGTACGGAGTGGGCACTCAGTGACTCTGCATTCAAGCAGATCGTTTTGAGGTTCGGGCAACCCAGTATCGATCTTTTTGCGTCGCAACACAACGCAAAATGCGACACGTACGTATCATGGCGTGGCGACCCACATTGTTTTTCAGTGGACGCATTCACTTTAGATTGGTCTCTCCATTATTTCTACGCCTTTCCACCATTTACCCTAGTTCTTCGAACCCTACAAAAGATTATACGAGATCAAGCAGAAGGGATATTGATCGTACCACGGTGGACGGCACAACCATGGTACCCTATATTTTGTTCATTGTTAGTAGAAGATCCTCTAGTGTTTGAACCTTCTGATAGTCTTCTTTCTTTTAATAACAGACCTCACCCGGTGTGGAAGAACATTTCCCTGGTAGCAGGGCGATTATCCTCCAAGGCCTTCGACTCGGACGCATCCCAGAAGGCGCGTTAGACATATGTATAGCTGCAATCACGGAATCTACATTAAAACAATACAATTCCGGACTCAAAAATTGGTGGGAATTTTGTAAAACCAATGCGCTAGATATGTTCGCGCCTACAGTACCTGTCATTTTAAATTTTTTTGCCAGTATTTATGAGAAAGGTGCATCTTACGGCACCCTCAACTCATACAGAGCCGCGTTAAGTCAAATTCTGGGGACAAAGCTAACCCAGGACCCTCGCATAAGAAGATTCTTTAAAGGGGCTTATAACCTGAGGCCTAACCCACCAAAATACGTGGATACATGGGATCCACAGTTAGTTCTTGACTTGGCTCGCACAATGCCTAATAACACCATAACACTTGCTCATTTAACCCAAAAATTAGCTGTCCTGCTAGCCATATGCACAGGGCAGAGAGTTCAAACACTACATAATATAGAAATACGGAATATTGTTACTTTAGAGGATAGGATAGAAATAAGAATCTCTAAAAGGCTCAAGACTTCTGGTAAAAACGTTCCGCAACCTACCTTAATATTGCCTTTCTTCCGTCCGGAGAAGGACATTTGTCCAGCAGAAACATTACTGCTTTATTTGGAAAAGACGCAGACCATACGAGGATCGACTGACCGGCTATTTATTACTTTTAAGCAGCCGTTTCATAGTGCATCCTCGCAAACCATCAGCAGATGGATCAAAGTGATGCTCAAAAAGAGCGGCCTGGACACAGATAGGTACACTTCACATAGCACACGTCACGCTTCCACGTCCGCAGCATCTCGGAAGGGTTTTAACTATGATACAATCCGGAAAGCAGCAGGCTGGACGGAAAAGTCCAAGGTATTTGCGAGTTTTTATCAGAGGCCTTTGGTTTCCAACGAAATATTTGCAAACGCAGTTTTACAGAACTAGCAGAAGTGGAACCTTGGTTTATAAATAAACGAGTTTGAGACTAGTACCGTTGTCGCACTTGCTTTAAACAACTACATCTGGTTATTTACGAGCGAGGCCCGCATATAATTGATAGATTAAACGAACTTACCTTAAGTGAAGTTCTATCTAGATTATATGCGGGCCTCGTGAAGTAAATAACGCCCCCCCATACCCATTACCCTGGAAAGTGCAACAACGTACGGCTTTGAAGAAGAATGACATCATGGACGACGGAAGGGTCGGAGCGGCAGTACTGCGAGGTTGCCGCTCCCCTTTGGTTTTTTCTAGCTTGGATATCGTGTGGAATTCGACCCGATCGGGGATACTACATCTGGTTATTTACTTCACGAGGCCCGCATATAATCTAGATAGAACTTCACTTAAGGTAAGTTCGTTTAATCTATCAATTATTATATCTACAAGCAGTAGGGATCTATAAGCATATAAATCTGTCAAGAGTATTGCACCTACACAGGTAACCAAATACCTGTGAGCCTAAAACTAGAATCATATATAAATATGAAGGAACTAAGTATTGCAAGTTAAACTGTCTGATTTTTGAACAATTATGCAGGGATCAGTTATCAAAAATATCTTTTGAATAGAAAAGGGGGTAATGAAGCATGTGCTTCCTACAAAATTATTAAATCCATAGAATATGCTGAACAAACATTAACAGTGATCTATGTAAATTATAAGTTACATAGATATAGGTAACAAAACACCCAGCATTAATAAATTATTACACTTATTTTTAAAAATGTGCCTTGGTTATGTGAGTAATCGATCAAAATTTGGGAAAAATCCGAACATTGGGAAAAAGTAGAAAATTAATAATGATTTGGACGATGTGGTATGCATTCAGAAACACGTCGTGATGGTCGATTTCCTCTTGAGAGGTATTTGCTTTTTTTGTGAGAACAGATGACAACAAAAAACCTCTATTCTATATGGTTGACTCACGGATCACTTGTATCCTATCATAAATCAAACAAATATGTTCCCATAAATTATTTCTCATATATTCATTAATAATGGGTGTTCAGTTTTCTATCTCACCTAGTATATTTTAAATGAGAATAAAAATAATCGTTACGGCGTAAACACTTCGCTAAAAAGGCTTTTTGACAGCAAAATGTTGGAGAGGAATGAAATTTGACGGCATGGTAGACATTGGTTCCGTGAACCTACATCTAAGCTTGCGACCTCGGAGATTGTCGCTCGAGGGGGCGGGGGTGAAAACTCTGCTTCGCGACGATTTTCAAAAATAGCACCGTTTTGGTAAGTGATATAGAAAAAAGAGAGAACAACATTCTGCAAAATTTTGATCATTACATTTTTCGTGTGCGACCAATAGTTTCCATATTATTCAGTGCGCTATATGGGTTGGTTTGTGATTATCACTAAAATCAGAATTTCATGGCGAATTGAGACGAAGAATTTTACCGTAAAGTCATGCAATATCTTTCTTTCCCTAAAAGAGTGTTGTCTTCTCATTTCTATATTATCTCCAGCTGCATAAAGTCACTGGTTTAAAAAAAAGACATTTTTGACCACACCGCTATTACCTACTACCGATATGTGCGGTTGCGGAAAATATCTTCTTTGTGCATACTTTTAGTGGAAATGATACTATCTCCATCTCGGCGTTGTTTAATTAAGGTAAGATTCAATTGCGACCTCTAGGGATTGCCGTTCAAGAGTGGGGGAAAGAGGGGTGACAACTGTTTCGTGACGGTTTTCGACAAATAGCGTCATTGTAGTAAGTGCTATCGAAAAAAAAATCTAATAATATATGGAGACAATAAAATTCTCCGCAA
The DNA here is from genome assembly GCA_951848785.1 of Callosobruchus maculatus. Taxonomy (NCBI): domain Eukaryota; kingdom Metazoa; phylum Arthropoda; class Insecta; order Coleoptera; family Chrysomelidae; genus Callosobruchus; species Callosobruchus maculatus. The sequence goes on along the minus strand of CATOUR010000085.1, from coordinate 1,999,561 downwards.
TTTTGGTCGTTACGGTTTTTTGTGCGACCAATATTTTTCATTCTGCAGTGCCTCAAAGTTAAGGGGTGGTTTTTAATGTTTACTAAAATCAGAATTTAACGCCGTCGAAGAACGCTACCAAAAAGTTCTGTAACACTTTTTATCCTAAGAGAATAACAATCTCATATCACTGTTATCTGCAGCTGCCTAAATAACACATTTGGGCTTAAAAATACGACATTTAGGAGTCCTAAAAAAATCTTTTGATCGCAGAAATGAAATTCGGTGGGATGGTAGACATTGGTCCCCTGAAACCACCTAAAGTTTGCGACCTTGGGGGATTGCCGCTCGAGGGGTGGGAGGGTGAAAACTCTGCTTTACTAAAATTTTCGAAAAATAGCATTATATCATTTCTTATAAAACATCCAATCTCAAAATTTATACCAATTATCTTATTCATAAATTGTCACGCACACTATGTGCAGAGAAGGAACCTTTATATTCTAGTATGAAAGCTTACAACTTAATGAGATAGATATTTATTTGTTATTGAATCATATAATTATGCTATGTATGACTATTCAGTACTTCTTCTTCTTCTTCGTTGACTTACCTACTTAAAATTTGTATTTATATTATTATTCTTAAATGAATCTATCAAATGATTTTGCTGTCTTTATAGTGAAAAAAATATAAATTTACTGCTAAAAAAGTTCAATTTGAGATAACAGTAATAGATTGACAAAATAAGAAGGAGCGATGCATTGGCAAAACATATTTTATTGCTGAGGTAGTGATGCGGTGCTTGACTGTTCTTCAATTCATCAACAAAAGATTTTATAACAGTTTTCTTATAGATTAATAGTCCTTTGTTAGTTTTCAAATCAAATGCAAGGGTAACTAACTGCAGGAAGTTTTTTTTGGTCATACTTGCCCATGCGAAGAGTAGGTACATACAAATTAAAAAATAAAGATACAACATCGTAAACATCAAAAATTTTCAGACCTACAATGTACCAATCCCCTGCCACCTACCCTAAGTAATGTCCATTTGAGCTTCACTTTAGAAGCTTTATTATATACAATGTGTTCCACCATCATGTCGACGAAGTTTGAGGTATGAAAACACAATTAAAGTTATCGAGAAAAAATGCGAAAAAAAAGAGTCAACCTTTTAATTAATTTTTTATTACATGTTCAATTTCTGTATCACAACTCCATGGGTTCGCGCAGCTGTGACGCCATAGATTGATTATTTTTGGACCGATTCACGACTTTTTTGGACTCATTTTATAGGGAATGACTGGGCATATCAACTAGGGCAAAAAAAAATAATATCTGACAATTTCTAAGGCTGAAAAAATTCACCAAACTGAAATTTTTCTTTTTTTGTAATGCACTTGTTTTGGTTACTTGTGAATAATTTGAAAAAAAGCCGTATTAGTGCCTATTTATTAAGACATTTTAATCTTTAGCAGGATTTCCTCTGTCTAACCACATTCAATTCGTGAATACAGCACTAAAATTTTCGACAGAAAAGGCCTTTTTGTATTATGACTTCTGTATCACAGCGCCATGTGTTCACGCAGTTGTACCGCCAAATCTTGATTATTTATCAAGCGATTCACGACTTTTCGTGACGTGACGGTTTTCGACAAATAGTGTCATTGTAGTAAGTGCTATCGAAAAAAGGTTCTAATAATATATGGAGACAATAAAATTCTCCGCAATTTTGGTCTTTACGTTTTTTTTGTGCGACCAATATTTTTCATTCTGCAGTGCCTCAAAGTTAAGGGGTGGTTTTTAATGTTTACTAAAATTAGAATTTAACGCCGTCGAAGAACGCTATCAAAAAGTTCTGTAACACTTTTTATCCTAAGAGAATAACATTCTAATATCACTGTTATCTGCAGCTGCCTAAATAACACATTTGGGCTTAAAAATACAACAGAAATGAAATTCGGTGGGATGGTAGACATTGGTCCCCTGAAACTACACTTAAAGTTTGCGACGTTGGGGGATTGCCGCTCGAGGGGTGGGAGGGTGAAAACTCTGCTTTACTGAAATTTTCGAAAAATAGCATCGTTTTCATAAGTAGTATGGAAAAAACGTTCAAACGATTTATGGAGAGAATAAAATTCACCCTCCCCCCTCCCCCACCCTCGAGCGGCAGCCCCCAGAAGTGGTAAATTGGCATCATTTAAACATTCTTTTCGATAGCACCTACCAAAACGACGCTGTATTTCGAAAATCTCCGCGGAACAGTTTTCACCCTGCTCCCACCCCTCGAGCGGCAATCCCCCGAGGTTGCAAACCTAGGTGTAGGTTCAGGGGACACATGTCTACCCTGCCACCACATTTTTCATTTCTTTTGTTGTCAATAAACCCCTTCCGCCTGGGCTATTACTCTTTTCTTAAACATTGTAATAGCTGCGCCAACAGCTCATTTTGCCGCTCCATTAAAGCGTTCGACTTCCGCCTTTCATCCATTAACTCGTCCACCGCTTGATTCACAGTCTCTGTGAGATTGGTTATAGTTCGGTTGACGGTCTCCGACAGGTTGTCTCGCCGGTCTGAAATTGAGGCAACATGCTCATTTAGCTCAACAGCTGTTGCCCCAAAAGTGCGGTAGGCCTCTTCTGCCGGTGTCGACTTATTAGTTTTGGCTAGAAAAATCAATATTTATCAGGTCCGCCGCACCACTTTTCTATAGCCAAAATGATTAAGAAACTCAATTGTACTTTGTCAATAATTATTACCACTATACACTAATAAAAAAATATAAATTACTGTCTGTTCACTGATGTGCATGTATTTACTACATTTGAGACACAGACCTTGTGACATCTATAAAATATTGAAATATTTTCTGGGAAAGGTCTAGCTTTCATGTGGGGAGATGTACAATTGCATTTTTTTTCACTACTGCAGTGGATTTGCAATACAATCCTTAAGTTCATATTTCTTATTTTTTTTGTTTTAACAGTTTTCTTGTCATAATCCCTGAATTTTTAAAAACAACAGGTTGCATCTAATTACAAGATGCATCTAAGGTGCGGAACGTTCAGACTCGTACAAACGTCCACTTATTATTTACATAAATATAAGTCATTGTTGAGTGTGCTATCGGTGGTGCTATCACTAGGATTATTATATATCAGCACATGACCTAACAAAAGATTATACCATTTGGGTCGCTCGTTTGAAAAAGGTTTTTTTAACAAAATTCGCTTTTTATTGTGAATTACAAACGCCCTTTTTAACTTTACAGAAATAATATAAGGTTGTGCACTATGATCATGGCAAAATCATCATAATTTATTGACTGAAAAATGTACAAAATGCTTCAAATTTCTATAAAACTGGGTTTTATATTGATTAATGTTGGTTTTTGGAACGAGGGATAACGTTTATTAGTCCTAGACAAAAAAATAAGCAGTTATTTTTTATGATACTTACACTTTCTCAATCTTGCTGTAAGAGACGCCGATGACGATCTGGAAGTAATTGGGGTTGGGGTGCACATCTCGCTAGTTGCCCTGGATGAACCAGGAAAATCACCCGCCTATTTATAAAATTATTCCATCAGTCGAGATTGTTGCAAGCTGAGTTTACCTTTGAATTGTTATGACTTTCATGTATTGTTATCTTGATGTTGTAGGATCATTATTTTACAAAGAGCAGTAACAAAATTTGTGTCTATTTCATTTCCACAAACAAAATGTTAAAATGTGTGAATAATAATGAATTTTTGTGTGTTGTCAGTTGTGTTTGAACTGATCTGTAGCTATAAAGAGTCTCTCAACTTGTAATGTTTAGTGATTTTTTTTTATATACAGGGTGCCCCACGACGATCAAGTCAAACAATATGTCGGAACTGGGCAGTAGTAACGAATTATAATTTTAATATACTATCCTTTTTTATTACTGTGTTACCTAAGGAGGTATTTGTTTTTGATCACGTGACGTACGATTTAAAAATTTTAAAGGCTCTCCCTGTATATTTGTGACCTTTTGGTGTCTAAAGTGGTTAATTCAAGAGCTACAGGTACTTAAATGATGGTACCACTACCATTGATTATCACATGTACCTCTATACCGTTAAGTTACTTTGGTAGTGTTTCATAATGGTAGTAGTAGTACCACCCTTTAAGTACCTATAGCTCTTGAATTAACCACTTTAGACCCCAAGTGTGCAGTTTGTTTGAATTGTTTTATCGCGAGGAACACAAAAAGTCACAAATATACAGGGTGCCCCATTAAAATTTTTGAATTGGACGTCACGTGGTCAAAAACAGATACCTCCTAGGGTGACACAGTAATGAGAAAGGATACTATATTTGCTCTAATTTAAACCCCAAAAATTATAATTTATTATAATTTATTACTACTGCCCATTTCCGATATATTGTTTGTGTTAATTGTCGTGTGGGGCACCCTGTATATAAGTAACCTAAGTGTCCAATCTTCAAATTTTGAGTATGTAAAGCCAGATTGAAAGTCCCAACTAAGTTGAGACCTTCAAGCTGGCAGAACTGGGGTGCCTTTGGGCTGCTCAGTTTACTTACGGTGGGTTGTGGATCCTTGGCAACTTATTCTTTTCCTCTTATAAGAGATGTCAGGCAAAATCACTAGCTTTTAACGCGAGATTACTTTAAAGGCTCAAAAAACTTCAAGAAAAAGGGCGCCAGGAGTTTTCACCTCCAAACTCCAAGGAAGTTAGTGAAATTACCCAACCTCTCCAGAAACACTGAAGGGATGGGTGTAGAAAATTTCAAAAGAGAATTAAACAGTAACAAGTATATTGTTTTTAAATAAAAATATAAATAAATAGTGAGTTGTATTCACATGTACTATTTCAAAAAAACGGGGGGCTGCTGCCTTAGATGGACGATACAACCTGGCTTGCTTCAGCTAAGACAGATGGTACTGGGTCTCCGATGGCTCCTTCAGAGGGTCCCCTTTTGCAGACTGGCAGCCTCTTCAGGTTCCTTAGGCCAGACCACTCCGGCTTGACTTCTCCCTTCTCAGGCTGAGGGGTATCTGGGTCTGGCTCGGCTACCACTTCCGGCCGTCGTCATGCAAAGTATAAAAGAAAAGAGAAGGATTAGTGTGTGGACCCTCTATAGAGAAGAAGAAATCAAGGCTATGATTCTATTAGGTTGCTGCTGGCTCTAGTGCTCCAGAAAGCTTAGAATCTTGAAAGGTAATACAACCACAAAAAAATTATCAAGCCCACAAATGTTTACTAAAATGTCTCAAAATCAAATATCACAAATAATCCAGAAAATTGAAACTATATGAACAGTAGTTGCAAGGTACGAGCAACTATACTTCAATAAATACTCTCAATGTTAAAACTATAGCTCTAAAAGAAACAAAAATCTATGAGTACGTTCAGTCTCACACAGATGTACTTCGGCAGGTTGTATCGGTTGTAGAGATGGAAAATTTGTCAAATTCATACAGCAAAATTACAGCTCAAAATTTGCAAAATGTGTGTGAGCACACTCAAAAACTATCAAAAGTATACCAAAATAAAGAAAGGTGCTTCTCTCTCTCTCTCTAAAATTGTACGAGGTACAAAGAAAACTGAAGAAGGTTAGACACCTATGCAAAAATGCTCATTAGCTGCCCAAAATGGCGGAAACAATAAACTAAGCAATTTTTACACAGACTCTACCAAATAAAAAAAAATGTGCTCTCTCTCTCTCAAGAATGTACAAATGAGCAACAAAAAAAAAGGAAAAGCGAAATGAAGGTCACACTTGGAGGTGACCACAAACTCTAGATGCGAAAGTACGTAAAATAGCTCGATAGCTGCCAAAATGGCGATCAAAATTGAAATAAGCAAATTTTACGTACCTTCTATATCCAAAGTAGCAGGAACAGCTTGTAGTCACACTTCTGTGAATCCTTCCAGGGTCTCAGAAGTAGGTGGAAAAGGGGGTGTATTCCTTTAGATTGACATCAGCACCAGGTACCAGGTCAGTTTCTTCGGGAAGCAGATGCACACACTTGGGCTGAAAATCACATATAACACAGTATGGTGTTCACAACCAAACTAGAAAAGGAAACTAAATCAACAATATCGAGTCTAGAAATTAAAGGTTCAATATTAACGGCAAAATGCTAGCAAAACACGAAATCACTCGCTGGCGGCCCGGCGCAGTACGGAATTATACCAAAATGTCGGAATGGCCGAACTAAAAGCCCTGAGCAATTTTGAAAATAGACTGATCCCAAGTTTTCTGATCTTCCTTAATATATGACCTAATGGCTGTGATAATAACTCTATTTTGACGCTCTGTATGGTTGATTTGTGCATGATACCTGGCATTATACCATATTTTCTGAACTTTATATTCCTCTATAAGGTTTTTAATATCTTTACTCCTAAACTGAGGTCCATTGTCACACACTATAATCTGAGGCACACCAAATATAAGAAAAACATTATTCTCTAAAAACCTATTAATGTGCTGGACTGTAGCTTTACGAAGGGGCTGAACTAACGTGAATTTGGTAAACCAATCTATGACCACAAAAAGATATTGATTCCTACTTTTAGATCTAGGATAAGGACCTAAAAGATCACAACTGACCAATTGAAACGGAAAATTAATGTTTTTATATGAGCCCATTAAACCTGCTTTAGGCAGATTAGAAACTTTACAACTAGCACAAGTCTTACAATTCTTAATATACCTATATACATCTTTATGAAGGAATGGCCAATAATACAGTTCTGATATACGAGAAATGGTCTTAGAAACACCTAAATGAGCAGCAGTCTCATTATCATGATACATTTTAATTACTTCTTTACGATGTGCTCGAGGCACCACGATCTTCCAGTCTGTTAAATTACCCACTAAAGTATCTCTACTAAATATATGTTTATACAAAATGCCATTTTCTACCTTATAAGAAGGATAATCATCAGGCTTTTCTTGGACGTTCTGAATCATTTTAGTGTACCACCCATCAAGTTTTACTGTATCTAAGTTAAGAACTGCTACTGATCGAGATAAGGCATCAGCTACTACATTCTGGGATCCTTTTCTATGTACTATTGTAAAATCAAACTGAGAAAGTTTAACTGCCCAACGGGCTAGTCTGCCACTAGGGTTATTCATATTGTTTAACCAAATCACCAACTTTTCAATGGCAACAATAATGCTGTACAGCTCTTTTTCGGTTACGGTATACTTCCTCTGACACTTATTCAGGGTCTTACTAGCATAGGCTATGGGATGCTCTATGCCATCAGTTTACTGATATAATACAGAACCAACTCCGGTATCTGAAGCATCACAATATAAAATAAAAGGCTTTGAAAAGTCAGGTGAAGCTAGGACTGGAGCAGTTGTTAGGCTCTCCTTGATCTGAGCAAATGCACGATCAGCTTCCTCTGTCCACTCAATGCTTTGACCCTTTTTGCGTCCTTTCAAAAGGTCAGAAATGGGACCACAGATTGAGGCAAATTTTTTTTCAATTAAGTACAATATCTGTTTAAATTTAACAAAGATCCCTTACAAAATGCTTAAATTCTATACTAAAATCCTCTTAAAAATTAGACACAAAAGCTATAGCAGATATCTCCCCACAATGGTTCACAACTGAATCTGCATATACAAAAGGAATATAATTTTAAAATGAAGTACCAATATCGTAACAACAAAGTATCACCTAACCTAGATACTTGATAGGCCTTTCAAGTCTAATACTTAAAATAAAACTTAAAAATATGAGTCTTGAAGTGAGCAAGGCTATAGTTCACTTAAGTTCAAAGCAGTTTAATTGATTCAAGAAGAAATCAAGGCTATGATTCTTTTAAGTTGCTGCTGGCTCTAGTGCTCCAGAAAGTTTAAAATCTTGAAAGGTAATACAACCACAAAAAAATTATCAAGCCCACAAATGTTTACTAAAATGTCTCAAAATCAAATATCACAAGTAATCCAGAAAATTGAAACTATATGAACAGTAGTTGCAAGGTACGAGCAACTATACTTCAATAAATACTCTCAATGTTAAAACTATAGCTCTAAAAGAAACAATCTATGAGTACGTTGAGTCTCACACAGATGTACTTCGGCAGGCTGTATCGGTTGTAGAGATGGAAAATTTGTCAAATTCATACAGCAAAATTACAGCTCAAAATTTGCAAAATGTGTGTGAGCACACTCAAAAACTATCAAAAGTATACCAAAATAAAGAAAGGTGCTTCTCTCTCTCTCTAAAATTGTACGAGGTACAAAGAAAACTGAAGAAGGTTAGACACCTATGCAAAAATGCTCATTAGCTGCCCAAAATGGCGGAAACAATAAACTAAGCAATTTTTACACAGACTCTACCAAATAAAAAAAAATGTGCTCTCTCTCTCTCTCTCAAGAATGTACAAATGAGCAACAAAAAAAAAAAGGAAAAGCGAAATGAAGGTCACACTTGGAGGTGACTACAAACTCTAGATGCGAAAGTACGTAAAATAGCTCGATAGCTGCCAAAATGGCGATCAAAATTGAAATAAGCAAATTTTACGTACCTTCTATATCCAAAGTAGCAGGAACAGCTTGTAGTCACACTCCTGTGAATCCTTCCAGGGTCTCAGAAGTAGGTGGAAAAGGGGGTGTATTCCTTTAGATTGACATCAGCACCAGGTACCAGGTCAGTTTCTTCGGGAAGCAGATGCACACACTTGGGCTGAAAACCACATATAACACAGTATGGCGTTCACAACCAAACTAGAAAAAGAAACTAAATCAACAATATCGAGTCTAGAAACTAAAGGTTCAATACCAACGGCAGAATGCTAGCAAAACACGAAATCACTCGCTGGCGGCCCAGCGCAGTACGGAATTATACCAAAATGTCGGAATGGCCGAATTTTCACAAAAAATAATTGCCCGTGTTATTGGGTTAGGTACTTCAAATAGAAATCTCGCGAAAGGAGAGTGAATAAACTTCAAAGCCAACCCCACGGGAAGGTGATTCCAAAAATCTATTTCATGAAAAACGGCGGAAGGCCAAAAGGACAGAACCGACCTGTTGCTGCTGAGATCGAGAGAGCGCCGGGATCGAAAAAGACTCGGGATCGAAAGAGATCTAGAAGTCGTCAGCAAGCCAATTTATAAACTTACCACGGAAATTTCTAGATGTTGTCGCTGTCACATCACCAGTAAATTTTTACTACCAACCTAGGTTCTCAAAGTAACTAAAGTCTTAATTGCAAATCAGGACAGAATTATTATTATTAATGAACTCAACTCATAATAGGGAACGAGAAATGCACTAAAAGAATGAAACTAATAACTTTGCAAGTCTAAATCATATAAACAATAATATAGTAACACGTTAAAATTTCCCCGCAGGTAGGCACCCACATTGCGCACACATGCGAGTCTTGTTGCATATACCACATACCTATAGGCTAAAGAACAAATTTCAGGCGTATTATGGGTATCCATAGGCGCGGAAAAGGGGTTCTTCTAATAGCGTAACGGCAAAGCATAAGGGAGGAACATATATATTTACCTGTCAATCGGATATTATTCTGGAAGAATTGATCTATAAAAGGAGTCACAGACGACGTGTAACGAAATTAACAAAAATTTCGTTACAAGTATTTTATATTTTAAGAGGACCAACATTTAATATTTTGGCCAATATTTATTATATAATTTAAGACTAAATATGTTCATTGCATTTATGTGTATAATTTATATAAGTGTTCATATATCAATTAAATTATGCTATTTATGTTGGCTTGAAAAAACACTCAGTGTGTTTGATGCCAATAAATAATTTTGAGTTTGTACGTTCTTATATCACATATATAGGTATAATATACAACTTGGTATACTCACATGATCCGATTGTCCGGCTTCTGAAACCATTTCTATGTCCATGGAAGGATGCTGAGGCACATGATTGATCTAAATAAAATTGATTACTTTTCATGAAATTGATAACAACTGCAAAATTCTGAGAAAGGGAGGGCAAAATCGATCAAGATTTTCTATCTATTTGGATGACTAGTTTTTAAAAAATAAATTTGTTTTGGAAATTTTAGTTACCTACTTTGTAACGATGGCTGTCTTATGTTACAGATTGACTGAACAACTATAGCTATAATAAATGTACATATGCGCATACGCCTAAGTTTGTTGGAAAACAGTTTTACGTCTGACATGCAAGAGTACGTCATAAATGAACTTTACTATTGCTCTATCTTGTATTGTTTTATTAATTATTTAATATTAATCTTTTACTCACAGAAGCACTTTCGCTGTCGAGTGGAAAATCACTTTCTAATCCATGGACAGCTTCACTTGTAGTGAAAGAAACCACTCTCTCTTCAAATCTGGCGAGGTCTTGATTCAATCTAGGCTCGCCACCTGTGGCCGTTTGGTGAAGCCGAATCGCTCCGGTTTTCTTTTTGACTTTATTTTTTATATCAGTCCAAGCCTAAAATACAACATAATCATTGATCAGTTTTAAAGACTGCATTATAAGACGCGTTGACTTACTCGCTGCCATTTTTCCACATTTTTAGTGGGCCCATCAGATGAATTTAGTTGTTCTGCTAGCACTGCCCAAAGACTCGCGCGCATTTTTTTGCCTTCAGGCCCGATTAACTGGCCTCGGGCAAATGCTGGATGGCTCTCCATGAATTCTAGGACAATCCCTTTTTGTTCAATAGAAAGTCGAGTGTTACCTATCTTTTTAAAGAGACGACACAAACTAAATTCGAACATTCAAAGATGACAACCCCGCCAAGTCGAAATCAAAGATGACATATGTCAAAATCGTGTCGTCAGTAATGCCAATCCCGAAAATGTATGCCACCAACCTTGCATCAACCTAAGGCTAGCACAACAAAGTCCTATAAAATATAAAAATATTTCCTAGCCTCGCCAGAGAGTCATATTTATGAGTGTATATCATTTCTTATAAAATATCCAATCTCAAAATTTATACCAATTATCTTATTCATAAATTGTCACGCACACTATGTGCAGAGAAGGAACCTTTATATTCTAGTATGAAAGCTTACAACATAATGAAATAGATATTTATTTGTTATTGAATCATATAATTATGCTATGTATGACTATTCAGTACTTCTTCTTCTTCTAATCTTCTTCGTTGACTTGCCTACTTAAAATTTGTATTTATATTATTATTCTTAAAAGAATCTATCAAATGGTTTTGCTGTCTTTACAGTGAAAAAATACAAATTTACTGCTAAAAAAGTTGAATTTGAGATAACAGGAATAGATTGACATAATTATATTCTGGAAACATTCTTGATGATTATTAATTCTGGAATGTATACTTGATGGTAAATAAATCTAATGATCCAAAATAAAAAGGAGCGATGCATTGGCAAAACATATTTTATTGCTGAGGTACTGATGCGGTGCTTGACTGTTCTTCAATTCATCAACAAAAGATTTTATAACAGTTTTCTTACAGAATAATAGTCCTTTGTTAGTTTTCAAATCAAATGCAAGGGTAACTAACTGCAGGAAGTTTTTGGTCATACTTGCCCATGCGAAGAGTAGGTACATACAAATTAAAAAATAAAGATACAACATCGAATACATCAAAAATTTTCAGACCTACAATGTACCAATCCCCTGCCACCTACCCTAAGTAATGTCCATTTGAGCTTCACTTTAGAAGCTTTATTATATACAATGTGTTCCACCATAATGTCGACAAAGTTTGAGGTATGAAAAAACAATTAAAGTTATCGAGAAAAAATGCGAAAAAAAGGGGCAACCTTTTAATTAATTTTTTATTACATGTTCAATTCCTGTATCACGACTCCATGGGTTCACGCAGTTGTAACGCCATAGCTTGATTATTTTTGGACCGATTCACGACTTTTTGGACTCATTTTATAGGGGAATGACTGAGCATATCAACTAGGGCAAAAAAACAATATCTGACAATTTCTAAGGCTGAAAAAAATTCACCAAACTGAATTTTTTTTTGTAATGCACTTGTTTTGGTTACTTGTAAATAATTTGAAAAAAGCCGTATTAGTGCCTATTTATTAAGACATTTTAATCTTTAGCAGGATGTCCTCTGTCTAACCACATTCAATTCGTGAATACAGCACTAAAATTTTCGACAGAATAGGCCTTTTTGTATTATGACTTCTGTATCACAGCGCCATGTGTTCACGCAGTTGTACCGCCATATCTTGATTATTATTTATCGAGCGATTCACGCCTTTTCGTGACGTGACGGTTTTCGACAAATAGCGTCATTGTTGTAAGTGCTATGGAAAAAAAGTTCTAATAGTATATGGAGGCAATAAAATTCTCCGCAATTTTGGTCTTTACGTTTTTTGTGCGACCAATATTTTTCATCCTGCAGTGCCTCAAAGTTAAGGGGTGGTTCTTAATGTTTACTAAAATCAGAATTTAACGCCGTCGAAGAACGCTACCAAAAAGCTCTGTAACACTTTTTATCCTAAGAGAATAACATTCTCATATCACTGTTATCTGCAGCTGCCTAAATAACACATTTGGGCTTAAAAAATACGACATTTAGGAGTCCTACAAAAATCTTTTGAACGCAGAAATGAAATTCGGTGGGATGGTAGACATTGGTCCCCTGAAACTACACCTAAAGTTTGCGACCTTGGGGGATTGCCGCTCGAGGGGTGGGAGGGTGAAAACTCTGCTTTACTAAAATTTTCGAAAAATAGCATCGTTTTCATAAGTAGTATGGAAAAAAGGTTCAAACGATTTATGGAGAGAATAAAATTCACCCTCCCCCCTCCCTCACCCTCGAGCGGCAGCCACCAGAAGTGGTAAATTGGCATCATTTAAACATTCTTTTCGATAGCACTTACCAAAACGACGCTATATTTCGAAAATCTCCGCGGAGCGGCAATCCCCCGGGGTCGCAAACTTAGGTGTAGGTTCAGGGGACACATGTCTACCCTGCCACCACATTTCATTTCTTTCCGACATTTTGTTGTCAATAAACCCCTACCGCCTGGACTATTACTCTTTTCTTAAACATTGTAATAGCTGCGCCAACAGCTCATTTTGCCGCTCCATTAAAGCGTTCGACTTCCGCCTTTCTTCCATTAACTCGTCCACCGCTTGATTCACAGTCTCTGTGAGATTGGTCATAGTTCGGTTGACGGTCTCCGACAGTTCGTCTAGCCGGTCTGAAATTGAGGCAACATGCTCATTTAGCTCAACAGCTGTTACCCCAAAAGTGCGGTAGGCCTCTTCTGCCGATGTCGACTTATTAGTTTTCGCTAGAAAAATCAATATTTATCAGGTCCGCCGCACCACTTTTCTATAGCCAAAATGATTAAGATAGTAAACTCAATTGTACTTTGTCAATAATTATTACCACTATACACTAATAAAAAAATATAAATTACTGTCTGTTTACTGATGTGCATGTATTTACTACATTTGAGACACAGACCTTGTGACATCTATAAAATATTGAAATATTTTTTGGGAAAGGTCTAGCTTTCATGTGGGGAGATGTACAATTGCATTTTTTTCACTACTGCGGTGGATTTGCAATACAATCCTTAAGTCCATATTTCTTATTTTTTTGTTTTAACAGTTTTCTTGTCATAATCCCTGAATTTTTAAAAACAACAAGTTGCATCTAATTACAAGATGCATCTAAGGTGCAGAACGTTCAGACTCTGACAAACGTCCACTTATTATTTACATAAATACAGGGTTATTCACGTTATTCGACACGGAGCATTATGGCTAAAGTATTTGATAAAAAAGAAAATAATAATTTCGGATGGATAGAGTCCCATAATGGCTACATTTTAAAAATATTTTTATGTTATACAGGGTGTCCCAAAAGCACGAAATGTATCAAAGTTATGTTTTTTTAAATGGGATACCCCGTATATTATTGCATATTCAGATTCCTTGGTGAATTCTAGTGTGACTTTATGTATCATACATGGGACTTGAAGCGAACAGTTTAGGTGTAAATCATCATTTTCGGTATAAGTAGATATTAGGAAAAAATTGAATATCGCAGAGATTATAAAACTTGGAAGGCTATGACTTTGCCGTATTACTAAGCATAAAATGCGTCAGCTTTGATGAGACTGTCAAATTTAAATTACGTTTATGCTTGGAGAAATCGGTCGATTAATTAAGGAAACTTCGATCAGCGATAACTTGATTTTTTCAAATGGGAATGCCTAATTTTTTTATACAATTAAACGTAGAATTTGATAACCTTTCTAATGATGTAAGGTTGTGAATATCAATCTCTGGTAGTTTTCATTTAATTTTAAATTTTCAAACAAATCGGCGTTATTCAACTTTCCTACCTATAAGCAACGTAGCAGGCCATGAAATATAAACAAAAACCTGTTCAGGTAGAAGAAAACAACTAACTTAGCTGAAAAATACACACGAACTAGACTAAAGGGACAAGATTATAAAAATTACCCACAACAAACAAAGTCTAACCAGAAACAACGGCGGTAACGTATCTTTGGTCAAAGAGAAGCTGGAGTATGGCAGAAATGGATTTTTTGACGGCCTACTAGCTACTGCAATGTACTAGAGATTGGCAATTTCCAAAACCATCAAAAATTTGAAATAAAATAAAACTACTAGAGAATGTTGTAAGCAGTTTATTATTTTAATAATAAAATTTCACATTTAATGATATAAAAAAGTTTGCAATTCTATCAAAACTCAAGTCAAAAGTACCTCTGATTGGAGTTCTGAAAATTCTTCAGTACCTATTAGAAAGATCGCAGAAAATGAAGAATGAATTAAAATTTGTTCAAATTATAAAGCATAACTTAGAAGGCAGAAAATTTAAACCTGATTTATCAGTATTCATTTTTTGCAATATTGTTAATAGATATTGAAAAATAGAAGGACTCCAGTCAGAGGTATCGACTTCGACGCAATTTAGTACTTTTTTACACCATTACACATGATTGATAGTTGCGTGCTGGAGCAACAGTCGCTGGTTGTTTTTATTTCTTATCAGGGTTTTTAATTTTCTTGGGAATTTTTAACCTCTAGTAAATTGCGGTAGCCAGAAGACTGCAAAAAATATCTATTACTGCCATACTCCAGCTTCTCTTTGGCCTTAGAGATGTTATCGCAGTTGTTTTTGGGAGAGTTGTTTTGTTGTAAGGAATTTTGTAATCTTGTCCTTTAGTCTAGTTAGTGTGTATTTTTCAGCTAAGTTAGTTGTTTTCTTCTACCTGAACAGGTTTTTGTTTATATTTCATGGCCTGCTACGTTGCTTATAGGTAGGAAAATTGAAAATCGCCGATTTGTTTGAAAATTTAAAATTAAATAAAAACTACTAGAGACTGATATTCATAACCTTATATCATTAGAAAGGTTATCAAATTCTACGTTTAACCGTATAAAAAAATTAGGCATTCCCATTTGAAAAAATCAAGTTATCGCTGATCGAAGTTTCCTTAATTAGTCGACCGGTTTCTTCAAGCATAAACGTAATTTAAATTTGACAGTCTCATCAAAGCTGACGCATTTTATGCTTAGTAATACGGCAAAGTCACAGCCTTCCATATTTTATAATCTCTGCGATATTCAATTTTTTCCTGATATCTACTTAAATCGAAAATGGGGATTTACACGGTTAAACGGTTTGCTTTAGGTCTCATATATGATACATGAAGTCACACTAGAATTCACCAAGGAATCTGAATATGCATTAATATACGGGGTGCTCCATTTAAAAAAACATAACTTTGATACATTTCGTGTCTTTGAGACACCCTGTATAGAATGAAAATATTTTTAAAATGTACCCTTTATGGGTCTCTATCCATCCGAAATTATTGTTTCCTTTTTTATCAAATACTTTAGCCATAATGCTCCGTGTGGAATAACGTGAATAACCCTGTATAAGTCATTGTTGAATGTGCTATCGGTGGTGCTATCACTAGGATTATGATATATCAACACATGACCTAACAAAAGGTTATACCATTTGGGTCGCTTGTTTGAAAAAGGTTTTTTTAACAAAATTCGCTTTTTATTGTGAATTACAAA
The DNA here is from genome assembly GCA_951848785.1 of Callosobruchus maculatus. Taxonomy (NCBI): domain Eukaryota; kingdom Metazoa; phylum Arthropoda; class Insecta; order Coleoptera; family Chrysomelidae; genus Callosobruchus; species Callosobruchus maculatus. The sequence goes on along the minus strand of CATOUR010000085.1, from coordinate 1,983,515 downwards.
CGCCCTTTTTAACTTTACAGAAACAATATAAGGTTGTGCACTATGATCATGGCAAAATCATCATAATTTATTGACTACAAAATGTACAAAATGCTTCAAATTTCTATAAAACTGGGTTTTATATTGATTAATGTTGGTTTTTGGAACGAGGGTTAATGTTTATTAGTCGTAGATAAAAAAATAAGCAGTTATTTCTTATGATACTTACACTTTCTCAATCTTGCTGTAAGAGACGCCGATGACGATCTGGAAGTAGTTGGGGTTGGGGTGCACATCTCGCTAGTTGCCCTGGATGAACCAGGAAAATCACCCGCCTATTTATAAAATTATTCCATCAGTCGAGATTGTTGCAAGCTTAGTTTACCTTTGAATTGTTATGACTTTCATGTATTGTTATCTTGATGTTGTAGGATCATTATTTTACAAAGAGCAGTAACAAAATGTTAAAATGTGTGAATAATAATGAATTTTTGTGTGTTGTCAGTTGTGTTTGAACTGATCTGTAGCTATGAAGAGTCTCTCAACTTGTAATGCTTAGTGATTTTTTTCATATACAGGGTGCCCCACGACGATTAAGTCAAACAATATGTCGGAACTGGACAGTAGTAAAAAATTATAATTTTAATGTAGTATCCTTTTTTATCACTGTGTTACCCAAGGAGGTATTTGTTTTTGATCACGTGACGTCCGATTTAAAAATTTTAAAGGGGCTCCCTGTATATTTTTGACCTTTTGGGGTCTAAAGTGGTTAATTCAAGAGCTACAGGTACTTAAATGATCGTACCACTACCATTGATTATCACCTCTATACAGTTAAGTTACTTTGGTAGTGTTTCATAATGGTAGTAGTGGTACCATCCTTTAAGTACCTATAGCTCTTGAATTAACCACTATAGACCCCAAGTGTGCTAGTTTGTTTGAATTGTTTTATCGGGTGGAACACAAAAAGTCACAAATATACAGGGTGCCCCATTGAAATTTTTGAATTGGACGTCACGTGATCAAAAACAGATACCTCCTAGGGTGACACAGTAATGAGAAAAGACACTATATTTGGTCTAATTTAAACCCCAAAAATTATAATTCATTACTACTGCCCAGTTCTGATATATTGTTTGTCTTAATCGTCGTGTGGGGCACCCTGTATATAAGTAACCTAAGTGTCCAATCTTCAAATTTTGAGTATTTTATATTTTAAGAGGAGCAACATTTAATATTTTGGCTAATGTTTGTTATATAATTTAAGACTAAATATGTTCATTGCATTTATGTGTATACTTTATATAAGTGTTCATATATTAATTAAATTATGCTATTTATGTTGGCTTGCAAAAACACTCAGTGTATTTGATGCCAATAAATAATTTTCAGTTTGTACGTTCTTATATCACATATATAGGTATAATATATAACTTGGTATACGCACATGATCTGATTGTCCGGCGAAACCATTTCTATGTCCATGGAAGGATGCTGAGGCGGCACATGATTGATCTAAATAAAATTGATTACTTGTCATGAAATTGATAACAACTTCAAAATTCTGAGAAAGGGAGGGCAAAATCGATCAAGATTTTCTCTATACTTGGATGCCTAGTTTTTAAAAAAGAAATTTGTTTTGGAAATTTTGTAACGGTAACAGTTGAAAGTGCTTTCAAAACACAAGTTTCACAATAAAAATGCAGAAATATGGCGAATAAGGCCTCTCTATTTTTTCAAACTAGACTAAGTTACATGCTTACTCGTTTATTAAATCTGAATATGTGACTGTATTCATGTTTTGGCCTTCAACTTACAAAAGTATTGAATACAAAATAATTTGGTATAAACAACAATATTAATGGAATTTTTGTTGAATGATTAGATGTCCCAGGATGTTAGGATATGTTCTGTGAACAAATCTAGACAATTTGACGAATATGGGTTTTTACAGAAACATAGTTTTACATAATATAGCGATGGCTGTCTTATGTTACAGATTGACTGAACAACTATAGCTATAATAAATGTACATATAGCGCATACGCCTAAGTTTGTTGGAAACCAGTTTTACGTCTGACATGCAAGAGTACGTCATAAATGAACTTTACTATTGCTCTATCTTGTATTGTTTTGTTAATTATTTAATATAATTATTTAATGTTACTCACAGAAGCACTGTCGCTGTCGAGTGGAAAATTACTTCCTAATCCATGGACAGCTTCAGTTGTAATGAAACAAACCACTCTCTCTTTAAATCTGGTGAGGTCTTGGTTCAATCTAGGCCCCCCACCTGTGGCCGTTTATCCGTATGTCCGGAATTTGAGCCCCAATCGAAAACAGTTGGCACAACATACAGCAAAATACCCGGTAGATCTTCTTGCGTAACTTTAACCTCTATTCCACCATCATTTATATCCTTGACAGCATGCACTTTAACTTTGATTTTTGATAAACTTGTGTGTTTGCTTAGGTCTTTTTTAGTAGTAAGATTATTTTGTCTTTCTTTCGGTATTACCAGTAGTTTCTTTAGCGATAATTTTTCAATGTTCCTTGTCTAGATGCCAGAGGCTACTTCGGCGTATGTTGTTGTTACTATTGGGACATTTTTTGTTTGTTCTATTTTAGACTCAATGAATTTTAAACTATCTATAATAGTTTCTTTATCAGATACATTCGATATTATTAATCCATATTCATCTTGTAAGCGGCGATTTTCGTTTATAAGTTGGTAAATAAATCTCTCTTTTTCTTCTACTAACTGTGTGAGTAAATTATTTTCCTTTTTTAACTGAGCTATGCTATGCATGTCAGTCAGACATTCTTCTAGTTCATCTACTCTAGATTCGTTTATTTTCCCTTTTTTCTTTTTACTCATATCGTTAACGAATACTCTGTATTTTTTGTAGGATGTTTAAAATATAAGCTATGTATACAAACTAACTAAAATGTATTGCTATTTTAATCAAAAGGTAACTTTCTACTAAATTAATCAGGTATTTGGATAGTTGAGATGCTATCCAGCTAATTTACAAACTATCCAAGTATACACTTTAACTATAACATATGTATCAATGAAAAAATGTTGTGCAAACTCAAAAGCAAAAAAGTTATTTGATTCATTCATAAACAAAGGATTAGAGAATTATTGTTAAATCATATTGCACATTACTTTTTCTTGTCTTCATCGATATCCTACCTGTAGAATTATTATATCTTCATTATTTTCTGTGTTATAGCATTGCAATGTCATATTCGTATATAACGAAAAGCTGATAATGGTAAATTTAGATTCATTTTCACTATGAAGTATGTCATATCTGTTTAGATGCATTTATGTAAATAAAACAAAATTTAATTTATTTTATTTAAGATAAAGTTTTGTTACAAAATTGTACCTATCACAAGTAATATATACCCATTCCATCAACTCGTCTAAACTCATGAGGATTTATTTTGATGACGAACCTATATAATAATGCACTGATTCTTGCATCACTGATTTATTTATGTTTGAAAGAAAGACGAACACATAATTAGTTTAATTTCTCCTTCATTTCTTTTAGCTCCTTTCTCAAAAAAATAATTTTCAGCTTCTGTACTTCCACAGTATTTACAAAAGCTTGTTGATGCTAAGCAAGCCTCATCAATTTGTCTTTCAACTATGACCTATGACTGTTTCATGAAGCTTGTTTACTGTAAATAATGAGATTTAAAAGAAAACAGTTTATAAACGTTTTTAATTTTTACAAGATACACATAATTTCCAACTAGTGGACTTTGGTTTCTCCATTTGTAAATTATCATACATAGACATTAACATACCCAATATTTCCACACCAACTGGAAAATAAAATAATCACTTCAATTTGCTAGGTTTTGTAGAGCCCCTGCTTGTTGAGGCTTCATCATAGAATTATGATTTATTATTTTCAACAATGGTGGTCCATTTTTGTATGCACATCCTTGAAGTAAAAAGAACACACCAGACGATGCATCGACAGCTCTCTACTTTTTCTTCTGCAAAAAAGAGATGATTTTGTTATTAAATTGTTACAAGACAAATGTAGATTCATGAATCCACACAGACAGATAAGTAAATAACCTATTTTTATCTCTTTCAATTGGAAGTGATGTGAGGGATATACAAGGCAATACAACCAAGACTCTTTAATATTGGATCACTTACCGCAGTAAACAAAAAATGCATTCTTGGTTTTCGTTGTAATCAACAAATTCGTTAGTTTAAGGCTTGCGATCCGGAGCTGGAGCATACATACACTATTGATTCGCTTATTTCCACGTATTTCAACTTTTAAAAGTACTTAATGCATAAAAATAAAGTGATCCTTAACCAGTGGCCTGGCCTCGGCCCCAGTGACGGTGACGTCTACTCTATTGTCAAAATCACTGATTTAGGGTTTTCAGTAATGCCAACCTCGAACGTTTATGCTACCAACCTAAGGCTATCAAGGTATTTAAACGTCTCCCAGCATCGAAGTTGGCGGCCAAGCGACTCTCGCCTCACGAAGCGACTGTCGCTTGAATCAGAATCAGGCCTCAGAAGCGCGATTCTATATGCTGCTGCATATGAGAGCCGATATACGAGGGTTGCTCTACATCTCCGTCAATCCACCAGTACGCAGACAGCTGTTTCACGCTTATTAGCGATCATCAGTGCGCCATAGCTCGATTGACGGAAATAGAGAGGATCATTATTTTCATGTCTACCAGACATGTGAAGCATGTGAGAGCAGGCGACAGAAAGATCTGCCTTGTGCGCCATCTGGTACCCGAAGGTAACGGCAAACCCATATGCAGCAGCATATAGAACCGCGCTTCTGGTCGGTTAAAGCGGACGCGTCGTGGCGTTGACAAAGAAGTCTGCTGCTGCTTTGCAGCGATTTTCTTTGGTTTGCTGTTACCTTCGGGTACCAGATGGCGCACAAGGGAGACCTTTCTGTCGCCTGCTCTCAGAGACAGAAATGGTCGTTGCCGAAATCTGACACAAACTGTCATAAGTGCCTAACCAAAAAAGGTAATTTTTAAGATCATTATGACAGTACGTATTACTTCATTGGTGCCAACCGTAGTAAATTTCATTATCAACCAGATTTAACTAAGCCGACGATTGTACAATGGGTGTCGACTTTAAGCCTGAGCTTAGCTAAGCTTAGGTTTAACAAAGCTCGTGTTAAACCCGCATTTGTACAACCGGCCCCTAATATCACATGCTTTGCTAACTGTTAACTAAAGCTTAGATAGCAGCCATGTTTGAGTTAGGAAGTATAAGGGCAGTTTGGATGTTTGTGAAATAATATTACCAAATATGAATTCCAATTTATCGCGTCGTAGGTTTTACAAATTTGAAAACTAACAGACTGGGGCATGTCATCCACGAGCTGCTTCTATGCTCTTCGTCTATTGTTGATCATTATATACAGGGGTGCCCTGCTAACTTTATCTAAAGTTGGCAGAACATGCGATTTTTACTAAAAAAATTGGAGCATTAAAATTCTTATTAGGGCATTTAATTAACCTTCAATTAGCACTTCAGTATGGTATTATCACTTTTTAGTAGTATAGCGTTTATTGTAAATATAAAATAAATAAGATACAATAAACAACAAATGACCCAAAAAAAGTTAAAAACTTGTGCTTGAGTATAAGTAATTATTATAAAATGGAAACAACAAATAAGGGTTAATTCAGAAATATTTATATTTAAATATTATGTATTCCATATATATCAGTAATAATAGGTATTGCATATGTCTACAAGTTGGTGAATTTTAATGCGCTTATTATTTACTATCCATTGTTTTAAACCATACTTGAATGAATTTAAAGGCACTAGACATTTTATGCTTTCTGGTATCTCATTGTATAGTCTTGGAGCAAGAAATGTATGACATCGTAATAAAGTATTTTTTCTTGCTTTTGGTACAACATTACATGCATATCTTATGTCATATTTATGTTCGTGTTTTGTCAAGTTTGATTTATTTTTATATTGGTAAATACCTAATGACATGAAAAATGTTTGGCGGATATCTAGAATTTTTTGTTTTAGTAAATAACAAGTCACTAGGATATGTACATTTCACTTTATATAAAATTTTTATTAAACGTTTTTGTATAATTTCTATTGCTTTTATATTATTTTTATATGCTGCGCCCCACACCACAATACAATATCGTATATGACTATGAACAAGTGCTTCGTATACAATGATCATCTGTTCATAGGTAAGTATAGTGGAAAGGAGTTTAAATTTGCTTATAACGTAACGAATCTTTTTGACAACATATTCGGTATGCTCTTTCCATTTGATATGGCAATCTAGATATATTCCTAAGTACTTGATACTGGTGACCATTGATATAGGAGCTACCTGTTTACAACTGATTTGTAAGTTGGTGTATTTCGGTAAGTCGTTTGCGTATGATGCGAATGGAACAAAGTGAGTCTTGTTGAAATTGACTGTTAAAAGTCGACTACTGAACCAGTTGAACATTTTTTTAAAACCATTTTCAGCCTTTGATTTTAATATTTCCCAACTTTCAGCAGAAAATATAACAGCTGTATCGTCTGCAAAACTCACTATATCTCCGCTCACATCAACCGCAAATAGATCATTTATATATATGTTAAAGAATAATGGTCATTACATACAGGGTTGCCCTGCTAACTTTTTTTCAAGTTGAACATGCGATATTTACTAAAAAAAGGTGGAGCTTAAGAATTCTTATTAGGGCATTTAATTAGCCTTTAATTAGCTCTTTAGTATGGCATTATCATTTTTCAATTATGACTATTATATGCAGGGTGGCTCTGCTAACTTTGTCTAAAGTTAGCAGAACATGCGATATTTACTAAAAAAAGAGGCGCATTAAAATTCCTATTATGGCATTTAATTAGCCTTTAATTAGCTCTTCATCATGGCACTATCATTTTTTTAATTATGACCATTATATACAGGATTGCTCTGCTAACTTTATCTAAGTTAGCAGAACATGCGATTTTCACTAAAAAAGTGGAGCATTAAAACTCTTATTAGGGCATTTAATTGGCCTTTAATTAGCCTTTAATTGTGGTGTTATCGATAATTTGTTCTGCTGACTTTGTTCTGCTAACTTTAGATACGTTAGAGAAGGTTAGTTTGACATCGTAAAGTTCACATAGATCTTTCATAAGGGTATTGTCAAATTCTCTACCGTAGTCGCAGTGTATACGTAAAGGCGTCCCATAACGTTGGAAGAAAACTAAGAGAGTATTGACTACAGAAGATGATTTTTTGTCCTTTAATGGATAAGCTTGTGTAAATTTCGTCAGTTCGTCTCTAAGTGTCAAAGCGTAATTTCTACTTAGGTATTCAAAAATGTCGATATTCAGTCTTTCAAAAGGCGTTCTAGGTGTTTCTGTAATTTTTACTTTTTGACATATTTTACACTTTTTAATGAAATCTTTAACGTCCTTGGTTAAACCTTGCCAGTTGTATTTTTCTCGAATTCGTCTTTCTGTTTCGCTTATGCCACGGTGTAAATTGCTTTTCCCTGTGTGGTAATTGTCTAAAATTAGAGGAACTTGATCTTGATCTGGGGTTTGAACTATATTTTGACAAATTTTTAATTTAATGTCTTTGTCTGCGAAAATAAAGGAAAGCATTTCCAAGGTTGGTAGTTCTAAGTTATTTTCAATGCAATAGGTCTTCGATAACTCGAATTTGCTTTGCCATGTAAAGAGTGTATAAAATAAATGTTGGGAACAATCGCTACTGTCAAAAGGAAGAGCTATAATAAAATATTTCCGATCCTTAACTGTTTTACTTGATGAAATGTTAATTGTTAATGGTTGGAAGCCAAGATTTTCTTCAAAAATATCTTCGATTATTTTATCATGAAGTTGTTCCATTTTATTTTGGCGAAAAAATGTAAGTATTAATTTATTTGATTTATCTAACAGTTATTCATTGGATATTTCAATTTTAGAATAGTCAATTAATGATCTAGTTTTATAGAGGTTTACGAATTTATAAAATTCTTCCGTTATCTGTTCGTTACTCTACTCAATAAAAGCGTTATCTTCTTGATCAGAGTGGTCAGAATCATCGTTTTCGGTTAGAGCAAAAATTTTAGTTTTTGAGTGATAATTGATGCATTGTTTGAGGTGATTGATTTTAGTGCGCGAAAGAGTGTCAACGTTTTTGTTAATTTTGTCTGGTTTGTGTTCGATTTTGCAATTACGAGTATATTCTTCGAGTTTAAGACGCCAACGAGCCAATCTGCTGCCGGGGTCTTTGATGGAGAAAAGCCAGGTAAGTGGGCGATGATCTGTGATCAGGGTAAACTTCCTTCCGAATAAGTATGGGCGGAAATGTTTGACAGCCCACACTATAGCCAAAAGTTCGCGTTCTATGGTAGAATACTTGGTTTCTGCGCTACATTGTGTGCGAGAAGCAAAAGCTATAGGTAAGTCTTTACCAACTGGTTCTTGGGAAAGTACTGCGCCAATTGCGAATGCACTAGCATCAGTGGTAAGTAAGAAAGGTTCTTCGAAATTAGGATAGGTAGGTATTGGGTCGGAAATCAATGCATTTTTAAGTTCGACGAATGCATCTTTGCAATCTTTGGAAAAGTTAAAGACGATGTCTTTCTGGAGAAGTCGGGTGAGTGGCTTAGAGATTTTTGCGAAATTTGGGATAAATCTACGATAGTAACCAGCAAGTCTTAAAAGTGATTTGATGTCTAGCATTTTTCGGCTCTGGAAAATTTTGAACACATTCGACCTTTGCAGCATTTGGTTTTACGCCACGTTCAATGATTAGATGTCCGAGATACGCAACTTCTTTACTTAAAAACTCGCACTTATCGGGCTGGATTTTTAGGTTAGAGTTCCTCAACCTTTTGAAGATTTCCTATAATCGGGAAATGTGCCCATGGAGGCTGAGTAAATAATCATGTCATCCATGTAGATAAGGCAGCGCTCATTTAAGATACCTAAAAGAATGTTGTCCATAACACGCTGAAACGTACTAGGGGCATTCTTTAACCCGAATGGCATACGCACATTCCATTCTCCACGGAAAAGGCGGTTTTGGGAATATCGTAGGGCTCGATTTCTATCAGATGAAATCCAGATGCCAGATCTAAGGTAGTGAAATATTGACATTTACCCAGTTGGTCTAATAAGCCTGAAATATTAGGCAATGGATATTTGTCATCTACTGTCGATTCATTGAGCTTACGGTAGTCTATGATTACACGCCATTTCTGTTTGCCAGAGGCGTCCGGTTATTTGGAGACTACCCAGACAGGGGAGGACCAGGATGAGATAGATGGACGAATAATGTTCTCAACCAGCATTTTAGAAATTTGGCTTTTTACTTCCTCTTTTTGAACCTGAGGATACCTGTAAGATTTAGTGGAAATTGGTCTTGCATTATTAGTATCTATGGTGTGTTTAATTTTGTTAGTAAAGGAGAGTTGATCACCTTCAATATAGAAAATGTCAGAGTATTCTAGACAAAGGTTTACAATTGACTCTTTCTCTTCGTCGTTTAGGTGGTCTACTCTTAATTGCTCTCTGATAGTTTGAATTCGATCGATGTTAGCACTGCAAGAATTAAAGTTGTACATATTCTGAAAATCAGATAAAGGTTCAAGGTCATGGCGTTCGCATTTATTACTGACGTAAAGAATCCACCGTTTTCGTTTATGTCTACTACCGCGTTGGGAATCGCACTTTTTCGATTTCTTGTTCAATTAAAATCATGTCATTATTTTTTAAATTAATTTTAAATTAAACAATTTTTCCATTCTGGGCTCGATTAGAATTTGGTTTATTTGACTAACTGACTGGGCAAGGATTTCGTTAGCAATGAAAGTATTGTTTGTATTTTTGTGAAGCGGTATGGTTTTAAAATTGGTTATTAATTTTTGCGATTTTAAATCGATTTCGCATTGGTAGTGATCTAAAAAGTCAAGTCCTAAGATTCCGTCGAATTCTATGCTCAAATTACAGATACAAACCTTTAGTGGGTTATTAAGTGCGAATGGGACGAGGGTAGACTGTTCAATGGAAATTTTTTGGTCGTTTATGCCTTGAACAATAACATTTTCTTGAAAACGAGTTTTAAAATTTTTTGCAGTACTTTCTTTGAAGACAGAAATTCCTGCTCCGGTATCGATGAGTAATTTATACTGATTAGAAGTATCTTTAATATAGTAAAGATTTTGGTATTTCTCTAAACCTGAATACCTATTCAGGTTTAGAGAAATATTTGCTCTTGACTCTTTGTTGAGTTGTTGAGGCTGAGCGATTGGAATTGTGTCGCATTCTGGGCTAATGTTTCTTTGGTCTTGGTTTGAATGGTTGGATGGTTTTGATTTGAAACCGGAGGAAAATTTGCGGTTTCTGAAGTGGAGGGGGTCTGATATTCAAAATTGTCTTGAGGAGAATTTTCTGGACAGGGAGGGAGGGAGGACAGGGAATTTTTCTGTCCGGAGTTTGGCATTCTTCCATTGGATTGTATGATTGGTAATCACCGAATTGGCTTTGATCGGAATAGTACTTACTGATCGTAAGTATTATCGGTATAATACCCATCGTAATGATAGTTTGAGGGAAAATAGTGATTGTTGCTGATTATGGAAATTTGGGTCGGCCACATTTAAAGCATTTGATTGGTTGGGAAGGGGGTTTTCTCACAGAATGATTCGGAGGTCTTGGTGAAGGCATTGGGGGCCTATTGCTTTCTTGTGTCTTGAGATAGGAGAGCTGGAGCTCCCGTCTGGGCTTCAAGCATGTCTCTGGGATTGCTAGCACGAATGATGTGTGCTAGACGAGAATCTAATCCAGCCAGTAATGTGTTTAATGCCATGGTATTAATTAATTGGCGTTGGTTAGTTTTCTGAAGTGGGGTCAAATTTGTACTTTTTTGAATGCAGGCGTGCATTTTGGAATTTAAAACCTGAAGGCGGTTAAAGAAGGTAAGTGGAGATTCATTTTGCTGCTGTTTTAGCCGTTGCACGTCTTGTATAAGAGACGTTATGTCTCGAGAGTCACCAAAATGTAAATTTAGCAACTGTTTTATTTCGATGTAGGAAAATGTATTTCTAGAGCTAACTAGCTGCGCGGCTTTACCTCTTATTTAATTTTTTATGTGAATCACTAATAAATCGCGTTGTTCTCCCACGGCCATGTTATACTCACAGTCACATGCGTGTAAAAATGTTCCCAAAAATATTTGATCGCCATCAAATTCCGTACTAGCGAAAAAATTTCGGATAACAGATACGGTTCAATGGGTCCCCTGAGGTTATGTTCTGACCTTGGTTTGCAAAGTCTTTGTTATTTACGTTTGCCATACTTTTGTATTTGTGTATGTCTTACAAAATATAAAAATAAAATAAAAAATTCGAAAGAAAAGTTTCGGATAGTTGGATTATCGAGCAGTTTAAAACTTTAAAATTGTAAAAAGATAAACGAGGTGATTCAGTATCTTTACCTACATCACAACTATTTGCTCCTTCATTGGCTTTATCGTTGTTTGTGACTTCTCAGAATATTTGTAGATAAGAAACGGAAGTGTCGTGTTACCATGATAAGAACTAAAGTGTAGTCTACGTTCGGATATAACATATATATCTGGGTCTCGGGTTTAGAATGGTCCCAAGCTTTGATTTGCCTGTCATAAGAGGCGACTAAAAGATTCGTAGTCCTTGCCTTAAAAGGGCCTATGGTGGTCACCGCCTGCGAAAGCAGGCGTATGAACCACCATAATGAGGAAACGGCTGGACCTATGTTAAGGACGGTTTCCCGACAGCGTCTGACCCCAGGTTAGGGGTGGCTGATAACAAACCTGGCAGTAGGTATAAAATGCGCCCCCAGGAAGCCGCCCAACATCAAACGGCTATTCGGTGCGTGGCGACACCGCGGGGTTAACACAAGCCAGGGATGAAAGCCGACCGGCAACCTGTACAGGTGCATTCCTAGGACGCAATTTGGTCGGCTGCCTCCGAAATGTCGGCTGGGGACCCTATGGCTAACCACCGAAAGGGCCCTACCTTCTGGTTCGACCGCCTCAGAAGAAGAGCACCCACACCAGGCCGGTATCAGAAGCCGGCTCTGGGCAAGGTGACGGTGCCTCGGATCGCCCTGACGACGACATACGCAACGACACGGACCGTTTTAGGTGAACGACGGAACTGAAGGATGACCTGCTGAGCTGCTACTAGAGCAGTAGCCAGCGCCGTAGGGGATACATGTCCCACATGCATGGGAGGTGGTGTGAAATGCATCCAGAGCATAGCACAATTATCTCCCAGAGCTTGCGGAACCAGGTATTTTACCTTCGGGGGCATGCCGAATTTGTTTTTAGTTTCCTGCCTTTCGGCTTTAACTCAAACTTCTCGATCATCCACCCCACTGGTTCCAACAAAATCACTGCCACGGCAACCCCAACGCCTTCACCTTCCAAAAATTAGCGAGGAAGAAGTGGGGATACTTCTTCACCCTTGCATCCCCCCTTTTCTCTTCCTTTTTTTTTCTTTTTTTGTCTTTCCCGTTGTTTTTTGTCATTGTTTTCCTCATGTTCCCTTTTTTTTCATCCACCTCCTTTTTACTTGCCACACCGATAGGTGAGGGGAGTATTGTTATCGCGAAAATTTTAGATTTTATGATAATATGCTTTTTGGGCGTTTTGTGATGTCTATATAACGGAAATCCACGCCACTCATTTCCGTCGTTCTGCCTGTCTGTCTGCCAGTCTGTCTGCCTGTCTGTCTGCCTGTCTGTCTGCCTGTCTGTCTGCCTGTCTGTCTGCCTGTCTGTCTGTCGGTCTGTCTGTCGGTCTGTCTGTCGGTCTGTTTGTCTGTTTGGGCTGCAATATGCTGTGGGGTCGTAGTAGGTAATGCTGCTATAATTTTGAAAATCGGTGGAGTAATTAGCAAAAAACCAAAAATTTGAAATATTTCCCAAACTCCGTTTTTAGGCGTTTTAGGTATTCCTGATCATTTTCTGCTTTTTTTTTGGTGGGGGTGAAATTTGGGGTGGTTGGGGATTTGGGGGGTTGTAAAATTGAAAAATTTGTTGTATTCATAATAGACCACCCACTGACCTGCGAAGGCAGACCTAGTGACATAAATAACTTTTTTAGGTCTATCCGAACATTGCCTTATGCCTATTACAGAAACCAAAGGACTTGGAATTTTTTCCGATGTATACATACAAGTATTGCTTTAAATTGTTCTGTATTTTATAAAGTGGAATATTGAATTGATGTTAATGAAATTTTGCCACAGTATTACTACTTTGGCAAGGATGGAGAACGCGTATGATTTTTAGACATAGTCTCAGTGGCGGCACAGCAATATTAAAAAAACAAAAAATATGAAAACAGCTCAAACTTCGTTTTTAGGCGTTTTAGGGGTTCCTGATCCTTTTATACTTTTTTTAGGGTGGGGGTGATATTGGGGTGCTTGAGGGGTGGGGGGTTGTAAAACTGAATTTTTTTGTATTCATAATAGGCTGCCCATTGACCTATGAAAGGAAGACCTAGCGGCATAAAACACTTTTTTTAGGTTCATCCGAACATTACCTTGCCGATTACAGGAACGAAGGGACTTTAAGAGAATTTTCTGATTGATACAAAATACATACGAATGTTACTTTAGATCGTTCTGTATTGTGTAACTTGGAAACTTTTGAATTGACTTTAATGACAAGTTGACACAGATTTATTACCGTGACGAGAATGGAAAACGCGTATGGTTTTTAGAAATCGTTTCAGTGGCGGCGCAGTAATAATAAAAACTAAAAATATAAAAACACCTCAAACTTCGTTTGTAGACGTTTAAGGGGTTCTTGATCATTTTCAATTTTTTTTGGGTGGGGGTGAGATTGGGGTGGTTCGAGGGTGGGGGGTTATAAAACTCAAAAATTTGTTGTATTCATGATAAATTGTCCACTGACCTGTGAAAGAAATACCTAGTAGAATAACACACTCTTTTGCAGTCGGGCGAGTGATTATTTGTTTGCAAGGGGATCTAGACGATAGCTTCATGCGATGGGAAAGTAATAAACTGGTATTATCGGAATGTGTGGGAAGTACTGAGTCAATGAACTGGACTACATTTTTTCTATTTTTTTTTCCTTATGGTCGCTTTATTTTTTCCTTTTCTGCTTTTTTTTCTCCTTTTTCCCCTTTTTTTTTCTCTTTTTGTCCATTTTTTCATCTTTTCACATAAAACATTCCTAAAACTAAAATTATGTACAGTTTCACAAACACACTTTACCACGAGAAGCCTCCAAAAAACATAAATAATATCTGAAATGAACATCCTTATCACATTGCAAAGTTGAAATTAAAATGTCTCATGTCTCTCTTGACCCTATTTACAATACTAACAATAAAAATAAAAACCCCTAAACTCAGATATGTACACAAGCAAACAACTTTTTTTTCTCTGAATGAATTCGGATTGGCGTCCCATAATGTTGGCAATAAACAGGTAGCGTGTTTGCGACCGATTTAGCGGATTTGTCTGATAAAGGGTATTCCTGAGTAAATTTTGTAAGTTCATCTCTTATGGTGAGAGCGTAATTTTGTTTTGGAATTTCTAGAATGTTAATTCGTTCGAAAGGGCATTAGGAGTTTCTGTCACGACGAATGGAGTACTTAAATTTTTCCTGCAAATTTTTGTTTTCTGATAGGTTTCGCACTTTTTTATGTAGCGCTCTACGTCTTTAGTTAAACCGGGCCAATTGTAACGTTCTCTTATTGGTTTAATGGTTTCATTTATACCTCTATGTAGGTTTTTCTTTCCGCAATGATATTGTTCTAATATTATCGGAATTTCATCTGCGTCTGGAGTTTTAGCTGTTTTGACAAATTACTAGTTTAATTTTCTGATCAGCATAAATAAAGCAAAGTATTTCTAAGATAGGGAGATCTAAATTATTTTCAACGTATAGTGGTTGAGAGCTTTCGAGAACTGATCTATTATTTAGAATTACTGAAAACATGTTGGTTACAGATGTTTGGGTCATAAGGTACTGGAATAATATAATATCTCCTGTCTTTTACTGTTTTACTGTTTTCCTCAAAAATATCTTCTATTATTTTTTCATGTAAGTCTGTAAGTTCGTTCTGTCTAAAAAATGTAATAATATGTTGGTGACTTTTATCTAAAAGTTGTGAATTGGAAAATTCAATTTTTGAATAGTCAATGAGAGAGGTTGTTTTATATAATCGGGCAAATATATCAAATTCTGTCTCTGAAAATTGTGTAAAGGGATCTGCTTGTTCTTCTTTTGGCTCGTCTGATGTAAAGGTGTTAAGGGGAATGTCTTCTGAAATCTTTATGCGAGAAAGGGCATCGGCATTTTTATTAGTTTTACCTGGTTTATAAACTATTTCATAATCATACTCTTCTAATTTAAGGCGCCATCTAGCTAGTCTGCTTCCTGGATCTTTTACAGAAAATAGTCAAGTTAAAGGTCTATGGTCGGTTACGAGTTTAAATTTTCTACCGTATAAGTAAGGTCTATAATGTTTAACGGACCAAATGATAGCTAGTAATTCGCGTTCTATTGTTGAATATCTAGTTTCAGCTATACATAAAGTTCTAGAGGCAAAGGCGATGGGCAAGTCTTTACCGATAGGTCCTTGTGAGAGAACAGATCCTAGGGCAAATGCTGAGGCATCAGTTGATCATGATTCATTAAGATTTGGATAAATGAGAATAGGAGAAGAGATCAATGAGTTTTTGAGAATATCGAATGCTTCTATACATTCTCGGTCAAAGTCGAACGTCGTGTTTTTCTGGAGTAATCTAGTTAAAGGTTTTGAGATTTTGGCAAAATTTGAAATAAAGCGGCGATAATAACCAGCGAGACCTAAAAAGGCTTTAATTTCTTTAGCATTTTTCGGTTGAGGGAAATTTTTAATGCAGTCAATTTTTGCGGGGCCATACCATGTTTACATCGAGAACAATGAAGCGAATTTTTCAGGTAAATTGAATCCAGTTAAAATTGGAGATACGGTGTTGAAAAAGTGTCCAGAGGTGGATAATCAGATTAAAAAAATTGAATCAATAGGTCGAAATAGGGTCAGAATAATATTCAAATGTTCATCGGCAGCTAAAATGTTACTGAATAAAACTGAAATTTTCCTATAATGTAATTTAGATGTGTACATTCCTAAATTTATGCTATATAGACAAGGAGTTATTGCAGTTGATAAAGATTCATCGGAGGAGTATTTACAAGAAAGAATCAAGCCTTTTGATTCTCATTGTAGATTTGTGGTGGATTCTGTCAAACGAATGCACCGGAAATCGATCGAAAATGACGAAACCAAGTACTTACCAATAAATAAGGTTGTAGTCACTTTTCAGGCTCAGGAACTCCCTAAACATGTAGCGATAAACCATGTTGTATTTGAGGTAAGCACTTATACACAAAAGGTTATTTTATGTCATAATTGTATGCGGTACGGACATTTGGGTAAGCAGTGCAGAAGCAAGCCCAGGTGTGCGAAATGCCATAAGGAGCACACATCTTCCACATGTACAAGCGATTTATTCTCTCAGCAATGCCTAAATTGCGGTGGAAGTTATTTGACTTTTGAAACAACAAAATGTGAAGAATTTAACAGGCAAAAGGAGATTAAAAAACATATGGCAATAACAAACTCTTCTTTTAAGGACTCTGAAAAAGCCATACCAAAAATTACATATGCTTCGGTCACAAAATCCAATCCTCCTACAGATAGCCCAGCAAACACTCTTCCTCCACCACCTTCAAGTAGCCAGACTAGTAGAAGTTCACCAAATTTACATTATGCGCAGAGAATTACGAAACCCATCAAACGTAACTTACCGCGTTCCCCAGATTTGACAGAGGAAGCTAGGAAACAAATCGTGAGTCAGGTAAACCTCCCACAATTATCAGGAGGAATTTTTAGTAGTACCAGTTATAATACCAACAGAGATATAGAGGTAGATGAGTGCTTTATACAAAATGTTTCAGATTTGGTTATGTTTGTGCTTACAAACTTCAAAGAGTCAGATAACAACAACTTAGACAAATCTTTAATAACAAACCTTATAAGGAAAAGATTAAATAGAGAAGACGAGTTTTATTAACAAAAATTATTTTATTATTGCGAAGTATCACAATAACAGTTAAGGTGTTCTAAAATGCTAACATACGATCCTTATTTGTTTTTTTAACTCATTTATGGACATTTTAAAAATTTGTCAGTGGAACTGTAGGTCAGCGATATCTAATAAAGAAAACTTGGAACACCTCTTAGAGAAGGAACAAATTGATATCTCACTTTTATCAGAAACTTGGTTCAAGATAAACAACTATGTTAAGTTCAAAGGTTGTAATGTTATCCGACAGGATCGAACAGACGGGAAAGGGGGAGTGGCCATACTCGTCAAAAATCATTTAAAATATTCTCAAGTAACCCTAAACCCTTGTGATACCATTATGGGAGTATGCATAACACTCAAACTTCTCGATAATTATGTCCTTACATTAGTGTCAGTATATATTAAACCACGAACAAAAGTTACTAAGCAAGAATGGACGCGTTTTTTCAATTCTCTGCCACAACCATTCATTATGGGAGGCGATTTCAATGCGCACCATAGAGCTTGGGGTTGCACAGAGGATGATGAGATGTCTATAGGAAAACACTAATAGAAGCTCTAGATGAAAACAGCTTAATATTTCTTAACACCGGAGAACCAACTTACATGAAAAATATGACAACGTCAGCCATAGACTTAACCATATGTTCACCTCAAATTCAACATAATCTGGAGTGGCTAACCTGGTCGGACCCTTGTGGATCAGACCACATACCAATAATTATCAAGTGTAACTTCACACCGGATCAACTATCATTTTCAACGAATAGGAAGTGGAACATAAACAAAGCTTGTTGGGATAAATTTTATTTAGACAGTATAACGCCATTTAGTTCAGACCAAGCACTAAATTATAATGAATATATTGAAGTTGTTAACCAAATTGCTGAAGCTTCTATTCCTAGATATCATAACAGAAAAAATTTAATTAAGAAAGGAAAACCATGGTGGACTAGCGAATGTGATACAGCGGCAGAAAATCGTAAAATTAATTTCAGAAAGTACCAAGAAAATCCAAATCTAGAGAACTTACTAAATTACAAAAAGTCGGATGCAATAGCAAAGCAAACATTCAAAAAAGTTAAACGAAATAGTTGGCGTAATTACTGCTCATCACTGAACAGTAATACACCATTGAAACAGGTTTGGAAACAAGTCAACTTATACAAAAACAGAAGTCAGGGTAATTACCATACCATAGAAGCTTCAGCAGATTGGATACAGGAATTTCATTTTAAGTTGGCCCCTTGTTATGTTAGTAATTATATACAGGAACCAGAGCAGAAACAGTCTAGCCACGATATTATGCAGAATTTTACTATGAAAGAGTTGCACACAGCCCTTAAACAGAACAACAATACATCACCTGGAAAAGATCAGATCCATTACTCCATGCTTTATCACCTGTCCACAGCGGCTAAGAAATCTTTGCTGGATATCTTCAATAAAATATATGGCGGAAATGTTGAAATACCAAACGATTGGCATGACTATATAATAGTACCAATCCTGAAACCTGGGAAAGTCGAACACCACAAGGATTCATATCGGCCCATCGCACTAGCCTCGTGTATATTAAAAACTTACGAGAGGCTAATCAAGAACAGATTGGAATACTATATGGAGAAAAATCAACTTCTTCCAAGATCGCAATATGGTTTCCGGAAAGGTTACTCCACGCAGGAGTTGCTGATTAAGCTGACAACAGAAATACAGCTCGGCTTTTCAGTTAATGAACACACTTCAGGAGTGTTTCTTGATATCACTAGAGCATATGATAATGTAGACCTAAATATATTAAAAGTCAAAATTGTCAACATTGGCCTTCCGAGCGTTTTTGCTTACCACCTGGCACTACTGTATAGCAATCGCAACGTATACGTGAAAACAGCTGATCAACTCATTGGACCACGGACTACATCCAAAGGTTTGGCGCAAGGAAGTATACTGAGCCCATTATTGTATATATTGTACTCTTACGATTTTGAAAAATCCCTCGAATCAACAAAAGTGCAAATATATCAGTTTGCCGACGACTACGTCATCACCACACGCAACAAGAACATAGCACAATCAATAGAAGACTTAGACGCAGCTACCACTATAGCAAAGAAATGGTTTGACAAAAATGGGTATCCGATAGCATATTCCAAATCTTCGGTATGCACCTTCACCAGATCCAGGGTTAACCCCCCAACTACAATCAAGTTGGCGGGCAACGATTTTAAATATCAAACGTCTGTCAAGTACCTAGGAGTGTACCTGGACAAAAAGCTGAGTTGGAGAGAACAGATCGCATATATCATCAAAAGGAGCCAGAATGCATTGAATATACTGAAGGCATTCTCTCACCAAAGATGGGGAGCTGATCCAACAATATGCTTAGTTTTTTACAGATGTCTAATACGGTCGATATTGGACTACGGATCAATTCTATACGGAAACGCAGCACAGTGTCATCTTCAGAAAATTGAACAAATCAAAAATAAATGCCTCAGGATGAGCATCGGATATCTAAACAGCACATCAATCAATACCATGGAAATAGAATGCATCGAACCACCTCTGAAGTTTAGACGACAAATGCTAAGTAATAAGGCAATGGTCAAAATTATCAGTAAAGAGTGCTACGACGATACTCACAATTTGTTTATACATGGACTAACAGCGAAATATTGGCAGCGTAAAAAACTTCCTCTAATCGTAGAGAGCTACGAATGGCTTCTTCCCGCTATCACTAAAATACACTCTAGCAAAATCATCCCATGCTTCATCCCAGAGTATTCTGCATATCATACGTTACCTAAAGTGATTTACACCACATATCCCGATCAAGACCCTGTGACACCCCTGAGATTTCAAGAGGACATCCAAAGGCAGTGGACTGGTTGGCAATACATATTCACAGATGGTTCGAAAAAAGATAAACAAACAGGATGTGCATTCTACCACAGTAATATATTGTATCATCAAGAATACCGCCTACCATCGGAATGCTCGATATATACAGCAGAATTAACAGCTATCAAACAGGCTATAAAGTACTGTAAGGAAATTGAAGGACAAAATAATTTCGTCATATTCACAGATAGCAAAAGTGCTGTGGCAAAATTGGAAAACTGTCGACCTTCATCAAATCTGAACCCTTTGATAGTGGACATCGTCAACCTAACGCAGGAGTTAAATAGGAAGAACAAAACACTAAACATAGCCTGGATTAAAGGACATGCAGGCATCAAAGAAAACGAAATAGCATACTATATGGCAAAAAAAGCTATTGAAAGGGGTCAATTGATACCAAACTTTAAAGTACCTTGTAGTGATCTGTTTTATCACATAAGGGAAAAGATGAAAAAAAAACCCAAGAACCACAAATTCATTGGACGATGGCCGCGAAAGCCTTACACAGTATGTATGCTAGATTATCATATCATCTATCATTACCCACAAATTTAGAAATTATATTAAGTAGCAAAAACCATCATGTATATAGAATAATATATGATCATTGTCATCGATTAGGGCTAACTATATAGACTATAAGGGAGTTTGTAATATATATGTGTATACAGTGGTAGATATAAGAAAAAAAAATAGAAAAAAAACAAAAACAACAAAAAAAAAGAAAAGAAAGAAGAAGAAGAAAGAAAAAATCAAAACAGCCCATGCAAAATAAAATAAGACAAAAAGTAAAAAATCAATATAGCTCATGGATAAAAAGAAAAAAAACTAGACATTACTTATATACCCGAGAAAAGAAAAATAAAAGGAAATACATAATAATATGTGCGTATATATCAGTAATGTAAATTTATTTCTTATAAGAGTAGCTGTGTAGATGTATAATTAGGAAAAGTAAATATTGTCAATGTTGAGTTTCAGTTCCATAGTTCGTTGAAAATGATCTGGCCATTTGGTCTCCGACCAGAGCCATTAACAGAACAAAAAAAAATTTGCGGGGTTTGGTTGGAAGAATCGTCTAAATGTTTATCAAAATTATGAACAGAAGTTTCGTTGAATCGTTCGAAAGTTAACCGGGGGAAAGTGACGTTTTTAGAAATAGCATTGCAATTCAAAACAGTAGTGAAGAATTCACCATTTACGATTGAGCTAAGCAAACGGACTTTTTCAACTTCACAGGCGAGAAGAATCGCTTCGGTAGGTATTTCCTAAGTCTGACTTTTAACTTTATAACTTGTTCTATTCTGGATGATATGGAATCAGTGTTTTGAATGGTGAAACTTTCTTTGAAATTTAGAATTTTGGAATTATTTGGACTATTTCCATCACCTACTTTAAACAAAGGAAGTGTTTTAAAATTTGTAGTAAGTTGACGATTTTTCACGTCGATAACGCAGTCAGGATGTTCAAGAAAATCTGAACCTATTAATCCATCAAAGGATATGTCTAAATTGTGAATGTAAACTTTATGCGGATTATTGGGGGCAAAAGGAATTAAAACAGATTCATTGATAGGAATCCTTTCATTAGTTATACCTCTAATTTGAATATTTTCTAAAGCTCTATTGGTATAGTTTTGACAAGTATCGCGTTTAAAGATAGATAAACCTGCGCCACTATCTATTAGAATTTTGAAACGACCTGAAATATATTTGATATAATTTAAATTGTCTGGTCTAACGGAAAGAATCGGGGTTGCGTACACCACATTTGCAGGTGGGCTCTAGCTATTTAAGATCAGGGGCTTTCAACTGACATCGATGTAACACCATTGACAATCCTTTACTTTCCTGGCACATAGTAACTGACACGATCTTCCACCTGCTGCAGTTGTTCACGCTCACTTCCACTAAGTTCTCGCAGTTCGTCTCTCACGATTTCCTTGACATGATCTTTCACTTGGTGCAGCTGTTCCTCAAAGTTCTTTTGTGATGTCGCTACTCTCACTATTTGTATCTCTATTGTGCTAATACGTTGGTCTTGATCTTCTAATGCCTGGCTTACCGCTTGCTTCTGTTCCTCGAGCCTAGCCATCACAAGTTCCTGCCCACTCTTCAAACCTGCGACTGCCTCGTCTTGATGTTGCTTCAGCTTCTGTTCAAGGTCCACTTGGTGGTGCTTTAGCTTGTCTTCAAGGTTCACGACTACCTCGTTCTGGCCTCTTTTTCTTCACCAAAGAATCAAGCTGGACGTAACTTTCACCGTTTTACTTCACAACTCAATACAATATCTCTTAACCTTATCTCAACTAGAACTGAACTCAAATGAACTACCACGCTACCCGTGGCGCCTTATATACACTTCATCGAACCATCTAGAGAATTCGATGACATTCTAGAATCCATCCGTCATTCCCGAAAACTCTAGACGACTCGATGACGTTTACACTTCAAAGATCTAACCTAACACTTTGACTTTATATCATGCAATCAATACAATAAATACAATAAACACAATAAATACAATAAATACAATAAATACAATAAATACAATAAATACAATAAATACAATAAATACAATAAATACAATAAATACAATAAATACAATAAATACAATAAATACAATAAATACAATAAATACAATAAATACAATAAATACAATAAATACAATAAATACAATAAATACAATAAATACAATAAATACAATAAATACAATAAATACAATAAATACAATAAATACAATAAATACAATAAATACAATAAATACAGTAAATACAGTAAATAAAATAAATACAATAAATACAATAAATACAATAAATACAATAAATACAATAAATACAATAAATACAATAAATACAATAAATACAATAAATACAATAAATACAATAAATACAATAAATACAATAAATACAATAAATACAATAAATACAATAAATACAATAAATACAATAAATACAATAAATACAATAAATACAATAAATACAATAAATACAATAAATACAATAAATACAATAAATACAATAAACACAATAAACAATAAACAACATATAAAAGGGCTGGTTAGAGTTCGTGAAACACGTGAGTCATGCCTCTTACTCCATTGGCAAGATGTTTTAGGCTGTCACGGCCAGTCGCAACGGTTTTCACAACCATAAAATAAATATCGTATATAAATAAAGAGGATCAGTAAAGGTTGAAATAGATACACCTAAATAAGACAAAGTTGTTTCAGCTCACCACCAGCCTGCAATCCTACAGGACATAATACCTAGAGTAGACGTAAATCAGAGACCCAACGCCATATAAAGTCTATGTATACTATACGTTGTGAAACACTTTAAATATTGTAGCCAGACCACATTAGTTAATAATACAAACTCAAAAGGCAACATATTTGCAGATATTTGTATAAAAAGACTCAAAAATGCCTTGTTTAAATTTTGGTGTCTGAACTCTTCCTTTTCCCCAAAACAGTCTACGCCCGTAATCAATAAACAAAAACCATGACAACCCATCTCCACCCCCTGGCATGAACGCACAACGATATACAGGGTGAGTTTTTAGTACCGGCTCGGTCGATAACTCCACTACTGTAGAAGATAGCTGAAAAAACTGTATATAAAAATTGTAGCCGCGGATATGCTCCTTACTCAGAAAATATTTTGATTTATACAGGGTGATCCATAACTACGTGGTGATGCAAACATGCATTTTTTTAAATGAGACACCCTATATATTATTCCATATTCAAATTCTACTAATGATTTCCGTTCTTCCAATATAGGGTATTGTTCCATTATACAGGGTATTTCAAAAGTTATGACCATTTTTGTATCCAAATCACGGTCAAACGAGCGTACTGTATATCAAAAAGTAATGAATCAAAAATTACTTTTTTTACATGAGAAGATTAGAAATATCCTCTAGTTTTAAAATACGCTATAAAAAAATCCCGCGACGCATATTCGCATACAGGGTGATGTAGTATGCAAAATCTAGATTTTCTCTATTTTTTTAAATGTAACCCCCAATATTTTATTATACCAAAGAATTGCTTTTAATGTGCTCTTTCATCTTTGTATAGCACTTATTATGGCTGCATTCATTAGTTTCTGAGATATTTCGATTTTTCTACAAATTTTAAATATACGTTCTATTTGTTTAATAAAATTTATCTATTTTGAGAAAATACTACCAAATTTGGTTTTTGCTTAACAAACAACTAAAATATAAGGCGATAGTAATACCTGATCAAGTCAAAACACTGAACTAACGAGATAATATAGGTCAAAGTGTGCTGAGGAAACAATGTTATAGACGTCATGCATAATTATCAAGCAGATGTATCAGGTAGGCTATGAAATATGAAACGACACAGTCCAAATAAAACGATTCTTCAATCTTTCAAACGAATTAGTTTTAGAGTGCCTCCGTTCTGGACATTGCTATTCATAGTTGATATATTCTAGAGGCAAGTAGACGATTTCTCAAAGATTCTCCTAAATATCCTCAATGAAAAAATTAATTTTCAAAGCTGGTTTTTCACACAGTACGGAATTATTGAGTAGGTTATGAAAACTGTTAATTTTTCAAAGCCTACCTACCTACTACTACCTACTACTTGATAATTATGCAAGACGCCTACAAAATTGTTTCCTCAGCATACTTGACTTTATTATCTCGATGATTTAGGGTTTTGATTTCATCAAATGCTATCAAGAGGTTATAATTTATACTGTGTAAGGCTTTCGCGGCCATCGTCCAATGAAGTTGTGGTTCTTGGGTTTTTAGGCCGGCGTCGTTTAGCGTTAAAGCTTGACGTTTCGCCACTACGAGTGGATGGCATCTTCAGAAGCTATTTCACTTCGGCGACTTCCAAAATACTGACGGCTGGTGGATCTGCACCTATATTTATACCTGCTAATGGTGACGTGGCCCAACCAGGTAGCGTTGGTAGCCCCGCCCCTTCGCGATATGGTAGTGTCTTCAGCCATTGAAATACAGAAACATCATAACAATTTTAATAGGAAAGAAGAAACACAAAAAGTCAACCGGACATGGATACCCATCCTAAAGGACCTGAAGACACTACCATATGGCGAAGGGGCGGGGCTACCAACGCTACCTGGTTGGGCCACGTCACCATTAGCAGGTATAAATATAGGTGCAGATCCACCAGCCGTCAGTATTTTGGAAGTCGCCGAAGTGAAATAGCTTCTGAAGATGCCATCCACTCGTAGTGGCGAAACGTCAAGCTTTAACGCTAAACGACGCCGGCCTAAAAACCCAAGAACCACAACTTCATTGGACGATGGCCGCGAAAGCCTTACACAGTATATTTGCCGCCTCTATGGGGAGGAAGTTACGACATTATACCGTCAACTGGAACATCTACGGAAGAAGAAGGCACATTTCCTAGCCTCTTTGGCATTCTTGTCACGGTGCAGGGATGAAGGAGTGATACCCAAAGCTGTACACATAAGACCAATAATAAAATCTGAACAAGCCAGGAGAATATTCGAACGTACTGAACGAGCACTGCTAAGAGAACGAATTCATAATACCAGATCTATTCTAGACAGAATTGGGAAGAAACTGTTGAACATCCACTACCGGTTAAGCACAGAACTTCACAGAACCGACTGGGATAAGATCGACTCAATAACATTTAGAACCATGGAAAAAGAACGAGAGAAATACACAAACATCCAGAAGGAAAAGTTCGAGAGACTGGCAAGTAACAAGAAATCTACACCCGGACTGGACACCAAAAGAACAGTGGTCAACATAAGCAAACGTAACCTGACTGAAGATGAAATTTCTGTTTTGGCGAAAGGAGGCAACTTTGCAATTATACCAAAAGAAATACCAACTGAAGAGATTATTGCTAATCTGGAATCGGCTATACGATCATTACCTGAGGAAAAAGCACAAGAAATCCGGACAGAATCAGCAAGAATTATTAAAAAAGCAAAACCGCCAAAAAGTAATCTGAAAGCGAAGGAGTTAAAAGCATTAAGGGACATCAATAGGGACACAAATGTCACTGTTCTGCCTGCAGATAAAGGCAACGCCACAGTGGTGATGGACACCGAAGACTACAAAAATAAAATAAAAGCATTGCTAGATCCAGGCACCTACCGCACTCTAGCAAAAGACCCGACCAAGACCATATTGAGAAAAACTAAAACCATGGTGAAGAATTCAAGCCTTGACGAAGAAACCAAAAAGAAGGTTTGCAAAAGTGAAGCACTGACTCCTAGGCTTTATGGGTTACCAAAAATACACAAGCCCAACGTTCCACTTCGCCCGATAGTAAGCGCAATAGGTTCGCCTACATACGAATTAGCAAAACACTTAACTACATTATTGCAGCCATACGTGGGAAAAACCGACTCGTACATCAAGGACTCAGCCCATTTCATTACGAAAATCAAAGACGTACAGCTGGAAGAATCCGACATGCTGGTCAGCTTCGACGTGGTGTCATTATTCACAAAGGTGCCATTAAACGATGCAATAGAACACATCAAGAACATATTTCCGGAAGACATTACAAACCTTTTCAAGCACGTGTTAACGACAACCTACTTCGTCTGGGACGCCAACATGTACGAACAAATTGAAGGTGTAGCCATGGGAAGCCCTCTAAGCCCGGTGGTAGCGAACTTTGTAATGGAGAAGGTCGAACAGGCAGCCTTGAAGAGCGCTCAATACAAGCCCAAGATATGGCTCAGATACGTGGACGATACGTTTGTCATTTGGAATCACGGAAGAGAAAAGCTCGAAGAATTTCTAGAACACCTGAACAGCGTGCATGAAAACATCAAGTTCACCATGGAGGTAGAAGAAAACAAAAATCTCGCCTTTCTTGATGTTCTTCTAACAAGAAAAGGAGCTAGATTAGGGCACAAGGTATATAGAAAGCCAACTCATACTGACCGGTACTTGCATAAAGAATCAAACCACCACCCATCTCAGAAGTACGGAATTATTAGGACTTTGACAGAACGGGCTAGAAAAGTGTGCGAACCAGAAGAACTCGACACCGAACTGGAACATCTAAAGAATGCTCTTAAGGCAAATGGTTACACAGAAAAGGAAATAACAAGGACAATGAGAAGAAATAGGGCAAAACCAGAACCTAAACCGATAGCAAAAGCTTTTCTACCCTATGTGCCTGGAATAACAGACAGAATAGGAAAAATGTTACGAAAGGAAAATGTCAAGACCATCTACAAGCCCACAAGAAAGATACAGGAATATTTGAGAACGGTGAAAGATAAAAGAGACCCACTCACAACACCGGGGGTATATCGCATACCATGCACATGTGGGAGTGTATACATAGGAACAACGAAGCGATCTATAAACACAAGAATTGCAGAACATAAGGCTAGCTGTCGACTAGGCCATAGGGACAAATCAGCGGTAGCCGAACATGCGATTAAGGAGGGAAGTCACAGGATCAAGTTCGAAGAAACACAGGTTCTTGCCGCAACGTCTTCGTACCATGCCAGACTTCAAAGAGAAGCCATTGAAATACAGAAACATCATAACAATTTTAATAGGAAAGAAGAAACACAAAAAGTCAACCGGACATGGATACCCATCCTAAAGGACCTGAAGACACTACCATATCGCGAAGGGGCGGGGCTACCAACGCTACCTGGTTGGGCCACGTCACCATTAGCAGGTATAAATATAGGTGCAGATCCACCAGCCGTCAGTATTTTGGAAGTCGCCGAAGTGAAATAGCTTCTGAAGATGCCATCCACTCGTAGTGGCGAAACGTCAAGCTTTAACGCTAAACGACGCCGGCCTAAAAACCCAAGAACCACAACTTCATTGGTTATAATTTAGTTGTTCGTTAAACAAACAACAAATCAGATAGTACTTTCTCAAAGTAAATAAATTTCAGTACACAAATAGAGGCTATATTTTAAATTTACCGAAAAATCGAAATATCTCGGAAACTGATGGACGTAGGTACAACAAGTGCTATACAAAGATGAAAGAGCATATTAAAAGCAATTCTTTGGGATAATAAAATATTGGGGGTTACATTTGAAAAAAAGAGAAAATTTGGATTTTGCATTCTACATCACCCTGTATACGAATATGCGTCTCGGGCTTCTTTTATAGCCGATTTTAAAACTAGAGGATATTTTTAATCTTCCCATGTAAAAAAAAATAATTTTTGATTCATTAATTTTTGATATACAGTACGTTCATTTGTCCGCGATTTCGATATAAAAATGGTCATACCTTTTGAAACACCCTGTATAATGTAACAATGCCCTATATTGGAAGAACGGAAATCATTAGTAGAATCTGAATATGGAATAATATATAGGGTGTCTCATTTAAAAAAATGCATGTTTGCATCACCACGTAGTTATGGATCACCCTGTATAAATCCAAATATTTTCTGAGCAAGGAGCATATCCGTGGCTACAACTTTTATATACAACTTTTTTCGCTATCTTCTATAGTAGTGGAGTTATCGACCGAGCCGGTACTAAAAACTCACCCTGTATAGGTGAGGTCCTCGAGCCACATGTAGTGCCTCACGCCCAGGTAGTGGGAGATAACTTTGTGTTTATGCATGACAATGCGCTGCCCCATACGTCAGTAATAACAAGAGAATATCTGCACGCAGAGGGGGTCAGCGTCATGGAATGGCCAGCGATGTCTCCGGATATAAATCCAATCGAACATCTGTGGGATTAGTTGCAGCGTAGGCTGCGAAGGCACCAACCCGCAGCTCACACCATTCAACAACTACAAGAAGCATTATTCGCAGAGTGGGCAGCAATCCCCCCGGATACTATCAACAATTTAATTGGTAGCATGAGGCGGCGCTGCCAAGCTGTAATTGCAGCACGTGGTGGGAGAACACGCTATTGAATTTTGTAGTTACTTTATCTATTTTATTTTTGTTTCGATCTTTTTTTGTTTATTTCATAGGCTGCATAGCATGCATTATATTAGTCAATTTTAAGCTTGAATTTGTGTCTCCTTACAATTAGAATTTAATTATATACCATATTATAATAAAAAGAAATAAAATATTTAAGCCCAAAAACGCCTTATTCCGCCTCCTTTATACTGACCAATACCGACTGAAATGCGGCGCATTTAAATAGACGATGAAGAACATCTTTCTACCTCTAGAATAAGGCTTAGCCAAAATGTCATGCCAAGTTGAGCTATCAACATGACAAGACAAAGGATTACGCAATATACAAGTTGGTTCGTCTACGCTATATACTCGTTGTTCAGTCTGAGACCCAGACGGGGGACATAAGTGAGGCAGCTTTTTTGACTATGTTAAGACGTATCTCAGTTCCGAGACTTTGTAGATGAAAGTTTGGGCTGTTATGCACTATGAATTTCGAGTCTGCCTGAGATCCAGCAAAAAAGTAACAGTATTGTAAACTTCGTGCTGGAAGTTCTAGCGCATTGCTAAAATGGGCCCCCTCAATGTTTAACACTCGCGAGACTTGTCAAGTGGCTATCCTCAGTCAAAATAAAGATGAAAGCGTTGTAAACCTTTCCACCGAGAAGACGTGAAATGTAAAAATGGAGTGAAGAGAAAAGTTAAACGCTGATACAGAGATATTGGGCTAGACATCTAACATTGATCGTGTGTCAGTTTCAGCTATTTAGATAATTCAGGGGGATTCCAATGGTGCGCAACTATAGGGGAGTCGTGGTGACTCGTCAAGTTCACCCACTTCGGTGATGGTAAATATTTTTCACATCGAAATGTAAAGTGTCATCTCTTGCAATCCCTCTGTAACGGATAATGTCCCGTTCCACACACGCACGAAGCGAGATTTCTCCGTTAAAATTCAAAAATGCAGGGCTGCGGAGGTAGAGATGGGGCGGAGCCCTGGGTGATACATACGGCGCTACGATGGTACGAACAGTTGTAGGGAACTCCATACCATCTGAGCGTTACAAAAGAATAATGAAAGTGTCTCATAACTCAGTGAAATTGATGGTCAAACTCGTAGCAAAAATCATGCAACTTTTATTTTGGACACCTAGTAACTCTACTTGTCTTAGCGGCGGCACATTTTATGCGATCGCGGCGCAAACCACACTACTGTTTAGACAAAACTCGGGGCTATATTCACGTTTAAAACGTAATTTCATCCAGAACATACTGGTGGAGAAAAAAGCATCCAAAGAAGCGTTCCTTTAATTAAGTTGAACAGTTTATATTTCTGCGCTATGGACAAAGGCAGTAGCGAGATGCAAAAGAGCAAGGGACTCAAGGAGTTCAGACACCAAAATTTAAACAAGGCATTTTTGAGTCTTTTTATACAAATATCTGCAGGTATGTTGTCTTTTGAGTTTGTATTATTAACTAATGTGGTCTGGCTACAATATTTAAAGTGTTTCACAACGTACAGTATACATAGACTTTATATGGCGTTGGGTCTCCGATTTACGTCTACTCTTCGTTCCAAGAAGAAGAGGTGGTACCTTCCAAAGAAGCACAATTCGCAGAAATCTAGAAGGAGCTGAGAACTTTACGTGTTGGAGATGTAGGCAGAAGGGGCACCTTAGAGTAGGCTGCCGCATACAGGTAGATAAGATGCAGATGGATATAGAAAAAGCAGATGAATATGCAAGCAAAATGAAATCTATGCAAGGTACGATCAACTCAATGAAAGAGCAGTTTGACAAAGACACGAAGAATGTGCTGAAGAAGAACGAGGAAACTATAGCTAAGCTTCAAGGATAACATAGGGTAGCCATGAGGGAATGAATGAATAAGGACCAGAGGCTATCCAGCACGAAATGTGCCTGGTGCATAGGCCACACAATGGGCCTTTTTGCGCCTCTATCCGCGCTAGTTCCTAAGACCTGCCCTTTTGGCAAAGGCAAGTACATTCTTAGGTCCTATCCGTTTTATCTCTATTGGTTCCAAGGTTCTTGAGCCCAGCATAGTCTGCCTGTGATAACCCAGGGTTTCACAGCGACACAAGATGTGTGCCGAGGATTCTTCCTCTTCACCACACCACGTGCACTTTGGGTCGTTGACCACCTTCATCACGAACAAGTGACGCCTGAAGGTGTTGTGACCCGTTAATAGGCCTACTAGCAATCTCAAGCTACTCCTATCCAGAGAGAGACAAAATCGTCCTATTCTCTCTGCAGACCCTGCTGGTCGTTCCCGAGCTTGACGGAGATGACCAGAGATGTTGTTCCATCTCAGAGAGTGTTGATTCTGGATCCACTTTCCAGTTGTTTTCCTAATCAAGTTTGCAGATAGTCCTAAGGCTGATTCCGGGCCCACAAAACTGTTGCCGGATCCCATCCTAGCCAGATGATCTGCCATTTCGTTACCCTTTACCCTAGCGTGCCCAGGTACCCACATCAGTGATACCTTGTGTTTAGCTGAGATGTCGTCAAGAGCCCTCCTGCACTCCAGGACCAGTCCCGACGTTATTTTCCAAGCACTCAGTGCCTTGATGGCTGCCTGACTGTCAGAGCAGATAGTAGTCTGCCTCCTACTCCCGTCAATTTCCCGAATACGATTTACACAACCAAGCATCGCATAGACCTCAGCCTGGAATACTGTGGTGTGCCCCCCCCCCCCCCAAGAGGGAGTGAAACCCTTGTATGGGGTCCGTAGACTCCCGAGCCCGAGCCCTCTCTAGCGAGTGAACCGTCTGTGTACCAGACCTGCCCTCCTCCTTCCACGAGCTCTCTTTCCCTAGACTCCCACTCTTCCCTTGACGGAAACACCACCGTAAATTTGCGATTGATGCGATGCGTAGAAGAAACTATATCGCTCCTCGCCAACAAAATAGGACTATCCTCATGCAACTCTGCTAGAATCGTCGAATGTCGTTTGCCTGGATTCATAAAAGTCCAGCTACCCTGACTCCAGAGACGGAACCCAGTTTTTCTAGCTTCCCCTTGAATTACCAGATCCAGAAGGAGGAAGATTCAATAGTGTTTCAATGGCACTCAAAGGTGTTGTGCGCACTGCACTGGTTATACATGCCAAACGTTGAACATTATTAAGTTTAGCTCTTATTGCCTCCGTCTGTATACAGGTCCACCACACTATGGAGCCATATATTAATGACGGTCTGACTATTGTAGTATAGAGCCAGTGCACCACTTTTGGGCTCAGGCCCCAACTACTACCGACAGTTGTCTGCACGCCCATAATGAATTTCGAGCCTTGCTTACCTTATAATCCACGTGCTGCCTCCAAGTCAGCTTGTGATCCAGTATGACTCCTAGATACTTTACTGACTGAGACAATTCAAGTGTCGTTCTGAAAAAGATAGGCCTCACGAGGCCTTCCATCTTCCTTCTCCTAGTGAACATAACGAGCTCCGTCTTTTCAGCGTTCATGACAGATCTACCTCATTACACCACGTTTCCATTACCTCGGAGACTGTATTAATGAATCTACCCCTGACCACTATGCTCAAATTATCGGCATAGGCCTGCACGTAGACCCCTGTGTTACTTAGTCTCACAAGTAGGTCATTCACCACTAAGCACCATAGTAGAGGTGAAAGAACACCGCCTTGTGGGCAGCCTCGCGCCACTGCAACGCTATAGTTTATGTCATTAAGCGTTGCAGAAGCCAATCGGCACTCTAGAGTGGTAAGAATGCACTTCACTAGGATTGGAGCAATTCCATGTCTCTAGGGCGCGTCTTATCGAATTGGTAGTGGTACAGTTGAACGCACCCTCGATGTCAAGAAATGCTACCATAGCCACTTCCCGTTGATCTAATGTTTTCTCAAGCCTGCAAACCAAATGATGAAGTGCCAGCTCAGCTGATTTTCCCGCCTGGTATGCGAACTGATAGGCATGGATTTCGACCCTTTGTAAGGGCCCATCCCTGATATATCTATCAACCAACCTCTCCAGTGTTTTTAGTAAAAAAGACAAAAGGGTAATCGGTCTAAAGTCCTTCGGACGAGTATAGCTACCTCTGCCCGGCTTAGGAATAAAAACGACCCTTGAATGCAACTAGCTCTTTGGTGTGAAGCCAGTAGCCACATAGGCGCGAAATATCCTAACTATGTATGGTAGTACCAGATCCTGTCCATGTTGTAGCAAGCTCGAGATTATTATCTCGACAGTGAGACACAAGGTCCTCCATCTCTTTTGAAGGAGGAGGATCTCCTTAATTATACAGTAAGTACGCTGAGCATACCACTAAACTCCTTTCGATGCCTTGTTCTCTAAGGCGAATCACCACCGCAGCCATGTACCTAGTTGTAAAGTCCATTAGTTGCCATGCATTCATATTATTACATAGTACACACACTCTAGGCTTTGTCTCCGGAGCGCTACTAAAAATGGTATACCCTGGAATGTTAAGCCCGCTAATAATGCCATTCCTTATCCAGGGTTCCTGAATAAGAGCTATGTCATTGCGACCCCTAGTGATCGTCTGAGTAAGAACCCTAGAAGCTGCTATGCAATGCTGCAAATTAATTTGAATAAATGAAATGTAACTCACCATTTTTTTTTGGCAGTCCATTCTCGTCCGTCTGTAGCGAACCAACGTCTAGTGCCCCACGGTGGGGCCCCGTTCGTTGACGCTACCCTCGCTCTGACTGTGGCGTTCATCTGACTGCCACAGCATCCTGGCTCCCTCCAGTGCTGAGTCGGAGTCACTATCCAATAGTTGCCCCTCACTCACAGGTTGCCAACCTGAGCCTCCAGCCACGTCTGCGAGAACTCGTTCTCGCAAACAAAGATGGCCGCCCTCCTCGAGAAGTAACAGTCAGCAAACCTTAGAAAGGCCCCTTCAAGTGGGAGCCCGTCCATCAGTCCGCTCAGTGACTCCTGGATACTGAAGACTTGCGTCTCCACCAACTGAGCACTAGGGTAGTCCTCGGGAACGAATACCACCCTGTGCCCGGTTTGCGCCACTCTTGCGTAGCTAACGTGAGCGGGAGTGCGAGCTCTCTTCCGCGATGAGGCACCCTCCGGTGTCACACCCGCCGACCTCGGACGCTTCCCAGGAATGCTAGGCCCCGCCGATGCCGCAGCTACAACACCCGAAGGCGCCCTAGCCCGCACAGAAGCTGCAGTGCCCCCCGAAGCAGATGCCCCCGAAGACGCATCTCGACTTCCGGAGCCCTGCCCCTCCTGCGCCAGTCTTAGCCTCCGGGCCCGCTTCTTCTGCGCTCCCGTCCTACCCTTTCTCTTCAAATTCAAGGTCTCCACCCTCTTGGCGAGTTCCCTTGAAATATATCTCACTTGCTCTTCGCCAGTGAGGGTTCTATCGGGGTCCCCTGGTGAGAGGCCACCCGGCTGTTGTTCGGGGTCCCCTGATGGGGGCCCCCGGATTTGGATTTATTATTATTTACATTATTCATAGTAAATCCCATGAGTAAGGGGGAACTACATGGTCCGCACCCGCGGCGCCCCCTGCACGGGTGTAAGGCTCGCTACTCTGGGAGGTCGCCTGGTGTCCCAGAGGCTCCGCTAGCGACGGTGCACCCCCACCGCCACGCACCCTTTAGCACGGATCGCATGACAGATTGGGTTAGGTTCTTCAGTTATCCTAGAGGACGTTCGGTGCGATCTCCTAGGCATGGGTGCATTCACTTTTATCGTGAGTACACCCTCCCCCAGGAGCTGGCACCGATATTGGCGATGCTGTTGCCCATTGCCAGGGAGCCTTTCGGGGCTCTAGCCTAGATCCGCAGGGACTAGCTTCGTCATATCTGACGAAGACAGGGGCCACTACGAGACACCTGGGAGGGCGTGGACTATTGAGTTTGGAGCGTCTGCACAACAGAGTAGTACTGGCCACTGCCTGCTATGTTACGACGAGTACCGATCCCCTGATCCGCTTTGTGCGAGAGCACGAGATTGCGGGTAAAGGAGCCTATGTGTGTACATACCTACCACCCAATACGAAGCCCGGTATATTCCACAAGCTACCCGAAGCCCACCCTTTCTAATTGTGTTAGAGTGTATTTTACCGGGAACTACTCTTAACGATGTTCTTATCATGAGCAACCTGAGTAAGCTTGCTAAATTATACAGATTTGAAGATTTTCTCCAGGTTTTGCGAAGCCTGTGTACATCATACGTATGATACGAAGCCCGATGTATGAAAAAATATATTATACTGCTGATCCGAAGCCATGCAACGTTGCCAATGTTTCTCTGGCAGCGTGGAATTTGAAGTCCTGAAAATAAGCCTCCAAATAAGTATCTATCAAGTACACTTTCTGACTGTAAAAGTAAGTGATCAAGTGACAAAATTCCTGAGCTCCGGTCAAAGACAAGGTGTTAAAAGAAAGCCTTTAAAAAAGTATTTAACCTTCATGTACACTTCCTGGCTATATAATTAAATGAGCAACTGAAATTCCTGAGCTTCTGTCAATATACAGGGTGTTAAAAAAGCTGCCAATCCCCCACTTCTATATCAGATGGCCGGAGAAAAAATGTAAAAATTTGTAGGATCTCACTTGACAAGTTTAGTGGTTACTCTGACCCCTTGACGGTTACCTGAGTTTGTTAAATGGCACTTCCTTGACTACTAGGTCGCCACAACGTCTAAATGCAGCAAGGCACCCAACCTTGATGAAATAAGTTATACAGAAATACTGTCGACAGAAGTTTACAGAACCTTTCTAGCAACCGATGGAGAACTACTTGTCTTTCACCTTGACCTTGAAGGTCGATCGATTTAAATAATATATTGTTAGAACAGTTCAGTTAGCATGCTTCAGTTTGCATTGTACGAATCATAAAAAGAGGGCGTACGGACACCATGACCTATGGAGGAAACAACAATTTGCTCTATATCTTGAAAATTTGGGCATCATAAATAATATTGCAAGAGTCAACATTTTGCCTGCCCATTCTGTTCTGGTTGGTCTTGGGTAATAGCTTCTATATCATGTGTGTTATTGAGTCGTGACTATACAGAGCGTTACCTTATCTGCTATACAACCTTAATGCGTCCCTGTACATGAAATGCTGAATATGGCAACAAGGCTTAGAGAGAAAGACAACATATTCCATTGCCCGCTGGATGGCACCACTATTGGCATTTCAAGAGCTCTCTAGGGGCTCTAAAGTGAACTAGTTTCCTAACCTAACTTTTTTATATCCTTTGTTTACATTGTTTACAATGTTCTGTGTTTACCATCAACTATTATTTTAGCTTTTCGGTTAATTATTTTAGGCTTTAACACCTTATTATTTACTGTTACATATTGTATTTTTCAATACAGAAACCACCAACTACTCTGATCATCCTGAACATGGCGTCTAATAACGATTATTGTTGTGTACCACAGTGTAATTCTTGAGCCAAGAAATTTCCACAAATTGCTTGTGCTTGGTCTGGTAGGAAAAGCATTGTCCAGGATAAATATATGGCTAATCTTGTACTTGACATGCCTTGTGTCAAAGCAGCAGTTCCTAGACGTGATGTATTCCTAAATCCAAATGACCAAATGCGCAGAAATCTATATTTGAATACTTTGTTAAAAATTTACCAAACCTTGCTATTGCGACACAGGTGAGTATACGTGCTGGTAGTCAGCCTCATTTTAAGTAGTCAGGTAGTTATCCATAGAAAAGCATTAAAACATTAAACATTAAAATAGTTCATACAACTTTCAAATGTCTATTAACCATTTTACATTTAAAATATATATTTTAGGAAAGGATGTATCAAGAATCCATCTGAATTAGACACTAATACAACAACTATGCCTATGGAAAACATTGAAGATGAATATGGACATGATGTACGAAAAATCTGCAAGAGAAGCTTTTGTATCAAAGACAGGCCATATTATAGTAGACTGTGGTATGATAGAATCTGCAGGAAATAAATGGCTAGGCTTTTCACCAGATGGTGTGGTGTTAAATTTGAATAGGGAAGCAATAGCTTTATTGGAAATTAAATGCTTGTATTGAGGTAACTATCTTCATTATTATACTATAAGCGATTCCATCAAGCAAGTAATCTGTGTTCACAGGTAATGACTGGTTACCACCAATGTCATCCAAGCGAGTGAAACTATTCCTGGTTATAACTTGATGGCATCATGAACTAGCCCTTTGTATGTCATAACTTAGACATCTTCGTAACCAGTATTTACAATGGTTAGAAGCTTTTTCAAAACATCATAATTGTTATATTATTGTGTACTTTACTATTTCTATTTACTTTGTTTAAGTTGTGCTGATGTGTTTATGCTGTTTGTCGTTTATAGGTTTTTAATTAGATGTAAATTTAATAAATAGGGAAGAAGGAAGGTCTACACATTTTGTTAGAGCAGTTTCAAATATATCAAATTACATTGCTAAAGCGTCAATTGTAGTTTTAAACTGTTGTCCGATGTTATATTCAAAGAAAACATTCAAATGCAAAATACAGATCAGCTGACTGAAGACAAATGACAATCTGAACCCATACTTCGCTTCTTACATCCAAGCCTTTACGGAAACTGTGATTGGGTTAACCCGATCAGTTCGATCACTGATCCTGGCGTTCGGAAAGTGATCTGGGATCGGTCAGAAATAGGGTAGTTCACTGTTGTACAGTAAGTGATTGCGATCAGATGATTCAGATCAGTAGCTGCTTTACTTTACCATCTATTTTTTGTTGTTAAACCAACTTTTTCGTTGTTCGATGTCCGTTAAATTCATGGAATTATAAATGCCACTTTACAGCTGTTTGACATATAACTGATCTATCTGGATCCAGATCAGTGTTTCCGTAAAGGCCTTATGTTTATCAAGAAATAGGGTGATTTGAAGGTTAACCAAGGGAATAACCACAACAACTACTGTTTGATCGCTTGGAATCGCTTTATGATCTGTAACCTTGCTAATATGTCACTTTACAGTTTTAAGCTTCTGTGTTTATTTTTTCACGTCTTGCATACTTTAGTCTAAGTATTTTTATTATTTAGGATGTAGAGTGCAGCCATTTAAATATTTGTTTACAAAATGGAAATGTTCAAAAAAAGCCTACAAGAGTTCACAAACTTATGGTTTTTTCTACAAGCTGTGTTGTATCATCCTCTCTAGCAACTTGTGGCTCCGTAAATAAATGTTACACTATTGGGATTATACTTCATTTACCATCTCTCTAAGCAGCTCATGGTTAAGTGTGAGAACAGTTTGTAGCTTAAGTTTGCCATGGATTTGCTGTCATCTCCATCAGATGTATATCTGTTTCTTAAGGGCGCGTTCTGCGGATCGAATAACTGGTTTCAAGGACAGTGTGAAAACGACAAAACCAATTGTTGTGAAATTTTAGTATGATAAATAAGACACTACCTTCTATTTGATGTGGTAATATCATATAAAACACATTTTTTTAAAAAAAGTTATTTTTTGCAAAATTTTATAAATGCTTTTGTACACATTTATATCTATTTCAAACAATGTACGATATTACACAGATGATATATGAATTTGATTTTTGCTGGTAATTTTGGTATTTTTTGAGTTCTCCTTGAAATACCCAAAAAAACACAACGGCTGTGATTTTATGCAACCAATACAACAATGTCACCAGGCCATGTGTTCAGCATTTTCCCGGTAGGGGCGGGCCTGTTTCTGGTAATTTAGTTTTTCGATATTGGCTATTCTGCCTGATTGTATTCGGTCACTGTGTTGACAACTAACCTAATATTTGTCGTGGTTGTTCAATGTTCATTGTTTATTTGTACACAAAATTTCTGAAAATAATGGTCTTATAAAAATTACACTTTAGGTGCATCGCATGTAGTGTCACATAGTATGTTGTGTGAATATTTAATGGATTTACAAAAGCTAATAATTATGTGTTCTAATCATTTTTTTTTACTTCTGTGTCATAATTTAAATTGCTATAACCAAAAAACTATCTGGATGTGATGTATAGGTAAAAGAAACTTATCGCAATAAAATTTTAAATCTAGGTTGAGCTTTTTATTATTTCACTGTGCTAAACATGTTCTATTCAACCGAAATAGTACGAAATTGCGTTCTTATTAACTATCACTATTGAAGGCTGTTCAGTGGCCTTTTTAAAATTCTTAATTCTTTCTCTCTATTGATGTCAAAATGTACCTTTCAGCCCCAGGGGCTTGTGTGTATTCAATATTCAACATCGTTAGGGTTTTTGAAGTGTCAAAATGTACCTTTCAACCCCAGGGACTTGTGTGTATTCAATATTCAACATCGTTAGGGTTTTTGAAGTGTTCGATAACTTATTTCCAAATAAAGTCCCACCTAGCGTACTGTCTTTGAACAGGAGTGACTAAAGACTAAATTACATGAGGACAGTTTTGGAATCTTAAAAGTGTAGTAACATTTTTAAATATGTTTTCATCTAACAATTCAGAAAATAAACCCTTAGCTTGTTAAAAATAAAATTATAACAATTCCAATGACAATAATGGAATCTAACTTTGAAGATCAAGACTTTTTTACCCAATACAATATGAATCTAGATTGAGATTATATGCACCCTCTATGTTGTGAACAGAAAATGTCATCATTAAGAAAATCTGATTATTGCTGAAGCAATTGAAAATTTTCTCCAATCTAAACAAAGGTGTGTACGTTTCATACACCTAAAGTCAGTTGTATATATTTTGTGTCAAATATTTGAATGTTGTTTTAAGTTTGTCAGGAGAAAAGTAATTTTCTATAATAATCTTGACAGAAAATGAATAAACACTATAAAAAGTATGAGGATTAGTAACATCCTTAAAATTTCTTTGTGAAACTCAAAATAATGACAATCTTCAAATTAGGAAACATCAGTATTTTTCATTATTAAATCATAAAACAATCTGTGGAATAAGATTTCTTGTAGAGGATAAGTAACAAGAAAGACATAATATTTGTACTAATTCAGTTTATTACATAATATACATGCTATAGTATCCAATACCATAGAATTTTCCATCATCGTCTCCTCCTCTCGCTTTTAGCCCACTCTGAAATCAATTTAGTTAGTTAGTTCAAAGTGCTTCCTTATCAACAATAAATGGTCTCAGTAGCTTACTTATTATAAACAACATTTCAAAATACATGTTATTACCTATGCCGGTTAGAAACATACATTCATCTATTATTTGCTCGTCTTTTTTGGCCTCCTGGCTAGTCTGTGTTAGACTGTTTATTAAACCATTTCCTACTACTCCTACTACTACTTCTTTTGATTGTCTAGCCAAGCACTCTTGTAGGCTTTCTGTTACAGCATGCTGTATTTACTTCTACCCCTTGTCAACATTTTCCTCCTCTCGCTTTTCGCCCACTCTGAAATCAACAATGTTTCTAAGTAGCTTTCTTATTATAAACCCAGATCAAAATACATATTTTCACCTTTCAAATAGCAGTCTAGAAACACATATTCATCTACTATTATGTGCTCTTCTTTTGAATTGATCTCCTGGCTAGTCTGTATTGAACAAATTCCTACACTACTTCTTTTTGATTGTATGTACCAAGGACTCTTGCAAATCCATTCTAAAATCAACAATAAATGGTCTAAGTAGCTTACTTATTATAAACAACATTTCAAAACACATGTTATTACCTATGCTGGTTAGAAACATATATTCATCTATTATTTGCTCGTCTTGTTGTTTGGCCTCCTGGCTAGTCTGTGTTAGACTGTTTATTAAACCATTTCCTACTACTCCTACTACTACTTCTTTTGATTGTCTATCCAAGCACTCTTGTAGGCTTTCTGTTACAGCATGCTGTATTTACTTCTACCCCTTGTCAACATTTTCCTCCTCTCGCTTTTCGCCCACTCTGAAATCAACAATGTTTCTAAGTAGCTTTCTTATTATAAACCCAGATCAAAATACATATTTTCACCTTTCAAATAGCAGTCTAGAAACACATATTCATCTACTATTATTTGCTCCTCTTCTATTGAATTGATCTCCTGGTTAGTCTATATTGAACAAATTCCTACACTACTTCTTTTTGATTGTATGTACCAAGGACTCTTGCAAATCCATTCTAAAATCAACAACAAATGGTCTAAGTAGCTTACTTATTATAAACAACATTTCAAAATACATGTTATTACCTATGCTGGTTAGAAACATATATTCATCTATTATTTGCTCGTCCTGTTGTTTGGCCTCCTGGCTAGTCTGTGTTGGACTGTTTATTAAAGCATAGGGTCGACAATATCTGAAGAAAGTTTATCAGCATCACTCTAAAAAATTATTGGATTAATAAACTATGAACTGGAATAATAAACAATAATACTAACAAACCATTTTGGGCCACTTCTATGGCATGCTTCTATGATGTCTATGCTATCTTGTATATCTTTAGTCTTAGAACTAACATATCCCATATTATGTTTGATTATCCATTATCCAGTCTTGGTTATCTCTGCAGGCTGCCCTAAAAATTGAATTTCTGTAAAACATTGACCTCTTACTACAAAAAATAGTCTTGGAGATAACTAAATCTTATATGATCAACTAGTCATACTTTTAACGAAGGTACTTACCCAGTATAAAGTGAGCAAATTCTAGTATTTTGCAAGAATGGTTTATGCCATCGACGATAAATAATAATGCTCATTTCCTCGCTTCGAAGATATCACCCAACATTTTTAATGTTGATAAACCAACTTTTCGTCCTGATCCTTTAAAGCTGCTGGAATTTTGAAAAAGCCGACCTTATTCTTTTCTGGGCTTTCTAAACAACTTGCTAGTATAGAAAAAGTTCGCCACGATTGAAATATTGGAAAAATGATTGGGAAACAGATTATAATGATTATATTATATTACGATTTTCTAGGTTATAGTATCGGTGTTCATGTGTCATTCTCTAAAACATCCAAATGATAGAGATGCGGATTTCCCATCTGCTTTTGTTCTCGATACTTTGTATTTGATGACTGATATATAATAGAACATAAAGCTAAACGGAGGTAGAACTTCAGTATTCTGATAGTTATTTCGCATAATTATTCGTAGAGTGCTAAATTCTGAAGTCATAAACGTTTAGCCTACTCTTCTAAGGTCATCGATCTAAGGCTATCGAAGTTCGATAGCAAATAAGAATTACGTCCCATCATTACTTTCTAAAATCCTTTCATCGCCAAAATACTCGCAATAGCCAAAATAATAAAACTGAAATTACTAATGTATGCTAATCCGACCCGGTGCCGACCGGATGCAATGTCGCCCATGCAATTTTTCGATATGAATTACTTTTGGACGTGCTGACCTATCGACATGGCTTACTGTGACGAAATTTAATACCCAAATAGACATCCCAGCGACATCTTATTTTTACTGTGAACTATTAGTTTAACTAATGACAATTGGGGGACCGAATGCGACCTTAATAAAGGCATTTATTATTATTATGTTCAAATCACAAACCACATTTTTGAATACTCATAAAATTATAACATTGTATTTTAGGTATCACAAAGGCAATTGAAGATTGCTTTCAAGAGTGAAATTTTATTTTAAATGAAAATGGAAGGTACTCTTTGAAGAAGAAGCACAAGTATTATGGACAAGTGCAGCTAGGCATGGCCGTACTAAATTTAAGCAAATGTTATGTGTGTTTATATGCAAGCTATGATGGTAGCTGTGAAATTATAACTGTTTACTTTGACTATGATTTTACAAAAACAATGTTAATGAAAATCGAAAGAAACTATTTTTCTGAAATATTATATATGTGACCAAAAAATAGATGGCTAATTTCTTAGTCTACAATAGCATTGTTTCATTTTCAAACCAGAAATTATAAATGTGTATAAGAATAATACTGAATAAAAACGTTTTGAGAATAAAAAAAATGTATTTACATAAACATACAATATAGTAGTCAAAAAAAATTAAAAAACAATTCATCAGAGTAACTTAATTATAAACTAATTCAAATGTGCTCATAAAAATCTTTCGTCAGATAATATAGGGGTTATGCTACAGATAATTAAAAATATTCCATCAATTTTTGAAACTGTTGACCATTGCAACCTTCCACTAATAATTTAAAAAAAATTTAATCTCTGATTGGAGATCTTTCAATGTGCACTTGAGCTGCAGCAATCTCTTTATTAGCTGTAGCTTTTTGGGTTTTGAAAATGGGGGGTCTTATTAAGCCAATTCTATACATTACACATAAATCATCAATAAGATAACCTTTATCTACCATAATTGAATCTCTAGTAAGAGATAAGTTTTTGATAAAATCACTTTTTTCAAAAATCAATTTGATGCCCTACCACCATAAGACCTACTAATAAAAGTGATTATACCCCCAGGAGATACACCAGTCTTGAATTTAATTGTTGTAGATTTTTTATATTGTGAATAAAATTTTACTCTATAACATAGGCAGCTTGGTCTTTGCATAAATATTTCTAGGCAATCCAAAACAGCTCCACAATTTTTAAAACATCTTGGCGAGTTTTCTACTGAAGGAAAATAAATGAAATGAAGAACCTGACAGTTAGAAAATCAAAAAATATGTTTTGCACAGCAGACCCGATATATTGAATAATGCACCCAAACTCCAAAGTAACATAACTAGAGTCCAATTTTAATTTTGTCATTGTAAGAAGAACTCTTTCTCTCACATTGAGACGATGTGTCCTTAAATCAATTATACAAGATTCCTTTATCATATTCACAACACAATCAAGTATTTGAAAGTTATTAATGCCTGTAAAACTTTTTGAGGCAGCATTTGTTTTCAGCAAATCACTCAATGTATTAATTCTATCAGTATTAACTTGCACTTCTGAATCTTGCACTTTTCTGCTTTGTAAAAATATCTGGTGTAGACCTTAGTAATTGCACAAAGTTTGCTGCAGCTTGAACATTTACTTCAAAATCACATTCTTGAGGATCTTCATTTTTGCTTGTGCATGGACCTCTATCTCTCCTTTTATATCTATCAGTTCGATCAGATGAGGTTTTGGTTTTGGAAAACCCACTATACTAACAGGAAGCTTTTGTGAAGGTTTAAAATTCGGCCTCTCTGCGTGGTTAAACCTACAATAAAAGATACAATACATATTCCTTCATTATTTAGAGAGAAAAAATATTAATCTATATGGATTTTTCAAATCACTGACAGTAATCTCAGTCAGTTATTACCTTTGTTAAAATGAAGAGAGCACACTTTCATAGATTTGGACACCTGTTTGCCAATTTTTAGTTTCAAGATCGAAGCTTTTCTTTGGTCCATTAAATACTTCCCCATTTCATTTTCTATATAAACTTGCCTAACATTTGCCTCAGAAAATCTATGAAAGGT
Organism: Callosobruchus maculatus; assembly: GCA_951848785.1. Taxonomy (NCBI): domain Eukaryota; kingdom Metazoa; phylum Arthropoda; class Insecta; order Coleoptera; family Chrysomelidae; genus Callosobruchus; species Callosobruchus maculatus. Next base: position 1,939,182 of record CATOUR010000085.1, on the reverse strand, counting down.
TAATTTTCTTTCAGTATCTTTCTTGGCCAAAGAATTACACTGTGGTACACAACAATAATCGTTATTAGACGCCATGTTCAGGATGATCAGAATGGTTGGTAGTTTCTGTATTGAAAAATACAATATGTAACAGTAAATAATAAGGAGTAAAGCCTAAAATAATTAACCGAAAAGCTAAAATAATAGTTGATGGTAAATACAGAACATTGTAAACAAAGGAAAAGGATATAAAATTTATAAAAAGTTAGGTTAGGATGTTAGGAAATAATCTGTCAGAAACAGTTCCCTAGAGAGCTCTTGAAATGCCAATAGTGGTGCCATCCAGCGGGCAATGGAATATGTTGTCTTTCTCTCTAAGCCTTGTTGCCATATTCAGCATTTCATGTACAGGGACGCATTAAGGTTGTATAGCAGTAAAGGTAACGCTCTGTATACTGTTATGCCAAGTGATTAGATTGCCGTACCTGATTTTTTTGTTTTAAGGAAAGATCGTTTAAGTCGTGGGGGACCTTAGGATTTATCTGAAAAAATTCTTGTCCTTTGATTCGATCCTTCTTTATTTTGAAGATGCACATGTTAGGGTGTCTTTGTGAGTAAACGTATCTATTACTGTACTAATTGGTGGAATCTACAGGCCTCCTTTGTTCAGTGACCAAAACCTCTTAGATTATACTGATGACATAAGGTCGTTTATTACCCCTCAGTGGGATAATATTATGATATTCGGCGATTTAAATTTTGACCAATCATACGATAATGAACTAAGTCGTAGTTTTATTTCACAACAGATGCTTGCACGTATTACTCAAATGTCACATACAATTATTGACTTGAAAGCCTCTTCGCAGTATCAACTGTTTATTAACAACCAAAATACACTTACACTCTATTCCAGCGTAAAAATATACACCTCCACCAAAGTCTGTCACAACATCTCCCTACCACACGGCGAATCAGACTGCCGCGCATCAAATACGTGCGGTAGGTAGGTATAGTACAGCCCAGAGATATACCATTTGTTTACAAAGTGAAGATCTCCGCAAAAAGTTCCGACAGAGAAAGGGAACGGGGTCGGACTGGGCATTCGAATTCGTTGGAGTGGGCAACAACGAAAATGTTCATTCCATCCAATAAAGTGCTCATACATCAGTTGGTTGAACAAGATGTTTGAAACTTTATTATCTGTTAATAAATATATGGTAGAGACATTTCAATATAACCGTATAAACCATATGGTAAATTATTCCTTTCTACACTCAATTTTAACGTTCGATTCGTTGTTTTAGTTGTCCCCAAATTAATTCTATAGGACTGAAAATGCAAAAATAGGGAGGCAACCTCAAGACATCATGACCATACTTTTTAGCTATGCTTTCTATGACATATTGTTTCTCAAACTGTCCAGACTTCCAATAATTCAGTTTTTTTTGTAAGCTTCTTCAGAGTACAAATCCTGTTTTATGAGAAAATCTTGTATTTCCACCTTCGATAACGTTGAATTCGGAATTTTGTACCCTTGTCTGGAGTGATAGCTTGCGTTGTCCATTACGATGACGCTAAATGGCTTTAAATTGGGAATAAGAGTATACTCAAACCATTGCTCAAATATTCCCGAGTCCATGTTTTTGTGGTAGTCTATATTGCAGTCTACAATTTTCTTTCCGCATAATTTGAGTGCGTTTTCGACCTAGCCGTCAGATGATCCGCAGTGTAAGATAACTATACGGGATCCTTTATTTGGTGGAACGCCTTTTAGCTAACACTTCTTTGTACCGTCGGTCCATCCCTTTTTAGCGGTATCCTGGGTATCATACCAGGTCTCGTCGAGGTAGTACACTGACCTCCCCTCGTTCCGGTATTGCTCTATCTTATGCAAGTAATCGTGCCGCCATCCCACAATCCTTGCACTTTCCATTATAGCCATTCATTTGTTCACAGTTCTGTACCTAAACCCAATCTTCCTAATCCGTTGCTGCAATGTACTCCTCGGATACTGTTACCCTATTCTAGCCAATTGTCTTTGAACGGATTCGATTGTGGGTAGTTCATTAATTTTGTACTTTTCGTACACAATATTCCTCAATAATTTTGTGATCGTGGGATCTAGTTCTTTTGAAACACCTACGCTTCCTCTTTTGTGGCCCCTTTCTCAAAATTTCACATACTGTTGGATATAGAACGTGTGTTAGAATTGACGTATTTTTGATCATATTCCCCTTATTTTCATTCTCCGGATCCTTCGTTAGTTCATTATCATTTAGTACTATTTGTTTTGCATCTGCGCTAAGATGTGACCTTTTGTGAGGTTTTAATTGGTCTACCTCCACCTCCCTCTGTTCAAATTCATTATCAGTGTCCGTATTATAGTCACTACTTTCACCACCGTAATGACAAACCGCCGACGTAGCTTCACTGCTGCAGGGTAATTCACATCGCTGTGAAATCCCATTATCTTCCCAAGGCCGAAACATACTCTAGCTGTCGCACTTCCGAAAAAAACGTCCGATTCAGACAGAAAAGCAGATTGGCATTGCTATCAATAACGGTAGCAATACCTACCTAAACAATTTGACTAAGTCCGGTCCTCTTCATCGATGAAGTCGCTAATAATCCTGGAATGTGTCGGTCTTATCATAGTTCAGTCAAAATATACATAGTGAACGTCATCCGTCAGATTTACGTTCAAATACAACTTAGTGTTTCATTTTCATCATTCTAAAAGGTTACGTTTTGTTGGAAAATTGGTTAAAAGCACATTCCATGAATTGGTTACGAGTACGAAAGTAAAATAATGGTAACCATTGAATATTATCAAAACTGTATCTATTCCAAATGATGAACTGTACTAATAGATGGTATGCAGTTTTTATATAGCGCAAAACGTACACAAATGGTATATCTCTGGGCTGTACTTTACTGCCAACGCGAGTCGCCTCGTCCACCCGGCAATCCGGGCAACCCGTTCTACACCACCTGCGTCTTTTAAATAAATCTTTTACAATCGCTTACAGTCGATCACTGCTACCCGGTTCTACGTCTTCGTGAACCTGAAATTTCAAAATCTGATTTTTAACCCAATCTTACAAAATATATCATCTAATGAATTGATACTGAGCTTTAGTCCTCAGAAAAGTGCATTATCTGAGAACCAGCAGCTTCCCTCTTTCTTTTCATAACCTCTCTCAGGTCAGGAGTGCCGTTCGAAGAAATCCACCTCTTACAATACCGTACTCCGGCCACCTGAGTAGCAAATAGCTCCCGAGGATCATTTTCCTCTCGGTCAACGTCTACCATTGTAACGATAAAATTGTTCATAGCAACCAGCAGCTCAATTGGTTCGCATGAGACAAGGGTATGTGAGTGCGTGCGTGTGTGCGTGAGTCTAGCTAGCCGCCAAGAAATGAAAAATATGACAACAATGGTTTAATAAAGATTTATTTCAGTATATATGAATGCAGTACATTCTATCTATTTTTTTTAAAACAATTACTCATCTTCGGAGGGAAGTCCAGGGAGTAGTCCTCGTGGTGCCCTTCCGAAGAGAAGGAGGTGCTCCAAAGAAGGTTGGCTTCTTCAGAAGGAGTTCTGGTGGTGTCACCCCGAAAAAATGTTCATGATGGTGGCATGGAAGAGGTGTGGTGTTCTTCCAAAGAAGTGTGGTTTTCCTTGGTGGCACCCCGAAAAAAGGTGGTTTTCATTGGTGGCACCCCGAAAAAGTGGTCTTGATGGTGGCACCCCGAAAAAAAGGGTGGTTTTCCTGTGAATGAGTTACGGCTGGTATTAGCACCTTGTGTAGAACTTCACAGGACTTCACGATCTGTTTCTAAGTATGGATCTTCATGCGTTCTTACATTTTGATAAATTGCATTCATATACTTCAGAAACAAATCTATGAAGTAGCATGGGCATATTAAAAAGCCAAAAAGCAGATAACCTTCAAATGTTCACATGGTAAAGGTTAAAAAAAAATAGATATATACAAGAGCGAATAGATAGAACAATAGTTAAAAAAAAGTCATAAATGTCACAGTTCTACCGGATCTTTTCAGATATATAGTGATAAATAAAAAAAATGTATAAAAATGTATGTTCAAAAATTTACAACCTTTTCCTCAGGCCTCGTAAAATAAAATTACAAAAATGTCCAACAGATCTTTTCGTTGCGTTCTCAATTAGCAAATCTGAGTGCTAGGTATTTTTATGTAAGGAATGTCATAAAAAAAATGTGAAACATTAAATACACACAAGATAAGGCATCGTAACATAAACATATATGGCTAGAAACAAAGAATAATATTCAGCGACTCTTTTGTTAGATAATTGATAAATAGGCAGTATATGATTGACTTGATATTTAAAGATTAAAATGTTCGCCATCACATGTTCATGGAAAAAAAATGTATGAATCAGAAAAATCACATTCCTACACATAGCTGTAAAATAAAAAGCAAAAGCACTAAAAATATGCGAAACCATAGCAATCAAATCGTTATGATTTTGTATTGGGGATATGAATCCCTTACCTTGGCTATCACATAATGGCACAGACACAAAAATTATCTTAGACATAGCTACTCTATATGTCTTTACTGTTTGCGTTCAGAAAGCAAAAGGAATAAATCATTATATTTCATCCAGAAGCTAACGTCGGTAGAGAGAGAGCATACCCCCCACTCATTAGATTTTCCCAAAATTCGGCGCACTTGCGCAGTGTGTATAATAAAGTAATATTTTCAGCTGAAGGAAGTAGAGATGGGAAAAAGGTAGAGGTGAGAAGCAAAATAGTTATAAAAATGTACTAGTATAATGAGGAAGCAGTTGCTAAAAATGGAAGTGGTAAACTATTTGTTTATGGTAGCCAAGTAAATAATATAAAAATAATTTTGAAAACGGGTGAACCGTTACACCAGATGAGCATTATATTGCCTCTGAGGAACGTTTTCCTCTTGGACAACATTTGTCTCATGTGCAACGTATTGCTCTCGAGGAACATTTTCCGCCTGGACAACGTTTATCTCACGAGCAACGTATTGCTCTCGAGGAACGTTTTCCTCTTGGACAACATTTGTCTCATGAGCAACGTATTGCTCTAGCTAGAGGAACATTTTCCTCCTGGACAACGTTTATCTCACGAGCAACGTATTGCTCTCGAGGAACGTTTTCCTCTTGGACAACGTTTGTCTCATGAGCAACGTGTTGCTCTCGAGGACCGTTTTCCTCCTGGACAACGTTTATCTCATGAGCAACGTATTGCTCTCGAGGAACGTTTTCCTCTTGGACAACGTCTGTCTCATGAGCAACGTATTGCTCTTGAGGGACGTTCTTCTCTTCTGACATGTCTGAGTCTGAGTCAAGCTGAATGCCAAAAGACTTGAGTCGATCAATCGCTACAATGCCGCGATATTTCGTTTGACTTCGTTCTGATCCAGGCAGATCTTCCACGATATACCTATCCTTATCTAACACGGCTGTGATTATGAATGGCCCCGCATATTTTGGCAAAACCTTCCAACTCTGGCCGTCGTTCGAAGAAACATTTTTTTCATCATCACTTGTTGGCCTACTTCATACTTCACATCGCCCAACCTCTTAGAGTATCTCTGCTTTTGTTTGCGTTGACATATATCTATGCACTTCTTTGCTTGTTCTCTTCGATCATATACGGTATCATTGCATTCTGGATTTCCAACTTCCACTGCTAGGAATGAATCATTCGCCGGACGATATCCATGGGGACTCTTTCTAGTAGTTTTGTTAACCGTAGAATTTATATTAAATTTTATTCTTGCTAGGCCGAGATCCCACTTGTGATTAATGCTCTATTGTACCTTTCTACTTGGCCATTACTTTGCGGAGTAGCTGTTGCATTTTGTACAAGCTTAACGTTTAATCTTGTAGTATATTCCTTAAAAGCCCTACTGGAACAGCATGTGCCTTGATCACAAATAATTCGCTTAGGCGTCCCAAACACTTCTATAATACTATCTACAAAGATTATTAGGGGTCCAACTTTTGTACTAGCCACCGCTCTGGCAAACAAATATTTGGTAAATGCATCCACGGCAACTATCACATAAGAATTACCTTTGGAGCTTTTAACAAAAGGTCCAAGGTGGTCAATATGGATAGTATCCATAGGAATGGGAATCTTCTCTATTGGATGTAGTAATCCTAGTCGTTTTCCCAAAGGTTCCTTATTGTATGCACATGCTAAGCAGCATCGTATGTGCCTGTCTATATATTTTTGCATCTGTGGAAACCAGTAGTTTTGCGATATTGCCGACAAGGTGCAAAATGTCCAGCAGAATCATGATAGTAACCTGTGACGGCCCTTCTAGCATTTCTAGGCACTACCCATCTAGGACCATCCTTCGTAATTTTGAAGATACGATTATTCTTCAGCGTATATTCCTTGTGAATATTCTGACTTTCCTTGTCCGTCGGACGTTCCAAAAGGACTTGGTAGAGAAACTTGCAACGATCATCTGTTAGCTGAGCACATAGAACCCAATCGGCTTCACTTATGTTTACACTCAGCAAATTTACATTGGCTTCCGACTCATCGTTTCCTTCCACTGGGTTCCTGCTGAGCGCATCGACATGCGCCATCCTGGAACCTGGGCGATATTCAACGGTGAAATTGAATTCCAGGGTGATTATCCACCATCGAGCAATTCTGGGAACCAGGTCTTTCTTAGTAAATGTATTCCGAATGGAATTGCATTTCGTTACCACATTGAATTCGATTCCTAGAAGATAAACTCGAAACCGTTGCATCGAATTGACTACTGCTAGAGTTTCTAACTCGTAGGAGTAATAATGCTGCTCTTCTTTACTCGTTTGGCGACTGAAATACTGGACAGGTTTGAACCTACCATCACTCTGTTCCTGTAATAAGATTCCTCCTATACCTGTAACGGTTCACCCGTTTTCAAAATTATTTTTATATTATTTACTTGGCTACCATATACAAATAGTTTACAACTTCCATTTTTAGCTACTGCTTCATCATTATACTAGTACATTTTTATAACTATTTTGCTTCTCACCCCTACCTTTTTCCCATCTCTACTTTCTTTCAGATGGAACGATTTTTATATTACACCGCCTGCGCATATCTAATGAGTGGGGATATGCTCTTGCTCTCCACCAAGGTTACCTTTTATGTCGAAACACATACCTCCTTCCTTTTGCTTTTTGAACTCAAACAGTTAACAGCTAATGTAATTATGTCTCTCTAAGACAATCTTTTGTGTCTGTGCCATTATGTCTTAATCAAGGTAATCATAACGATTAAATTGCTAAGGTTTCCCACATTTTCATTGCTTCTGCATATCTATCTTATCTTATCTTGTGTAGGAATGTGATTTTTCTGATTTATACATTTCTTTTCATGAACATGTGATGGCGAACATTTTAATCCTTAAATATCAAGTCAATCATACACTGTATATTTATTAATTACCTAACAAAAGATTCGCTGAACACTACTCTTTGTTTCTAGCCATATATTTTTGTGTTAAGATGCCTTATCTTGTGTGTATTTAACGTTTCACATTTTTTTTATGACATTCCTTACGTAAAAATACCTAGCACTCAGATTTGCTAATTGAGAACGCAATGAAAAGATCTTTTGGACATTTTTGTAATTTTGTTTTACAAGGCCTGAGGAAAAAGTAAAGTAAATTTTTGAACATACTTTGTACATTTATTTTATTTATCACTACATATCTGAAAAGATCCGGTAGGACTAAAAGTACAAAGCATTTAAGAATCTTTTTTTTAACTATTGTTCCATCTATTCGCTCTTGTATATATCTATATATTTTTTTAATCTATACCATGTGAACATTTGAAAGTTATCTGCTTTTTGGCTTTTTATTCCCCCATGCTACTTCATAGATTTGTTTCTGAATTATATGAATGCAATTTATCAAAATGTATAATAAGAACGCATGAAGATCCATACTTCAGAAATAGATCGTGAAGTCCTGTGAAGTTCTCCACAAGGTGCTAATACCAGCCATAACTCTTTCACAGGAGAACCACCCTTTTTGGTCGGGGTGCCACCATGAAGACCTGACTCTTTTTGTCCGGGTGTCACCATGAAGACCTAACCTTTTTGGTCGGGGTGCCACCATGAAGACCTGACTCTTTTTGTCCGGGTGCCACCATGAAGACCTAACTTTTTTGTCGGGGTGCCACCATGAAGAACACCTTTTGTCGGGGTGCCACCACCAAAGCCACCTTCTCTTTCTCGGGGTGCCAAAATGAAGAAAACTTTTCTTTGGGGGCACCACACCTTTGGGGCACCACCTGAACTCCTGAAAAAGCCAGCCTTCTCTGGAGCACCACCTTCCTTTCGGAAGGGCACTACCATCAGGACTTCCCTCCGAGATAAGTTCTTGTTTTAAAAAAAAAATAAAATAAAATGTACTGCATTCATATATATACTAAAATAAATCTTTATTAAACCATTGTTGTCCTAGTTTTCATTTCTTGGCGGCTAGCGAGACTCACACATTTACGCACACACGCACGCACCTACATACCCTAGCCTCATGCAAACCGATCGAGCTGCTGGTTGCTATGTGGAATAAAGGTGTTGGCTGGTCGTTCATGACCAGGCAACGTTTTTATTGTTACAAATTGGCGCTGCCAACGTGTGGCCAGACATGGGTATGTCTGGTGTTATGCGGTTGTGAGTCTTGCAGCTGTCTTGAAGTGAAAATTGGACAACTTTTTCAAAATTCCATTTCGGCTCATTGACTCAAAATTCCATTTAATAATTTTTTTTTGGATGCAGTACTTTCATTTGGCATATATATTTTATTATTTAATTTTCTTTAACTATTATCAGCTTATTTTTTTTGTAGTTCTCAGAGTGATTGTTGTTCCAAATTTTCTATTTTCAAAATTTTTTTTCTATTGAGGTATATTTGAAATTATTTAAATTTTTCTATTGGTTTTTGTCTATTAGTGCATTTCATTTGTGACTGAGATTTTATTCCCCAATGCATTATTTTTGTACTGTCTTGAGACATTTCGCGTATGCGTTAATTTATAAATCTGAGCGTATGTTGTAAATGCTTCTCTAAGATATCTGGCGTTTGGATATTATTCACAGGTCATAAACACATACCTACAGTTTTTTGTATGGTTTGCTCTTTTTTTGTAGCTATACATTTTGTGTGGTATTTGGACAACAATTCACTACATTTTTCTTTGGTAATTTGTTATTTAGGTACATTCATTTAGTAACTCATTTGTAGTTGAAAACTTTTATAAGCTGACTTTAGTTTTTTGTTACTTATAGAAGGGTGGTTATATATGTGCAATTATATACTTGCATATATATTTAATTTTCTTGGTTAACACATACATTGAGGCACACACACATATAAAATATATTGATATTTAAAAAAAAAAGTAATTTTTTTTGATTTTTCGTTAAGCAAATACTAGTCCTTGATTTTTTTTGTTATGATTGTTTTCATTCTGGAGTTTATCTATATATAGTTGTTTTATCTGGCAAATATTTTTGATATTAGTTAGAGCATTTTAGTCTCTGTTTTGTTTTGATTGAAGGACTGATAAGGGCAGTCATATTTGTTGAGGCCAGATAAATAATTTTAATTCTTTATGTATCACTCCAGAATATTAGTTTCTTTTTCGAGAACATACATGCTCAAGTAGTTTTTTTTGGTGAACTGTTTAATATTTTTAGTTTTTTATCTTGTTGGGTTTTGACTTGTCCTTTTTCTACTTAACCTCACTTAAACGCAACAGTGCCTCTCACTAAACTAAATGTTAATGACTTGATGTCAAGTGAGTTGGCATATGAAATAAAAATTAGAGGCTTGGAAGTTCCTAGCACTATGGATGATAAACGAAAAGTTTTGCGTGGTCTGCTATCACAAGAGCAGCACGGTAGAAGTTTTTCTGAAACTTCAGTTTTAATTCCTTTTGATGAGGATAAAGATGATATCATACTCTCTTTCAATAAACTCGAAGATATGATATCTCAATTTTCTAGTGGCTATGATTCAAGTGAACATCGCAGGATTTGTACTCGATTGTTGCACTTAGCAAATAGAATTGATCGACTTGCTCCTTCTTCTGATGAGGAAGTGACACAAAAGTCTAGGTTCAAAACACAGCTTGTGATTGCGGAATCAAATCTTTTGGCCAAGCTCGAGCCTCCCACAGGACATTCATCACCAGTTCCCGTGCCTGCCACTGTTAATCCGACACAACCTGTTACTACTGTAGCAGCTTCTTTGCCTCCCTCGGCAATGAATCCTCAGCCTTATTCTCCTGTTAGTTTTTCTCAGCAGAAGAAAATTCCTATTTTTAAATGGGGGATTAGGAAGTTCAATGGCAAAACATCTGTCATTGAGTTTCTTGAATTGATTCAGTCTCTTATGGCTTCTCGAGGTTGTAATGAGATGGATCTATATGCTGCTGCAGGTGACCTTTTTGAAGGCATAGCGTGGACTTGGTGGCATAATGGTTCTGTTAGGGGTGCTTTTCATGATTGGGGTGATTTGGTGCGTCAATTAAAGGATGCTTTCCTTAGAGACAACTACGACATCAACTTGATTGATGAAATTCGTAGACGCAAACAAGGTCAGCGTGAACCTGTCATAACTTTTATTGCTTTTATGGAGTCTCAGTTCAATAGACTCACCAGCAACCCATTCACTGAAAAGGACATGGTTAACATCATTCGTAGAAACTTGTTGCCCGATTATGTTAAGTCACTAGCACTTCATGATATCTTGACGTTTGCCCAATTAACTTCATATTGTAGGAAGTTAGAGGATTCCTTTCTGACATATCAGCCTGTCAGTAGATACGATTATAATAGTCCTAACAATGATACATCTTCCCCTGTTCCTAGAAAACCAGTAGTTTGCTGGAATTGCGAAAAACTTGGGCATTCCTCACAGCAATGTAGATCTCCCCGTATTAGGTTTTGTTATGAATGTGGCATGAGAAATGTCACAAAATCAACTTGTCCCTCTTATTCAAAAAACGTACAGAGACAGGAAGTTCCCGCTTTGGCTCCTGGGCCTTCCCATGTCCAGAACAAGGGAGTCACCTTTTCAGATCCCAATACGAAGGGCAAAGCCACTCCAGGGTTGATGATCAAATCACAGAAGTAGATAATGCTAGGGATTTTCATGTTGATACACCTGACTTAGATTTTAGTAGAGATTTTTCAGACATAGATACTAGGGAACCACAAGTGACTTCCAATATCAAAGTTAAAAATTCTGTTGAACCGTTATTTGTGAGTAAGAACAATGATAATCGTCCATATCTTTCAATTTGTATAGACAATGAAAATGTTACAGCTTTGCTTGATAGTGGCAGCAATGCTAATATTCTTGGGTCATCTGGACTATATTTATTAAGAAAATTGAATCTTAACATTGATTATAACACAGCTTTACAACTGACTACAGCTGATGGTCAGATTCAAAATACTTTAGGTTATGTTTACTTTCCGATCACTTTTAATGGTGAAGATCATAAGATTAAAGTTTTAATTGTCCCAAGCATTTCACATAAGCTGATTCTGGGAATGGAATTTATTTTGCAGTTTAAGCTAAATATAAATTTTGGAAACTTCAGTTATGACACTTGTGCTGTAAATTTTATTCAAGGGATGGATCAACTGTCTGATAAGCAAAAGGAACAGCTGTCAGAAGTTATTGAACTTTACAAAGATATTGCTCCCTCTGATAGCATTGGCTGCACTCACTTATATACTCATCATATTGATACAGGTGATGCCAAGCCTATCAGACAGAGACAGTGTCCTCTTCCATACATGATGGAAAAGGCTCTTCACAAAGAGATTGATGAAATGCTTGCGATGGGCATTATTGAGCCTTGCCAGAGTGCATGGAATTCACCTTTGTGGCTTGTGAGCAAGAAAGATGGCTCCTACAGAGTCTGTTTTGATGGTAGGAAGCTAAATTCTGTCACTGTACCAGATGCTTATCCACCACCTTTGATAGAGACGATAATAACTAGAGTCAGGGATGCAAAATATCTATCATCAATAGATCTAAAATCTGCGTTCTTCCAAATTCCATTGGACGAGGAATCAAAACTAAAAACAGCTTTTTCAGTCCGTGGAAAGGGAATGTATTGTTTTCGCAGACTCCCTTTTGGTTTATCAAATAGCTCAAGTGCCATGTGTCGCTTGTTAGACATGGTTATTGGTCCTGATCTTGAACCTTATGTATTTTACTATCTAGATGACATCATCGTAGTAAGTGCTGACTTTTCCACGCATCTTAAAGTTCTTAAAGAAGTGTACATACGTTTGAAAAATGCAAACTTAACAGTAAATTTTGATAAATGCCACTTTGCTCGTTCATCTCTTACGTTCTTAGGCTATATTGTTGATGAGAAGGGTCTTAGAACTAATCCTGAAAAAGTATCAGCCCTTTTATCCTACCCTACACCACGGAATACAACCGAAATTCGCAGATTGATTGGCATGTTCGGTTATTATCGTCGTTTTCTCAAAGACTTCAGTACAATAGCTTCTCCAATTACAGATCTATTAAAGAACCGAAAGAAAGGTCAGTCTGTCGCTTGGACACCCGAAGCTGCTGAGGCTTTTGAGAAGATCAAAGGCTTGCTGACTACTGCTCCCATTCTTGCTAGTCCAGACTTCACTAAGCCCTTTTCCATTGTCTGTGACGCTTCGGATTCTGGAGTTGGTGGTGTACTTTTCCAGGAGGAACATGGTTTAGAACATCCCATAGCGTACTTTAGTAAGACTCTCAACACGGCCCAAAGAAAATATTCCACCACAGAAAAGGAACTGCTTGCAGTTTTGCTAAGTATAGAACATTTTCGCTGTTATGTTGAACATACAAAATTTAATGTTATTTCTGACCATTCATCTTTGCAATGGATTCAAGGTCTTAAAAATCCTTCACCTAGATTATCTAGATGGTTATATCGCCTTTCACCATATAACTTTAAAATTATCCATCGCAAAGGCAAAGAAATTCCTGTTGCCGATGCTTTGTCTAGAGTACATGAAGATATAGATGTTTCAATATTAAATTTAAATGAGTTAACTCCAGATAAGTGGTATCGAAAAATGATTAGCAAAGTCAGTAACAATCCGGATTTATATCCATCGTTTAAAGTAGAAAATAATGTTCTTTACAAACATATTTTCTCTGACAATCCTCTTTCAGAGACATATACAGATTGGAAAATAGTTGTACCAACACCTAATAGGTCAAAACTTTTAAAATTGTATCATGATGATTCCACTTCAGGTCATTTAGGAGTATTCAAAACGCTATCTAGGTTATCAGCTCTATATTATTGGCCAAAAATGAAACAGTCAGTTAGAATATATGTGAATTCATGCAAAATTTGTGCTCAATGTAAACCAGGTAATTTACCCCAAGCTGGTTTAATGGGAAAATACAGAGATATCAAATTTCCATTTCAAATGATATCTGCTGATCTTTTAGGACCATACCCTCGTTCTAAAAAAGGTAATAGATTTCTTCTTGTAGTTTGTGACTGGTTTACAAAACTTGTTTTAGTACATCCTATGCCTAAAGCCACATCAACTTCCATAGTTAAATTTCTAGAAAATCAAGTATTTCTCATTTTTGGAGTTCCACAGATCATTGTAGTTGATAATGGACCTCAATTTATCTCTAAAGAATTTAAAGCTCTTGCTAGCTCTTATAATGTACAGAAAATCTGGTATAATGCAAGGTACACTCCTCAAGTTAACCCTTGTGAAAGAGTGAATAGGACTATTGTCACTGCAATTAGATCGTACATAAAAAGTTCTCACAATACCTGGGATCAGTCTATTCATCAAATAGCCCAGGCAATTAGATTAGCAAAGCATGAAGTTACAGGATATTCACCTAGCTATTTAAACTTTTATCGAAATGTGCCAGTTGATGGATCATTTTATGGAATCATTGCTGATGATGCTAAGAATGACGTTAATATCAGCCAAAATGTTTTAGATCCAAATTTAGTACAAAAGATACCTGAGATTTATTCTAAAGTTCAAGACCGAATGCGACGTTCTTATGAAGTCAACAAAAATCGTTATAACTTGCGAATGAGAGATCTTAGATTCAAAGTTGGTGATAGAGTTTTGAAACGTAATTTCATTCTTTCAAAAGCTGCTGATAATTTCTGTGTGAAGTTAAGTCCAAAGTTTATCCCCTGTATTGTTTATAGAGTAAAATCACCATTAGTTTATACATTGAAAGATTTGGATGGTAACATTATAGGAGATTTTCATGTCAAAGATCTTAAACCTGACAGTTTAGTTTAGATAATAATGATACTTATATGGGTAAGAATTCAAGTTCTGATTCAGATGGTGATTGAGACTAGTTCCGAAAGTGATCAACACTATTCTTTGTTCTTGTTATGTAACGATTGACAATTCTGATTATAATTCCTGTTACAAAATTTCATGCGCCCTGCTGTACTGGGCGAAGATGCGAGACGTCTGAAAGGAAAATGCGCTGTTATTCTCCCTTCAATCGTCAGTGTCAAAGAAAGAATTAGCCAGCGCCCCTTAAAAATTCTAGGCGGCAGTAAGAGTCGGCCAATAGACCACTTAGGACATTTAACATCGTCTTCAACCTTTTGAACTACGCTAGTCCAAAGATTCTATTGTGACAATTATAGTTTAACATCGATTTCCAAATTCTGATCAAATTTAAATTTAACCGTACTGAACATTTGTGAGCACATTCTTAAATTTTTACTGATATTTTTGATAGTTCTTAAAACTTTGATTAATCAATTTAATTTGTAGTATAAATTTATTGCATTCCGTAGTATACTGTAACATGTTTTCAGAAATATTATTTGTTATGGTATTTTTTTTCCAAATTTTGTGTTATAGAGACTGATGTAAGTCCTATGACGTTTCTTGGATCGAGAGCGCTTTTCTTGTATGCATTTTCTGTTCACTTGTCTGTCGTAATATGCATACTTATAAATCTGGCGTATTTCGGGCAGCTCTTGAAACCTCTGGCGTAGAAGAAACACTTTTGATATGGTACATTGTAATCTACTTTGTTTGTTGGTAGATTTCTGAAATCCTATGTTCATTTATGCCATGTCATGTCATTTCAACTTTATGTAAATTTTTAAATTTTTACTTATGAATAAGATCATCCCTGATTGTTGCTGTCCTCTTTAGTTATCCTGGTATGCGTTTCTATAAATCTGCAGCGTACTTGAAATAGCTTTTGTAGGTTTGCGATTTTCATGTGTGATTTGTACTTGTTCAATGTTCATTATAGTAGATTTCTTATGACTTTAAAATCACTTTAAGATTTACGGCTTTAAAAAAAATTTCACTTAGCTCTCATGAACGAAATTGCCCCTGATTGTCTCTATCCTCTTAGTTATCCTGGTATGCGTTTCTATAAATCTGCAGCGTACTTGGAATGACTTTTGTAGGCCTGAGATTTTCATGTTTAGTTTCTTTCATATGATCTGTTTATCACAGTTTAGTTTTTTTAAATCGCTTTGAATTTATAACTTTACAGTTTTCACTTTGCACTCATAACTTGATATGAGTTTGTTACAATTTTATTAACCTGATATTTGATAGATTAAAATCTTGCAATTCTTGCAATTTTGCATCTAATCTTCGTTTTTTATTAGGACTTGATAATTTTTAATCGACTTAGATCCTTGTGCTTACATGCTCACAAATAGTTCAAGCTTTTGATTGTTGTTGTATTTGCTTATGCAATCTTTAATAGTTTTTCCTGATTAGATCTTAAACTTATACTGATGTTTAAATTTTTTTTTAATCAATTTATTAATGAACATTAGATTTGTGGTAGTTATTTCACTTAAATAATTTTGCCTATTTTAAATTGTCACATGATGTATGAATTTTTCCTTGGATGTACTTTTCTGAATTTAATATGATGTATAAATTTTCCCTGAATTGATTTTTGAATTTGATGTTGTTAAGCCTTTGTGAATTTATTCTTTTGAATCTAATATGACACAACACTTCTCTGAATTTACTTTGTTGCTTATCATTTGAAAAATTTCATGTAGGTAATTGACTTTGAAATGATATCACTCAAGTACTTAAGATGTTTGATTGCTTTTTTTTCTTTGTAGTCTTATTTTAGACTGCTGGCGCCCAACATTTTTTTTGGTTGATCACTGAATCATAATGCTCTTTATCGAATCAGAACACTACTGGATTATAGTAAGATCTTTTATCGAATCAGAACATCACTGGATTGCAAATTTTGTTTATTGAATCAGAACATTACTGAATTATAGTTAGTACTTAGAAAATATTTTGATTAAAATTTAAATTTATTTTGGGTTTTCATAGAAGCACTTATGGTGTTACAATTTTTTTTATTTCGTATTTCATAAATAGAAATAGTTTGGCCCTATACTTATCCTTTAGATATCTGAATTTTCTCTTAAGTCTGTTCAGTGGAATATTTTACATTCTTTTGTTGTGAATATTAAGGGTATCCCAGTTTCTTTTGAGTACTTACGGTTGCATTTTTTATAGGCAACAACCTTGTAGTTATTTTAGAGGCCGTTTCAATGGTACGTGTTGGCGAGTGTCAATACGACAATCTTCATTGATCTGGACCTGGAAGGATAGTTGTGGGGGGTGACAAAGGGTAGTCAAAATTCTCTGAGGAGACTTGACACACACCTGATGTCACTACTGCAATATATCTGAGCTCCTTCTTCAGGTCGTATGCGGCAGAGCGCCAGCAGCATTATTGAAATGCTAACCCATTCACTGAGTCGCCTGGAGGCAAGCTTCACTTGTCCTCTTTTCAGTCTAGTGACTACTATAAGCTCACTCTTGCTGTTGCAGGCAGCAAGTAAAAGTGTGTTCTTTTTCCTTTTTTCCTGCCCTAGAGTCTTCATGACTTGGCTCACTTGTTGTGGGGGCGTGGTAGCTTCTGCAGTCCTCAGCTGACAGACGACTGGTGGATGTAGGAAGATTCTACGGCGCAGTTTTAAGATCCGTCAGCGAAACGAATCTCCCTAGCCAGTTGGGTACTCTGGATGCTGCTGCATCCTTTGCACCTCGTGTAGCCGAGTCTTGAAACTCTTTGTCTTTTGTCAAAGTCTTGACGAGTTTTTTTTAGGTCTTAAGTACATTAGGGTTTGATAGGTTGCGTACATTTGTTTTTTTTTACTTCACAATTTATTACCTTCATTGTGTAGTACATATTCAGTGCAGCTTCACTGTACTTTTAAGCGAGTTGGTGCTATAACCATCCCTCTTGTTTGGTAGACTTGAGGCTATCTCTTTTTCTTCCCATTTCTCTTCCAACATTTTTGTTTTCTACCTGCGTCTTCTTGCTCTTTCATGCACCTTGATAGACTTTGTAGGTTGTAGATTACTACAAATTCTTGAGATTTGCATGGGGAAGCACGAAAACATAATCTGACTTTGTTATCAGGACAGATGGTTGATTTTGATCCCTCAGTGATAACTTTAATTTTACTCTCTTTTAAAAAAAAAATTCTCGAATGCTTCTCAAATTTTTTTTTCGTTAAGTGGGCCGAGTGTAACGGTTCACCCGTTTTCAAAATTATTTTTATATTATTTACTTGGCTACCATATACAAATAGTTTACAACTTCCATTTTTAGCTACTGCTTCATCATTATACTAGTACATTTTTATAACTATTTTGCTTCTCACCCCTACCTTTTTCCCATCTCTACTTTCTTTCAGATGGAACGATTTTTATATTACACCGCCTGCGCATATCTAATGAGTGGGGATATGCTCTTGCTCTCCACCAAGGTTAGCTTTTATGTCGAAACACATACCTCCTTCCTTTTGCTTTTTGAACTCAAACAGTTAACAGCTAATGTAATTATGTCTCTCTAAGACAATCTTTTGTGTCTGTGCCATTATGTCTTAATCAAGGTAATCATAACGATTTAATTGCTAAGGTTTCCCACATTTTCATTGCTTCTGCATATTTATCTTATCTTATCTTGTGTAGGAATGTGATTTTTCTGATTTATACATTTCTTTTCATGAACATGTGATGGCGAACATTTTAATCCTTAAATATCAAGTCAATCATACACTGTATATTGATTAATTACCTAACAAAAGATTCGCTGAACACTACTCTTTGTTTCTAGCCATATATTTTTGTGTTAAGATGCCTTATCTTGTGTGTATTTAATGTTTCACATTTTTTTTTATGACATTCCTTACGAAAAAATACCTAGCACTCAGATTTGCTAATTGAGAACGCAATGAAAAGATCTTTTGGACATTTTTGTAATTTTGCTTTACAAGGCGTGAGGAAAAAGTTTGTAAATTTTTGAACATACTTTGTACATTTATTTTATTTATCACTACATATCTGAAAAGATCCGGTAGGACTAAAAGTACAAAGCATTTAAGAATCTTTTTTTTAACTATTGTTCCATCTATTCGCTCTTGTATATATCTATATATTTTTTTAATCTATACCATGTGAACATTTGAAAGTTATCTGCTTTTTGGCTTTTTATTCCCCCATGCTACTTCATAGATTTGTTTCTGAAGTATATGAATGCAATTTATCAAAATGTAAGAACGCATGAAGATCCATACTTCAGGAACAGATCGTGAAGTCCTGTGAAGTTCTCCACAAGGTGCTAATACCAGCCATAACTCTTTCACAGGAGAACCACCCTTTTTGGTCGGGGTGCCACCATGAAGACCTGACTCTTTTTGTCCGGGTGTCACCATGAAGACCTAACCTTTTTGGTCGGGGTGCCACCATGAAGACCTGACTCTTTTTGTCCGAGTGCCACCATGAAGACCTAACTTTTTTGTCGGGGTGCCACCATGAAGAACACCTTTTGTCGGGGTGCCACCACCAAAGCCACCTTCTTTTTCTCGGGGTGCCAAAATGAAGAAAACTTTTCTTTGGGGACACCACACCTTTGGGGCACCAACCGAACTCCTGAAAAAGCCAGCCTTCTCTGGAGCACCACCTTCCTTTCGGAAGGGCACTACCATCAGGACTTCCCTCCGAGATAAGTTCTTGTTTAAAAAAAAAAATAAAATGTACTGCATTCATATATATACTAAAATAAATCTTTATTAAACCATTGTTGTCCTAGTTTTCATTTCTTGGCGGCTAACGAGACTCACACATTCACGCACACACGCACGCACCTACATACCCTAGTCTCATGCAAACCGATCGAGCTGCTGGTTGCTATGTGTAATAAAGGTGCTGGCTGGTCGTTCATGACCAGGCAACGTTTTTATTGTTACATACCCAACTTTGAAGCGTCTGTATGGAGCTCGGTCTAGAGTTCTGGATTGTAAATAGCGAAAACTGGTCTGGTGCATAAAATTTCTTTGAGTTGTTGAAGTGCCTTAACTTGTTCTTCTTCCCAAAGAAAGGTTTGGTTCTTCTTCATGAGCATTGTTAAAGGTCGTGCAATACAAGCAAAGTTTTTGACATACTTACGGAAATAGCTAGCTAGTCCAAAAAATTGCCTAACTTCGTGCACACTTTTAGGAACAGGGAACTTTTCCACTGCAATTATTTTGGCTTTACCAGGCCTTACACCCTCGGAAGATATCTCATGACCTAAATATTCGATCTTTGTTGGAAAAAATAACATTTTGCCAATCTCAAAGTTAGCCCCGCACTCGAGAATACGCTACAAATTTCTTCTAACGCTTCAAACCCAGCTTCCAGTGTAGGTGATGGAATAGGGATATCATCCATGTAAGCCAAAGCTGTAGTAAATCGTAAAGACCCAAGAATCATATTTATACAGCGCTGAAAAACTGCTGGTGCATTTGCTAAACCAAACGGCATCCTGAGATATTCACAGTGCCCGTCAGGCGTAATAAAAGCCGTTTTGTCGACCGAATCCTTTGCCATCGGTATCTGATGATATCCAGAAGCCATATCAAGTGACGTAAAATATTGACAACCTCTTAGACGTTCTAAATGGTCATCAATTCTAGGTAAAAGATAGCAGTCTTTTACAGTTTTCGCATTCAATGCCCTATAATCTACGCACATGCGCATTTCTCCAGTTTTCTTTTTGATTAATAAGATAGGACTAGCGTATGGTGTTATCTAATAGATCATCACTATTTCGCGCACTTTATTTCTTTCACTTAGACAGACGATACGGCCTATATGTTATAGGTTTTGTATCTGATAATACAATTGACATTTCACATTTATTGGTGAAGCCTAATTCACTTAGATTTTCAGCAAAACAGTCGCGGTATTTATTCAAAAGATTTACCAGACGCTGACGTTCAGGTTGTCCTAAGCTCTCGTCAAAATTCGAATTGCACAATAAAATCGGTTTGATAGTATACTATTAATTTTTAAAACACTTACCGACTTTCTAGCCAGATCGTCTTCAGGCTGACAAGGCGTTCCTCTTGCTATCGTTTCTTGCGACTTAAACTTCAACATGATGTTCGACGCGTCTAGAACTGGTAGAAGACCACTGCTACTCGAGGTGACACATCTTGGTAGTATATACTCATGTGCAGGTGCACATTTAACTTGAAAATCAACATCAGGTCACCATTAAATTCTTGGTCCGTGGTAAATTGGATATGGCCTATGTGATTTGGTGGTATAGTCACGTCATGAGAAACGATCATTTTTATTTTACTAGGCAGTAGTTAGTCAATTTCAGGTAACTGAAGAATATCGGAATTGAAAATTCGTACTTGGTCACCCTTTATAACCAACGCAACGTTTGCCTGGTTAATAAAAGGTTGACCAATTATTACGGACACGTCCTGTAGTTCGTCTGCAAAAATAAGTTCTTCGACATTTGCTTTAACCAAGTCGACTTCCATAGATATAACGGTTTTACCAATAGTCTTGGCCTTTCCACCGGCATAACCATTTATCTGGATATTACAGTTATCTCATTTGAGTCCAAAACGTTTAGCATCTCTTTGTCTTAATGTAACCACTCCACACCCGGTATCAACCATCCCTTCACACAAAAAGTTGTTTACCTTGCAGCGAACGAAATAGCACTTCTTAAAATGTTGTTCATTTTTCGTGTTCAATGGCATAACATTTCTTGATGTCCCTGGCTGAGGCACTTTGCTGCTCCAAGTAAAGCTTGTTTCAGTATGACCTATCCTC
The DNA here is from genome assembly GCA_951848785.1 of Callosobruchus maculatus. NCBI lineage: Eukaryota > Metazoa > Arthropoda > Insecta > Coleoptera > Chrysomelidae > Callosobruchus > Callosobruchus maculatus. Next base: position 1,917,983 of record CATOUR010000085.1, on the reverse strand, counting down.
CTACACTTTTTACACTCCAGTTTTGGCTTAGAACATTATTTGGAAATATGCCCCAGTTGCCCACAGTTAAAACACTTGATCCGCTGTTTTTTGTTTTTCCCTGAGATCCCATAATTACTTGGTGGAAATTTATAGTTTTTAAATTTGTCCATGGTTGCAAACGTTTTGCCACCATGTTCTTTATTTGGTACCCGCGGATGTTCCACAGGCCCCAAACTTATATAAAAATTCCCGATATAGATCTTCAGGCTCGTTGTATCCTCCCGCCTTGGCTCCATTCTGTACTGATGTATCGTAAATGCCATCAATTAGCATAGCTACTGCGTTTTTACCTGTGATTTCCCACGATCTGAAATAATATTCGGTCCAACTTTCTTCTGATAACTTTTTCCTAGCAACCATTTTCTTAAGAGTGGAGGGAAAATCTCTATGTTCCGGAAAAGCATCCGCCAACATTTGCTTCCACTCTTCCCATGAGTGCTTATATGAATTTAAACTATTATACCATGATTTTGCTAAGCCCGAAAGTTTTGATTGCATATGATAAATTTTGGTTTTTTCATTCCAGCAATTTATCTGAGCTAGCTGGTCAATTTTGTCAACCCAAATTTTACAGCTTAAATTGGGTAAACCCGGACTGAACTCTGGAATACAGTCTGACTTAATGGAAATGCGGGTATTCTGAGCATTATTTTGATCCAGCATGTCGTTAACAAGTTGTTCGAGATGTTCTATTTTTTTATTCGCACTTTCCAGTTCCTTAGAAGTATTTCTGCTTGTTTTTCTGGACGTGCGAGGGGATGAATCTGCAACATTGACGATTGGAGCCGTCCTCTCAGGCGAGGGAGTCGAAGTATGAGTAGATTGGTTTTTATGTCTCCGCTTAGAATTAGATTTTCTGCTCGACGAAGACGAGTCACTAGAAGAACTACTCGAAGAAGACGAAGAACTACTGTGCCGGCGAGCCCTTTTCCTCATTTTAACTTAGTCTCTAGGCTTAACTTATCTAATTCTATTTCTATCAATATGCCTTAACAGTCGACTCAACGCTTAGAAAAACACTCAACTCATTCACACAATTTCAGACACAAAAAAGAACACAGCTCAGTCAAAGCAACAAAGAACAATAGGGTTTTTTTCACCCACGAATCACTTCGTATTGAGCGCTTTCATCCCACCGCTGCACTGAAAGCCTCTTCGAAGTATCAACCGTTTATTAACACCAAAATACACTTACACTCTATTCCAGCGTAAAAATATACACCTCCACCAAAGTCTGTCACAACATCTCCCTACCACACGGCACATCAAACTGCCGCGAGTAAACGTATCTATTACTGTAATAATTGGTGGAATCTACAGGCCTCCTTTGTTCAGTGACCAAAACCTCTTAGATTATACTGATGACATAAGGTCGTTTATTACCCCTCAGTGGGATAATATTATGATATTCGGCGATTTAAATTTTGACCAATCATACGATAATGAACTAAGTCGTAGTTTAATTTCACAACAGATGCTTACACGTATTACTCAAATGTCACATACATTTATTGACTTGAAAGCCTCTTCGAAGTATCAACCGTTTATTAACACCAAAATACACTTACACTCTATTCCAGCGTAAAAATATACACCTCCACCAAAGTCTGTCACAACATCTCCCTACCACACGGCGAATCAGACTGCCGCGCATCAAATACGTGCGGTAGGTAGGTACTGCCAAGGCGAGTCGCCTCGTCCACCCGGCAATCCTGGCAACCCGTTCTACACCACTTGCGTCTTTTAAATAAATCTTTTACAATCGCTTACAGACTTAATTTTCTTTATAGTCTATGGTCAGGTACATTGTTCCGGCACTGTGGATAGTAATGGTATTTTAGATCATGATGTTGTCTTTTAGTAGCAGTATAGCAAACGGGGTTCTGGGACAGTTTGGTAACCCCGCCATCCAGTTCTCTGTGTAGGATGACTGAAGATGGCGGCCATGTTGGATTTTGTGCAGATTTCCAAGAATTGATCTGAAGAAGTGATCGACAATGACCGGAGGCTGAAGAAGTGGTGGCCAATGACGTAGGCAGGCGTACCTGTAGGGCGTGGTCGGTCATGTGACCGTCTGCAAGAAGTAATTAAAGAAGTGATCTGCGATGGCCGTAGGAGGGCGTTCGTGACGCCAGAGTGCGCATTGGTCACCTATCATCTGCCACCTGTCATTTGTCACCTGTCGTTTCTCACTTGTCACCTGTTCCGTCCAAGAAGAAGATCATGTTTCTTGTGTGTTGTGTGTGGTGCGCATTTAAATGAAAAAAAACTTAAAGAGCTGCTGATGCGGGCCTCGAGAACCCGCAACTTCTGTGTTATTAACCAGTCGCCATATCCATTAGGCTAACTAGCTTGTTGTAGTAATTGATTCGAATCGAGCACAATATACAGCTGATAAGAGCTCTCTCGCGCGCGAAATCACACACATGTTGTATGTGTGTATTATCGGGCCGAGATAACGATATCAGCGCGCGTAGCGCAATGTGTGTGTGATGAACAAAATGAATGCAAGTTCACACGACAATGACCAGTGGCGGCGCGTCAACGTGGTCATGGCGTGCGGTGGGTCTAACTGGCCTAGCCCGCCGAGCTGAGCCGAACCTGACTAAATAAAACAACTAATCATATTTCTTGTCTTTTTTATTATAATCAAACATTAATTCATTGTATTTGAACAATTTCATTCTACATTACATTACGTTATGACATGTTCAAAGCTTTATTGAACGTAACCTTCTCTTTCCTCTTCTTCTCCTTCTTCTTCTTCGTTACACTCTCAAATGGTCTTGACTGTACTTGTAAGTGGATTATATCTAATAAGACGTGTATAATTAGACAAAAAGCGGTTGTGTTTGCAGGTACGTTCTTTTGTGTTTCAAATTCCAGTCGTAGGTCGGCCGATCCAGATTTTAGGCTCTCGTTTTGCCTTCTGCAGTCAATCACTACTATCGGAGCTCTGTCCATAAACTGTTTTAGATTCAGACAAGGTTCGCTCGACTGATTATAATAGTATGACTGTTGAAATGATGCAAACATTTCATACAAAAGTGAGACGTGTGTTTTTTTAAGTTGAAAGTTACATTATCATAAGGATACATATCCGAATTTAAATAAAGCTTTATATTAGCCAGATAACAGTGATCAAACTGACTCATATCTTTGAGGGCGCTGTTTTTACGATCAGTTTGTAGCGCAAAAATTACATAACGAGGTCTCTCCATTTGATTTGTAGCCTTCACGTTCCATGTATGTTTTGTTGTCTGTTGAAGTAACGGAAATTCATGAAGTTCCCAAGATCTGAAAGCAATTTCCAGGTCTCGACCTTTTTCAATATATTTAAGTAAACGTAGGTTTTCAACGTCTGCAACTTGAACGTGTGGCATTCTCCATAGCACTTTGGTCACTTCAATGATATTTTTTTCTTGTGCATTGGTAGTTATGGTAGCATTCAAATCTGTAGTGCTCCTGATCAGTACAAGTTCTCGACGTATATTTATGAGAATCTTTTTAAAATCTTCGAAGCATCCCAACAGGTTCTTTACCGGTACATTTACGCTAAAGTAACCACCAGTAGAATTTATAATCGCGGGGTTTTGTAGGTGATTCCAACCAGCATGTTGATACCGCTCACATGCGTTGTTTGTAAAAGAAACTAGTCCTTTTAGGGTAGAAGTGATTCCTGGATTTCTCACTCTGTCTACTACAGTACCCCCAATTTCGTAGCGAATTTCATCAAACAAAAATGCAATAAAGTTGTTAACAAGGCCAAGTGTTGTACTAACTTTTTCCTCCTGGTTTAGAATTCGTCCTTCAAAGTACAAGGTGCTGTTGGTTGGTAACGTATATATCTCCTGCGTTTGAATAGGAATTCTAATCTCATCCGATTTATTAAAGGTGGTGTTTGCGTATGGTGGATGGATATGGTGTTCACAACTAATAATGGAGCTGTCATTCAAAGCATGCTCCCCAACATTCAACATGTTGAAGCTCATATTTTAATGTTTTGTTGATATATTCCTGTATCTTTTTTCAATTTCTACTTTTTTGCCTTCTTTCCGTTCCTCAAAATCCTCTTCACATGCACCAAAACACTTGCACCTACAGTATATTATCAACCTCCTTATTTTTGTCTGAATTATTACCCTAGCGTCCACCAGATATTTGTAGGGAATGATGATGATCTTTACAGCAGTGGTCTAAACCTTAAAAGCCTGAGAAATGCTCTATTGTTTGGTGTTAACTGCTTAAGTTGTCGCTGACGACTAACCAGACTGCGTGATTTTTCGCTAGTAATATATGGATTGACGGTGTTGTACAGAACCACCATATTTTGGTATTACAATTCCTTCAGGTGCACTCTTATCGTTACAACCTCCTGATTGAAATTGACGGGTTTGCCGTCTTGATCCACTATTTTAAGGACAATTTCATCAATTTAACTGGTGTTTATCGACGACTTAATTTTAAAACCTCGTAAGTCTCAGAATTGACGAAAATGCGATTTGAGTGTTTTTTACAACATGACTATCATATCTACGTCCTATTAAAATCTTGTAACATAATTCTGCGTGTATTTCCATCTATCGGCAAATTATGCAACCACGTATATCGCTTCCAAGCATTTGTCATATTAAAATCACGTAAGTCGCAGTAGGTAAGAGTGTTTTCATACACGTGGACAATAGGTGGGCAATTTGTGTGCATTTCTGAGGTGAGTAGAGGCTATATCGTTTATTTTGCGACAAGTATGGTATCTTTAAGCTATCGTTCGATTATTTATGTTTATTTAAGAAACCTGATCATACTCTCTATATAAAGAAAATGCTTTAACAAAGTTTGATGGATATACGAGTATTTAAAATGAGAGCATTTTCATTTAGCGACAACGACACAATTAAAAACTCTTATCCCCATTTCGGTGAATTCTACAGGATGGCGATTAGCAACCTATAAATTAAGTTAATGTTAATTTAGGAATATTTTCTATTCCACTAAATATAAAACCATATTATACATTGCTCTACCTTTCAGATAAAATTAATGTCAACATTGTTGCCAACCATTAATTTTCTAAATACGTTTACTGTGCCTTTAAATTTTAGAAGATTCGCCTAAAATGATTTTATGATTATATCATCAGATCATCATATCGCGATGAGACACGATGGTATATGATATAATTTTCTTTTAGGTAAACTGATAACTCATTGGTGAATTCGCAGACATTTGAAATGTCAAGTAGGTCAAAACGGATTTTGGAGCTCGCTCGCGTAGTGTCTGAAGATGGTAGCTTAGAAAATTCTGATCCCATGGACGAGTCTGGTGGTAAATTTATTGTATTACATAGAAAAAATTTACTAATTTTCTTTTTCCTATTCAGGTCGAACCCCAAATTCATGAAAAATTTGCAAGACCTAACATTATAGAATGTACAACAGCAGCAGATCAACAATTTTCCTACAGTGGTATAGAAGCAACAGGTAAATTATTGATGCTTGGTTGATAAAAAATGTACCAAGACTATATAAATTACTCAAGTAATGTTAGATTAAATACTTTTAGCTACTCTCATGGATTTGGGAGAAACCTATACTGCTGATGGAAGCTCAACAGTATTAGAGCTTGAGGTAGGAGATGATGGTATCCTGAGAGACATACTTAACTTTCCAGATGAAGTAACAAGCAGTCCAGGTGGAAATTGTGTCAATGATGCTACTTCACTTTCTGTTGTTGCTATAGCAGCAAATTCACAAGAAGGTTTGGAATGTGAAAGTTCTAGCATTAATGAAGCCAAAAAGAGCACAGAGGATGTAATTAGGAAAGCTGAGAACAAAACAAGGAAGAAGAGATGTCAGATAGATGCTCAGGAATGGGAGTGTAATAAGAACAAAAGATTGAGAGCCTTGGGTCAGGAGTATAAAGGGTTAGGAAAAGAAAATGGAAAGTGGCAATACATCAAGAAAAGAAACAGCAGGTTGCTGAAGGAGTCATGTAAATGCTACTACAGTCAACGTAAATTAAAAATTTTATGTACTGCTATTACTGAGCATGAACGAAAAAGTATACATATATTCTGAGTTTTGGAGGATGACTTGGGAAGAAAAAAAATATATGTTAAAACCTTAGTAGACATCAAATATGTGAGCAGGAGAAAATCGACCGGAGAAGATTCAAGAAGAAATAATTCTCGTTTTTGCTACCTTAAACCTCCTGGAAGATCAGAAAAAATTAGGGTGTGCAAAAAACAATTTTTGAACACATTATGTTTGGGTGAATGGACTGTGTTGAATTGGGTGAAAGAAAATTTGGAAAATACAGAAGATGATGAGCAGAATGTTGATTCCTCATATTCGACAAAAAAACTACCGAAAAGACAATCGAATGTGAAATCAAGAGAAAAAGACTTCTTATTAGAATTTTTTGACAAGCTTCCTAAACTAGAATCACACTACTGTCGGGCTTCAACTAGCAAAATCTACTTTGAACCGATATGGAAATCAAAACAAGAGCTATACAGGTTCTATGTTGCGGAATGTAAAGTGCAGGATGTCAGTCCTTTGTCTACCGCATCTTTCGCAAACATATTTTTAGATAAAAACTGCAGTTTATTCACACCAAAAAAAAGACCAGTGTGATATCTGTTTAGGATTCAAATATAAAGTGAAGATAAGTACAGAGTCCACTTAGAAAAAAAGAATCTTGCGCGAGAGGAAAAAAGCAGAGATAAGGAAAAATAAAAGTGGATCTTCACTACGGACTTGCAAAGCGTTTTAATGTGCCCTCTGAGCAAAGCTTCGAAAATGTATTATAAAAGTAAACTTGTATTGCATAATTTCACGACTTTTAACCTAGCCTTGGGTCAGGAGTATAAAGGGTTAGGAAAAGAAAATGGAAAGTGGCAATACATCAAGAAAAGAAACAGCAGGTTGCTGAAGGAGTCATGTAAATGCTACTACAGTCAACGTAAATTAAAAATTTTATGTACTGCTATTACTGAGCATGAACGAAAAAGTATACATATATTCTGAGTTTTGGAGGATGACTTGGGAAGAAAAAAAATATATGTTAAAACCTTAGTAGACATCAAATATGTGAGCAGGAGAAAATCGACCGGAGAAGATTCAAGAAGAAATAATTCTCGTTTTTGCTACCTTAAACCTCCTGGAAGATCAGAAAAAATTAGGGTGTGCAAAAAACAATTTTTGAACACATTATGTTTGGGTGAATGGACTGTGTTGAATTGGGTGAAAGAAAATTTGGAAAATACAGAAGATGATGAGCAGAATGTTGATTCCTCATATTCGACAAAAAAACTACCGAAAAGACAATCGAATGTGAAATCAAGAGAAAAAGACTCCTTATTAAAATTTTTTGACAAGCTTCCTAAACTAGAATCACACTACTGTCGGGCTTCAACTAGCAAAATCTACTTTGAACCGATATGGAAATCAAAACAAGAGCTATACAGGTTCTATGTTGCGGAATGTAAAGTGCAGGATGTCAGTCCTTTGTCTACCGCATCTTTCTCAAACATATTTTTAGATAAAAACTGCAGTTTATTCACACCAAAAAAAAGACCAGTGTGATATCTGTTTAGGATTCAAATATAAAGTGAAGATAAGTACAGAGTCCACTTAGAAAAAAAGAATCTTGCGCGAGAGGAAAAAAGCAGAGATAAGGAAAAATAAAAGTGGATCTTCACTACGGACTTGCAAAGCGTTTTAATGTGCCCTCTGTATTGCATAATTTCACGACTTTTAACCTTAAGAACTCTGATGGATTCTGTTACCTTTGGCATGAAGGTCAAGGCGGTATGAGCTCTAATGAGTTTGCCACAATTCTTTCAGATTTTGTGATGGCTCTACCAACGGAAGAAGGAGATTCAGTTATTTTCTATAGTGATGGATGCACGTATCAAAATAGGAACGTCATTATAAGTAACATATTTTTATATTGTAGCCAAGTTAAGAAAATCACAATTTATCAGAAATTTTTAGAAAAGGGACATACCCAAATGGAATGCGACTCCATGCATTCGGTTATAGAGCGCAAACTTAGAAACACTGAGGTATTTCTTCCAGCTGATTATGCTTCCTTGATAAAATCTGCAAAGATTAATCATCGACCTTATCAAGTGAAGTACCTCAAATATGATTATTTCAAAGATTTCTCTAAGAGAAAATGTTTTAAGAGTATACGGCCAGGATATAAAGCTGGAGATCCCCAAGTAACGGACCTGAGGTGCCTTAGATATAGCCCAGATGGATTGATTAATTATAAACTTTCCTTCAATGATCCTTGGTGTGCGCTGGAGAATAGAAAAATGGATTTTGATTTAACTGCAGGCAGTGCATTACCACAATTGTATAAACAACCGTTGCCAATTGATAAAAAGGAATTTAATAATCTTCAAGCACTGAAGACAGTTATGGATGCAGAGTATCATAGTTTTTATGACAATTTACCATATAAATGAGATAAGCTACACTTAGTGTTTGTCGCAATATATTAATTGCCATAGTGGATACAGTTGTTGTTACAATGAATAAAAATAAAAATTAGAGCATTGTGTTTTTATTCTATATCACTTTAAAACCTCGTATGTACCACTTGTCTCGGAATATATACTCATATAAGCTCGTATGTCCTTTTTTTATAGGTAGAAAAAGTCAAAATGTATTTTTTGCTTATTTAGTCGTTAATTGTCATATACCTGATGATCAAAATAGACTTTCGATTTAATTTGAAATAATTTTTGATGAGCTATAATGTTATTTGTCTCTCCTGTATAATCGCCTAAAATGACCATACGAGGTTTTAAAATTAGGCCGACGTTATGGGAAGATATATGACGTTGGATACTTTTTCCACGATACGATACCCACTGGGAACGTTGGGATGAAGCATGTGGAGCCCATGTACTGCCTCATTGTTATTGTACGGATTTTTTATGAGATTACACTCTTCACATATGGCATTCACTTTGGATATATTTATCGGAAATCCTGAAATGTACAACTTGCCACGTGATAATCTGCGTGATATGGAACATTTCTTATCAAAATGTATCACCTTATTGGACATAATCTCAAATCTCAATGTGTTGCGACTAACGTTCATTGATAAATGAATACCCTCATCCCTGTTGTCCGCCACCTCTTTCTGAATAGTATTTGTGGTCATGCTTTTCGCTTGAGCTGCCTTTTCCTGTTTCTCCTTCATGTCTGTCTGTTTCTCCTGGATTTTGTTCATAACTCGCTGGATATCATCAATTTCATAACTACAGGTATTAAGATAGGATCCATGCTGTTAATGTAAAACTTGTTATTTGTCTCGTCCACATTAGAAATTGTATTAAAAGTGACAAAGTCACAGAGGCCTGAGGCATAATTTTTCTCTGAATCCAAAATAATTGGTGGATATATTTTTGCTGACAACACAGACTCCCTTCTAGATAACGTAAATGTAAACATGATGTTTGTTGTACACTGAACACCAAGGGGGAAATGAGAGGCTTTCACTACTTACTCAAATATTTATTCGGAAAGAAATCGTAAACAAAGTTGACCGCAATTTACAGTGTTGTACCTTTGGTATACATCATAATTATACATAATTTTACAAGGTCCGTTCGAATTGAAATATACGAGCGCTTGTAACGGAGGTGAAAGGTTCCTGAAGCTGTCAAAGTACACTAGTACAGGTCCTAATCTTTTGTATGCAGTCCAATGAGTTCCAGATCCACCTTCATCGTCTAAATTGATGATACCTCGTTCGTCAGGTTTTATTCTCTTGGGTAGATGATTTCTTGAGAATATTCCTCGGATGGTCTTCAGGAATTGGTATGAGTCTTTTCCTCCTCCTTCTCCTTCGATTTTTCACCTTCCTTCTTCCACTACTACTACAATAGTTGGCTTCCATGGGATGCTATCTGGTATATGGGTTAAGATAGAGACCCATACCAGTTTTATATGGTTTCAGATACAACCTCTTACCCACAGCGATCGCTTCAATTTTTCTGTTATGACGTTGTGACTCTTCCAACTGACTTTTAGCTGAACGAGCATCGTTTATCGCTTTAGCGATCGCAGATGCTCCTCCAGATAATGAACCCAGAGCTGAAAGTCCTGCGAAACTAGGTAGAAGCGGTAGAACACCTCCGGATTTGGGTATTGGTACGACACGTGAGGGCGATGGTTTCATTTTACTTTTTAAGCCTTTAGAGACTCTCAGCGCTATCGTTACAGCATCTCCCAATGTGTCAGGTTTCATTTTCAAGTCTTTTTTATCTGTCTAACAGCACTTGTAAAGCTAATCTTGTTATGCTTCATTTGTTTCGTTTTAGTTTTCCGTACAATTCGTTTCTTTTGCACTCATCGTTGTAGTAGTCGTTTGGTAGGTTTTGGATTTTTTCGTCGTACCATGTTGCTTAGAGAACGAGTCAACTTCTACTGGTGCACCTATAAAACATATTTACGAATTTATAACTGGAATTTTCGCAGCTAGTTTTTTCGTATTACTTTCACCGTCGTCGTTGTGCTTGTCCACACCTTTAACGTGATGTTTTCGTTTTCGTTTTTTCTCGGTTGCAAGTATAATCGGTTTGTTAAGGTCAACCAATCGTTGTTTTTTTTCATAACCATCATTTTCATCATCATTGTTATCGGTTAACTTTCTTTTTGCTTTCAATTGCTGACGTGGTCTTTTGCTGGGAAGATTGTTGCTGTCTTGAATGTCACTTTCTATAGTGCTATCAAGTTTTCTCTTACGATGAATTCGTGTCATTGGATAATCGTCAGCGATATCAACACTCATATTATCATCATTACTGACGTCATCATCTTCTTTTACTTTATTTTCCTTCTTGCATGTCCTTGATTGCCGTTGTTTTCGTTTCGCACGTGGTTCACCTTTTATTGCGTCACCTTTCTTGTTTTTGTATGTTTTTAATTGTTGTTTTCCTTGCGTACCACGTTATTTCCGTTGTTTCTGTTGTTGTTTTCGGGTAGGTTGTTGAGTTTGACGTGCGTCTTTTTCTTGTACTACTTGCAATGAGTTTCTCATGTCTTCAAGAGCCGTTCCTAGTTCTAGTTGGATTTTATGCAATTTTTTGCACACATCTTTTGTGAACTGAAAGATGTTTTTTCCCAGCATCATCATCCTTCGTTCTATTTTTAATGTTGCGACCGATGTGGATACATTGGAAGGATACCTAAAACAGTTTGCACCATCAGTTAAAGTGGAGAAACTAACTCCAAGATTCCCACAGAGGTATTCCTCACTCAAGGTGTCAGTGTTACAAGGTGAGGCTTCCAACATTTTAAAATGTGAAATCTGGCCCGCCGGTGTTCGTGTCAATCGATTTTTTCCTCCGAAAGGGGGAAGAGGTGATAACGTTGGTGTCTAAAGTGTTTTATCTGTCAGATGATGCATTTTCTCTGTTTTATTTGAACTCGCAAGGATTGGGGAACAAAACTGATGACCTTGCACTCTTTCTAGTAGATAATGATTTTGACTTTGTATGTATTTCTGAACACTGGCTAGACGAACAACAAATAAAAACTTTGAATATGAAGGGTTATAATATTGCCTCGTTCTATTGTAGATCTAGAAACCGGCACGGTGGTGTTGCTATAATGGCTAAAAATACTATAATTGTGAGAGAGACTGATGTAAGTCAGTTTTGTTCACCATTCCACGCCGAATTCTGTACCGTTTCAGTAACTAATACTAATCTGATAATTGTTAGTGTCTATAGATCATCCTCGTCTGGTGATGTTGATATCTTTGGTGATATGCTACATGCCTTGCTGGATTTTTTGTATAAGTTAAACCTCAGAATTGTGATTGTTGGAGTTTTTAATATTAATTTTAACTGTAGCGATAATGATATTGTGGATAATATAGAGCATAATGCACAGTTTTGGAATCACATACTACATAAATGAGCCGACAAGAATTACAGTCACAGGAGGTTCTTGTCTGGATAATTTATTCTCCAACATTGATAATGATATCTTGGCAACAGGTGTATGTGACCCTGCATTATCAGATCACTTAGGACTGTATGCTTTCTTGCCTCGTAATAAAGAACTGAGAGAATCTAGTGAAAATATGTTGAAAAGAATACTAAATAATCAAAGTATGGCTCTATTTGTTAGCTCTATTGCCAATTTTGACTGGTCACTTGAGAAATTTGAAGCTCTTTCTGCTGAGGAGTTTGTCACAAAAATACTAGAAACTTTCACAGCCTGTATCGATGAGTCCTTTCCGTTACGGCGGGTACGGAATTTTAAGCCAGCCGTGAGATGGTTTACATATGACCTTAAAGTAATGCGTCAAACATTATATCAGCTTAGGAGCACCTATATGCGTACCAAAGCACAAGCTGACTGGGAAGCATATAGATCTCATAGAAGTAAATATAGGCGAAATTTGTATCAGGCAAAAAAGCAGCGCTTCTGCAGCCTGATCCATTCAGCTAACAACAGGTGTAAAATGATTTGGGACATCGTAAACTCGGAAAGACGAAGTAAAAAATCTGATCAGCCGATGACTAATATTACCGTCAGTGAATTTAACAAATTTTTTACAACTATCTCTGATATCATTTCACTCTCCATTTCAAATACATCTCACGACCCTCTTAAGTTTTTGCATGAAATTCCCAAACCATCATTCTCTTTTTTTATGGCTCCCATTCTGGAAACAGATGTGCGCCAAGCCATTCTCAAATTAAAAAAATCCAGTAGCATGGATTACTACGGTTTAAACAGTTGCATGGTAAAGTCTGTTGCCGAAATCATCATTGAACCACTGACTTGTTTATTTAATAAGTGCTTGGAGGAGGGTGTTTGGCCAAATGCGATGAAAATATCGAAGATTATCCCAATTCATAAAAAAGGTGCCTGTGACTGGGTGGACAATTACAGGCCCATAGCGATAGTCGCTTTTTTTGGGGAAAATCTTCGAAATTATACTTAAAGAACGATTAATCGATTACTTTGAACAAAAATCTCTGTTCAATAGGGCTCAATATGGCTTCAGAAAGCATTTCTCCACTATGAGAGCTTTGTTAGATCTAGTGGAAACCGTAGTTGAGGGTCTTGATGAGGGTCAAAAGACATTGGCAACATTGTGTGACCTCACCAAGGCCTTTGACTGCGTTGACACGGACATCCTAGTAGCGAAGCTAGAATATTATGGGATACGTAGTAACTTACTTAATTTGTTTAAATCGTATTTGGACAATAGGAGACAGTATGTTAGCTACAACGGTGAAAACAGCGAACTACTTCAGATTCATAACGGTGTCCCTCAGGGATCGGTTTTGGGCCCGATTCTATTTATCATATATATTAATGATTTACCATCTTCAATTAAAAACAGTAACTGTCTCCTATTCGCAGATGATACTACCCTCCTATCTAGAGGCAGGCCGCTTGACAATACTGAGGGCTTGGAGCAGGCCAAACAATGGTTTTATGCCAACAAATTGGTCCTGAATGAGAGCAAGTCGGCGCGTATTTTGTTCAGCTCCGATAGGTTGGAAGCTAGATCAGAACCTGTGAGGCTTTTAGGAGTTGTGCTGGACACGCGCCTGAACTGGTCTCATCAGGTTGACTACGTCTGCGCTAGGCTGTCATCACAACTTTCCGTTCTTAGACGTATACGACCATTTCTCGATGGGGGTACTTTAAGGACGGTTTATTTCAGTATCGTTCACTCTCATCTAACGTGTGGCATATTATTATGGGGAAATTCAGTTAGATCCCACAGGGCGTTTGTGATGCAAAAAGCAGCCGTTAGGATTATTGAAGGTGTCCCTTACAACACACCTTGTCGTCCATTCTTTAAGAGAAATAGGATCCTTCCACTTCCATGCATATTCATACATGACACGTTACTTTACATACATAAAAAGATTTTCAAATTTACAACCCACGCCAATATACATACGTACGATACGAGGTACGCCACTGACCTTGCAGTACCCCGATCGCGAATACGCATGGCAGCTGTAAACAAACCTCTAGTTGATATGTACAATATCTTTTTGATATACCATAGAATTGTTGAAATACATGCTATGAATGTTTACCAATTCAGTAGGTTCGTCAAAAAGTTCTTACTTACCGAATGCTTTTACTCTGTAAATGAATTTTACACACATATATCTAGACGCTAGGTGGTGTATTGTATCTATATAATAATACCGTTAAAACCTCAAACATAACATGTAAGAGTGGTAATATACTATACTATACTATACTATACTATACTATACTATACTATACTATACTATACTATACTAATGCCTGATCGCTGCTTCACACTCATACCGAGCTTAACTTTTGCTTTCATTGCCCCAGCTACACCCAGGGCAGCAATGTTCTCCTTCCATGATGCATCCTTTGAGGAGAACCGCTTCGTTGCTTCCAAAGCCAACACTTCATCTGCTGCATGACGTTTCGTCAAATCGCCTTCATTTGCATACAGTATATCGTGTTCTTTACATGCTTCATCCAATTCATTCACACCGGGTCATTTCTTGCAAGACGTTCCTTCACCTTAGTCCCAGGACCGCACCAGCTGTACCCAGGTATGTGCATTTGATGAAAACAAGGGAACCGATCATCAGTATGGTGTACGATTGGATACCACAGTTGAAAAGTTCAAAATTGGAGATTACCAATTGGATATTGTTAGTTCAGATGTGTACGTAAAGGGTAAGCGATACAAAGGAATTCAAGGATTATACGAACTGCTCTTCAAAAAATATCCCAACAAGGCATTATTCAATGATGAAGATGTGGAAAACTACCAAAAAATTATGTATAAAACAAACGCGCACATACGGCATCATAGACCTAGCGGACAAATCGCAGGCAGTAAGCTGGAAAAGTATAAGAGAATTATTGCTCCAATAGCTACCACTGCTCGAACTACCAGTGGTGGTGGTGGAGGAAAAATGATGACAATGATGGAAATGACGAACAATGCAAAGGATTATATATACTGGGATGATCCCAACGAGCTAGTTGATCGGTTGCGTTTATTGTTAGCATCACAAGAAGCAGGGCTCACGGGTCATGTAAATGAGATAAATTCGTTGATTGAAGAACTTCGAGAAGCAAAGATTGTCAAATAAGATAAAAATGCCATTACAGTCGTCGTCGACGTTGTCATAAATAACTGATACAAAACGACAAATTGTTGAGGAAATACATAAACCTGTTCGTAAAACTTTTACGAGAGTAACCATCATAAAGTCACTTTATGACTTGTATCAAGCAGATTTGGCAGACATGACAAAATATGTCAAGGAAAATAGAGGTTATAAATTCATACTCGTTGTAATCAACTGTTTTTCCAAATATGTTTGGTGTGTACCCTTGAAGAATAAATCAGGACCGGTGGTTGCGAAGAGCTATGGAATAGGTTTTGCAGCAGTCGAAGCAAACACCTAGGAATTAGCAAACTAATACAGGCTTGGAGTTTTTTAGCAAATACTTTAACCGTCTCATGAAACAATATGGTGTGAACCATTATAATGTGTTTAGTGAAAAAAGGCTGCTATAGTAGAGAGGGTGAATCGTACTCTGAAAAATATCATGTGGAAAGAATTCATTCTACAGGGAAGTTAAAAATGGTTGCACTTGTTACAGAAAGTCGTAAATAGCTACAATAACAGAAAACATCGCACAACTGGAATGAAACCTGCAGATGTGACAGATGTATTGTGTGATGTATTTCCAAAATTCGAGGTACCTTCTCAAAAAAATATGAACCAAACTGGTCAAGTGAAATATTTATTATATGAAAAATTCAGTATACAAATCCCATGACGTATCTAGTGAAGGATGAGAACAACCAAGATATTCTAGGGGGACTCTACAAGGAACAAATGCAAAAAGTTAAATATCCCAATGTATATCTGGTGGACTAAGTACTGAAACGTAGAGGAAATAAGGTATTTGTTCGTTGGTGGGGATTTGATGATAAACACAATAGTTGGATAGATAAAAACAATGTAGCTTAACCGTCACTGTGCCATTTTCAATTCAACATCTATAGAGGTATCACGTATACACATAACCAGCAAAGCAAACGTTCACTATGTTTATAATCGATCTACAAGAATTCAGTTGTGGGAGCACCTTTATTTGTAAGGAGATTGCAATTTTGAACGTTGCTAGTGGAACGTACGTACATAAAATGACCTATAGGAATTTACAAAAAACATTGTTAAGGATGATGTTGTGCTCGTAAAAGGGTTGGAGAAGAAAAAAAAAGTTGGAGAGATTTATCTCAAATCGCATCATAGATTTACACGACGAAGGGTGCCCCAGCTTGGAAAAAGTGAAGACCATCTTTAAGTCATATCACTGTAACCAACATTTTTATAATGATTTACATTGTGCACTAGAAAATGTAATCTTTCTTTATAATTGGTATTCTTATTGTAAGAAATAAGACAACAAACATACACACAAAAACGTTTTATTTTTTTGATTCTAATTTAAATCAAAACTGTCCAAATCAGCTACAACAGCATCACTAGCATCATAGCTGTAGCTGTAGCAGACGTTGATGGTGTTGCTGCTGCTGCACTTGTCGATGGCCTTGTCGTCGTCGTCGAGCTTCTTTTTGCTTGGTGGCGATGGTGGTGGTTGCTCACACTGTCGTTGTTGGAGGTGGCAGCGGCTTCGGCGTCGTCGTCATCCACCAACAGTGTCGGTGGTTGGAGGTAAAATTTTCTCTTAGTACCTCCTTCCACTCGTGTGTTTTCCAAGTCTTCAATTTGTTCGTCTAGAAGATTGAAATGGTAGCGTCACACAACTCTTTCCAATATTTTGAAATCATCATCCTTATCAATTTTGACTCGCATGTAGCGAACACGTAGGTTTCCAAATTTTCTTTTGAGAGTTGTCCCTCTTGGTGAATATGATGGAGAGATAAATACTTTGCCTCCACTCTCATACATATCTTTCACTCCATACCTACAAAATAGAGGAACATAACAGTAGTAAATTTTACCAAATACATAAACACACATACATACCCACCCACATAACATACTCACAGACCCACACAATCCACGACAATTATCCGCTTGCAAACAGTCTATAAACCATCTTGTATCAATTAAGGAAAAAAATAACATTCAGAAATTGGTAACAGTGATGAGAAAACAGAAAGAAATACTTACTGAAACAGTTGTTTCATCACAACCTTCACCTATTTGGTAGGAAAGTTGATCTTGTCTTCGGTAAATACGACTATTGTAGATGGTGTGGTTGCCATGATGCTAATGATGTTGATGCTGCCACTGCTGCTGCTTTGATATCTTGTTCTGTTATTGTATATGTGACTGGAATACTGACACTGTTACGATCCAACTCGTATTTATACCAGAATATTACCTTGTTAAAGTACAACGGTTATAAATGATAAAGTTTTCCAATAAAGCGCACATGATGAAATTGATGAGTTTGTAATTGTAATTGTAATAATTGCTATGTAGATTAGAGACTCGGCGCCAGTATTTACGCACATGGTGCAATTGATAAAAGTTTGTAAATATAATAATTACCATCTAGATAAGAAACTAGATGCCAGTACTTACATTGTATGTTATCAAACAAATAGTGATCAAATGTTAAAATGAGGTTACACGTGGGTTCATCCGTATCTGTGCGATATAAGTCCATACCTCGTTAAAGGTGAAAAGTCAAACAAACATAGAAGCTACATTGTATGTTATCAAGCAAATAGTGATTAAATGTGCACCCGACCTCACAGTCTGGTTCATCCATGTGTCTGTGAGATATGTTACATTGTAATTATCACGTACGGCAACGATATGGTTTGTATATTTAAATAACGCTAACAGGCTAAAAACAGACAGAGTTCCTTCTACAGTCCAAAGAGAGACATCTCCACATCGTAGAGAACCATGAAGCCAGACCGCCATCCAGCCATCCAAGTAAGATGTCGTCTGATAAAGTTATCGATGGGTTTGCTGACAGCGTGGTGACGAAGATTGTAATGGTAAGCAAACTGGTAAAAACAAAAAGCCAACTGAAACAGTACATAACTTATTTGAAAAACGTAGTTCTACTTAAAAAAAAATGTATAACTAAGAGACTACAATGTGTGGGGAATTTTTCAAAAATCGAATCTGATTTGGCAGTGCTCAAAGTATATCTTTCTAAATTTAAAAGGAAAATGAACAAACGAAAATTTTCTCAACGTTATGTGCAATGGGAGGAAGTAGAGTCATGTTTTAACAATAGAATCAAGCCGGGCATCATAACCAATATTAACGTAAAAGATCCAATTATATTTCTGAAAAAGGAGTTTAGAAGTTTCTCTATCCACATACGGGAGCAACTGAAAAAATCTGTGCTCAAGGTAAATGTTGGTTTTGCTGGAGCATTTATTAAATGCAGAAACGTCCATTAAGCATTTTGTTACTAAAAATGAAATTATTGATTATTGATAATAACGCTAATTTAAAAGACTGGTACAAAAAGTATGTAAATGATAAAAGGTTGGTAAAATTTGAAGAGTTCCAAGAAAAGGATAGCGGTTGGGCATTGTTGGAAATTTTACATCTAAAATATAATATAAATGAATATAACCCGATAGGCGTTGGTATATCTACATTTATAGATTTACCACCGTTTATAAGAAAGTCTAAGAGCGTTATAAACATCAAAAATAATGATCCTTATTGTTTTTTATGGTCATTAGTATGTGCTCTCTATCCAGCTCCAAAAGATAAAAATGTGTCACGAGTTTCGTCGTATCCTCATTTCACTAGAGTACTTAAGCCTGCCAATATTAAATTTCCTATAGCATTGAAGGACATTTCAAAGTTTCAACAATTAAGCGGACTTGCAATAAACGTTTTTACTGTAGTAGGCAAGGAGGTTTCACCTTTGTTGCTTAGCAAAAGTAATCAATCACCACGTATAAATCTATTGATGCTACCTTGCAATAAGTGATGACAATACTGCTACTTACTACCACTTTGCTTACATACAGAATTTATCACGTCTCACTAACATGAAAACAGCAGAAACAGAAAATGGTTTTGTGATAGATGTTTGAATCATTTTTGTACACAATCAAATTTGCAAAATCACTTAGAGGATTGCAAAATCATGAATGATGTTCAAATTGTTCTTCCAAATGATGATAATAATATTATGAAATTTAAAAACTTTAAGTACAAACAAATAGTTCCTTTTGTTATATATGCAGATCTTGAAAGCATACTTGTTGGTTTTAATGATACTAAAAATAGTAATACCAAAAGATATCAAAAACACGAGGCGTTCAGTATTGCATATTATCTAAAATGCTCCTTTGATGATGCTTTATCAAAATTTAGAGTATACACGGGCCGCGACTGTCAAGATTGGTTTGCCAACGAGTTGCATCAAACAGCTTTAGAACTAAATTATATTTTCAATAATCCAAAACCCATGAAACCGTTAGATGTTGATGAAAAGCAGACTTTTATGTCATCGCTGACTTGTCACATTTGTGAAAGACCATTTGAAAGTGAGTCTGACAAGGTAATGGATCATGACCAATTCCCAGGTAAATTTCGTGGTGCTGCTCATAATGCATGTAACTTGAATTATTCCAGGTCACACGCTGGCACTATCCCAGTAATTTTCCATAATATTAGCGGGTACGATTGTCATTTTTTAATATTATCTTTAAGCAAAAACTTTGAAGGAAACATAAACTTGTTGTCGTTCAACAAAGAAAGATACATTTCATTCACAAAGTACATTTCTGGAACCAATATCAACTTTAGATTTCTAGACTCCTTTCGATTCATGTCCAGCAGCTTGAGCAAACTATCTTCTTACTTGGATAATAATCAAAAGACGGTTACCAGGAAATATTAATAATAATAAACAAAGCGCCCTTTTCAGTAAAGTTAACAATGAAACAATAACTGCTGCAGGTTATTCACATGCTTGTCACGTTTGGCAAACGTTCAAAATTAAAAATTTGCAAGACTCCGCAGAGTTATACCTAAAGACTGACGTACTGCTTTTAACTGATATATTTGAAAATTTTAGAGTTATATGTATGAAAACATATAAGCTGGATGCTCTTCACTATTACACTGCACCTGGGCTTGCATTTGGTGGTATGCTAAAAATTACAAATGTAAACTTGGAGTTGATGACAGATGTTGAAATGGCTACATTAATTCAAAAGGGTATCAGAGGGGGTATTTCACAATATTGTAATAGATATGGTGAAGCTAACAATCAATACATGGGGAAGCACTATAAACCTGATGTTGTGACGTCATATCTCATGTATTACGACATTAATAACCTCTATGGAGCAGCCATGAGTAAACATTTGCCATATGGTGGTTTTGAATGTGTTCCAATTGAAAATATACATCACGAAAACATTTTAAATCAACCTGGTGATAGTGAATATGGATATATATTAGAGGTAGACTTGGAATACCCTGCAAATCTGTTTTCATTGCACAAGGATTTACCACTCTGTCCTGAGCATTTAGCGCCCCCTACTTCGAACAGTGAAATGATAAAGTTGTTGACAACATTGTGCGATATATCAAAATATGTGATTCATTATAGAAACTTGAAGCAAGCTGTGCGACTGCGTATGGTTACTAATAAAATTCACAGATGTTTAAAGTTTAAACAAGCACCTTGGATTAAAACGTATATTGATTTAAACACTGAATTGAGGAAGCGTAATAGGAATGATTTTGAAAAGAATTTCTTCAAATTAATGAACAATTCTCCGTATGGTAAAACAATAGAAAATGTTAAAAAGTATAGAGATATAAAGTTGATTACAAAATGGTCACGAAGGTATGGAGCAAGGTACTATATCTCTCAACCGCACTTTCATAGCTGCACAGTACTGGATAAGGATGCAGTGATCATAGAGATGAAGAAATTAGAGGTTGAATTGAATAAACCAATTTTTGTGGGCACGGCAATTCTTGATATTTCTAAAACTTTTCTGTACGACTTTTATTACAATTACATCAAACAAACATTTGAAGATAAGGCTAAGTTACTTTACTGTGATACAGACAGTTTAGTGTATCATTTTTTATCGATGACATTTATCGTCACATGAAAAAATACATTTTCAGATTTGACACCTGACTACCCAGAAAATAATCAATTTCACATGCCAAGAAAAAACAAAAAGGTAATTGGTTTGATGAAAGATGAAAATAACGGACAAATTATGACACATTTTATTGGCTTACGATCTAAAATGTATTCTTTCAAGATAATGTCCACTGACTATGATTGGAGCGTTTCAAAGAAAGCAACGGGTATACAAGGCCTGCATTGAAGGAAATTACATTTGATGATTATCATAAATGCTTGATGGATCGTACACAAGTGGAAATACAACAAAATTTTATAAAAACCAGCAAACACAACGTATACACTGTTGCGCAAAAGAAAGTGGCGTTGTCTCCTTATGACGATAAGAGAATGGTCAATTACTTAAATACGGACACTTTACCGTGGGGTTTTAACGATAAAATGTAACAGTAGCAACAGCACATGATCTGAGGTTATACTTTGTGTGAGAGTAAAAAGAACGCTGCCTCAATGTACTGATTTTTTGTTTGGTTTTTGTTTGTTTTACCTCAATGCCACCCTACATCTTGCTCAATGGCTGTAAAAAATATGTAAGAGAAAAAACAACAAACTTGTTGTATCTTTAAATGCTTTATTTTTTGGGTCAGCAGCCATCACCATCAGCATCATTATCACCACCCCCCCAAAAAGCGAGCAAAGCAGCGAATTATGCCCTCACCGGTTGATACAACTACCCCACCGGACTTCTTTGGTTTGCGTTCTACTATACCAAAAGAGCTCCTGAGAGAGTACCTACAGGGAACTGTGCATTGTGGAAGGTGCAAACAGTTTTTTTGCTACTGTGAAGAATCATTGCGAAGAAACCGAACAACAACACCTGTACCACCTCAGGAAATTTTTAAATCTCCAATTGATCTCCTTTTGTTATAGTAGTAGCAGCAGCAGCAGCAATGGTGAAGACAAACTTAACTTCGGAGGATGCAAGATATGAACAGCAGCTGTGGCGTCTCTTGCGTCAGCCTCTGGTAAAATACAATCTTACTAGGTTGTATGCAGTGTGTGATGCAAGGCAACAATTGTCTAAAAACGACTTGGCAAGATTTTTTTCAAGGACACCAGAGGCTAAGGCCGTACCGTTGTGGCTGGTTGAGCGCCACTTTGCTTAATTTCAACTACCAGATCCACCAGAGGATAGTGACTACGATTCGCATGACACAATTGCAGAATAAATTTTATATCCCATTAAACAAAATATGTTACTTTTTCAATTATTAAATGCTGGCCACTTGAATATAATAAAAAAAGAAAGATGATTAGTTGTATTATTTAGCTACTACCCGATAACACCGATGATTATAATAATAAAAAAGACAAAAAATATAATTTTTTGTTTCCTTCAGTCAAAATCGGCTCGGTGAGGCTGGTTCGGCTCGGCTCGGCGGGCTAGGCCAGTTAGACCCACCGCACGCCACGACCACGTTGACGCGCCGCCACTGGTCATTGTCGTGTGAACTTGCATTCATTTTGTTTATCACACACACATTGCGCTACGCGCGCTGATATCGTTATCTCGGCCCGATAATACACACATACAACATGTGTGTGATTTCGCGCGCGAGAGAGCTCTTATCAGCTGTTTATTATGCTCGATTCGAATCAATTACTACAACAAGCTAGTTAGCCTAATCGATATGGCGACTGGTTAATAACACAGAAGTTGCGAGTTCGAGGCCCGCCGCAGCAGCTCTCTAAGTTTTTTGTCATTTAAATGCGCAGCACACAAGAAACATGGAGGATGGTAACTTCTTCTTTTTTCTTGGACGGAACAGGTGACAGGTGAGAAACGATAGGTGACAAATGACATGTGACAGGTGACAAATGACAGGTGATAGATGGCAGATGATAGGTGACCAATGCGCACTCTGGTGTCACGAACGCACGCCCTCCTACGCCATCGCAGATCACTTCTTTAATTACTTCTTGCAGACGGTCACGTCACCGACCACGCCCTACAGGTACGCCTGCCTACGTCATTGGCCACCACTTCTTCAGCTTCCGGTCATTGTCGACCACTTCTTCAGATCAATTCTTGGAAATCTGCACAAAATCCAACATGGCCGCCATCTTCAGCCATCCTACACAGAGAACTGGATAGCGGGATTACCAACCTGTCCCAGAACCCCGTTTGCTATACTACTTTTAGTGACTGCTATGTTGATCCAGTTTAGGTGCATTGTGATAATATTTTGTATTTGAATAACATCGATGACAAACTAACTTTGTTAAATATAAGCTTAATGTTCACCTTTTTGACAATCTGGGATAACAGATAATCTAAAGTGATTAATACGCGGAAGGGACATTTCGCTACAAAAATACAAGCAAACGAAACCTATTGCAGATTATTCTAACTTCGCTATACACAGGAACTTAGTATTGTCGGCTGATCGAAAATAAAAGGCAGCATGTTTCTCCTCTAAGCTGAATACTGGTAATAAAATCGTATGTCGTGGCAGACTATCAATCGTTTGAATATAAAAAAGAATATTTTTGAGCTTCCGTTACATCTAAAAAATGCTGGCTAAATTGATGCGCATTTTATGTCTGTATTTAGTTCCTAAAACAATTGACACATTGCAACTGATTTTTATACTAATCATAAGGTTGGTCATGATATCAAGATTTTCTTTACGGTTTACCACCGTCGATGACATAAAACTTATTTGAAATCGAATGTCTTTGAGGTAGATGATATAAATCCTAGTATGATTCTTTACCGTTTAGCTGTCATAGCTAAATACAGAACGCAGATAATAAAATGTTGCATTGAGGTTGGTTATTACCCTCAACTGTGGTAGTAATTTCAAATTAACCAGTTGTCATAATCCAAATCTGTTCCGACTTACGGTGATTTAAGACGTATTAGATTAACACTTAGATAATTCAAATAATTTAGAGTAACAGTGACAACAGACTGTAATTATAGTCCTGTTCCAAAAAGCCTGATTACCGTAACTGAAGGGTGATAGAACCGTCCATTGGCGTGCCAAAAGGGCCCGCAAATGCGGGGGGGCACCGCTCAGCCTCGACTACCTCGAGCAAGCTTTTTATTAAATTATGTACTTATTTTATAGCTGCGGAATATGTGTGTACCTCACAATTTTCCATAACCAAATTAAATATATTTTGCCGTATCACTACCTATTTTATAGTAAAATTTGACAACACGACAAGGTGGTCGAACGTAGACTACAAAACGACTAGAACAAGTGGCAAAGTCGCACTGACGCGCCGCGTGTCTGTGCTTTTAGTCGATCTATAAACATAATATGTTACATAAGGTCTATGCATTCATATTTTTGAAAAACTCGAAGGAAAAAATCAAAATATAAAGTTGAAATCACACTTTTTTTTATATCTGTATATCGATTTGAAGTATCACCGTAGACAGTAATTTAAGAATTATAGGCTAGGAGTGGGCTAGGATATATTGTTGGCTGAGGGGTGTTGAATTAAAAGATAATAAAATGTATAGACTAGAAGCATAAAGGAGACTTTTATTTACCTGTGCCTTCGATTATCATTCCGGCCTCATTGGCGTAGAAGTTGAGCTACCAAAGGAGTCGCAGATTTCGTGTAACGAAACTAACATAGTTTTCGTTAGAAAAGTATCAAATGAGTGTATGTATAGACTTTATCTTGTTTTTATTTTAGCAACAACTGCGTATCACCTATTAACCAGCTCCTCTTGACACTGCGACTATTTTCAACAGGAGGTCATTTAGACGCAGTAGCAGATTTTGCTGGAGTGCACTTATCTTCGGTTTCGAGGATTGTTGTGAGAGTCTCTGAGTCACTGGGAACTCTATATGGAAGATACATAACAATACCTCAAGGCGTAGATTCCATAGCAAGAACTAAAGAGGAATTCTACAATTTAGCTTCATTTCCAAGAGTGATAGGTGCAATTGATTGTACCCATTCTAAAATAATAGCTCCAGGTATAATGATATTTTATTTTTACCTAACATATACAAATAGCTCTACTTGTAGGTGGATCAGATGCTGAACTCTTTAGAAATCGCGAAGGGTACTTTTCAATCAATTCCCAGTTTGTGTGTGATGCGAATTTAAAAATATTAAGCGTAGTTGCTAGATGGCCAGGAAGCTCCCACGATTCAACTATATTTAATAACAGCCATCTGAACCACGTCTGGATAACAACGTCTATGACAACAGTTTATTACTGGGTAATTGGAATATTTTAATCGTTAATAAAAGGAACTTTTTCAATAATAAAAGAAATTGTATATTTAATTTTTAGGTGATAATGGATATGCCCTTAAACCATATTTGATGACATCTCTGTTAAATGCAAGATCAGCAGCAGAGCGCAGATATAACTGGAGCCACATAAAAACCAGAAATGCTGTGGAAAGATTGTTTGATGTTATCAAAAAGCGTTTCCCAATACTGTCATATGGATGCCATTTGAAAGTCAATACATTTCAAACCATAATAGTTGCAACATCAATTTTGCATAATATTGCTTTAACTCAAGGAGACAGAGATACCCCTCTTTTACCAAATGAACTAAACGATGACCAGTTGCAAGCCTTAATTGTTGATGGACAAATAGATCCTAGTGCGGTGATAAATGATGATTCAGGCTCAGCGGTCAAATTGGCGCTAATAAATGGCCAGTAAAGTATCTAGGCGTAATTTTAGACTCAAAGCTGAATTGGAGAAAACATAATTATGTAGAACATAAAAGTCAATAAAGCACGTAATTCGTTATGGGCATGTAGAAGGGTTGTAGGGGTGAACTGAGGGCTGACTCCTAAAGTGATGGTGTCCTGGCTTTACACCACAATCGTTTTTGTTATATGTGATCACTAGTGTTGTGACCATGTGTGGGGATAGAAACAATCAAACCAAAGATTAATAAAATTAAACGCTTAGCTTGCGTTACTATAACAAGTGCAGTACGCACGACTCCGTTGAGCGCGCTAGAAACAATGCATGAATCTCCCTCAAGTTGATTTGATAGTTCAAGGGGGGGGGGGGAGGGGCAAGGGCGTCTGCCTTCAGACTGTGGAGTCAGGGCAGATGGTTCTTTGTGAATCCTGGTAGGGAACACTGATGTCATCCTCTCGAAACTGCAAAGGATGACCCTATCCTGCATATGAGTAGTGATATAATTTCTCCTACATATTACTTTGAAGGCAAATTCATGGTGAAGGATCCTACAAAGGATATGTAGGGGTGTGGTTAGCGTCAAACGACAGGCGGCCCACCGATATGAAGTAATAAATATTATCAAAATTGATGTTGAGACGGAAACTATATTTTTCCTTAGAATTTAGTTTAAACAAATTGCATTTCTCTTGGATACCGATTTAAGGTTAGAAGTCAAGAGAGAAGTGGAGTTTTTCATGAAGTAGGTTTGACAGATTTTAATTTAATCTTACTTTTGTTTCATCACAATATACTGTTTCTGTAAAAATTTAGGAATGAAAGAATATTTAAAAAAAATCATTATTTATTTAATAAGTTAAGCTGAGCTTTTTTGATTTCTAAATCTAATAGAAGCAACTGTTTTTTTAAGTCGTGTTCTTCTTTTTCCCATGCTGCCTTTAACCTTCTCTGCTCTCTCTCCCATTCGTTTTTCTCCTTTTGTCCCTCCACTTCACCTCTAAGTAACTGTAGCTGCATTTCCAACACCTCATTCTTTTTGGAGGCGGCCTCCTCGTACCGAAGAGAAAGGTTTTCAACTTGAGACCGAGGTGGCCTTCTCCTATGTCCCCATCCTGATGACGTTGAATTGTGGTACGGCTTACTGGAGCTTGCAGTAGGTGTCTCCAGGACAGCTTGGCTTGTTATTGGCACTGTTATTGGTGTCGATGCCACTGATGATGTAGCTGCTGGGCTTGGTGTTGGGATGATATCTTGACCTAAAGTTTGAGTTATTGAAATTACTTTATTCAAAACTTCTTTGCCCCACCTGGGATGACAAGAGCCATATACATAATTATACGTTTGAACAGAAGTTTGAGGTTTGACCCTAGATTGTGACAGTTTACATACAGTTGACATTCGTCAACATATTATGGAGTATGGCATATGCTTTTAATGAATCAACTTTTTTTTTAAATAAAATCATATAAATATCTTTAAGCGACTAGAACTAAGGGATAATAAATATAAAAAAGGTCCTACTACAGTTTCATTTAAGAGAAATCTTTCCCAACATCAAAAAACTAAAGGTTGCAGACATTTCATATATCAATTTATTCAGAATAAATAAACATTATTCATACTGGCGAGGTACCGGACCTATGAATATGAAACAAAACTAGTTGATCTCCGAGTAGCACCGGAAAACAGCAAACCGATCTCTTTAATAAATTCTGTAAGTCCTAGCTTTCAGCCATCCTTTACGTCTCATGGTATACTTTGTGTGAAAGAAGCTGAAAGGTTTTGAAAGAGGGGCCATGAAGGTTTGAAAACAATTTGAATTGATAAAATATACTAATACAGACCTTTGGTCAATATACCCCTTCATTATTTATAGATGTTACGTCTATGAATATCATATACAGGTGGTTGATGTGTTGCCTAGGATTGAAATCGATTTGTAACGATTATAGATGGATAGCTTGGTTCAAATTTCAAAATGAGAACAGCGCAGTTACAGTCACGTTACATTTTTCGACCAATGGACGTCTCACAGCCTAGCGTAAGTATCGTACATTCGTACAATGATGGTACCTAACCGTACCTGTTTTGTGATGGTACCTGCGTACCTCTTAACGTTAATCTATTTGCAGTATTTTGTTTTGCTTTTTTCTCTGCACCGTTAACTCGTCCAGCCACCGAGGTCCACAATCCGAGGTGATGTTGTTTGGTGGTCAGTGAATAATGACGGCCGTACCTATTTTGTGCATTAATAATATTATAGTTTGGTATTTGGTCAGTATAAGTGATGATTTAAGCTGTTCCCATACCCCATGGAGTACTCGGTCAGATTGGAATATATCGCATCCTTATGGTGACTAGATATGCATAGATGGATATGAACATTTGTTTCTTTACCACAATAGCCCAGACTCGACTATACCATTTTTGATACATTTAATTTTATTCATTTTGGCCTGTCAGCTTTAGTTATCATACACAATATATAAATAAATTTCTGAATTTAGTTTCACCTTAGGTAGAAATCTCGATTATATCTTTTATTTAATTAAATGCTTGCAGAACTATTACTATTTCTCGCTATCGTTCAATTGGTCATTTTCCCGTGGCGTTGCCTCACTGATCTAATGAAAACAGATTGTTATTTACATTACCTCTGTCTGTATTTTCAGGCATTGAGTTAGGAGCAGGGCCTTTGGACCTTCAAACCCTAGTGACCACTTTCTAGACTCAATTTCTGGGGGCGAGCCTTATTGCCATAACTTTCGCTTTATGGCTCCACATTAACACTAGGAATCAGGAGACCCTATCATGCTTTGCAAACATGCTATACCCAGAACACCAGCTAGACTGATTCTTAGACTCCTGAGTGTGTTGCACGGTGCAACTACACACAGCCCTATGCAACGCCCAGTAGGAAAAGTGACAAACAAATAGTATATTGCTGCCAGTGGATCAATGGCTGCAAACATTTTTTTAATGAACCTAGCCTAATTTTTGTCTTATCTGTTTATCCTTTATGTATTTTTTGTTAACTTTATCCTGTTTATCTTTTCCACCTCTGGTAGGTAGATTGTTCTTACATTATAATTGCATATTATGTCACAGTAATTCACAGTACCTAGATATAGGATGAAAATGTGTTAGGATGGTCCTTATTACATGTGTCAAAATATACAGATTACAAGGCATCGCCTGATAAGTTGAAAAATCTAGGGGGTTACAAAAGGTTCAAAAATAAAAAAGAATTGGGTAGGTACTCAAAAGCCATTTTATTCTGCAAACCAATTTTTTGAGCACAAATTATAATGTTTTGGCTATAGTTGCCACTACTGTGAAATTTTAATACTGTTTCTCACAAAGGATGTAAAATGTCCATGGACCATAACCAAAACGTCTGTGTTGTAGTTTTAAGCATAGTTTCAATTTAGTTTATTTAGTTATTTTTGTAAAAATTAGCTTTTCACTTATATTACTAAACTGTCATTTTTGAAGGAATGAATTATTTCCATTACATATTAGTGGATATTAAAACTATACTTATACATTTGTTTACTTTTCCCCCAGCATTTCATGTAGTAGTGTCGCTAGTTTTAGCTTTCTGGAAACTACTGTACTTATATGACGATTTGTTCATTGATCTTAATAAGACATACTACTACATACACATTATGTATTGCCTTGGTTATAGTCAATCAACTCTAAGATAGCTCTGCCACCTAACATTATCAAATTTTCTCCCTAATGCTGAGTATTATTAGATTGAACTGTTCATAATAGAAGTACCTACTTAAATTGTCAGTGTTTCTTCAGTTTAAAATTTATTTATTTATGTTGAAACGGCCAACGGCAACGGCGACGGCAACGGCAACGGCGAGTTGATGAATCGGTATTTAAAATTGACACTGTCTTCCAGGCGGAAGTGTATGCCATATTGATGGCGGTATATTCGACGAAAGTCGAACAGTGCACTAAATAGAGCATATATATTTGCTCTGACAGCCAAGCAGCTCTAAAAGCGGTGGCAGCTCCGAGGGTCAGGTCAGCTCTGGCTCAAGAATGCTCTGCCGCCCTTCAAAAATTAGCAAGCTATAAGAAGGTGACCCAGCCGTGGGTCCCCGGACACATTGGTATACCGGTAACGAGAGAGTGGGCCGAATAGCTAGAACAGGGGTCGGCAGCCCCTGCATCGGCCCAGAACCTATGCTGCGAATTAGCAGGCGCCAGGTCAATGTAGCCCTGGATAACTGGGCCTACAAGGCTGGCGAAAGCGTGGTTAGAGAGAGACGACTGCAGGCAAGTCAAAAGATTCTTGCAGGCCCTGAGAAGGGCCGAACGCTATGGATTTTGAATAAAGACAGAGAGATGCTCAAACTTCTGGTGGGGGTTCTCACTGGCCATTGCCGGCTGAATAGACATTTATCACTCATGAGAGTGTTAGGGGACCCCATCTGCTTCAGATGCTGGGAGGAGGACGAGACAACGTTCCACTTCTTGGGCAGATGTGCAGTTTATCGCAACCTAGGGTTCAGATATTCGGCACGACGGAGTTCGGGGAGGAGTCACCATATTCAGCGAGATGGTCGGACATACTGACTTTCGTCAGGAGGTTTGGTAGGTTCGAGAATGAGCTTTCTAGGGTGTATAATTTTAGTGTTTTCAGTGATTGGTTCAGTGGGGTTGACAAAAACGGCCATGGGTGGCCTATTTGCCTGGCTTCGCCTTCCCATCACTACTTTTTTTTTTCAGAGGAGGTGAAATCCATTTACAGACACCATGCGCTTTGGCTCGGTCGCGACATGGTAGTGTGGGGGACCTATTCCATTCCGGGAAATCGAATACCCACTAAAACACCTCAAAGTACGTTGTCATACTTGTTGCAGCCATCGTTCCGGTACCGCTTGCGCATTTCTTCAGAATTATGTTGCCAGCCTTACATCATATTACAGGGTAATCCGTCCAATATTCTCAGTTCTGTGTATTTGTATGTGCCCGCCTATCTTTGTCAGATTTTTTCTCTTTAAGTATGTTCTCGACATATGCTGCTACGTAATTCCATGCGTCTTCTGATTTTAGGATTTCGGTCATAACTCCTTCGGGAGACAATGCTATTTCTAGCTGCCTTTCCAGTCGTTGCCTTTGGTCACTCCATCTCACGCATTCAAAAAATGTATGACGAGGGTCGTCGTCATAAACACAGTAGTCGCATTGTGGCAAATTTATCAGCTTTACTTGGGACAGGTATCTGTTAAAGAGCCCGTGCCCTGTGAGGAATTGGGTGAGGTAGAAACTGACCTCCCCGTGTGCTCTGTTATACCAGGGTTCAATTTCTGGTATTAGCTTGTGAGTCCATTTAGCCACATCCGCCTCTTCTTGCCAGCGTTCTTGCCATTTCCCAAGTGTGATAGTTCTGACCGTTGTGCTGGAGGTGCTGTGTCTACCTCTCCGTTTTCCGTAAGCAATTTTCCTCTCTTGGGCCAACAAATCGATTGGTGGAATGCTAGCCGCTACCAATACGGCACACTCCGAAACAGTGCGGTAAGCGCAAGCGACTCGCAGTGCCGATGTCCTTTGCACCGATGCTAGACATTTCCGGTACTTCTGTACATTCAATGCATCTGCCCAGATTTCTGCTCCATAGAGCATGATTGAGTGTGCTACACTCATAAGGGCACGTCTTTTACTAGGCCGAGGTCCCGCGATATTCGGCATAAGCCTGGATAGCGAGACAACCAGTTTGGCTGCCTTGTTCCCTGCATTGCAAATGTGCTTATAAAATGTTAACTTAGCATCGATCATTACACCAAGATACTTGACTGCATCTTTAGCTACCACTGACGTACCATTCAAGACAAGTCTCAGGGGATCAGGAAATTTCCTTTGTCTCGTCAGTACAGTGTGCTCTGTTTTTCCGACAGCTAGTTGTAGGCCATGCCTTTTCAGCCAGTCGTGTACCTCTGATATAATAAACTCGACTCTTTTCTTCGCTTCGTCCGGGTCTCTCGCATGGATAACTGCAGCGATATCGTCTGCATAGCCAATTAGTTTAGCCCAATCAGGGATCTCCATCCGCAATATACCATCATACATGATATTCCAGAGCTCTGAGCCAAGTACCGAACCTTGCGCTACTCCTGCTGTAACTGTTCTTCTTCGCGGACCTTCCGTTGTATCATAAACCAGCTCTCTATCATAGAGGTAATCACCAAGGACCCTTAGTAGATACGCAGGAATCTTAAAGTTGCATTCAAGTGCTTTCCGGATATCACTCCATCGTGCCGAGTTGAAAGCGTTCTTCACATCTAGCGTAACTAGTACGCAGGAGTTCCTCGTTCTGTGGTTTCCCCGCCACGCTGCTTCTGTGTACTCGACAACATCTTCGATAGCATCTGCCGTAGAGTAGCCAGGTCTGAACCCGTGTTGTCTATCAGACAGCTCGCCGCTTTCGGTTACTGCCGCTCGTAATCGATGCCTCAGTAATCTTTCAAAGAGCTTACCGGCATCATCCAACATACAAAGTGGTCTAAACGATGAGGGAGTTATCGGGGGACCTTTTCCTTTGTCCAACAGGACGAGCCTCTGAACCTTCCACCTCCTTGGAAACACTCCACTTAAAAAACATGCATTATACATATCAAGAAGCATAGTTGGGCATTCACTAGCCACCAGTTTAACTATTTCTACAGGTATTCCGTCAGGTCCAGGTGCTTTACGGCATTTCAACGACCCAGCTGCAATTTCTAGTTCTTCTTCGGTAAAGAAGGGAATCTCTTCTCGTACTATG
The DNA here is from genome assembly GCA_951848785.1 of Callosobruchus maculatus. Taxonomy (NCBI): domain Eukaryota; kingdom Metazoa; phylum Arthropoda; class Insecta; order Coleoptera; family Chrysomelidae; genus Callosobruchus; species Callosobruchus maculatus. The sequence goes on along the minus strand of CATOUR010000085.1, from coordinate 1,885,316 downwards.
ACGTCAGGTCTGGATATTTCCGGGTGCCTCGGAAACTGGGTATCGACAATGTCGTTCATAAAGTACGGGTCACCAGGTGGAACTGGTGACTGCCTTCCTAATCGCTGCGTTACGATTTTGTATCCAAGGCCCCACAGATCTTGATCTACTTCTTCGCACAGACTAATCCAACACCTTTTCTTACTTTTGTCAATTTCGCTCTAAGTTTTTTCTTGGCCGCCTTGTACGTTCTTGAGCTACACTGGCGTCCGTTCTTCTTCTTAACCTCTGTGCTGTACGTCTGAGTTTGAGGGCTTCTTCACGCAGAGCATCGATATCATCAGTCCACCAGTACGCTGGCTTCCTGTGCATCATACTCTTGCGTTTGGGCATGGACTTGTTACAGCAGCTTGCAATATAGCTGATCGTTTGATCAACCAGCATCTCCGTTTGCCCTTTGGATGGGCTTATGCGGCTTTGCTGCCTGGTTGGGTTACGAAAATTCGTGATATTATTACGAAATATTTCCCGGTTAAGTTTGGATATATTCCAGCCATTCACGCTTGTCGTCTTTATGGAGTGCTGTAGATGATTCTTTTCCCCAACACGCAGTTTTATATATTGGTGATCGCTACCAGTGAAATCTTCTAATACCTCCCATCCATCTATTTGGGTTGCCAAGTTGCTAGAGGGAAAAGTCAAGTCAATTATGGTTTGCCCATATCCGCTTCGCCGAAAGGTGGTGGTTGTGCCGGTGTTAAGCACAGTAAGATCAAGTGTAGCTACCATCTGGGTCACAGCTCTACCTCTAGGGCAGTATCTCTACATTCCCCAATCTGGAGCCTTAGCGTTAAAATCCCCTGCTACTAATACTTCTCCATCCCTTCTTTGAAGAAAATCTTCGAGTGCTTCTATCTTTCGATGGAAGGTCTCTGAGTTGTCATTTGGTGACAAATAACAGCTGACGAATATAAAATTTTTACTACGGACACAAACAAAACCATCTTCAGAGGCGCTCTCGGTTATTTGGAACTTTTCCGGGCTTTTAATCCATACAGCTGATGTGCCCCCTAAGTCTGAGTAAAAGTGTTGGCTTTTTACGTTTCGATACTGCTCAGAAATAATCATAAGATCTACTTTGTGCTCATAAGCCAACTGAACTAGCAAGTTATGGGCTAGTTTAGACCTCCCAAGGTTACCCTGAAGGATGATTATTCTGTTGCTGGACGGACTACTAGCCTACTACTAGTCTGCTCCCCTGCCACCGTACTGGGGCGTCGTGCTTTCCTTGTACCCCTCACAGATGGTTGTCTCCGTTTGTCTTCTACCATTTTCGTAAAGTGTGAACATTTTATTGAGTCCACTCTGTGCCCATCGGCGTTACATTTTGGGCAGTGCGGTAGGCTATTGCACTGCTTTGCTAGGTGCCCCTTTTTATAGCAATTAAGGCAATGTCCAGAAAGATCAGTACCACTACAGTTTTGAGTTGAGTGTCCTACATCTAAACACCGAAGACACCTCTGGACTTTTATTCGCTCTCTAATCCGGCAGGAGACGAGACCAATTCTGACTCTGCCTATACGAATTAGTAGCTCTGCTGTCATCCTGGGTGCAGTTACTGTGGCAGACTGATTCCCATTCTTTGTCGGCCGTTACCTAACCATGATGAAGCGGTCACAAAGAAAAATGCTGTTACGGGTGACATCAGCATATCGTACAGTGTCTATGGAAGCACTGCAAGTGGTGAGCGGAATTCCACCGATAGAACTGCTAGCGGATGAGAGACGATACTTATACACAATATGCAACGGAAAGAGTGAGGAATGCAAAATAAGGGCGAGAAACAATACCATAAATATGTGGCAAGGCAAATGGTCCCAAAATAACGAAAAAGGGCAGTGGACGAAGAGACTGATTCCTGACTTAAGACCCTGGGTGGCCTGTAACCACCGGCGGGTTGACTATCAACTGACGCAGTTTCTAACGGGCCACGGATCTTTTAGGTCATACACAAACAGGTGGGGTAAAACTGACGACATGTGCCGATACTGCGGATCCATAGACACGGCAGAACATACAGTGTTTGAATGCCCTAGATGGACCCAGACTAGAGCAAATACCTACGCCGACTTAGAGATAGAGCTAACAGCGGAAAACATTATCTCCCAGATGCTGACCAACGAAAGAAACTGGGCAAAGGTATCAAAAATGATCAAACACATCATTAAGGCAAAGGAGAATGACGAAAAGCAACAAAGTGATACGGAAAGAGGTAACAACAGCCAACATCCGAACTCCTAATCCCCGTAATAGCGGGGGAGGGGAGATGTAGGAAGAAGCGAAAGGAAGCAAGAGACATCCCGCCACCCTGATGTATGTCTGAACGAGACGGTCCCGGTGTGGCAATGGGTGATTCGCCGGGAGCCTCTTGTCTGGTGCGTGCACCAGCTACGTTCCCAAATCGAAAAAAGGAGGTCACTTACTGTGAAGTGTCCGGTATTTACACCTGCTGCTTTCTGTAAGGCCTCTGCAACATCCTCTTTTGATGTGACTGCGTCAATATCGGTTATTTGCAGCACCTTTTCCCCTTTTCTAATGATAACCTCCGAGTCCGCTAGTTGTTCTTTTATGGCATTACCTAACGTCTCTGCCATACCTTTGCCCTCTATATTCAGAAGTAGATCTCCAGAAGCTGTCTTTTTGAGGTTTTTAATCGTTACCCCCATCTTGTCCATGTCTATTTTCTCTTTGACTGTTTTTAGCAGTTCAGCGTATCCAAGTGCGCCCGCTTTCACTATCACATTTCCACGTTGACGGCGTGGATCTTTTTCGACATTGATAGATCCTCTGCGCCCATCAGGTCGCTTTTTGACTGTGGTAAAATATTTAATACTATTGCACTTGCCATGCATCACAAACTCTGCTATTTTCCTCACGTACAGTCTATCCAAGCCTTGCGGAGTTACTAAGGCAAGATTTTCTGGAACAACTGATAACGTATCGTCTCTTAACTTAACTAGGATATCGGAAACGCCCTGCATATCGTTTACCCCTTTTTCATCGACTGTGTAGGGTAATATGTAAACCGTTCTGCATTCTTTCTTGCCATCCCTTTGGCGGCTTGTTCGTGTCTCGCTTATAACATATTCTATGTTGCCTTCTGTACATCCCTCAGCCATGATATCTTTAATTTCAGGGAACTTCTCAAAGGCATCTTGAATTATCCCTTTCTCGTCTTTACGGCTCGGATCAAGAAACAACATGATGTTGTTATCATCGGAGTTCTTAAATGGGTTACCTTCTGTCTCCGTTACCGTTTTGTATGCAGGTTCGGGCCAGTGCTTGTCTAGTATTTGCCCAAGATCTGCAAAGCACTTGCCTTCGTTTATTATACCATGGATCTCTTCTATGGCTTTCTTTTCCCTTTTCTGTTCTTCCCGCTTCCTCTCATCCATCGGTAACGTTTGGGATATTGCATGTTCATATTTTATGATATCTGCCTGTGTTCCTACACACACGCTCTGACTCTCGACTATTCTGGCAGATTTCTTTATCTGGGGAGGTGTTATATCCCATTCAGAATACTTCCTGTTTATGCTCATGATTTGACATGTCATTTCGCTGATGGCTTTCTTGATCTCCGTGTTTGTATTGGGGATTGCTTTCACTGCCGCTTGTGCTTCTTTTGCCACCTGTTGGAGTTTCTCTAGCATATTCTTCATTTCTGACCATCTTTCTCCCTCTTCGTAGTCTTCTCGCGTTCTTTTTGAGCTTGTGCTGTTACCACTACTCACAGAACTTACAGAGCCTCGACGGGACTGGGGTGGTGATCTTCCTAGCGGACTACGTCTCGCGAATGGGTCACTCACCCCAGCCCAGTTATAACCTGCTGTTCCACCCACCGTTAAATAGGCTTTTTCATCTGAGCCCTTCTCAACGTGCGATTGGCCTCCCCCAAAATCCATGAGGCCGGCACCGGCCACCGGGGCTGAAACCCGATCGGAATCGGTGGTGAGATTTTCCTTTACAGCGGTACTCACTTGGGGTGCTTGTTTCAGTGTTTTGTCGCACATACTGCTTTATTTTCCCCCTTGCCCCCTGGGTGTTCTCGGTTCCCGCCCTAGACTGGCTGCCTTCACTGCGGCTGTTGAGCCCAATCTGCCCAATGGGGGTTTTTATAGAGGCCCCATCACCTCACGGCCCCATTCTGCGGCCCGCACTCCCAGTCCACGTCTGGGTTTACGCTATGAGTTGGGTTAGTTGACCCTTTTGACAGCCGCCCGCTCCGGGTCAGACGCTGTCATCGTCTCTCCATGGTGATTCCCGCCACCGGGGTTGGTTACCCGATCTTGATCATTCGCCATGGAGAGTTGGCTGATTGCAGACAATTACTGCAAAGCAATCGTCTGGGCGTCACTACTACTACTACTACTACTACTACTACTACTACTACTACTACTTTTTTTTTTGAGGGGGCGTAGCTGATGCAAGCATCAGACAAGAGGCCCCCGTCGAACCGCCCCTTGCCCGGAACCGTCGTGAAGACATATCATCAAGTTGGGGGCTGTCTTCTCTTCATTCTTCGGACTTCTATCTTCTTTCTTCACGCCCTACATCTCCCCTCCTCCACCTGAGTGGAGATTAGGAGTTCAGGCTTCCATTGCGGAGGTCGTCAACTGTTCTTCACTATTAAATATGGGAGTGTCTGATAGATCATGCCGTTTAGCATCTTGTCACGGCAACTGACCCTGCAGCTGCCGTTCCTCACGTTCCTTAGCGAACATAACTGCGGTTGATAAGCTACGAACTGTCTCCCAGGCATGTTTACTGTCTAGCATCCTCTGAATCAGTGCTGTGGGCTCAATGTTCTCTAAGTTTACAGATAGGCTAAGGGATGCTTCCGATCTTAATTGTGACCATCTGGGGCACTTTAAAAGTGTGTGCGGTGCGCTATCCAGAACGCCACAGTATACACACGCATCGTCGCTGGTCTTGCCGATCCTTTTGGTGTATTGCCTAAACGACCCATGTCCAGTCAGAAATTGGGTCAGGTGGTAGTCCACGACTCTATGAGTGCACTCTACCCATGAGCGGATATCTGGCACCAGCTGTTTTGTCCATTGTGCAACGTTCACTGTTGAGTCCCATTCGTCTTGCCACGCTCTAATGGACACGCTCCGCTCGTATTTCTTGGCTGCCGTTGTGCCTCCGTCCGGTCTATCATGGAGGCGTGCTCTCTCTGTCACTAGGAGGTCTATAGGGAGTATGCCACTAATAACCTGGAGTGCCTTAGCTGATATTGTTCGGTATCCACTGACCACCCTCAGCAGCATTTTACGCTGCAGTCTCACTAGCATAGCTCTATATTTTGCCTTACTCATTGCTTTATGCCATACAGGTTCACCATATGTCACTACTGACTGCACAACATTGTAAAGGAGTGTTCGCTTTGAGCTTCTAGGGCCTCCTATATTTGGAAGTATCTTGGTCAGTGAGGCAATCGTTTTTTCCGCTTTTGCAGTCACCTGCTTTACATGCTCACCGAACGTTTTTTGGCCATCTAGTGTGATGCCGAGATATTTCACGTGTTTCGTCGGCTTTATCTGCACGCCCCCGAACTGTATCTCAAATACGTGATTTACTCTGGAGCCCTTCACAATAACCGCTTCAGTCTTTTCTGGAGCTAGCTCGAGCTGATGATTTTCCATCCACTGGTTAATCATCCATAGAGAAGCTTCTGCTCTCGCTACCAGGTCTTGCGGATTTCTGGCCACCACCACAAGTGCAAGATCGTCAGCAAAGCCGACTGTGGTTGCCCCTTCTGGTAACTCTAGTTTCAGAACTCCGTCGTACAGAAGATTCCACAGCATTGGTCCTAACACAGAACCCTGTGGGACACCCATTGACACCTCCATAGTTTCATTCTTCTCTATGGATATCTTCCTCCCCACGAAGTAATCTGATACGATGTTGATCAGGTATTGCCTTATTCCTCGTTGTTTCAGCTCTTCCAGTATAAGCTCCCATCTAGCCGTACTAAACGCATTCCTAACGTCTAAAGTTATCAGGATGGACCACGGATTTTGCCTGCTACCGGCTGTTAGCTCCAACACCTTATTAACGGCCTGCACTGGCTAGTGGCCTTTTCTGAACCCGAACTGGTTACTAGCTAGCCCTCCGGTCTCATCTAGTTCAGCTTATAGCCTTTCCACGATCAATGCTTCAAACAGCTTGCAGGAAGTATCAACCAGGCAGATTGGTCTGAGCCTGGCTTCCGCACCTTGCTCCGATGTTTTTGGGACTAGGATAAGCTTGGATGTCTTCCAGCTTTCCGGTAGTTCCTGCTGGGCCAATAATCTATTGAACAGGTCTAGCATCCATACCGGTGAAGCTTTAACTGCCTCTATCACAGCTTCCGGTGGTAAACCATCCAAGCCCGGAGCTTTTCCCTTCTTAATCCTACTCACAGCATTGAGAAGCTCTTCCTGTGAGAATAGCGGCACATGGACCTCCGGTGGGGGCTTCCTTACGGTGCTCGACGCCTCCGGAAAGAGTCTCCTGGCGGCCTCTTTCTTCCTCTCTATATCAAGTTCATATGGATGGAGGGCATTGAACTTTTTCAGGGCAATCTTATAGCCTTGGCCCCAGATATCATCGTCAAGCTCTCTACACATAGAGTCCCAGAGGTCCCTTTTTCTCTTAGAGATTGCACGTTGTAGGTCCTTCCTTGCGGTTTTGTATGTGTGTCTTGCCTGAGCTATCTCTGTTTCAGAGGATGCTTTCTTTGCAGCTGTTCGTGTAAGCTTACGCCGTTCTTGCAGACAAAACTTCCGTTTACAGTCGATCTCCTCACACCACCAGTAAGGCATCCCTCGGACTTTAGATTGATTACCTTTGGGCGTACTTTCCATCAGTGTCTCCTTCATGAGTTTCATGTACGTATCGAAATCGTTTACGCCATCATGCTTCAACTGTGTTTTCCATTCTATAGATAGCCGGAATTCCATCCAGTTAGTCTTTGAGCGTTGACCTTGATTTCTCTGGCAGCGCCGTGCAGTTCCTGTGAGTACTTCAAAGTAGATGAAAGAATGATCGCTGAGAGATTCTTCGTCAAGTACCTCCCACGTTCTTACATTCCTTGCTATCGATAGTGTGGACAGCGTGACGTCTATGTATGATTCAGCATTGCACCTGCTGAATGTTGGCTTACAGCCAGTATTATGAACGACCAGTTCGAGCTCAGCTATCCACTCGGTAAGATACTCTCCTCTCCTATCTGTAATTGGTGAACTCCACTGAGGTGACTTGGCGTTCAGGTCTCCAAGTATTATGTACTCTCCTGCAGTAGCCTTTGCAGAATACATAATATCGTTCACGTAGTCTCTGTACTCTTCGAATGGGATGTTCGGTGAGCAGTAACAGCAGTATATCCGAATATTGGGCAACTGGACTATAATATATCCCTCCTTAGCGATAATATCTTTCACTCCGATATATTTGTTCCTGAAATAAACCGCCACGTCGGCCCTCTTATCAGTGCTCCAGCTACCACCTAGCATTAGCTTTTTGTTGGGTTCTGATGCAATTATTAGAGCGACGCCCCTTTCAGCTGCATCAGTAAAAGCGGCATCGTGGGAAACCCGTCTTCTTTGCGCATTGATTTGTAGCACCTTCAATGCGTTCCTCCTACAGCCATCCTTAGGCTGTTCGTTTGGACTGGGGTCTGCCATAAGTGTTGTGGGAAGTACCCTGTCTATTACTCCAAATTAGCTTCCTATATTTGGGGCACCGCATGTTGTCGTTGGTATGTCCCACTTTATTGCATGTATAACAGAATGGCTTATTATCTGTGGGGCAGTCCTTCTGTTCATGCCCCTCCTTCCCACACCTAAGGCACTTGTCGTCTCGGTCAGGACCCTTACATTCATTTCTCCTGTGGCCGAACTCCTTACATCTATAGCATCTGGGAATGTGGACTCTTTCCTCCACAGTACACATTAGCCAGACGACCTTTATTCTCTCCATTTTTAGTAGAGCTTTAGCATTACCTTCCTCCATTTCCACGGTAAAATTTTGATTTACCCCATTAGCAGGTCTTGACGATCTTACGACAAACTGATCATCGTCAATCTCCAGTAGTTTTTTAATGGAGGCAACTACATCCTCCTTGGTGGCGTCACCATCTGCTCCTAGGATGTGTAGTATCTTTCTACGTCTAGTTCCTCTGGTCTCTACTTTCTGGCCCTCTAGTCCTTTAGATATAGTTTCCTTCAGTTCTTCAGCTGCTCTATGACCTCCCTCAATTTTTAATATAAGGTCGCCGTCTTTGGATTTCCTGACGGCCCGTACAATTTGTGCCGCGTTGGATTTCTGTACTTCACCTTTAACGCTTTTAAGGAGATCGGCGTATTGTTTTCCCCCCGCTTTCACGAGGACGGTACACAGTTCCTCTTTCTTTGCGCAGCGAGCTTCGTTGGTCTTCTGCCCTGCCAAGTTTGCCTCTGTTTCGCTGACCCTCCAGTTGTGCAGCGTAATTGTAACGCCTGTCTTGTGAAAGACATATTCCACTATCTTTCTTATTGCTTCCTGGTCCATCAGATCTGGAACTATCATTTCTATTTCGCTGACCTTCTCAGCGACTGCTGTTGTCTTCAGGTACTGCATCCTCTCACAGAACACCTCTGGCGTGTTTATATCTGGGACCTTATCGGGGTGCACTATTTTAAAGATGCACATCTCCTTTATTTTGAAGCTCCCTGTTGTCTCGTCTAGTGTTTTGGACATCTGTTTCAATATCCCTACTTGTCCTTTTGTATGAGCCGTCTGCGCGTTTACCTGTAGAAGATCAGGGAATCTCTCCTTGTATCTCCTTTCGAATCCTTTTTCTAGTCCTTCAGACATAGCATACACGGCCACGCTTCCTGAGGATTTGGCAGGTGGATGTCCTTTTTCAACCTTTGTGCACCGGTAACTTAGTTCCGGCCATTTTCTGTCTAAGAGGGGGCGAACGTCATCAATATCCTTCGCTCGGTCTAGGTGTTCGATTATTTCTGAAGCATCCCTCTCCTCCTGTTCCTTTCTCAACAATACCTCCTCCTCGAAGTTGTTGGTGTTTACTTGAACGCCGACAGATTGACAAGGCGGGTCATTTGTCTGTGTACCTGTAGTTACTGCGCTTTGTTTGACCGTTTTCTTCTTCTCCATTCCAATCATGCGTAGTTTGTTGATCTTGATCCACACTTCTTCAACACAGTTTTTGATCTCCATCTTGGTGTTTGGGGTAGCTTTTGTTAGTTCCCGTAGCTTCTTTGCGGCGTTTATTAGCTCAGGCAGGATGTCTTCTTCTGACAGAACTCTGTCTGACAGCAGTCCTATGCTACTACTAGACCCGACTGTTAACAGACTTTCCCTTTTCCTTTTTGCTGGATTCTGCTGAGTGCCATCATCCATTATATCGCGCTCCTGTTTCAGAGAGTGCGCACGTTCTCGAAAAGCCCTGATTGGCGGTGGGCTTCTAGGAATAGAGTCTCTCCTAGCAAAAGGATCCATGAGCTCGTCGTTGTTCGCTGCTGTCGTACCCAACGCCTTTCTAATTCGGTGTGTTATACTATCATCCTCCTTTCTTCCATCTACCTTCCTATTTGCTTCATTACTTTCCATAGTATTCCCACGAGTATGGGACGAAAATGGGAGTCGCTCCTCCGGCGTGGCGCCCGTTCTGGGGAGAAGGGTCTTAATACGATGAGGTGGCCCAGGTGCCTCAAAGGTTTTAACGACTTCGCTGTCGGTTATTTATAGAGGTTGTCTCCTCGCGGGCCGGCCAGTTAAGGCAAGCCCCGCGGTCACGAATCCGCACGACGTTCCGCAGCTTCGCCCTACTGTAGTCGCTGAGGTGCGGTTCGTGGTTACGCTATGTTCCAGAGGACTGGCGCAGGGTCCACTGGTTCCAATTGACAGTCAATTCGTCGTCCATTTCATAGCCAGGGTCGTCTTCACTCCATCGTTCAGGGTTTAGGATAGGGGGAGGTATTTGATAGGAGGGTTGAGGAAACACTGCAAACCTGTCCGCCATGGTTGAACCTACCAGAGATCTCTTCATGTGCGACCTCCGACGGCATAGCTTTGCAGGGGAGAGGGTGGGAGCTTGGGCCAGCAGGGAAACCGGGATCGTTACACTGCTGGGTGTTGTTGAGCGCCGATAGTGGAAATGACAGGCCCTTTTTTTTCTTTTCTTGTACAGGGTCCATCGTTCCCACCATCAGCTCGCCATCGCTGGAGTGCCATTTGGACGCAAGATAAAGGAAACATTTTTCTTTTATTGTGCTGGATCCTATATCTCGCGCACAGCGGTGCCGCATATACCCCCCCTGTATATGACGCGAGTAGGCAGACAAACGACGACTCTTATTCGCCCCCCCCAAAGGAAGTAAACTTCCGAAGGGTGGCCAATGCAAGTCGACCCCGCCACTACTACTACTACTTTTTTTTTTTTTTTTTTCGGGAGCGTTGAACAGTGCGCGCACTGCTCAAGTGGCTCCGGCGAACCGCCCAAAGGTTACTCCGGAACCGTCGGTGTAGACATATCATCAGGGTAACGGGCTGTCTTTTCTTCCCTTTTTTCTCTTCGCGGTCTTCTTTCTTCCTTCTTGCATCCTGTGACCCTACATCTCCCGTCCCCCACAGTGGGGATTAGGAGTTCAGGTCGAGGTGAATCTTCATTTCTCCTGTTCTCTTTACTTTTTCTCAATCCTCGAGTCGCCTTTGCATTCTCCTTTCATCGAGTTCTTTCTGGGCCATTATACATTTGACAAAGGTATGTACACTCTTCCAATTAGCTCCACTATCCATCATCACATCTATCATGTTTTCCTTCGTAAGGGTTAGACCCAGCCTATAGCTAGCCCGTTCTCTTTCTGCCTCCCATCTGCTGCATTCAAACATCGTATGCTCAGCATCGTCAGTTCTATCACAGTACATACATTTATCATCTGCCTTCTTGCCTATTCTATTTGTATATGATGCAAAACACCCATGACCCGTCAAAACTACTACTACTACTACTACTACTACTACTACTACTACTACTACTACTGTTGAGCAGACGATGCAACACATAGCAGCCAGCTGCGATGCTTCAATGCCTAAATTGAAGACAATGAACCGTAGAAGACCAGCGTACTGGTGGACTGAGGAAATAAATAATCTTCGGAGAGAAGCTGTCAGACTCAGACGAATAGCCCAACGTCTAAGAAGAAGAGATGTGCCCACCCAAGAGGTAAGAGAGCGTTATAGGCTGGCAAAGAAAAATCTGAGGGAGGCAATACGCATAAGTAAGAAGCGGTGCTGGTCTGACTTGTGTAAGGAAATAGACCAAGATATATGGGGACTCGGATATAAAATTGTAATGCGCCGCTTAGGAAAGCAAGTACCAGTTGCCCCATGTGACTCGCATACCATGAAGGAGATTGTTGATACACTGTTCCCGCAACACGAGGAGAAACCAAAGTCTGCTATCAGAATAGAAGAAGATATCCCGCTTCTCACAATGGCTGAATTGTTAGCAGTGGCTGATACAATGAAATCCCGCAAAGCTCCCGGCCCTGATAAGATTCCTGCCGAAATTATCAAACTGGTAGTTAAGGAATGCCCTAATATTCTTTTGAATATGTACAATGCCTGTTTGCTCGCTGGTATTTTCCCAACCAGATGGAAAACACAAAGATTAGTTCTTATTGATAAAGGTAAGGGCCCACCTATCACCCCTTCATCATACCGACCTCTATGTATGCTGGATGAAGCCGGTAAGCTTTTCGAGAAGCTACTCAGGCAGCGGTTAAGGGTGGCGATTAAAGAGGCTGGCAACCTCTCCGACAGGCAGCATGGCTTCAGGCCTGGTCACTCGACGCTTGAAGCTATACAAGAAGTAGCGAGTTATGCACATGCGGCGTGGACAGGTAACCACAGAACGAGGAATTCCTGCATCTTAGTTACACTAGACGTTAAAAATGCCTTCAACTCTGCGAGATGGTCTGATATCCTCACAGCGCTGGAACAACGTTTTAGAGTACCCGCGTACCTGCTAAGGATGATAAGTGATTACCTTCATAACAGAGAACTTATCTATCAAACCACAGAAGGCCTTCAGGCAAGGAAAGTTACGGCAGGGGTGGCGCAAGGCTCAGCCCTTGGCCCAGACCTATGGAACGTCATGTATGACGATATATTACGCATGGACCTTCCTGAGTGGGCAAAGCTAGTAGGATATGCTGATGACGTAGCAGCAGTCATCTTAGCCAGGGATCCGGAAGAAGCCAAAGTCAGAGTGGAGTTTGTATTGAACGAAGTTCATTACTGGCTAAAACGGCATGGCCTTCAGTTAGCAGCGGAGAAGACCGAACTAGTTGTTCTGACCAGACAGAGGAGATTCCCGGAACCTCTCACTGTATCGCTTCAAGGCATCACACTGACAGCCAAAGATGCAGTTAAGTACCTTGGGGAGATAATCGATGCCAAGCTGACACACTACAAACATATTTGTATGGCAGCTGATAAGGCAGCTAAATTAGTGGCATCCTTATCTAGGCTCATGCCAAACATCAATGGGCCTAGGCCAAGTAAGAGACGTACCCTGATGAGCGTAGCACATTCTGTCATGCTATATGGTGCCGAAGTGTGGGCAGAGGCCCTTGAGGTAGAGAAGTACCGCAAACGATTAGCCTCGGTGCAGCGAGCAGCAGCACTACGCGTGGCTTGTGCTTACCGCACCGTATCTGAGAGCGCAGTATTAGTAGTTGCGGGTATACCACCAATCGACCTGTTAGCTAAGGAGCGACAGTTGATATACCGAAGCCGGACCATGGAGGACGTGCATATTAATCCCAAAGTACTGACGCTAAGCAAATGGCAAGAACGGTGGGAGCAGGACAGCTCTGTAGCTAGATGGACCCACAGGATTATTCCAAATATAGAAGCGTGGTGTAAAAGAAAGCATGGCGAGGTTAACTTTTATTTCACCCAATTCCTTACGGGACACGGTTTATTTAATAGTTATCTGTATCGAGTAAAAGCGAGGAATTCGCCACAATGTGACTACTGCCCTGGCAGTGAAGACGACACGGAGCACACGTTCTTTGAGTGTTCAAGATGGTCCGGGAAAAGACTAGTACTGGAATCAAGAATGGAAACAAGGGTCTCACCGGAAAACGTGATGGCGGAAATACTAAAAAGCGAAAGATCTTGGAACTACTTTGAAGCATATGTTGAAGATATTCTCAAAGAAAAGAAAAGAGACAATCACGTGGGCTTTTCACAGACACATATGCCATTGAACCAGGCATAGATACGCTGAGGAAGAAGGAAGAGGAAGAACGAAGCGTCCGAACTCCTAATCTCCGAGAAATCGGGGGAGGGGAGATGTAGGACAAAGACAACGAATGAGGAAAGACAGAGCCCCCACCTGAAGTCATGTCTACACGACGGTTCCGGGGAAGGGGCGGTTTCGCATGACCCACTCGCTCCGGGCTGCGGCCCGGCGACGGTCCATGGAAAAAAAAAACTACTACTACTACTACTACTCGCGGTGTGGCTTGGCTCGCGTCCGTGGCTGAAATGTAGGCGTTAAACCGCTGATAGGAAGCTACACGTACACCCTGGATAGCGCTAAACGAGTCAGCCCTCCATGGTGAATGACCAAGATCGGGTAGCCAACCCCGGTGGCGGAAATCACCATGCGAGGGACAAAAGACAGCGTCTGACCCGGAGCGGGCGGCTGTCAAGGGGTGGACCGGACTCCTAAAGCCGTAGAGAAGGCAACCGGTCTAGGGATGCGGACCCGAAGAAGGAAGCAAGGGGCGGACTGGGCTCTGGAGCTGCAGCGAAGGCAGCCAGTCTAAGGAAGGATACCTGAACAAACCACGAATAAAACAAAATGGCAGAAGAAGGTAGAGGTAAAAACGTTACGGTGCAGGGGAGTTCGGATGCCCCAGTACACGCCCAGGGAGGGGAGAAAGCGGCCCAAACTGGTGCGATAGAGAGCGACCGCAATAAACAAAGTGCAGCAATTGACAGGAGCGGTTCCATGGATTCCGTGGGGAGCAGCTCCATTATGACTTTAAACTGTGTGGATATAGTAGATCCTTTCGCTAGACGGAGCTCCATCGGTCACTCCCCGCCGCGATCACGGAGGGGCTCAGCAAGCTCCATCGGCAGTCACGTTTCGACTAAGGGAGAAACAGGAACAGGTGCAGGAGGCTCCAAAAGACCAAGAGAAGAATGTGACCAAGAGGTCACTGAAATGAGAGGCATCCTTAAAAAGCTAGAACGTACGGCGAACGATTTAAAATCATTGATAAAGGCTATACCGAATACAAAAACCGAAATAAAAAAGGCGGTAGCAGAAGTATCTAGGCAAGTTGAGGTGTTAAATAGGAAATGTTGGGAGTGGCACTCTTTTCCAAGAGAGCAAAAGACTAAAAGGTGCACCACGGAGCTGGAGGCCCGGAAAGAAGAACAGGTGGCTGATGCGGCAGTGCAGACGACGAGAAAAGACGTGGTCGAGGTAGGGCTTCAGGTGTCACCTGACGTTATTTCTGCCACTATAGAACAAGAACAGCTGCAAGTAATCTCGGAGATAAGGGATAGTATCCAAGCTGGCGGCACATACGAAGACCTAACGAAATGGCTAGATAGGGAATGGCCAGAAGATGCCTTCAAGCTGGTTAAAGAAATGGATAAAAGTGATCTAAACAAAAGAGGTGGGGAAGTGGTACTCATAATGGACCCAAAATCGAAAGGAGAGACTGGAATGACAAAGGAGATGCTAAACCGCTACCCGGAGGTAGCGGTATTACTTGACGAGGGATGCACTGAAGGAATGATCGAATACGTTATGAATTCGGTTAAGACCAGTCGCAAAGATGCAGGTGAAGCTCAGCGTATTGTTTATTTACTCCCTCTCACCATAGATCCTACAGGGGTAAATGACATGAAAAATGTTTATGACCTATTTGTTTCCCTAAAAGGCCTCTTAGTTTCCACCAGTAGGACAACAAATGATAAAGTGACACTCATGTCCGCGGACGGATTGAACAGGGACTATATACGAAAAATTGCCGAGTTCGTGATGGACCAAAGTAAGATTGCCTTTGATTATATAGTACCAAGGAAGCCTAGAAAAGAAAGTCGACAGCAGAGGCCAGGAAGGCAGACGGAAAATGTGATTGTTAAATCAGGAGGAAAGAGCTATGCAGATCTTCTTAGGTCAGTCAAGGACAAGGTGAATATCCGGGAAATGGGTATTGAAATAAAAGCGTTGCGAAAGACCGCTGCTGGCGATCTGCTGCTGACAGTAGATGGCGGGAAAAATATAGCAGACTCATTGGGAAAAGAAATTAGAGAGAAGGTTGAAGGAAGCCGAGTAATAATCAAGAAAGAAGCGGTCATCCTTCATATGACAGAAATTGATGCAGACACAACAAAGGAGGACGTCGAAACAGCATTGAGGAAGAAAGTCCATGGTACGGCAAAAGAGGACATAGTTGTGAGCGATCTGAGACCCATGAAAAATGGAAATCAGGCAGCTACGCTGACCGTTAAGAAGACAGTTGCCACGGAACTTCTTGCCAAAGGGCGGACTAAAGTTGGGTGGTCAAGCTGTCCTATCAGGGAGAGAATTCAGGTTGACAGGTGCTTCAAATGCCTTGAAGTTGGACATGGACGAAGAGACTGTTCTGGGCCAGATCGATCAGATCACTGTTATAAGTGCGGGAAGAAAGGACACAAGGCAAGGGACTGCATAAGCGAAGAACACTGTGTGAAGTGTGATTGCGATGGACACAGGGCGGATTCTATAAGGTGCCCGCACTTTAGAAAAATGGTGTGGCGCAGAAGCAACAGTAAGCAATAAGTATGGTGCATTACATGAACACATCCAGTCGGAGGGGAATACGCATTATCCAGGCTAACCTAATGCGTTCACAGAGTAGTCATGATGCAGTAACAGCGACGGCGATCGGTAGATCCGCCGACATCATAGTAGCATGCGAGCCGAATAGAAAACGGATTGGAGACTGGATAAAAGACAATCAAGAAAACGTCGCTGTGCTACTCCGGAACAAGCGCTTGGAGGTATGGAAGGTAAAAACGGAAGAAGAATATGTATGCCTGCATTTCAAACGGTTTAGGTTATATTGCTGTTACATATCTCCGAACGTCCCCCTAGAAGAATTTGCACGAACTGTGGACAAAATCATGAACGACTGCAGGGCATCGCGCGAGGAGTGCATCATACTTGGAGATGTTAACGCAAAATCACCACAGTGGGGTTCACCGAAAGTAGATCCTAGGGGAGAGTACTTGACAGAATGGCTAGCCGCTTTAGATATGGTAGTCCTAAATTCTGGAACTACACCAACATTCCAGAGAGGAACCTACGAATCTTTCATCGATGTTACTTGCTCCACGCAGATCATTGCCAAGAACATAGCCAACTGGCAGGTTCTAGATGATGAATCTCTCAGTGATCACCGCTTCATTTGCTTTGATATAATGGGCATAAATGTAAAAAGGTCGGATATAGAAAGGGTCAAAACAGAGATTGATTGAGATGCCTTCAGGGCTACTGTACAATACAAGCTGCAGACATCAAGTAAGCATGCTACAGTGACCACCAAGGACTGCTCCCAAATCCTGCAAGAAGCACTACAGTGTAGCCAGATCCGATCTACGAAACGAAACAGAGCCCTCGTCCCCTACTGGTGGAATCAAGAAATTGAGAGCCAACGAAACAAATGTATCGCAACGAGACGACAGCTGACAAGAACTAATAGAAAGGCAAGCATACCTAACCTGGAACTGATACAAGACTACAAAGCCTGCAAAAGAAAGCTTGCGCAGCTAATAAGGAAATCTCGTATTAAACACTGGCAAGATCTATGCGAGGATCTAGATAGAGATATCTGGGGAATAGGTTATAAGATAGTAAATAAGAAGATTTTTAATCAGGCATCAGTTGCGATACCCAGTACCAGGAGATTAGAAATAGCAGAAGTTCTGTTTCCTTCCGGATACATAACCTCGAACCTGGCCAATACAGAATGCGGCACACCGGAGCCATTTACAACGACTGAGCTACAGAATGCCGTACAGTCTCTTAAAGCGGGCAGGGCACCAGGGTTGGATAGAGTGCCACCAGAAGCAGTTAAGGAGGTTTGTAAGATTGCACCTGAATGGATACTTGGTATGTTCAACAAGCTCCTAGGAGAACAAGAGTTCCCAACTGACTGGAAATTGGCTAAGCTGGTACTTTTACTGAAACCAGGTAAACCGTTGGACACGGCCTCTAGTTATAGACCGATCTGCCTATTAAGTGCAGTCAGTAAAGTATTTGAGTTGCTGATAAAAAACCGAATAGTGACGGAAATGGAAAACGGGGAAGACTTGTCGAGTGATCAATATGGTTTTAGGAAAGGAAAATCAACGGTCCCCGCTATTGAAAGGGTCATGCAGATCAAAGACTCTACAAAAGACAGATGGTGTGTTCTTGTAACAATAGATGTGAAGAATGCTTTTAATACAGCCTCCTGGCAGGGTATCTTGAACGAAATGCAAGAAAGGAAGTTGTCACCATACCTGACAAATCTAGTCCGAAGCTACTTCAGAGAAAGGAGGGTCAGCGTGAACAGGGGAGGGAATCTAACGCTAACGGCCGGTGTTCCACAGGGCTCAGTTCTTGGACCAACGCTGTGGAACATTGTGTACGATGGCATTTTAAGGATCGGCCTGACTGAAGGCGCGAATACGATCGCCTATGCTGATGATTTGGCTCTCATAGTGACGGCAGGAGAGCTTGATGAGCTTCTGTATAGAACCAACGAATCTCTGAGACGAATAGATTTCTGGATGGGCAAAAATAATCTGGAGATGGCCCCACATAAAACAGAAGCCGTAGTTCTGAAGGGAAAGAGGAAGAGAGATGGTGTGTTTTTCCATCTGAAGGATGTCGTAATAAGGCCAAAAAAGGTTGTGAAATACTTAGGAGTGCTGATAGATGAAAGAGGAACCTTTGGAGAACATATAAAGGCAACGGTGAATAAGGCCGAAAACCAAGCAGCAGCCTTAGGCCGACTCATGCCCAACATCGGCGGACCGAGTAGTGGAAAAAGGCAAATCCTGTGCGGAGTTGTATACTCAATGGTGCTGTACGCTGTACCAGTATGGTATACTGCATGTAGCAAGAAAACGTACTGCAAAATGCTGGAAAGGGCTCAGAGAAAGGTTCTATTACGCGTGGTGAGAGCTTACAGAACTGTCTCAACCAAAGCTTGTAGTTTCAGGAGAGCTACCTATACATCTGAGGGCCAAAGAGGGATGTTTGCTGTATAACGATAGGAAACTCGATCGATTGGGAGTAAGAAATAGTTTGGTGGAAGAATAGCAGCAAGAGTGGAACAGTAATGAAGAGGTCGCACAGTGGACCAAAAGACTTATACCTAACATCGAGCGGTGGTTACGGTCGACACGTTGACTATCACTCAACTCAAATATTGACAGGCCACGGAAGGTTTGGTACTTATGCAAAGAAGATGGGAAAGGGGGAAAACGATAGCTGCTGGTACTGTGGCTCACAGGATACGGCTGAGCACACCTTTTTCAGATGTAGTAGGTGGAACCAACGCTCCCACAGAGATGAGGAAATACCAGCTCATTGGCAATGGCTGTAACAAAAATTTGTACAGAAAAATTAAATGTTAGTAAATTTGTTGTAACACTTCTGAATTTTGGGGACAGGCCACTCTAACTGTAATGTAATGTACAGAATTCATCTAAGATAGTTGCAAAAGAACTAATATTAAGTACTTACACTCACCATGTCCTGCCTACTATCATCACCATATTTGCTCTTCAGCCCATAGCCAGTTTTTTTATTAATTATATCCATCGTTAAATTGAATATAGGTTCATCTTTGACCCTTGGAGCGCTTCCTCCACCAGTAGCGGGTGTGGCTACTTTAGTTTCAGCAGCACATTTTCTGGTATTATTATTAATATTATTATAAAATCTTTTTAGACAATCTATCGGCCTACATTGAGTTGCCTGGGTATTGAACTCCTGTTCAATTTGATTCCAAGCCTCTTCTTTCCTACGCCAGTTGATCCCCCTGTTGCTTTGTTTTCAGTTATATGTTTATGTTTTTTGATAACATACTACAACATCAGTTTTTCCTCTTTTGTGAAATTAAGGCTGCGGATGCGCTTTTGATCAGCCATTTCCTGCAAGACAATAGAAAAGCTGAACTATACATGATTAACTAGAATTTGTTTTACTAACCTGACACGCGGCACAGCTTCACTTCACAAACCTCAAAAGGCTAAAAACGTACTCAACCCTAACTACAAACAAAAAACCCAAAATACTGGAAGAAATATTTTATAAGAATTTATAAACACCAAAACAAATTTATTGCTAACACTTTAAAATGCACCTACTAAACACTATTTTTCACTACAAATACAAACAAACAACCTAAAACAAATATGCTATGAGAAACTAAAAACGCTAAAAACAATTCAAACACTCTAAAAACCTACTAAACCCTACTTTTCACTAAATAAAAACGCTAGAAACAATTCTAGCACTAATACTAAACACTATTTTTTACTACAACTACAAACTAAAACAAATATTTTATAAGAAACTAAAAACGCTAAAAACAATTTAAACACTCTAAAAACCTACTAAACCCTACTTTTCACTAACTACAAACACAAAGTCCAAACTACAATAAATAATATGAAAATCAAACCAAAAACGCTGAAAAGAATCCCAACTTTCTGATCAAAAATATAATTAACCGCTACCGCCACAGCCGTCGATAACACGTGACATGTCATTCCGACAGAGAACATCAAAATATGACAGATATTGCCAACGTAAAATCTGAAATTCGTTAAATTTCCCTGTAAGAAAAAGTTAACTCATAATTAAAGTTAATCATGACCGGTGCAAAGACATTCAACTTTAAGCCTTAATTAAAGTTAAGCTTTAATTAGTTATTATTATTATTATTTTATTTGTACTGTTAATTACAAATAATTGCCACCTCGAAGGCCAGGTTTAACTATGACTGGTGCAAACCACTGTATATCAAAATCTACATATAGGTAAAATGCAAAATCCCAGTCTTATATTATTCACCAGATAAGACATTTTTTGTTAAAGGATTTGAAACTCCTATACGTGTAAAGGAAAGGTTCAAATTTAGGTCTGCAACATTTGAGCCTACATGAAACTATTTCGTGATCAGTCAAATCCACGCCACCTACCCTATGTGAACTAACAAATGAGGGATCACTACAAATAATAACTATCTAACTGTGAGAGATCTGGATAACGAGGTTATATGAGTAGCTTCGTCAATTATTTGATGTATTCCTAACGAATTTAACATTTCTTGTGGTGTATCTAGTAGAAGCAGAATCAATATCTAGAAAATTGATATTAATGTCACCAAGACATATTACTTTCGAATTGCGAACCTTACATAATGATAGGGCGACCTTAAGTTCATCTATAAAAAACTTGTAATTCTGCTGGGGAGGTCTGTAAACTACACCCACCGCGTACGATTCACCTTTATATGAATATGATACCCACAGCTGCTCAATACCCTGATTAGTTGCAATAGTCTTATAATTTAAAGATTTATGTGTATGTGTAGTCCGGTATGTTCACAACACCATTGCAAATATTTGCATTAAGCCACGTTCCGGAGACCGCGAAAATTGAATATTTCTTCTGTGAAACGTATTGACGAAGAAAATCTATCTTAGGTATTAGAGAACAAATGTGCAAGTGTGCAACTTCAAAGTTCATTAAGCTAAGTAGTTAATTATATCTAAGATGCTGTAGGTACTGTCCTAAATAACTACTACCAAAAAAGCGTATAGAAAGCAAAAAATGCAATAATACAACTACATTAGCTTAGATTAATTTTTTCCACTCCCTTACTGGTTTTCACGAACAAGTTCCCGTTCACAGACCACACGTTCTTGTAACCATGCTTGTCTGCAGCTACTCGCAATGCCTTCAGCCGGAATGCGGTTAGGTCTTCCTTAATAACAAAGCTCGTACCTTTTAATAATCTTTTATTCTTATATACATCCATTTTTTACGGCATTGTCTTTGAAGGTAACCAACACATGTCTCGGCTTATCATCAACCTTCTGCCCTACCCTATACGCCGCTACAATGTCGCTTTCATCAATTTTAATTTTCATTCGATCTTTTATTATATCGTAAATCCGTTTGTTAAGATTTCGGTCATCCGCCTCTGGAATTCGCATGATCCTTAAATTATTATTCCTAGAATGCTGTTGTACACTATCCAGCTGTAGTTGTATACTTTTTTGGTGAATTCCTTCGTTAGGCAAATTATTAGGAGTTGGAGTTTCATTCGAGACGGCGAGCGATGTGCACGTATGTGGCGTGTGCTCTCAAAATTTCATCGTTAGTTCGAAATATGTAGTGTGTACAAAGTGCGAAAAACGTTTTCATAACCAATGTGTATCTATTAAAGACGACATGCAAAAAACTATTGGCAAATCGGATAATCTTATGTGGTTCTGCGACAACTGTAGAAAAATTGCACAACAGATGTTACAAGAAATGAAACAAGAAGCAAGCAACGAGACCTTGGTATACAAAAAGGAAATAGAATGCCTGAAAAGGGAAAAATTATTGTTGGAAAAACTATTACAGGAAATTGAATTTTCGCATGATTTACTGAAATCTCGGGTAAAACGCTATGCTGAAAATCACTGCTCTTCGCTAGATACCCAGGTGATGACAACAAAAACTCCTGAGCATAGGCTGGAATACAGCACAGTTGCAAAAAAAACAGCCGAAAAAGGAGTCTGCTATTTTATTAGTGAAAACAAGTGACCAAAATGATAACGCTAATGTTATTAACCACATAAAGCGCAATATCAACCCTGCTGAATTAAATATACGCATAGACAGCACAAGGAAAACTAAAACTGGGGTAGCTGTTTACTGTGATAAGGCGAGTGACATAAATAAATTAAAAAATGCCTTGAAAACCAAACTTTGTTCCACTTATCAAATCCATCAGCCAAAAAAGTTCAATCCTCGTATGATAATATTAAATGTGACGTTGGATGATGAACTGAACAGCAATGAAGCCATTACCCGAGATATAATTGGCCTAAGTCATCTAGAGGAGCTACAAGATGCACAAATTAAAGTCATTACTAAGCTGAAGACACGAAATAATGACCATCACATAGTCATAGAGGTTTCGCCTGACGTCAGAAATCGGTTCATCCGGAGTGGCCATGTTTATCTGAGCTGGGGAAGATACACTGTTGCTGATGACCTAAATGGCATCCAGTGCAGAAAGTACTTCAGTTTTGGTCACCATGAAAAGGACTGCCGATCAACCAACCCTGTCTGTGGTAAATGTGCAGGCAACCATCAAAATGTTTCTTGTAGAGCAACTGAGAGTCAGTGTATAAACTGTATAAACTTCAACAGGCAACGCCGTGCTAGTCTTAACATAAACCATAGCGCGTGGGATAAAAATTGTCCGGCATATAGAACTGTCATCAGAAATATGCAAAGCAAAGTTAATTATGGTTAAGTTTGGACACCTGAACGTGCGTTCCTTGTTATCTGACTTTTCGAAATTTGTAGATTTAATAAGTGAGGATTTTGGTTTATTTGCCAGTAGTATTAGTTTAACTAATTATAATTTTTTTCGTAATGATCGTGATGGGCGTGGGGAAGGAGTAGGAGTATATGTGAAATCATGTTTGCCTGTAACCATTCTTGACATAAGTACTGATAACTTAGCAATGGGAAGCCTGTGGATTAAAATTATCATACATAAAACAGCATTTTGTGTTGGAATTGTTTATCGACCTCCGTCACATAATTGTAACGATTTCGTTCTACCCATAGATAATATTTTACCACAATGTCTAACTAACTTTGAAAATGTGATGGTTCTGGGTGATTTTAAGATCAACTTGCAGCAACCTGACAATGTACTTAGTTCTTGTTTTAAATGTTACGGTTTTACTCAGCTAGTTATGGAACCTACTAGGATAACATCCTCTACATCTACGCTGTTAGATGGAGTTTTTAAGAATGCTGTACGTTTCTGCACTGATGTCATAGTTTTTGATTCTAACGCGATATCAGACCATCAGCTTGTGTGTTGCCATCTGCATTTTCCCGACAAAGTAAATGCTCAAAAATTTGTAACCTTCCGAGACTATAAAAATTTCGATGAAGTTGACTTTTCTAATGATTTAGCCAATATTGATTGGTTTAAAATAATTGAAATCGAAAATATTGACAATAAGGTCAAATTCTTTACTGAAAATATTGTAAATACATTTTGTCATCATGCGCCAGTTAGAACAGTAAGAGTAAGTAAGCCACGTGCTCCATGGCTGACTTATCCTCTGCGAATTATACTCAAGGAAAGAGATGACGCACTACGCAAATTTAAGGCTGACAAAACACCGGTGAACTGGAATGCCTATAAGGAAAAGCGAAATTTCGCTCTCGCGTCGATAAGCCGTGAGAAGACTGCTTACTCGTCATTTCTAGAACAAAGACGCATGTCTAAAGAACTCTGGCATGAACTTAAAAACCTAAGTGTTAGCCCAACCAAAAATCAGTCCACTAAGTTGCCAGAAGACTTACGTGACCCAACTCATGCAAACAATTTCTTCTGATCTGTTTTTGATAGGTATGAAGCTAACCCCTCAGTTTTAGATTACTACGAAAAAAAAATTGTTTAATATGAATAAATTTTCATTCGTACCTGTCGACCCCAGTGTGATACAATCCGTGGTTATGTCACTTAAATCCAATGCGGCAGGGATTGATACATTTCATTATCTATGTTGAAATTGTACTTACCTATAATCATCCCTTATTTGACACATATCGTAAATGTTTGCTTGGAAACGGGCTACATTCCCAGCTCTTGAAAAGTAGCCTTAATCAATCCCGTGCCTGAGGTTAAAAATCCCAAAGAATATTCAGACTTAAGACCAATTGGTCTATTATGTGTCCTGTCAAAGGTGTTAGAAAAAGTAGCCTATGTTCAAGTAATCGAATTTGTGAACACAAATGGTATCCTTCCTGCTAGTCAGTCTGGCTTTAGAAAATCACACAGCACTACAACATCACTTTTAAACCTAACTAATTATAATATTTATAGCTTTAGATAATAAAATGTGTGTTGCACTAGTCTCTCTAGATTTCTCAAAAGCATTTGATAAAATCAGTCATAAATTATTATGTTCTAAATTGAAGTACTATGGGTTCGATAGTACTTCCTTCAATTTTTTTAAGTCATATCTGCTCGATAGATCACAGTGTGTAACCATCGATAACAAGGTATCAGATGCAACAGAAGTTTTCTCCGGGGTTCCGCAAGGCTCTATATTGGGTCCGCTGTTGTTCCTGATTTACATTGCCGACATTAATAATTCTGTAAAATATTCCGTCATATATTCGTACGCAGATGATACGCAGCTGTTGTATTTCTTTAAAAGTAATGATATGGAAGTTGCAAACTTAGAATTGAATGCCGACATCAGTGCATCATGTTCGTATTCAAGTCAGAATAGTTTAATTATAAATAGTGATAAGTCAAGTGCTCTGCTATTCTGTCATGATAGTAAAAAGGATAATATCAAAGAGAACCTTAATATAACAGTGAATGGAGATTCTCTAAACTTTTCCGAGTGTGCTATGTGCTTAGGACTTATTCTAGACGAAAAATTAAGGTTTCATAGTCATATAAGCAATTTATTACAAAGGAGCTACGTAAGATTAAGATTATTGTATGTGTTACACTCAATAGCCGCATTCGGGCAATGCCCGAAAAAAATACGCAGAACTAATTTTGAGCAAGGAATATTTCCCAAACCCGACATATTAGTTTTATACGGCTATTGAGCATTACCAAATAGGCAGAACTAGTTTTGCTCATCTTGAAATGCACAAAACTAGTTTTGCGCAACATGAAATGCACAGAACTAGTTCGTGGTATAAAATGACAACCAAAGTGAACATTCGTTATGCATTGTATGTCAAAAACCAGCAAAAAGCTATTGTTAAGGTTAGGTTAGGTTTCTTTGCCAACGTTCCTTCAATATAAGTACGAATCGTGAAAACGCAAAAAGAGGTTTGGAAGCACAAGCCAATTTGATGATCACACAATCAAATAAACATTTAAACCAGCCTCAGCTTGCGATTTGTTATTTATTGGTATTCTTTAAATTATATTTAACTTCCCCAACCTTATATTTATTTGAGATCGTCGCTGGCGCTGATAAATGGAAGAAGCAGAATTTGTGCTTGTCATTCAGAAAATATACTGCGCAAAACTAGTTCTGCCTATTTGGTAATGCTCAATAGCCGTACAAAATTAATATTTCGGGTTTGGGAAATATTCCTTGTTCAAAACTAGTTCTGGTATTCTTTTCGGGCATTGCCCGAATTCGCGTATTGGGCGTAACATATGCAAATAAGTCCTTGTTAAATTTTAAGATTCGAAAAAAAATATCTGAATCCCTGATCATGTCTGTATATAGTTATTGTTGTATTATCCCTGTCTCGACTATGCATCTCGTTACAGGCTCTCCGTTGCGCACAATAATTGTATAAGATTTATTTTCAATCTAAGAAAGTTTAGTCATGTATCCAATAGTTACACTATTATCAGATGGTTGAGAATGCCAGAGTTAATCAATTATCACTACTTAATATTTTTACACAAATTAATACATACTGGCATACCTACTTATCTCAGACAAAAGCTCCTATTCAGAAATAATGTTCATGACAGAAACATTCGAAATTCCTCATTGCTCACTGTCCCCCGTCATGCCACAACTATTTTTCAAAGGAGTTTCAGTTATAATGCTGTTCATCTTTATAATCGCTTTGAACCATATGTAAGAAATATGTCTGCGGATAGATTTAAGAAACATATCAAGTTTTTACTTTTACAGAATTGATTCTAGTAACATACCTCTATAATCCCCCCTGCCCGTAATCTTTTATGTCGTATTAATTGTATATACTTTTTTGTTTAGTTTAACATCTTGCAGTTATAATCGCAATAGCATTAAGCCGGCGCCACATATGTATTTGCCGAATATCAATATTCGCCGTTTTTTCAACCTTGCTCGCCGAATAGCGAGCATGTATCGCCCTACGTGTGCGTAGTTGGCTATGTTTAGTTTAGAGAAGAAAGGGAATGGGAAAGCCCGAATATTCGTAGCAAATTGAAACTTATTATTAAACCTAACACAACTTCATTGGTCAATTCCATGGTGTTGTTTATATGTAGTACGTCTCATCGGTATAACAGTGCAAAGTGAGAAGTTTCACAAAAAAAAACCTACAGGAAATCACGATCTATCGAAAAAAGCCTAGAAAAAACTAGCGCTGCTCGAAGTTCTGCATAGTACAGCATAAAGAAGGATAGTACGACAATGTCACAAGCGCTACCGTTATGCACAGGCAACATAGAGTGATCAGAGGCTACCTTGAATGCTATGCATCCGAATATATTGAATTGCAACTAGTATTTGAATGTAAATTAGGCGAATTGATTTCACTGTGTACAGGTATATTTTGACTGTACTATAATATAGGCCCGCACACTCTGAACAATCCGACGGCGCACACATGGTTTAGGGGGGCCGGACTCAGGTGCAGTACTACGATCATCAAAAACGCGAATTTCTTCTAATTTTCATGCTTTTTCTGTATTTGCTTACATTGAGCAATTTTCTTCGTAGATTTGACGGAAGGCTGAAAGTTGAGCATATTTCGTGGGATGATTGAAGACGACAAGGATGTTTATTATTATACACCACTATAGATGCATCGGAGAACAGTAGTGAGGATAGTAATGATAGTGACCAATTCAGATTTACAAGATCACACCTTAGCACAGACGCTAAGACAATCATAATATTATACAGGCTGTCCATTTAGTGTGTAATTTTTCGATATCTCGCAAGGTATACCTGATCAATAATATTATACAGCGAGTTACTTAAATATTAAATAAATATTATTTTGTATGTCACCAGCAATGAGCAGGGCGTTTTTGGTAGAATTTTAAATTACGGCAATTTGAAGGTCATTTTACGTTGTTTTTTCTAAATTGTGGTTTTATTTTAAATCGAAATATCTACTAATACCCTATCTCGCCTTGTAATTTTTTTTCGCGTTTGCGACGTTGCCAAGTTATAAATTATTGTTCTAAATTTACAAACAAATATCCCCGATTTTTATTAATAGAAGACACTGCATATTTTATTTAATATAGAAGTATTCCCTAATAATGGTTTACAGCATGAACAAGTTTCAACTGGTGTTGAAAATGATAAAACCGTTTTCCTTGCACATACTACATATTTCGAATACCAGGTCAGTAAAAGGTACAGGAACGCTTAAATAGCTTCAAAACATGCACAGCTGGAACGAGAAAATCAATACCTGCAGGTTTTCGAACAGGCAGAATTCAAAAATTACAGATTTACCACTTTTACGTTACACGTCATAATCTTGTTATTTTCAATTGAATCCTCAACTTAGTTTCATTGCAGTGAATTGCGCATGACGAATTTAGTAACATCTCACAATTTCAAAAGTTTGTTTCTATTAATTACTGGGATACGGCAACACCGCTTTCTCAGTAAACAGTACCGGAAGGCTTAAATATTTCCAAAACTGTCACAGCTGAAGCGGTGAAATTCAATACTTGGGAGTTTTTGAACACACATAATTCAAAAATGCTAACATGCTAACAAATAAACAATGCGAATAAAGTTTTTAATTCTCTAGTCCGGACCTGTTCCTGCTTCTGTATCAGTATTCGGGTACTTATTTGTGTTCGGCAAATTCCGACCATCCGCACAAACTGCTCCAGCCACACTAGTAGGCGTTTGCCGAATTGCGAGTATTCGCTGTTCGTTGTTCCCTAAATGCCACATATGCGGCGCCGGCTATGGCGCCGGCTGAATGCTCGGTGCTCGGCATATGGCGAATATTCGGGTGAAATCCTGCAGCCACATAGCCGAATAGCAAATAATCGGAGTTCGTTGCTCGCCGAATCCCGCATATGTGGCGCCGGCTTTAAGTTAGCAATGTTTTAGGTCACCATAATATACGACTTGCACTATTCAGTAACATCTTTTTAGGGTGTAGCGGACGGTTAGGTGTAAGAATAGCTTTAGCTAAATCTCGCCATCATGCTACCTATCTCATGTTGTAGATATGATCTACTTATTTAATAAAGACGATTATTATTATATTTCAAAAAACAAAAAATGCAGCCCGGGCTCCGACACACCGGGCTGCTGTTCCATTACCCAATGACTACTCCTCACACCGTGAGGTGAACAATCACTGGGTCCGCGAATCGTGCGCCCTAAGTAGACGAAGGGACGCAAGGATGACTGCCTTCTGCATTCTGGCGGCATACATACTTTATCGTTGAACTGCTTTTTAAGAAAACCATAAAAAAATCATACATTACTATTTTAGATATGTCTAGTATACAGAATCCCACGTATATTGGCTTGAAATAATGTACTCTAACTTTTCCTAAATGGATAGCTGCAAGATTTTCGTTAAATATGGAACAACTCTTGAAATTTGGACGAGCTACCAGTGCTCCCACACCGATGCTATAACGATTATTTTCCCCATGTGTGACCAACTTTATATCTCTTCTATTATCTACATTTTCCATAGTTTTTCCAAAAATTCCATTGTTTAGAAGCTTATAGAAGTCCCTTTCAAATTTATTATTTGCTTTATTACGCATTGTCGTATTGAGATCGATATACTCCTTCAACCAGAGCGATTGTTTGAACTTAAGGATTCTGTGAACCTTGGTTACTTGCAAACCATACCTTACAGCTTGTTGAAGGACGCGATAATGTACAATATATTTTCTCTTGTCGTACAGATTTGGGATTAATTTCGGAATCTTTGTCTTGGCGTTTGGTGGGATAATACTTTCCACCAAAAACGGAAGGTCGCTATGTGAATCGTGTAACCCTTCAGGATATCGCACATCAACCTCCAAGACATAGCCACTCTCACCGTCTATTTTGGCATTTTCTAAATCAAATATAGATATTTCCGAATCCCCCATCCATTAAAAACCTCCAGTTGGAAGAGGTGATGACATAGCATGCCCGTAAAGATTCGTGGCGTCAAGATATGATATAAATGTTGACTCTTTAGATGGATCATAATTTGGTAAATATTTATTATTTGCTTCGTGCATTCTATCGCTGCATTGACTTATCCCCCCGGGAACACCATTCTTAAAGAACCCATTCATATCTATGTCCGTAAGGAGCTCGAGGCTTATTTTGGTATACTTTAACATCGCATCCCAAGACAATCCAGGGGTTGTGTAGTAGTGTGCTGGATCCAATTTGTAAATATTCATACTATTTCTCCTGAACCTTTCATAGACATCACACAAGAGAAGAACATCTGTCCGTAAATAAATATCAGAATATTCACCCAGATTCCTACAGTTAAACGTTTTCCATACAGTTATTGCCCTCGAGTATTTCTCCTCAGATATATCTTTCGCATTTAACTTATCATAAAACTCTGCCTTTGATGGGAAATATTCCTGATCCAATTTCTTTACATCATCCACATAATTGTAAGGAAATACACCTTTCTGTCTAATTAAATTAAAGACTCTAGGATCTGAAAAATACTTTTTACTCTCCAGAAAATCCCTATTAGTCAAACTGTCTGATAATGCTTGCAAAGATCCAGGTAGAAAATGACAACTATCGATAAATCTCATTTGTAAAAACTTCCTCCTTATTCTACCGGTTCGGTCCACATAGTCATGCATATACAGACTTTTTGTAAATGAAATGTATTTTTCCTTATTCTGGGCTACCACGTCTATCTTATCTCCATGAGAAGATAGTTGTTTGATAAATAGGTGACAATCGTACCCACTTAAATTGTGCGTTATAATTGGTACAAAATTTGGTAATTTGAAATTTAAATTACATTTCGAATGTGCAGCCCCAAATCTAACTTTACCAGTTATGTGGCAGTGATCGCGAACTTAAATATCGGATCCTGAAAATGGCTTCTCACAGATGTTACATTTCGTTGAAGTGTCAAACTCAATCTGTTCTTCCGGCGTTAAAGGGATCATGGGAGTTACATCTTTCAAATATTTCAAATATAGTTCTTTAAGATGAGCTTGTAGCCTTGTCACGAATTCTTTCGCCGCGTCTTTACCTCGATACAAGACGAATTTGGATAAGTCAGAATCAAATGAAGATTTAATAAAATATGGAAATGAATACGGTTCATGTGTGTGGGTTTCGTTTGTATACGAATATTCTCGGTTGGGTTCACAACTATCGATTGGTTTTAATAATGACTCAAAATCCGCATACACTACAAAGGGGACCGGCATTTGCTTTTCAAAATTCTCGAATTTAAGTATGTTTTCTGGAACCTGATTACCAAACTTATCAGTTCGTAATTTCTCTGTGGGTGTTGTCGTAAATATATGATTGCAATCGTTCCTTTGGTGAATATCTAGATACGCCTTAGTTGAAAAATATAACAAACAACCGTCACAAAAGTACCGCTTATGTCCGTTTGTACTTAACTGATTTGCAACTAATCGCGAAAGATCTCTTATCCAACAATAGTGACCATTCCCTTTATCATCCGTTAAATAGAGCAGATTGACATGTAAAGCTAATTTCTTCTGAGCATATCTCAACGGACCAACTATTTCATATGTGACGTTACCATATTGGATTATTTTTTCAATCCCAAGCACATTTATAGAGATATTATTATTTCTCTCGAACAATGAGATATCTTTAAGAGTAACGGGAAAGTTCATACCATGGACATTCAAAATGGTTGAAAAATGCGGATAGGATGACACTTCCACTACTCGGGTGCTTACTGGTAGTAGCGCTGATGTGACGGCCCAAGCGAAGCAACACTGGTCTTGATTTCGCACATTTATCACTACATTCTTCTTCTCTATAAAGTATGGTAACTTTATATAAGATGATCCACCCAATGGTGAAAACTTGTTAATGTTCACTTCAGCATAAAGGATACATTCAATCGTCCACCCTGAAAAAAAAACAACAAAGGTTACTATCTCAATTTATGCACATCTCTAAATATTTAACCTACCAGAATCCTTCTCCTCAAACTCAGATGACTGGGATGTAATTTCATCAGCAAATTGTTGATAAACATCAGATAGCTCTGTGCTCTCGTCTATTACTTTATTAACCGTATTGAAGGATCTGATATCTGCTACATCACTCGTCTGTAATACGTACTTCCCGAATACTTCCATGTTCACTTTCAGAGCTCTGTGCACTCGAAGTTTCTCTTCTATTACATCTAGCGTATTTGGCTTGATGTTATCGAAAAACTCTTTAAAGTCGGTGTACAATTCTGATGTGCTAAATCTACAGCTGGCAATTCTACATTTGAATGCACTTTTAATAAGTCTCACACCATCACTGATCGGGATCGATGAATTTGTTCTATGTTGTAATGTCCTTGCGTGAGCAGCCATTCGATTGTTCGGAAGCGAAACATTGCAGCAAGGACATATCATATTCGGAGGTGTACTATCCAATTTAATGTTTTTAGCTGGTGGTTCATTTGTGGGATTCACACTGCAAATATTTCTCTTATGCCGACGCAAATTGTCTGAACGCGTAAAATGTTTACCACAATCACTACATGTATGCATTTTATTAGAGTATATGTTAGTCACTGTGAGTCAAGCAACTGTAGCATCGATGCTCGAACCTCCTCGATTTATAGCTAGACCCTCAAGGGCATCGTACGCCCACCTCCGGTTGCTTGCTTATGGTGGCAAGGTCTGACGTTAGCAGAACACGTTCTTCTGTGAGGCCAAGCTCAAGGCTATTCCCATCCCAGTTGAATGACTTTCAGGGAGCATCACTATCAAGCCTCATAAGAAAATCATACAACTGATCTCAAGGCTATCCACACCCTATCTGAGTGACCTTTAGGGAGGATTGCAATTGGCCCCACGTCAAATCTCGAGGTTATCCACAACGTCAAATCTCAAGGGTATCCAGTCAATAGTCACATTCAAGGACGTTCAAAATAAGCAGCTATACACTGACACAAAAAAACTCAAGGTTACACAAACAACCAATTTCATAGGCACAATGTAAACCGAAAAAACTCAAGGTTACCCAACACCCCACTGAAACAAGCCCTTCAGATACGATCACATTTGAAAACACAACGTTACAAAATGACCTTCAGGGAGGATCAGAATCGGCACCTATGAGAAAAGCCCCACGTCACATCTCAAGGCTATCCACACCCCATTTAAATGACCTTCAAATGACCTCGGGAGGATCAGAATCGGCATATCTATACTACTAATGAGAGAGTGAATAGCTAACGATCCCAGTAAAATATAGAAAGGAAGAGAAAAGAAACAAAAACAAAATAAGCAGAGAAGAAAAAAATAGCAAAAAGGATAACCTATAAGAAAATCTCCAAAGAGACAGACCATCTTGGATCCCACGGAAGACGAGCTGGCCGACTGAATGGAAAACAGCACCAAGGGCCAAAAAAGGGAAGAGAGAAAGAGAGTTCGCTGGGGTCGTAATCGCACACTTACCTAGTAACGAGAGATTGATATAAATTCCTAAAGAAGAGAACAAACATAAAGATACGCATGTACATGTCACCGTTGGCACGTTACACGACAAGATACGTCACATTCTCACTCATTCATTCGTTATCGCCTAAATCGTTATCGTCTAAAAACTACCCCCCTACCGTGGCTGCCCGTTCTGTGCCATATCACTCCTCCTCATATTCGTAGACAGGATAAACTGGTGAAGGAATACAACAAAATACTATCCAATCCCCAACTTCCACTGCATACTGACCTAGATGATGCAGATCTTCGGAGGTCGAAATCTAGAAATCCCCCATTACCATTTGCAGAACGGCTCTTGCGGGATGGCTTCCAAGTTGATGAGCACTGGAGGGGGGATTGGGAAGTCCAGAAGCCGGTACAGGCTCCACCAACTATGGACCCCACTTTAACCCTGCCAGGAATGGAATTGCCTCGCCATACATGGAAAACCCTTAATCGAGTCAGAACGTCGCATGGCATCTGTCGTGACTCGTTCTTTAAATGGGGGATATCTGAATCACCGTCCTGTGACTGTGGAGAGCCCCGGCAGACTGTTCAGAATATTGTCACCGAATGCCCGATTACCGCATATACTGGACAACAGTCGGATTTCTTCGAAGCCTCGAAGTCTGTAGTTGACTGGATAAATGGTCTTAATTTTAAAATCTAAAAACTATTTATTTTTGTTTGTTTTAAATTTAATATTTGTATTTTGTTATATTGTTTAAGACTTATTACCAATTAATCCATGTAGCCATACGCTAAATAAATAAATTCGTTATCGCACTCCACAAGCGCTGTACCATCATAGCACGTCGCTGGTGCCCCCTCTCCAACAACAGTGCTTCAGCAGTCCTGGCATACGCATCTTGCTCTTCTACACTTGTGAGCTTGCTTCTTCTTGGCTGCATTCTGGTGGTACCTCTGATGGTGGTATACGTTGCCTATTGCAGATATTGTGCAGTACTGCACACGCATTTATAATTTTAGCGACCATATGGTGGTCGTAATGCAGCACTCTGTGTACCAGTAGGCACCGCCATCGGGTTTTCAACAGCCCTATGCATCGCTCGACCGTATTCCTCGTGGAGCTATGCATTTTCGTGTAGTAGGCCTCCGGCGCCCCAGGCTCCGCATGTACGATCGATGTTAAAATCCATGGTCGAAGAGGGTATCCAGAATCACCTGTAATGTTATTTATGTTATAATTAATGATTACATGAATACTAATCGTAACTGAAAGCCATACCCAGGAACCACACATCTTCGCCACGACTGGAGAGGTCTCTCAAATGCCGATATGCCTCTGAATTTCTCCAGATATATGCATCATGTGTCGCTCCACCAAATGATGCATCCACATTCAAAATATTCAAGTCGCTATCACAGGTCTGCAAAGATCATAATGATTATCGTTTGTTACCCACTTGTCATCTGCTTTTGTACGCGTATGAGATTTCGCACATCTAATTGACACACATAAGGTTGAGATTGACCTTTATCTGCATGTGGCTCATACCATTCTATAAACCTATGCAAGCGTGGTTAACAAGCTTCGCGTAATTTGACATGACACATTGTAATTCTTGTTGCTACCACTAACCCTTACACGCAGTTCTGATTGCCTAATAGTCGTCACTATGATCTCTTGACTATTTGCAATCCGATCGGCCACTAGACCATACAAGACGTGACCTCTCAGCACACCAATTTAATGCACGTTAATACTTCATTGATACATATTCCGTTGATCCTGTAGTGCATACTAGCAGAGTGTGCTAACTACTGTGGCAAATTCATGTTGACAACTAACGTCACGTTATACTTACTATTTGAAGATTTCGAGAATGGTAATGTTTCCTATTGAAAAATCGCTCTTCGTGTTCATGTGGTTTAACTAGTGCCACATGCGTACAGTCCACGCATCCCATGCAACCAGGAAACCCAAATTTATTGGCAAATCTGTAATCAATAAGTCATTGTTATTTCAAAAGCAGTTTAGTTTGTGCACGTATTTCACACAGTAGTGACTAGTAGTTACGTTGCTTACTCCTCACTTCCACACCATATGTTAGAAGCTACTGGATATTGGTACACCCACAACACATTCCTTGTTGGTAGTTGATGCCTTCTGTTGAACCTAATACATACCTAATCCCCCTGATTACAATCTTGTTGAATCGTTTTCCAAAATCCTACACGTTGTTTTCATCTTGTGATGAATACATAATATTGGCGTTGGCACGGTAATAATATGACAGGTTGCTTGTTTCCTTTTATAGTGACTTTATACATATATACTTATAAAAACCTTGTTGGATAGTTACCCATTGATAATCGCCTGTCTCTCTTGTTGCGCCCGAGGGAAGTAAATGTGTCGAGCCAAAACATCCGGTTAGTTTAAGGCATCCACTACTTCCCTCGGCATTCTGGATATGCTCGGCTGACTCATGGAATGTAAATAGTTCATACCAATCGGCTTTTGGTAAGAGCCCGTGGCCAATAATGAGAGCGCTACTAATACCTACAAATATATGACCATACGTTCATGGTTGGTCGGGTAACCACACAAACAACAATCTCACGCTTATAGCTGTGCGTTGTGGTGCGTCATGGAGGTAGGGCGTAAGCTCGTCACAAAGCTGCTCAAACACTCGCTTGGCCAACCTATAGTGCGCCCTAAACGCAGTGTCCGATAGGTCCATATAGCTCATTTCCTCCCGACGATTTCCGAGTAGACGCTGCCTCCTATCGCGTTCCTTCTCACGCTCCAAAGCTTCCATCAGTATTATCGCTCGCGCCATAGTACCAATACACACGCTACAATAGTTACTTATCGATTTTGGGCGATACTCCACCTCACCTTATCATACTAACTTGTCCTTCGATAATACTAGCACAAGTACGTCTCTCTATATTTCACCTCAATTACGTTTGTCTATACGTCACAATCACAAGGCACTCGACACGTATACACATGGAAGACTCGCCACAAGTAAACAACCACTTATCTCTTGACTAGTACCCACTGCCACGCGGTTAACAGTAGCTTTGTCCCAATTCGCATTTTGATCACCGTAACAGAATCGTCATGAAATAACACCGTCTGATTGGATAGAATCGGTATAAGCCCCCTCCATTACCTAACCTGACCTAACCTCAAATATTCTGAAATGACGTGGAAATGACCCGTGGAGCGGTGGAAATGACTGAAATATACCAATATGGCGTCAGCATGAAAAAAAGGATTTTATAGGTTGTGAGTAGTGACCTAATGACCTATATTTGAAATTTCACCTTTTTATAAAGATCAAAGTATATACAGATTTGTGGTGAGATTTGTAGTCCGACAAAATGATGGAGACGATAGCCAACAGTGCATATTTTGAGCAATTAATTGCGGAATATCTTGATATAGCTGAAAGTTACCTTAAAAAGGTTAGCATTTTGGGTTTGGAAAAATTTTCTGTGGATCGTGGCACCATTAGCTATGACAGGAGGGATTTCCTACCCGTTACAAATAAGGGTTTACTGACATATCTTTTTATTGACTACCAGTTTTTATACCTATAAATGCTCAAATGAAGGCATACAAAAGTTGGAATGGCTAAAAGTTATTTGAAGCTGTTGTTTTAGTAGCTGTGGAGGGATTAAAATTAAGAACTAGGTATCAGTAGGATTAATATCAGTAGCGTTGATTGAAGTAAGACGTATTCGTGTGGTCTCCTATATTAGTGCACATTTAGCTAGTTTGCGATTGAGGTTTAATTTTATAATTGTGCCTACAGTATTTGAGAAGTTGTGGTTTTTACAGTTACGAGAAGGTAAGGCGAAATTTGTATTTTTCGCTTAATTTACATTTTTTTGCGGAATTAATATCTCCTATAGTAAATTCCACAAATACCACAATTTCGTTGTTCTCAACCATAGGCGTATCATCATGCCCGTTTCCAATCTCATTTGTGCCTGCTGTACTAAATCGTATAAGCAAAATATGATGATAACATTTAGATATCTATGTGTAAATTTAACCATGGATGAGATAAATATACTAAATGATGATAGCAAAGGCTACACCTGGTCATGCAGTAGTTGCAGAAACATTAACAACCAAATCAATGACCTAAAGAACCTAATTTTGTCCCTTCAAGAGGATATTAAGACATTAAAAGCAGATAATGCTAAACTAAAACCTGCTGCTAATAATATTGATCTTGAGGAAGTGATTGAAGAGATAAATGAGAGAAACTCTCGTAAGCGAAACATCATAATTTTCGGCTTGCCAGAGCAGAACCAAGCAGATCAGCCTCAAACGCGAATCGACAAGGACAAATCTCAGGTTGGAGGTAGTCAATTCGAATGTTTCACTCGAGGAGGTGAAGCCTGCTAGACTGGGCCGGTTTAGTGAAGGGAAGTGTCGTCCGATTAAGTTGAGTTTTCGAGATGAAGTTGATGTCATTAACATAATTAGGAACGCAAAAAATTTAAAAAACAGTGCTTACAATCGTGTGTCAATCTCCCGTGATCGTACTAAAAAGGAGATTGAACATTACAAATTACTGCAAGATGAACTCAAGACTAAAAATTCGCAAGGCCCTCAGAAATATAAAATCAAATACATAAATGGTGCTCTGAAGTTGGTCAGGGATTTAAACTAACCAGTTCCAACAGTTCCAAAGAATTGAATAGGTCTGTTGCATGTACTCTATACTACCAGAATGTACGTGGTTTAAACAGCAAGGTGGATGCCTTCTACTCTTCAGTTAGTGAGTGTGACTTTGATATTGTGGCATTGAGTGAAACGTGGTTAAGTGAAGGCATTTCCAACTCCGAATTTTTTCCAGATAATTATAATGTTTATAGAAAGGACCGCAAAATTAATAGAATAGGTAAATCGTCTGGTGGCGGTGTCTTATTAGCTATTATGGACCATATACATTCAGAGGTGTTAGATGTAACAGCTTTTGATTTTCAGTTTCCATCGATTGACTTGTTAATTGTTAAATGTAGCGTGCTGTTCAAAACATTTTATGTAGCTATATTGTATATTCCTGATAAAATATGTGTTGAAGAATTTGAATCATTTTTTGAATGTTTTGAACAACTTGACTATTTAAATGATAGTAGTACAATATTGTTAGGTGATTTTAATATTCCGCATTTTATCTATAGGAATCCGTTTGACACGAAAACTCGTATTATTCTTAACTATTTGGATTTATGTAACCTAAAACAGCATAACAATGTTCAAAATCGACTGAATCGGTTGCTTGACCTAGTCATTTCTCACTTTCTCTGCACAGTGGTTCACGATACCTATGGTTCCTGAGGATGAACATCATCCAGCACTGCTAATAAATATACCAGATCTATTGGTTCGCGATGTTAACTTTAAACAAAATTTAAAAGATAGGGTGTATAATTTTAGAAAAGCAGATTTTCCTGCGCTTTATAAAGAGCTGTTAGATACTGACTGGAGTATTATTGAAAATTCGAATAACGAATACTGCCTTGAACAACTTTTATACAAAGTTATATAGTACTTTGGATAATCACATACCTCTCTATAAGAATTATCCTTGGTATGACTCTAATATTATTAAAGAAATAAAGCAAAAAGTAAAATTCAGACAGAAGTTTAAAAGGTTTGGACGTGCTTCAGATTTTGAGAAACTTAAGCGCCTACGTAGTTCAATAAAAATTCAGATAGGGACAGCCTACAATAACTATATTGATGATGTTCAAAATAGCTTGTCTACTGATCCCAGTAAGTTTTGGTCATTCACTAACATGAAAAATAGTACAACACGGATTCCGGGTACTATGAACTACCAGAATGATAGGTACGATCAGCCTGAATCAATAGTCAATGCGTTTGGACAATTCTTTAGCAGTGTTTATCGTGAATCTCATTTGGACCATGATGTCACTACAAACGTCAATTTTAATACTCATATAAATATATGTTCTATTCAGGAGAAAAAAGTTATTACTGCTTGCAATAAACTAAAAGATAAGATGACTTCAGGTCCGGATGGCATTCCCTCGTTTTTGGTGAAAGACTGTGCAAGAGCTCTTGCACCTACCCTAACAATACTATTTAATTTAAGTTTAAGGTCTGATACGCTTCCAGTAGCATGGAAAGTGGCCAAGGTTTGTCCTGTTTTCAAAAATGGGAGCAAGTGTAACATTGAGGACTATCGACCTATTTCTCTTATAAGCATTTTTGCTAAGGTCTTTCAAATCGTTATATATAACTGTTTATATCCGTCATTAAAAAATCAGATCTCGCATCACCAACATGGTTTTTTCACTAATCGATCTACAGTTACGAACTTAGTTATTCTAACTCAATACATATCTGAAGCTTTAGATGATAATTGTCAGGTAGATGTCATTTATACCGATTTTTCAAAAGCATTCGAGAAAATTGATCATAGTGTTTTGTTGAATAAACTAAGGAACTTTGGATTTGCAGAAAATTCTATACGCTTCTTCAAGTCCTATT
The DNA here is from genome assembly GCA_951848785.1 of Callosobruchus maculatus. Classification (NCBI taxonomy): domain Eukaryota; kingdom Metazoa; phylum Arthropoda; class Insecta; order Coleoptera; family Chrysomelidae; genus Callosobruchus; species Callosobruchus maculatus. Next base: position 1,846,040 of record CATOUR010000085.1, on the reverse strand, counting down.
TATCCGAACGTAAACAGTTCGTTGCATATAACGGTTTCAAATCTGAGTCCTACGTAACTCCATCCGGGGTACCACAAGGATCAAACTTAGGACCACTGCTATTTCTACTGTTCATAAATGACCTTTGTGAAAATATGAACTGTAGAAGGCTATGCTTTGCAGATGATATGAAAATATATTCTTCAATCACTGACATGCAAGATTGTTTAAATTTACAGACACAGTTAATTAATATTCGGGCTTGGTGTGAATGCAATAAATTAGATCTTAATATAAGCAAATGTAAAGTAGTTAGTTATACTAGGAGGAAAACATCTTATATTTATAATTATAATATTAATGGATCGGTTTTGGAACGATGTAATTCCGTGAAAGATTTGGGGGTGCTATATGATGAGAAAGACTTACGTTCACTGCACACATTACACAAAAAGTTTCAGAAGCTTTGAGGTCATACGGTTTTCTTGTCAGAAACTGCAGGCAATTTTATAATATAAGAGCTTTAAAAACATTATAATTTACTTATGTACGTACTAAGCTTGAGTATGCAAGTCTTATATGGAGTCCGTATTATAAGTGTCATATTAATGAAATTGAAAAGGTACAAAGGAAATTTATGAAATTCCTTTATCTCAAATCGGAAGGAATTTATCCTGAGCAAGGCATTAGCAGCCTTGAACTTTGCGAACGCTTTGGGATAAGAACATTGGAGTTTAGAAGGAAGCTTTCATCATCTGCATTTCTCTTCAAATTGTTAAATGGGATCATAGAGTGTCCCGATATTTTGCTGCAGATAAATATTAATGTACCATCTTTTACATCACGCAACTCGGCCACCTTCAAACTCTCAAGAGCGAGAACTAACATATTAGTTAAGTCACCTATACATGTCATGTGTAAATGTCTGAATAGTATTAGTCATCATTGTGATATATTTACAGGTTCTACTAACGAACTAGTTAGAATGGCTTACCTGTATCTCGAATAATTTTTATTTTATATTCTATTTCTTTTTATTTCGACAATGTTATACATTTGTTATGTTGTGGATGAATTTGGTTAATTGTCCTATAAATGGGTAACTGTTGGGCAATAAAGCTATTATTATCCTGATTTTCCAAGTTTCTCTCGCATGACTGCGGTAGCAACAGGTGTTGACGGGCTGTGCCAAGTCAGCACCTGAACTATTACGGATCGGAATTTAGGAAAGATCGAACTATATTGCAGGTTTTCAGGATTACAGACTTCTGGAATATTTTGTGTAACCTTTCGTCCAGGCCTAACTGTTGTAGGTGTGGTGTAAATGTGTTTGGTGTGAGGCCTGAGACAGACATAATTAGGGGGACAATGGTAACCTTGTTTTGCTTCCAGAGTCGTTTTATTTCTATCGCAAGGTCCGTGTATTTAGATATCTTCCCAGCGTAGGCGTTTTGGATATTCGTATCGTTGGGAATAGCAATATCTATCAAATAAGTAACTTTGTCTGCCTTCGACTGGAAAACTATATCTGGCCGATTTGCCGGGATAGTCTTATCGGTATGTATTTCAACGTCCCAGTACAGTTTATATTCATTGTTTTCGAGTACTGATGTCGGTGAGTAATTGTAATATGGATCTGTGTTTTCTATTAGCTTGTTTGTTGTGGCTAGTGCTTGGTGAATGACTTTGGCTGCAGAGTTATGTCTAGCTGTGTACTCGGTTCCAGCTAAAGCTTTGCATGCGCTTGTTATGTGGTCTATTGTTTCTTTTTGTTGGTGGCACATTCTGCAATTGTCGTCGGTTATGGATGTATCTTTAATTATGTATTTCATGTAGTTCCTTGTCGCAATCACTTGGTCCTGGATAGCAAGCATAAAACCCTCGGTTTCTGGAAACAGTTGGCCATCCTGCAGACAGGTGTATGATTGTCTTTCATTAATGTGGTCTTGTGTAACGCGGTATCTGTGCTTGCCATGAAGTGCTTTTTGTGACCAGGTGTTTATTTTTTCTTGTTGTAATTCTATGTGATTGTGTGCGTCTGCTGGGTGATCTGGGCGGGATAGGGTGAGTGGAGTATAGTTTTTGTCTGCTTTTACTATTGATCTATGTAAGTTTGTCTCTTTGCTTTGGAAAAAGTCTCTGAGTGTTTTTATTTGTCTTGTGTGAAGTGACTGTATGTCTATAATTCCTCTGCCCCCATGTTTCCTGTCTATCGTAAGTCTTTCCTTGCACGCTTTCGGATGAGACATTCTGTGCTTTGTGAGTTCCGTTCGTATGAGTATGTTGATGTTTTCAATATCAGTGTGCGACCACTTGATGATACCAAAGGAGTATGTGAGAACCGGTATCGCAAATGTGTTAATTGCTTTCGTAAGATTTTTGGAGTTCAATTTTGTTTTCAGAAGTGTAATGAGGCGGTCTCTAAACTCTTGTGTTAGTTGAGCCTTAACCTCTGAGTGGTCAATCTTAATGTTCTGACTGAAGCCTAGGTACTTGTACGTTTCGTCCTTCTCCATGTTATCCAGAGTCTCGCCAGTTAATATTTCCTGTTCGGAATGGTTCTTCCATTGACCCTTATGGATGTGGAGCACCTTGCATTTGCTCATTCCGAATTCCATCCGGACGTCTGACGTACAAACTTCTGTTATTTTGAGTAATTCCTTCAGTTGCACTTCAGTTGCACTTCAGTGGCTGCGTACAGTTTTATATCATCCATGTAGAGAAGATGACTGATTCTGTGTTGACTAACTTTCTGGTGTCTGATGTTGAAACCATAATTTGTGTTGTTGAGTGCGTTGGAGAGTGGATTTAAACAAAGGCAGAACCACAGTGAACTGAGTGAATCACCCTGGAAGATACCGCGTCTTATGTATTATTATTATTATTATTATTATCACGTTTTATTACCAATGGTAAGATAATAATTTAATTTATTTATTTTGTCTGTATAATGTATGGAATTTAAGGTCAAACATTAACAACATATGACTGTGCTACCATTACACACATGGGTTACTGCAAATGAGGATGGAAGCATTGAGTGTGCTCATTGCACTTGCATGGCTGGTACAGAAGAAGTAGAAGACGTATTATAGTCATGTTGGTGCATTCTTGTATGCTGCAGAATGATGACCAGCTGGATCACCACATCATGTACAGGTGTTCGTTCATTTTGGAATGTACCAAGCATGTCTTAGGTACTTTAAAATGTATTGTAAGCTTTTGCGATACATATTATAAATGTACACATTTAGATTTAATACCCAACAAAGGTTTAAGTTACGGGACATAATATACTTATGTTTGACATGTTCCACCTATGTATATGTGGATGAAGATATCAATATCTTCTTATTGGGTGTAGGTATGCTGTGAGCCATTAAAGAAAATGGATTTTGGTACAACTGTGACTGCATCATCATGATCTTTAGATGTACCAGCAGCATCTCATGAAGACTAGGTCAACCTACTGCAAAGCCTCAAAAAAGCTAACACGTCATCAGTATTGATGCATCTAGTGGAGCCATCTTCAAGTGAATTTGAAGTGCCAACTGTTGAAACATTAAACCCTTACCAAAATTTGCACAATGAGGAATACGAAATATTTCATTTGCAACAGCTATTGCAGAACAATATGTCCAAATTAGTAGTGATCAGTTTAATCAGCATGCTGATATGATAATAGCATCTAAACTGAAGCAAGTTTGTTAAATATCTGTAAAGAAACCATTGTGATTAGTAAAATGTAGATGTTATCCACTGGAATTCTTTTTCCGAACAAAAGGTACAGCATGAGGGTTAAGACATTACCACCAGGATCTGGTAATGAAATGGGTAGGCCTTGTTATTCAACCAAAATGGGCCTAGCTAAGAGCATCACCTGATGACCTGATGCTCTTGTGCCATGTACGTGCTGTGGAAGTGGCTATCTAGAAATGAAGTATCTGTACTCAAACAATTTGCTGAGAGGCAGATTACTTGTTCAGTATTGATAAACAATGAGATATGTTTGGATAAAGCTAAAACTAATAGTATTATTTCCAGGTAAGCAAGCAATGTTATTTGTCTTCTCTCAGTATTTGGTAATACCATGTGTTGAAGGCAGCATCACTGGTCAATGCATAGTATGTTCGGATTATTAATTAATACAACACAAACATACGCAATATCACTTACAACCATATCAGGGTTATCAAACAAATTCGCACCTTCAAATCATAAAACTCAACAGATTTTTATTCATCATTGGTTCAGTAATAGTCTCAAGAATTTACTATTTCCTAGTTTAATAAAACTAGTGGCTAACTTTTTCATATTTTCTTTTTGTTTATAAAATAAACATTGACTATAAACCTAAACCCCATAAGATAGTCTTCATTTTCTAAAGTTCATCATTTAGACGTTCAGGGTATTGAAAGCATATATATATATATATAGAGACAAAACAAAAACAAAAAAGGTGCAACCCGGGCTCCGACACACCGGGCTGCTGTTCCATTCCCCAGCGACTACTCCTCACACCGTGAGGTGAGCAATCACTGGGTCCGCGTATCGTGCGTCCTAAGCAGACGAAGGGACCCATGGATGACTGCCTTCTGCATTCTGGCGGCTAAGATGTGCGCCGCCGCACGGCACACCGGCATTTTGCGCAGTGCAGAGAGCAGCGTATCCCTCATACCACCTAGGGATCCAATGACCATTACTAGCAGACTCACAGTGTAGTCCGGCCAGAGCCTGCGAAGTTGTCCGAGGAGCTCCTGATACTTGGTCCGCTTTTCCTCCTCCTTAGAGACGATGTTCCCCTCGGCAGGTGCCGAGAACTCGATAACGAACATCGTCTTTTGTTGGTAGTCGAGGAGGACTATGTCGGGCTTATTTGCATGTATAAGCTCGAGCGTGGAGAATGAGTAGTTCCAGTAAATTCGGCACCTCTCGTTCTCCACAACGGACTCAATGTCCCCTGGAGCGTATGGCAGCACCGGTGTCTCATCTATACCGTATGAGTGCCTTAAATGGTAGTATAGCACTCGTAGAGCCGCGTTGTGCCGATAGACGTAGGCTGTGCCAGCGTACACCTTACACGCCGACAAGAGGTGCGTAAGGGTCTCTGGCGCCTGCAGGCAGGCTCTACAGCGGATATCGGGCACATCCATACCCATAATCCGGCTACGGTATACTAAGGTGTTGAAGACACCGTCTTGGCAAGCCATTATAGAGCTCTCAGTCTCCGACTTCAACCCATTAGACCTTAGGAAGGAGAAGGTCAACTGCTCAGATAAACCATGCTCTTCTAGATGTTTGTAGAAGATTCCGTGCATTGGTTTATCTTTGTGAAGTCTTAAAAGCAATTGGACTTCAGCAGTTTTAATCCGGGTTTTTAATTGTGCGGGAGCAAGTTCCGTAACGGACTGCTGACACCTCCGCGTGAAGTCGAGCGTGAGACTAAGTTCTTCGGCTGCCCGTGTTGCTGCTTTAAAAAGGAAGGCTCCTTTACCCGCAATCTCGTGCTCTCGCACAAAGCGGATCAGGGGATCGGTGCTCGTCGTAACATAGCAGGCAGTGGCCAGTACTACTCTGTTGTGCAGATGCTCCAAACTCAATAGTCCACGCCCTCCCAGGTGTCGCGGGAGGTATATTCGCGGGACAGAGGATCTAGGATGTAGACTTCCCTCCATATTCATCCTTTTGCGGGTCTTTATGTCGATTTGTCGCAGCTCTTCCACGTTCCAGTGGATAGCACCAAAGCTGTATAGCAACAATGGGACCGCAAGCATGTCTGTGGCAGCGACTTTGTTTTTGCCGGACAGTTCTGACGACCAGATCTGCCGGAGTCGGTGCAAGTACTTGCGGCGGAGACACTCTTTGACCAATTCTGCCTCTTGGATGTGACGCTGCGCCACTCCAAGGTAGGTATAGGTATCTCCGGCATGCAGTTGTCGCAAGATGCTCCCATCAACGAGCTGCTCCTCATCTTCACTATCTCCGCAACGTCCTCTTTTGAGATGAACCATGGCACATTTGTCTATCCCGAACTCCATACCAATAGCTTGACTGTAATCCTGCACTACCCTCAGCGACTGCTCTAAATCGCGTTGTCCGGAGGCATAGAGTTTCAGGTCATCCATGTAAAATAAGTGGGTGACCTTGTGCTTCCGGTAATTGGGCTTGCCACAGCTGTATCCCTTAGTATTTTTCAGCGCTATGGACAAAGGCAGTAGCGAGATGCAAAAGAGCAAGGGACTCAAGGAGTCTCCTTGGAAGACCCCTCTTTTAAATGATACCAACTCTGTTCGAACCCTGGTTTCACCCGATGTTATAGTGAACCGAGTCTTCCAGAGCGGCATCAGTTGTTTGATGCATCCCACTATTTGATCATCTACCGAAAGACATTCCAACAGCCGCACAATCAGTTCATGAGACGTAGTGTCGAATGCCTTCCGATAGTCGATCCAGGCCATAGAAAGGTTTCGCAGGTAATGCACGGAGTCCTGTGTGACACAGCGGTCAATCAACAGATTATCCCTGCAGCCAGCTACTCCTTTCTTAGACCCTCTTTGTTCATATACGCTGAGAAATACGGGATTTACAGCTTGAAGGATACGCATGTACAAGATTCTGGTGAAGAGCTTGTAACATGCGTTCAGACATGTTATTGGCCTGTAGTTTTTAGGATCAGACAAATCTCCGGTCTTCGGGAGAAGCACGGTTCGACCCTCGACAAACCAAGCCGGAATTGGCTGCTCCTGATTTAGCCACGAGTTAAAAACTCTAGCTAAATGCCGGTGGCAACTGGGAAACTTTTTCAACCAGTAGGTGTTTATGCCATCCGGGCCAGGAGCTGCGAAATTCTTTGCGCCTCGTAAGGCACCAAGAATTTCTTCCGTGTTTATCGGGTGACGCAGTACATTCAGGTTTGGAGTCCTCCTACAAACGGACTCGAACTGCGCCAAGGCCGGAGTGTCTGCTTGGAGAGGTTTGGGGTGTTCGTAAATGCCCCTCCAGAAAGTCTCCACGCGATCAGCAGTTGGCGGCTTCTCTATGACTGGTGGTCGCTGTTGGAAGAGACGAGCAGGCTTTTCGGAAAACAATCTGTTTTCCTCCAAACCTCTCGCCCGCGTCACCAGTGATCGTTTAGCAGCGATTAGCGTCCGTATCCTGTCAAGACAATGCTGCTTGACAACAACCAGTACCGCTTGACTGAGCGTGTGATGGTCGCGCCTTAGCTCTCGGGCTATATATATATATATATATATATATATAGACAAAACAAAAACAAAAAACGTGCAGCCCGGGCTCCGACACACCGGGCTGCTGTTCCATTCCCCAGCGACTACTCCTCACACCGTGAGGTGAGCAATCACTGGGTCCGCGTATCGTGCGTCCTAAGCAGACGAAGGGACCCATGGATGACTGCCTTCTGCATTCTGGCGGCTAAGATGTGCGCCGCCGCACGGCACACCGGCATTTTGCGCAGTGCAGAGAGCAGCGTATCCCTCATACCACCTAGGGATCCAATGACCATTACTAGCAGACTCACAGTGTAGTCCGGCCAGAGCCTGCGAAGTTGTCCGAGGAGCTCCTGATACTTGGTCCGCTTTTCCTCCTCCTTAGAGACGATGTTCCCCTCGGCAGGTGCCGAGAACTCGATAACGAACATCGTCTTTTGTTGGTAGTCGAGGAGGACTATGTCGGGCTTATTTGCATGTATAAGCTCGAGCGTGGAGAATGAGTAGTTCCAGTAAATTCGGCACCTCTCGTTCTCCACAACGGACTCAATGTCCCCTGGAGCGTATGGCAGCACCGGTGTCTCATCTATACCGTATGAGTGCCTTAAATGGTAGTATAGCACTCGTAGAGCCGCATTGTGCCGATAGATGTAGGCTGTGCCAGCGTACACCTTACACGCCGACAAGAGGTGCGTAAGGGTCTCTGGCGCCTGCAGGCAGGCTCTACAGCGGATATCGGGCACATCCATACCCATAATCCGGCTACGGTATACTAAGGTGTTGAAGACACCGTCTTGGCAAGCCATTATAGAGCTCTCAGTCTCCGACTTCAACCCATTAGACCTTAGGAAGGAGAAGGTCAACTGCTCAGATAAACCATGCTCTTCTAGATGTTTGTAGAAGATTCCGTGCATTGGTTTATCTTTGTGAAGTCTTAAAAGCAATTGGACTTCAGCAGTTTTAATCCGGGCTTTTAATTGTGCGGGAGCAAGTTCCGTAACGGACTGCTGACACCTCCGCGTGAAGTCGAGCGTGAGACTAAGTTCTTCGGCTGCCCGTGTTGCTGCTCTAAAAAGGAAGGCTCCTTTACCCGCAATCTCGTGCTCTCGCACAAAGCGGATCAGGGGATCGGTGCTCGTCGTAACATAGCAGGCAGTGGCCAGTACTACTCTGTTGTGCAGATGCTCCAAACTCAATAGTCCACGCCCTCCCAGGTGTCGCGGGAGGTATATTCGCGGGACAGAGGATCTAGGATGTAGACTTCCCTCCATATTCATCCTTTTGCGAGTCTTTATGTCGATTTGTCGCAGCTCTTCCACGTTCCAGTGGATAGCACCAAAGCTGTATAGCAACAATGGGACCGCAAGCATGTTTGTGGCAGCGACTTTGTTTTTGCCGGACAGTTCTGACGACCAGATCTGCCGGAGTCGGTGCAAATACTTGCGGCGGAGACACTCTTTGACCAATTCTGCCTCTTGGATGTGACGCTGCGCCACTCCAAGGTAGGTATAAGTATCTCCGGCATGCAGTTGTCGCAAGATGCTCCCATCAACGAGCTGCTCCTCATCTTCACTATCTCCGCAACGTCCTCTTTTGAGATGAACCATGGCACATTTGTCTATCCCGAACTCCATACCAATAGCTTGACTGTAATCCTGCACTACCCTCAGCGACTGCTCTAAATCGCGTTGTCCGGAGGCATAGAGTTTCAGGTCATCCATGTAAAATAAGTGGGTGACCGTGTGCCTCCGGTAATTGGGCTTGCCACAGCAGTATCCCTTAGTATTTTTCAGCGCTATGGACAAAGGCAGTAGCGAGATGCAAAAGAGCAAGGGACTCAAGGAGTCTCCTTGGAAGACCCCTCTTTTAAATGATACCAACTCTGTTCGAACCCTGGTTTCACCCGATGTTATGGTGAACCGAGTCTTCCAGAGCGGCATCAGTTGTTTGATGCATCCCACTATTTGATCATCTACCGAAAGACATTCCAACAGCCGCACAATCAGTTCATGAGACGTAGTGTCGAATGCCTTCCGATAGTCGATCCAGGCCATAGAAAGGTTTCGCAGGTAATGCACGGAGTCCTGTGTGACACAGCGGTCAATCAACAGGTTATCCCTGCAGCCAGCTACTCCTTTCTTAGACCCTCTTTGTTCATATACGCTGAGAAATACGGGATTTACAGCTTGAAGGATACGCATGTACAAGATTCTGGTGAAGAGCTTGTAACATGCGTTCAGACATGTTATTGGCCTGTAGTTTTTAGGATCAGACAAATCTCCGGTCTTCGGGAGAAGCACGGTTCGACCCTCGACAAACCAAGCCGGAATTGGCTGCTCCTGATTTAGCCACGAGTTAAAAACTCTAGCTAAATGCCGGTGGCAACTGGGAAACTTTTTCAACCAGTAGGTGTTTATGCCATCCGGGCCAGGAGCTGCGAAATTCTTTGCGCCTCGTAAGGCACCAAGAATTTCTTCCGTGTTTATCGGGTGACGCAGTACATTCAGGTTTGGAGTCCTCCTACAAACGGACTCGAACTGCGCCAAGGCCGGAGTGTCTGCTTGGAGAGGTTTGGGGTGTTCGTAAATGCCCCTCCAGAAAGTCTCCACGCGATCAGCAGTTGGCGGCTGCTCTATGACTGGTGGTCGCTGTTGGAAGAGACGAGCAGGCTTTTCGGAAAACAATCTGTTTTCCTCCAAACCTCTCGCCCGCGTCACAAGTGATCGTTTAGCAGCGATTAGCGTCCGTATCCTGTCAAGACAATGCTGCTTGACAACAACCAGTACCGCTTGACTGAGCGTGTGATGGTCGCGCCTTAGCTCTCGGGCTATCTGGCGCACGCGGCGCGTAAAAGGCCTACCGGCCGCTCTATATTCCATCACACACTGGATACGGGATGCTTCTTGGCGAGCCAACTGGATTTTCGCTTCCATTTGGCGCACCCGCCTCTGTGCTCTCTCGACAGGAGAGTCTCTCACTCTCCCCTGTCCAGCCAGCCTCAGAGCCGCAGCGTAAATTTCGCAATTGATGCTCCAAATGTCAGAGACCTCCGATAGACGTTCACTCAGCGCCTCATCCTCTCTCTTTAAATCTGCCAGCTTGAAGGACCTCCTGTTGTTATGCAAGGCCCTTCGGTCACTGAAATCTCCAGGTGAGACGGCTTCGTCGATTTCCCTCTCAGCGGGCCTCATCGGCGACCTTTCAGCCTGGTTAACAGGCCTTTCAGTCGCCGGAGGGGCAGGCTGAGCTGGAGCACGAACGTATCCCTGCCCCCGAAGGTAAAATACCTGGTTCCGCAAGCTCTGGGAGGTAATTGTGCTATGCTCTGGATGCATTTCACACCACCTCCCATGCATGCGGGCCATGTATCCCCTACGGCGCGGGCTACTGCTCTCGTAGCAGCTCAGCAGGTCATCCTTCAGTTCCGTCGTCCACCTAAAACAGTCCATGTCGTTGCGTGTGTCGTCGTCAGGGCGATCCGAGGCACCGCCACCTTGCCCAGAGCCGGCTTCCGATACCGGCCTGGTGTGGGTGCTCTTCTTCTGGGGCGGTCGAACCAGAAGGTAGGGCCCGTCCGGTGGTTAGCCTTAGGGCCCCCAGCCGACATTTCAGAGGCAGCCGACCACATTGCCTCCTAGGGATGACCTGTACAGGTTGCCGGCCGGCTTTCATCCCTGGCTTGGGTTATCCCCGCAGTGTCGCCACGCACCGAATAGCCGTTTGATGTTGGTCGGCTTCCTGGGGGCGCATTTTATACCTACTGCCAGGTTTGCTATCAGCCGCCCCTAACCTGGGGTCAGACGCTGTCGGGAAGCCGTCCTTAACATAGGTGCAGCCGCTTCCTCACTATGGTGGTTCATACGCCTGCTTTCACAGCCGGTGACCACCATAGGCCCTTTTAAGGCAAGGACTACCAATCTTTTAGTCGCCTCTTACGACAGGCAGATTAAACCCTGGGAACATTCTAAACCCGGACCCAGACGGGTATATATATATATATATATATATATAGACAAAACAAAAACAAAAAAGGTGCAACCCGGGCTCCGACACACCGGGCTGCTGTTCCATTCCCCAGCGACTACTCCTCACACCGTGAGGTGAGCAATCACTGGGTCCGCGTATCGTGCGTCCTAAGCAGACGAAGGGACCCATGGATGACTGCCTTCTGCATTCTGGCGGCTAAGATGTGCGCCGCCGCACGGCACACCGGCATTTTGCGCAGTGCAGAGAGCAGCGTATCCCTCATACCACCTAGGGATCCAATGACCATTACTAGCAGACTCACAGTGTAGTCCGGCCAGAGCCTGCGAAGTTGTCCGAGGAGCTCCTGATACTTGGTCCGCTTTTCCTCCTCCTTAGAGACGATGTTCCCCTCGGCGGGTGCCGAGAACTCGATAACGAACATCGTCTTTTGTTGGTAGTCGAGGAGGACTATGTCGGGCTTATTTGCATGTATAAGCTCGAGCGTGGAGAATGAGTAGTTCCAGTAAATTCGGCACCTCTCGTTCTCCACAACGGACTCAATGTCCCCTGGAGCGTATGGCAGCACCGGTGTCTCATCTATACCGTATGAGTGCCTTAAATGGTAGTATAGCACTCGTAGAGCCGCGTTGTGCCGATAGACGTAGGCTGTGCCAGCGTACACCTTACACGCCGACAAGAGGTGCGTAAGGGTCTCTGGCGCCTGCAGGCAGGCTCTACAGCGGATATCGGGCACATCCATACCCATAATCCGGCTACGGTATACTAAGGTGTTGAAGACACCGTCTTGGCAAGCCATTATAGAGCTCTCAGTCTCCGACTTCAACCCATTAGACCTTAGGAAGGAGAAGGTCAACTGCTCAGATAAACCATGCTCTTCTAGATGTTTGTAGAAGATTCCGTGCATTGGTTTATCTTTGTGAAGTCTTAAAAGCAATTGGACTTCAGCAGTTTTAATCCGGGTTTTTAATTGTGCGGGAGCAAGTTCCGTAACGGACTGCTGACTCCTCCGCGTGAAGTCGAGCGTGAGACTAAGTTCTTCGGCTGCCCGTGTTGCTGCTTTAAAAAGGAAGGCTCCTTTACCCGCAATCTCGTGCTCTCGCACAAAGCGGATCAGGGGATCGGTGCTCGTCGTAACATAGCAGGCAGTGGCCAGTACTACTCTGTTGTGCAGATGCTCCAAACTCAATAGTCCACGCCCTCCCAGGTGTCGCGGGAGGTATATTCGCGGGACAGAGGATCTAGGATGTAGACTTCCCTCCATATTCATCCTTTTGCGGGTCTTTATGTCGATTTGTCGCAGCTCTTCCACGTTCCAGTGGACAGCACCAAAGCTGTATAGCAACAATGGGACCGCAAGCATGTTTGTGGCAGCGACTTTGTTTTTGCCGGACAGTTCTGACGACCAGATCTGCCGGAGTCGGTGCAAATACTTGCGGCGGAGACACTCTTTGACCAATTCTGCCTCTTGGATGTGACGCTGCGCCACTCCAAGGTAGGTATAGGTATCTCCGGCATGCAGTTGTCGCAAGATGCTCCCATCAACGAGCTGCTCCTCATCTTCACTATCTCCGCAACGTCCTCTTTTGAGATGAACCATGGCACATTTGTCTATCCCGAACTCCATACCAATAGCTTGACTGTAATCCTGCACTACCCTCAGCGACTGCTCTAAATCGCGTTGTCCGGAGGCATAGAGTTTCAGGTCATCCATGTAAAATAAGTGGGTGACCTTGTGCCTCCGGTAATTGGGCTTGCCACAGCTGTATCCCTTAGTATTTTTCAGCGCTATGGACAAAGGCAGTAGCGAGATGCAGAAGAGCAAGGGACTCAAGGAGTCTCCTTGGAAGACCCCTCTTTTAAATGATACCAACTCTGTTCGAACCCTGGTTTCACCCGATGTTATAGTGAACCGAGTCTTCCAGAGCGGCATCAGTTGTTTGATGCATCCCACTATTTGATCATCTACCGAAAGACATTCCAACAGCCGCACAATCAGTTCATGAGACGTAGTGTCGAATGCCTTCCGATAGTCGATCCAGGCCATAGAAAGGTTTCGCAGGTAATGCACGGAGTCCTGTGTGACACAGCGGTCAATCAACAGGTTATCCCTGCAGCCAGCTACTCCTTTCTTAGACCCTCTTTGTTCATATACGCTGAGAAATACGGGATTTACAGCTTGAAGGATACGCATGTACAAGATTCTGGTGAAGAGCTTGTAACATGCGTTCAGACATGTTATTGGCCTGTAGTTTTTAGGATCAGACAAATCTCCGGTCTTCGGGAGAAGCACGGTTCGACCCTCGACAAACCAAGCCGGAATTGGCTGCTCCTGATTTAGCCACGAGTTAAAAACTCTAGCTAAATGCCGGTGGCAACTGGGAAACTTTTTCAACCAGTAGGTGTTTATGCCATCCGGGCCAGGAGCTGCGAAATTCTTTGCGCCTCGTAAGGCACCAAGAATTTCTTCCGTGTTTATCGGGTGACGCAGTACATTCAGGTTTGGAGTCCTCCTACAAACGGACTCGAACTGCGCCAAGGCCGGAGTGTCTGCTTGGAGAGGTTTGGGGTGTTCGTAAATGCCCCTCCAGAAAGTCTCCACGCGATCAGCAGTTGGCGGCTGCTCTATGACTGGTGGTCGCTGTTGGAAGAGACGAGCAGGCTTTTCGGAAAACAATCTGTTTTCCTCCAAACCTCTCGCCCGCGTCACCAGTGATCGTTTAGCAGCGATTAGCGTCCGTATCCTGTCAAGACAATGCTGCTTGACAACAACCAGTACCGCTTGACTGAGCGTGTGATGGTCATATATATATATATATATATATATATATATATATATATATATATATATATATATATATATATATAAATTTGATACCTAATGAGTTTTTTCTTACACTGGCCTACTCACATCATCATCATCAGTCCTTTATTGATGTTAATACAAACTTGGTTTGTTTACATAGGTCATAGTGCATTATAAAATAAAAACTTCTAAAACTTTGTGGAATACAACACTAAAATTATACACTAAATTCCTCCAAAAAATAAAAAAACAGTTTCTTATTAAAATACATTTTACCTTTATTATAAATTGTTTTAAAGGTAGCCCCTTAATATAATTTGGAAATTTATTATATAGCCTGGTTGTCCGGTAGCCAGGACCATCTTGACACTTTGCCAAGCTCCAACATGTTTTTTTTCTGGTGCCATGATCACGTATATCCGAGTTATATGACCATTACTTTTTTTTACATATAATACATTTTCAATTATCAAGAGGGAAGAGGGTATAGTTAAAATGTATATTCCTTGAAGGCATTTTTGCAATCCTCAGTATATCCTAGTCTAGCCAGTATTCTTACAGCCTTCTTCTGTAATGCAAACAACATATGAGCCCCTAAGAAATAACCCCAGGCCAAAATTGTATATGAAATGTGAGTGTGTGTGAGTGCAAAATAAGCAGTTTTTAAAACATATACTGAAATATGTGATGAAAGACCCCTGATAGCATATATACCACTGGCATCGTCTTTCCTACTTTTGCTGTATCTGACCCCCACTGGAGTCTACTGTCGAGGGTCACCCCAAGCAATTAAGCCTCAGTTTCATCCCCCATTTTTGTAATGGTTGAGCACAATGTAAATATCACATTGTGTGTTTTGTTTTTATATAGTAGTAGAGCATTAGTATGAAACCATACTTCTGTCAGAGCTGCCTTAGATCTTAATTATGCTAATTTTAGACTATCTTCAGAAAGAGATATAGTTGTATCAACCGCAAAAAAAGTATAACGCACATTTCTGTTGGTGGCAGGTAAATATATATGTTATATCTTTGAAGCAATGATTAACTTTTTAAAAACTTTTATTTGCGGCACAAGCTTGTGTCGCACTTTCAAGTTACAATTTTACAAATGATTCTTATGACTACTTGACATGACGGAGTCTAACCGGGTATTGAACAACTGTGGTACGCAGTACCACCCTTTTATACTTAATTACTCCTGACATAAGTGGTTTGCACACGTGGCATCGAACAATGATGCTTTGTATGACTTGTTATTGCAGGAAGTCGTTATCAGTTGTTTGTCTTCTTTGGAGGTAACTTTGCAACAAAGTTGCCTACAATAGATTCATTGTTTGAAACTATTACAATAAGGCTCATTGTCAAAGGGCCATATAACAACTCCCCGTTTTTTCAAAAAGTTGTTGCTATGCCATGCAACAACTTTTCCCAAAATGGAAATAAAATAAAAATGTAAAATCAAAATTCAAAATAAAATAAAAATGTAAAAATGTAAAATGTAAAATGTAAAATATAAAATTGCAAAAGGTAAAAATGCTTAAAGTCCTTGCTAACAGATTTTCACAATTTTCCACAAAATCACATACACTGCACAAGTCACGAAAGTGGAATTTCTTCAGGAATTCCTTCTCCTTGGAAGCTGGGACGTCTTCTTGGGAAGAGTCGTGGATAACTTTTGAGAGAACTTCCTTGAGGGTCTGGATCATCATCGGGACGTATCGCACCAGTAATAGATAGTCGAAAGGGTTTTCGTTTTCTACATTTGCATATCACATATAGTACCAAGATAATGCAAATTAAGGCAACTACAGTGTATGTAAGCCATGACCTGTTTTTCGAAATGAAGGGCTCATTTATTATCTTATCCAGTTCTTCTGCATTTTTGTCCAATTTATGATGTGCAACTTCTAAATCATCAAGATTTAATTTATTCAATTTGAGGAACTTTAATACTGGAAGATCCTCTTTTTTAGGCAAGTCTTTGCAGCATTGGAATGGAATTTCGATAGGGTGACTTTTGTATGTCATATTTTTGTAAACATCTACTCGAGGTTTTGAGTGTACTCGAGTACTACCTATAAAGGCATTGCAATCTGGCTGGAGTTTCAATATAGAGTTACTGCCAATAGTTTTTGTAACTACACCCTTATTTGGACATTTTACTGTAACTGGAATAGGCTGTGTTACTGTTACTAGCCAATGATTTATTGATAATGATACAACTGTATACCCTTCTGCAGCTATCACTGTGGCTTGACATGTTTTTGGCAATGTAATGCTATATTTTAATAGTTGAGCTTCACAAATAGCATTTTCGTCAACAGGATATGGTAATACATCTGAGCATAATTTTGTTAAGAACGAGAGCTTTTTACATTTATCCGGATCACGAATAGATAAATACAATAATGAATCATCACTTCGAGCTATGTACCTTCGTGATGTCAATAGGACATGGAAAAGGCCAGTACGCTTATCTGGTACGGGTAAAGGTACAATTTTATACAAAGTATAACTTTCAGGTTCAACTAGTGGTATTTTAAGGACAAATATAACTCTCGATTCAGTTTGAAAAGCTTCAAGTTCAATAATATCTAAATATGTAGCAACATGTGATTCATAGACTGGTAGAGGAAGACTGTTTCTTACCAGATTACGAGAAATTTCTTGTAAGAAATACATTAAGTCTTTTGGATCTATTATTGAAGTATGGATAATATGTAATCTTGCAAATGTAATCGCATTCAAAATGTCATTAATGGTTTCTTCCAAAAATAAATAACTTTCCATAAGTGATTCACACATTTCTAGCATTTCCAAATGAGCTTTATAAAATGCTTGTGATTCAGAAATATTGTAAATAGTTATTTCAATTTGACTTAAATCAGAATTGAAAGTTTCTTCATCTAATTGTAATTTTCGAATGGTATTATTAAAACTTTTAATTACTGATGTAGTAACTGAAATTTGGTTTTTCATTATATTTTCTATCTGATGTTCATCTTGAGATAGTTTATTAATGCAATTGTTGAAGTATTCTCCATCATCAGAGTCTAAGTTTCCTGTGATTGCTTTCCAAAATGTTCCGATCCCATTGATTAATCCTCGTCGCATTCTACTGGCTGACTGAGTATTGGCAAATATCGATCGGAATTTTGTATTCAAATTATCAGATATTTGACTAAGTAAACTAACATGTGTTTTTACTTGAGCCCTAAAAGCTTGCATGCGATTCGTTGGTTGGTAGATTAAATCTTCCATTCTTTCTAATAACTTGTCGTTGTGTGTTAACGTTTTTTCAACTAATTCCAAATCTTTGTATACCAACAGAGTCCATTTTTCGTTAGAAATTTTGATATTTGTTTCTTCATAATAAAATATACCAACAGTATTGTTCACCGGTTCAATGAAGTGCTGTGTGCGAGTTGGAACTGCAGCTAGCAGCAATAAAATTCTGTAAAGAAACTAAGTTTCAAAATATGGTTTGAGCCTATCAAAATTTACTTTTGTAATTTGTTTTGTTTCTAAATTTATAAGTGTGGCTGAAGTGCCATGAATATTTTGGATTTCAAAAGGACCATTAAATTTATTACGCAGTTTTCCAGAAATCTGGGATTCTTTTAACCAAACTTTATCACCAATTTTGAATTCATACTGGTTTTTTGAAATACGTTCGTCAAAACGAATTTTTGCTTTTTCTTTGCTCCGTACTGTCTTTTCTCTAGCTACTTTATAATAATAATTAATTTTATTCCTTAAATCTCTAATGTATTTAGTCATAAGGGCGTTCTCATTATATAGGGTTTCAGGAGGTCGCCCTGACGTATGTCCGAAGACAAGTTCATATGGGGTAAATCCGTGTGTCTTATTCTTTGTCGTATTGTAGCATATGATTGCATACGGTAAAATATTAAAGGGATGTTCTGATGGGTGTTCTAATGTATGTGTTCTAATCATTTCTAACAGAGTAGCATTGAATCTTTCAACTGAACCGTTAGACTGGGGATGTCCTACACTTGAAAAAGATAATTTTATATCATACAATGCACAAAGATCTCTTAATGTAGCATTATCAAATTCACGCCCACAATCACAATGGATTCGTAGCGGAGTTCCATAATGTTGGAAAAATACTAGTAATGAATTTACAACAGATTTTGCTGACTTATCAGGAAGAACATATGCTTGAGTAAAACGACTCATTTCATCTCTCAAGATTAATGCATAATTTTTCGTTGGTACTTCTAAAATATCTATGTTCACTCTTTCAAAGGGGGTTTTTGGACTTCCTGTCACAACTAAAGGAGTACTAAGGTTCTTTCTACAAATTTTGGCTTTTTGACAGATATCACAACTTCTAATAAACTTTTCTACGTCTTTTGTTAAACCAGGCCAATTGTATTTGGCTCGAATTCTTCGAATTGTTTCATTTATTCCGCGATGTAAATATTTCTTTCCAAGGTGATATTGTTCCAAAATAACTGGGATTTCATCGGAACTTGGGGTTTTACAAACATTTTGACAAATGACTATTTTTAAATTTTCTTCTGCAAAAATAAATGACATCATTTCCAAAATTGGAATATCGAGATTGTTTTCGACAAACACTGTCTGAGATAAATCTATGAGATGTTTACTATTATAAATAGATGCAAAAAGTACCATATTACATAAATCTGGATCTGCGGGAAGGGGAATAATAAGATATTTTCTATCCTTAACAGTTTTGCTGGAAGCGACATTAATTCGATTAGCTGAAAAATCAAGATTTTCTTCAAAAATGTCTAAAGTAATTTCTTCATGTAATTGAGACATAAAATCTTGTCTGAAAAATGTAAGAATTTGTTTATGACTTTTGTCTAAGAGTTGAGCTGTTGAAAACTCGACTTTACTATAATCAATTAAAGATGTTGTTTTATATAGGTCACAGAAAATATTAAATTCACTTTCTATATTTTGCGTGGATGTTTCTGCATCAACACAATCAGCAGAAAAGGTATTTACTGTTGCGCGTTTGCTCATATCGGGTAATTTGATTCTGGACAAAGCGTCTGCATTCTTATTTGTTTTGCCGGGTTTATAAATAATTTCGTAATCATATTCCTCGAGTTTTAATCTCCATCTAGCTAAACGACTACCAGGGTCAGATATGGAAAATAACCACGTTAAGGGTTTTTGATCGCAAACAATTTTGAATTTCCTACCATATAAATAACCTCTCCAGTGGCGTACACACCATACAATAGCGAGGAGTTCTCTTTCAATGACAGAATAATTTTGTTCAGCTTTATTCAAAGTACGGGAAGCATAGGCTATCGGAAGATCTTTACCTATAGGGCCTTGTGATAATACACCACCAATGGCATAATAACTTGCGTCAGTAGTTACAATAAATGTTTCATCAAAATTTGGATAAATTAATATAGGGGATGTTGTAAGAGCTTTCTTTAAAGCTTCAAATGCTTGTTTGCATTCGAGAGAAAAATTAAAGGTAACATCCTTCTTTAACAAAAGGGTTAAGGGTTTTGAAATTTTGGCAAAGTTGGGAATGAATCTTCTATAATAACCTGCTAATCCTAAAAATGACTTTACTTCTTTTTGATTTTTGGGTTCTGGAAATCTTTTAACACAATCTATTTTCAAAGGGTTTGGCTTTACACCTTCGGGGGTAATGATATGTCCTAAGTAAGCAACTTCTCTTCTCAAAAATTCACACTTATCAGGTTGAAGTTTGAGATTAGATTTTCGAAGTCTTTTGAAAATTTCTTTGAGACGGTTTTTATGTTCTTCTACGGTAGGGCTATAGACAATAAGATCGTCCATGTATACAAGACATCTTTCATTTTGAATTCCTAAAAGAATATTGTCCATTACACGTTGAAATGTGGATGGAGCGTTCTTTAAACCAAATGGCATTCGAACAAATTCGTAATGACCATTTTCGACTGTAAAAGCTGTTTTGGGTATGTCTTTGGGTTCGATTTCGATTTGGTGAAAACCAGATGCTAAATCGAGGGTGCTAAAATATTCGCATTTGCCTAATTGATCTAATAAATCTGAGATAAGTGGTAAAGGATATTTGTCATCGATAGTTTGGGCATTTAAATTTCTATAATCTATGACCATACGCCATTTTTGTTTTCCGGAGGCGTCCATCTTCTTTGGTAGAATCCATATAGGAGAATTGAATGGACTTAGACTATGGCGAATTATCCCTTGTTCTAGTAATTTTGCAACCTGTTCTTTTACTTCCTGTTTGTAAATTTGGGGGTACCTGTATGACTTTGTGTATATGGGCTTTTCGTTGTAGAGATTTATTGGGTGTTTAATTTCGCTGGTGAAAGTTAAATTATCACCATCAAGATAAAATATATCAGAAAAGTTTAAACACAAATCAGTTATTAATTTTCTTTCTTCTTCATTTAAGTGGTCTAAACGTAAACTATCCAAAATCTTTTCTTTTCTATTTATAAGTTCTGTATCTGCTTCTTTTTCAACAACTTTGAAGTTGTTCACTTCTTGAATATCAAAAGGTTCAAAAGATAACGAAGGAAAAGTAACTTCTCTAGCAGAACAATCTGAATTTAAAATGGTAGTGATAAACTCACCTTTATTATCAATTTTGACAAGAGCATTTGGAATTCGAACTTTGTCTTGTTCAGTAGATAATAATATAGCTTCAGTATTTCTAAGACTTGATTTTAATTTTATGCATTTCTCTAATCTTGGTTCAATGTATATGTTGTTGACTACTTCTGAATGTTCTTGGAAATGGGAAGGGTTTTCTGGAGGTTTTGATGAACTAGCACTTTCAAATTTTGATAATTTTTCATCACCTGTTACTTTGAAAATTGGTACAACTCCATAGTTAGTAATTAGAACTTGGTTTACTACGTCTATGACTGCATGAAAATGTTCTAGAAAATCAACACCTAAAAGTCCATCAAACTCGATATCTAGATCATGAATATAAACTTTGTGTGGATCGTGTACGTCGGAAAAATTTATCCATGCTGATTCAGATATTTTCACTTTCTCATCAGTAATGCCTTGAATAATCATATTCTCTGTGTTTCTGTGAGTATAGCCTTCAATGACATACGGTTTAAAAATAGTTAACGACGCACCAGTGTCGATAAGAAATTTGAAACCTAATCCACCTGTGTCTTTCATATAAAACAAATTACTCGATGCAGCTGTATGAACTTGATTTTGGTTTAAAGGGATTTTCGTTCTGGGAAGTTTAAATTTGGATTGAAATTGTCCATTAGGCTCAATTTCTGTATCCTCGTTTCTAATTGGTTTATCTCGGAACTGTCGATAGGAGGTTTTTCTTCTATCGCAAGCATGGGAAAATCCTGATCATGAGGATCATTTCCGTATGAAGATCCATACGAGGGTTCTTCGTAATAATCCTGGTAATTTTCATAGGGTTCTTCGTAATATTGTTCAGTATAAGGGTAATCAATGTCCATCTCAGATGACTGAGACTCATTTAAGACATGTGCCCTTTGTGATGGGTTGTAGCTTGGATTTGGTCGAATATTCCTTTGGAAATTCGTATTAGGCTGGTAACTAGGGTTAGGCCTGATTACAGGGTGTCGATTTTGAAAATTCTGGGCTGGTTGAATGGAATAGCTAGGCCCTTGATTTTGAACTGGTCTTGTCTGTTGACTTTGACCTGGTCTGGAATTTTGAAAATTAGACGCACTAAGGGCTTGATTAGGAAAATTCGGTCTAGAGTATTCCTGTGGTCTAAATTGTTGCTGTTGTACTTGAGTACGAAATGACTGTGTAGAGTTCGTCCTGCATTCAGAACTTACATGTCCTTTCCTCTGACAATTGTTGCAAATTTTCGGTTTTTGATTTGGAACTTGCATTCTAGCAAACCTTTGGTTTTCCAAGTAGGACAGTTGGAGTTCCCTTTTTATATGTGACATGGCTGTTAACATATCAGGAGGGTTTCCTGATCGGACAACTACACCAATACGAGGTTCTAAGCCTGTAAGGAGTGTGTTTAGTGTCATCGTTTCGATGAGGGATGATTGGGCTAATTTTTGTTCTCGTGTTAAGGGTTGTCGGTTGACTGCAGAATGCATTTTTGCATTGTGCGTCTGAAGTCTCGCAGCAAAAGTTAACGCTGACTCACCAGGTAATTGCCTGATGCGCTGTAAATCAGCAATAAGGGATGTTAGGTCTCGAAGGTCACCAAAATGTGTTTCTAGCAAACTTCGAATTTCTTCCCAAGTGGAGGGATTTCTAGAGTTTATCAACTCTGCTGCTTTTCCGCGTAACTTATTCTTTAAATGTAAAATGACTAGAGCTTTCTGATCGTTCACTGCCATTTGATAAGCAGTGCGACAGGAGTTAATGAATGTGTTCAAAAGTATTGGATTGCCATCGTATTCAGGTATTATGGAGAATATTTCAGACAATCGGTATGGCTCTATAATATCATCTGCCGTGGCGGAGTCGACATCAGCTCGCGTATTATTAGTTGCCATTTTGAATTTTGTTTATGAAATTATTTTGTGAATGAAAATTTATTAATTCTATTTAATTATACTTTGTTTATACCTTATACCAGATAATCACACTAACTGGAAGTGAATGATTTCAGTATTGGACTTACATGTATCCGTGCATCGGGAATCGCTCTGTTCTCCGTGCCGTTTTCTTTCTTCTTTTTCTTTCTTGTTTTCTTTGTTGCTTGGGTTCCCTTGGGGGATTGGGATCCGCCGCCGCTAGTGAGGACAGGCCTTGTACTCGCTGCTTGCAGACTTCCTGAGCGTTGTTGGAGACAGGGGTCGCCTTGTTCTGCCGGTCCTTGTAGTCCAAACGACTTGGCTGCTACAGGGGTCCAGAAGTTAGGTCGTTGCTGGCTCTTGAAACGTATGAAGGTCCAAGCCTACGGTCTAGGGGTGTTCTCGTTCTAACGTCGTTGAGGTATCCCACTTCTGACACCAATTTTTGTTATATCTTTGAAGCAATGATTAACTTTTTAAAAACTTTTATTTGCGGCACAAGCTTGTGTCGCACTTTCAAGTTACAATTTTACAAATGATTCTTATGACTACTTGACATGACGGAGTCTAACCGGGTATTGAACAACTGTGGTACGCAGTACCACCCTTTTATACTTAATTACTGCTGACATAAGTGGTTTGCACACGTGGCATCGAACAATGATGCTTTGTATGACTTGTTATTGCAGGAAGTCGTTATCAGTTGTTTGTCTTCTTTGGAGGTAACTTTGCAACAAAGTTGCCTACAATAGATTCATTGTTTGAAACTATTACAATAAGGCTCATTGTCAAAGGGCCATATAACATATATATAGTAGAAATAATATGGGTCCTAAAATTGAGCCTTGGCTTTGAGGAACTCCTTGTTTTAAACAGTTCTTCTGAAGGCAATAAACTTCCAACTCTTACTATCTGTGATCGATTTGATAGATGTTTCTATTAATATGACACTCTCATCAGAAAAGTTATAGGCTTTCAGTTTTTCTAACATAATTTTGTGACTAACACAGTCGAAAGCTTTCACAGTGCTGCTGAATATTGTTTCTTGTTAAATGCATCCATTATCTGAGAATTCAGATCAAGAATACCCATGACTAAGTTCTTGCCTTTACGGAAACCAAACTGGCATCCTGAAACTTTTTACAGATATATGCAGTTCTATTAATATATTTTTTATATACGGTATATGGTAAATATTCAAGTTCAACAGCAAATGGCCATGACAGAGATGAAGTTCTGCAATTTCATTGTATGGTCAACTGGAGGGACTTTTGTTGAGAGACTCAGTTTTAATGAAGCTTTTTGGCTCTACCACAGGGAAAAAGCTCTCCTATTTCATCAGAAGGTCATCATGCCAGAGCTATTGGGTAGACTTTTCACACAGGCAACACCATCCATTACTACATGGTACATGGTGCTCTTATAATGGTCCTGATTGATGATGGTAGACCAATCATTTGTTGTAACAAAGAACTTTGCATGATATCTTGGTATCATTTACAATGTGTTGGACTGTCTGAAGTTCCCAATGAAATATGGACATGTAGGGATTGTAGAGAGATAGATAGAGTAGATACTGTTTATTCATGTAAGATAATCATACTACAATATAGTTACAATAATACATAGACTGATAGAATAGAATAATACATTTTTTTAACCTAAAACTATTCATAATATTATCATATAGTTAATGAGTAGTCAAATGATAACCAATTACTAATTGAAAAACATCAATTTGAGGTATTACAACAATATTACAAAGGCTTAAATAAATAAAAAGCCACGTTCACGTAGTTCTAGTGAAATTTTTTTTTTTGTAATTTTCTTATGAATATATTCAAAATCAAGCTTCAGAGAAAGTGTTTGATCCATGATTAATCCAAAATATTTTATTTGACTTACTCATTCTATATCCTCATTCATCATCATAGTCACAATGTCTTAACAGACATGTTGTGAACTCGTAAAATGCATTAAGTCGGAGCTAGAGTATTGCCGACACGAATATTATCAATAGTTTTGAGCACTGTAGCTCGCCATCGTTCGCGATTTGTTGTCAGCTTAGTGGCGCTCTTGACACTCATGTCCAGCAACTGTTTCGTCGTATCCACCCAGCGTGTAGGGGGACGGCCACGGCGCCGCCCACTCGGGGCATGACCCTGAACTACAAGTTTCTCCATATTATCGCTTCTGTGTATATGTCCGAAGAATGTAAGCATTCTCGTCGACACAATGGAGGATAGTCTCTTTTGGATTACCGACCTCATCCAGTATGGAGACGTTAGTTCGATAGGCGGTATAAGGAACTCTCTGCATTCTCCTCCATGTCCACATTTCAAAAGCGTCTATGCGAGTTCGATCTGCCTTTTTAACAGTCCAAGTTTCCGAGGCATACAAAAATATGGAGAACGCAAGAGACTGAACCAGCGACATTTTTGTAGCTTTAGTGATGTTATGGTCACGCCATATTTTAGTAAGCTTTGTCATGGCCACACGTGCCTGTTGAATGCGCTACCCGAATTATCAATCAAAGAACCGAGGTATATAAAACTTTGAACTACTTCACAACGGCCTATTGACTTTATTTCTTGATAATTATCATGCTCTCTATCTACGATCATAACCTTGGTCTTATTGTAGTTAATACGAAGACCATACTCTGCACTACGTTGTTCTAAGATGTTTGATAGAGATACTAGTTCTTCCTGAGAAGCTGCAATAAGGGTTGTATCGTCAGCAAATCTTAAGTTGGATATTTTGCTTCCGCCAATAGTTACACCGCCATTCCAGTTATCTAATACCTGTCTCATCACAAATTCAGAGTAAATGTTAAACAACATCGGAGATAATACACATCCCTGACGAACTCCTTTTCTGGTTGCAGTTTGACTAGACAGGTTACCATCAATTCTTACGCGAGCCGAATTAGACTCATAGAGTTGCTGTATGAGAAACACTAGGTGATAGGGAACTCCCATAGAGATGAGGATTTCCCACAGTTTAGGCCACTTTACGTTATCAAACGCCTTAGAATAGGCCACAAAGCAGATAAAAACAGGAAAATAATGCTCTCTGGCTTTTTCAATAACTTGTCTTAAGTTTAAGATCTGTTCACGCGTACCGCGTCCTTTCACGAAACCTGCCTGCGCCTGAGAAATTTGCCAGCCAATAAAACCCTCCAAACAAGATTGTAAAATATACAGTAGAACCTTACTTGCATGAGAGATTAACGAAAGTAGGCGATAATTGTCTGGATTTGTTGGAGATCCCTTTTTATGAAGTGGAACAAAAATTGATGTGCACCATTCATCTGGCCAATTCTGTAAAAGGGAGATGCCGTCGTCACCCAAGCATTTCAACGTTTCAGCAGAAATAGCATCAATGCCTGTTGCTTTGTTATTTTTTAACTTGTTGAGGGCATGTTCCACTTCAGACAAAAGAATATCCGGTTCGTGTTCAAAATCCAATGAGAGGGCGTGAAGGCCATCCTCAGATTTTCGCAATAATTTCGCCATACCTCAATAACCTCATGCAGGTTGGTAATTAGCTCTCCCTCAGGATTTTTAACATCCCAAGATTTGGGTTTAAAATCCCGACTGAGGCATTTGACCTTAAAAAACATCTCTTTCGGATGGTTAGTATTGGCATGCATCTCCATTTTCCCTGCACAATTGCTGTAGATAAGAGTTCTTATCTTTCCGGCATAATCTTTGAATTTCGCGTGAGAGCTGTCTACAGGGTTATTCACGTTATTCGACACGGAGCATTATGGCTAAAGTATTTGATAAAGAAGAAAATGATAATTTCGGATGGATAGAGACCCATAAAGGCTACATTTTAAAAATATTTTCATGTTATACAGGGTGTCCCAAAAACACGAAATGTATCAAAGTTATGTTTTTTTGAATAGAACACCCCGTATGTTATTGCATATGCAGATTCCTTGGTGAATTCTAGTGTGACTTTATGTATCATACATGGGACCTAAAGCGAACCGTTTAGGTATAAATCACCATTTTCGGTATAAGTAGATATCAGGAAAAAATTGAATATCGCAGAGATTATAAAATATGGAAGGCTGTGACTTTGCCATATTACTAAGCATAAAATGCGTCAGCTTCGATGAGACTGTCAAATTTGAACTACGTTTATGCTTGGAGAAATCGGTCGATTAATTAAGGAAACTTCGGTCAGCGATAACTTGATTTTTTCAAATGGGAATGCGTAATTTTTTTTATACGGTTAAACGTAGAATTTATTAGCCTTTCTAATGATATAGGGTTGTGAATATCAATCTCTGATAGTTTTCATTTAATTTTAAATTTTCAAACAAATCGGCGATTTTCAATTTTCCTACCTATGAGCAACGTAGCAAGCCATGAAATATAAACAAAAACTTGTACAGGTAGAAGAAAACAACTAACTTAGCTGAAAAATACACACTAACTAGACTAAAGGGACAAGATTATAAAAATTCCTTACAGCAAATCAACTCTCCCAGAAACAACTGCGATAACATATCTAAGATCAAAGAAAGCTGGAGTATGGCAGTAATAGATATTTTCTACATTCTACTGGCTATCGCAATTTACTAGAGGTTAAAAATTTCCAAGACAATTAAAAACCCTGATATGAAACAAAAACAACCAGCGACTGTTGCTCCAGCACGCAACTATCAATCATATGTAATGGTGTAAAAAAGTACTAATTTGCGTCGAAGTCGATGCCTCTGACTGGAGCCCTTCTATTTTTCAATATCTATTAGCAATATTGCAAAAAAGGAATACTGACAAATCAGATTTAAATTTTCTGCCATGTAAGTTATGTTTTATAATTTGAACAAATTTTAATTCATTCCTCATTTTCTGCGCTCTTACTGAAGAATTTTCAGAACTCCAGTCATAGGTACCTTTTAATATCATTAAATGTGAAATTTTATTATGGAAATAATAAACTGCTCACAACATTATCTAGTAGTTTTTATTTTATTTCAAATTTTTTAATGGTTTTGGAAATTGCCAATTTCCAGTACATTGCAGTAGCTAGTAGGCCGTGAAAAAATCCATTTCTGCCATACTCCAGCTTCTCTTTGACCAAATATATGTTACCGCCATTGTTTCTGGTTAGACTTTGTTTGTTGTGAGTAATTTTTATAATCTTGTCCCTTTAGTCTAGTTAGTGTGTATTTTTCAGCTAAGTTAGTTGTTTTCTTCTGCCTGAACAAGTTTTTGTTTATATTTCATGCTACGTTGCTTATAGGTAGGAAAATTGAAAACCGCCGATTTGTTTGAAAATTCAAAATTAAATGAAAACTACCAGAGATTGATATTCACAACCTTATATCATTAAAAAGGTTATCAAATTCTACGTTTAACCGTATAAAAAAAAATTAGGCATTCCCATTTGAAAAAATCAAGTTATCGCTGATCGAAATTTTCTTAATTAATCGACCGATTTCTCCAAGCATAGACGTAGTTCAAATTTGACAGTCTCATCGAAGATGACACATTTTATGCTTAGTAATATGGCAAAGTCACAGCCTTCCATATTTTATAATCTCTGCGATATTCAATTTTTTCCTGATATCTACTTATACCGAAAATGGTGATTTATACCTAAACGGTTCGCTTTAGGTCCCATGTATGATACATAAAGTCACACTAGAATTCACCAAGGAATCTGAATATGCAATAATATACGGGGTGTTCCATTCAAAAAACATAACTTTGATACATTTCGTGTTTTTGGGACACCCTGTATAACATGAAAATATTTTTAAAATGTAGCCTTTATGGGTCTCTATCCATCCGAAATTATCATTTTCTTCTTTATCAAATACTTTAGCCATAATGCTCCGTGTCGAATAACGTGAATAACCCTGTATATGTGTTTTGCTCTGTATCTGAATCCAGACCTGAAATCTTAAGGCTTTTACGTGCCCCAATAACGGACAGTGTGTGGCTACTAATCCATTGTTGTCTTGGTTGAGTGCTACCCTTAGGTTGGCTTATCTGGGCAGCATGTAAAAGCGCATTTTTTAATGATAGCCACATATTATTTGAACTTGACATCTCTGTTATGGAGGCATCCCGAAAAAGCTCTGAACATTTTGACCAAAAAGAAGAAGGGTCAGCGATCTCCATCCGTACTATCCGCTTAGAACGTGGACATACCTTCAGTTTTAACTGAAGTTCGCACAGGAGTAATTGATGGTCTGAGCCGCAGTCTGAGCCTGGTAGAGTCTTACAAAGGCTAATGGATGACTTCCACCGTGTACGAACTAAAATGTAATCAATTTGATTACGAAATCGTCCGTCGGGAGAGGTCCAAGTATACAGGCGCCGTGGATGTTTTGAAAACATAGTGTTGGCAATTGAGAAATTATGGTCAGTACAGAATTGAAGCAGACCGAATTTACCAATATGTGCCCTAAGATGTTCATCATCAATGGTTTGACCAACCTTTGAGTTGAAATCGCCTAAAATGAGGACCATTTCCCGATTCGAAAGAGATTCAAGTGCAGACTCAAGATCGTTGTAAAAAGATTCGATCGTTTCCTCATCCGAATTTGACGTAGCTGCATAGATTTGCACAATGTTGATCGGTGTAGGGTTCGCATTGATACGTATTGTTATAATTCTGTCACTAATACACTTGTAACCAAGAATGGTCCTTGCGTGCGCTTTCGCCACCCAAAAACCAACACCGTTAAGACTTTCATCAGATTTACCTGAAATATCCTCATTAGGCAAGTTCAATTTAAAATTTTTAATACTTATAGTCTTTATTTTCTGAAGAGTAGAAATTAGCATTGCTTTTGTTGCTCAGTTTCAATTTGTGAGTTTCTGTTGTTTTAATTTGTTAGTTTCTATAATACCTTCTTTTTTATTAAGCAACCATTGTATCCTCTCTATTAGTTCAAAAAATTACCATCAGTGCATGCAATTAATGTGTCATCTGCAAATAAGTTGATAAATTCCAGCCCTTCAATATAATTCATAAAAGTTATAAACAATAATGCTCAAAGTATACTACCTTGTGGTGCCCCATATTTGCTTTCTTTGTTTAAAGATTTTCTCTCACCCACTAGAACATCCTGAAATCTGTTGGTTAAATATTCCCTAAACCATTTTATAACTTAATTTTGTTCCAAAACCATATTTTAGTTTTTTTAACATTATTATGTCAACGGCTTTTCTCAAGTCTAAAAAAATTACAACTACAGATTCATTCTTGTCTACCGTTTGTTCCATTTTGAGATTGTGAGTTGAATTGCTGTTTCGTACGAGTGACATTTTCGAAAACCAGACTAGTTTTCAAGGAGATTATGTTTATTAAATATAAGACTATTTATTTTGTAAAGCTTGATTGAAAGTCCCAACTAAGTTGAGACCTTCAAGCTGGCAGAACTGGGGTGCCTTTGGGCTGCTCAGTTTACTTACGGTGGGTTGTGGATCCTTGGCAACTTATTCTTTTCCTCTTATAAGAGATGTCAGGCAAAATCACTAACTTAACACGAGATTACTCTAAAGGCTCAAAAACTTCAAGAAAAAAGGGCGCCAGGAGTTTTTACCTCCAAACTCCAAGGAAATTAGTGAAATTACCCAACCTCTCCAGAAACACTGAAGGGATGGGTGTAGAAAAATTCAAAAGAGAATTTAAGAGTAACACGTATATTGATTTTAAAATATAATAAAATGAATGGTGAGTTGTGATTTATATGTACAATATAAAAAAAACAGAGGGGGACTGCTGGTTTAGATGGACGATACAACCTGGCTTGCTTCGGTTAAGACAGATGGTACTGGGTCTCCAATGGCTCCTTCAGAGGGTCCTCTTTGATGACCGGCAGCCTCTTCAGGTTCCCTAGGCCAGACCACTCCTGCTTGACGTCCCTCCTTTTAGGCTGAGGGGTATCTGGGTCTGACTCGGCTACCCCTGCTTGACGTTCCCCCTTTTAGGCTGAGGGGTTTCTGGGTCTGACTCGGCTACCACTTCCGGCCGCCGTCATGCAAAGTATAAAAAAAAGGATTAGTGCCTGGACCCTCTATGGCGAAGCCCCAGGATGTAGAAGGTTATGCAAGCTCAGGCGTACTACTTGGCTTTGAGTTGAACAATTAAAAGCCCCCTCCCCAACAATTTAGTTGAAACATTATCTATATAAATTTAACAAAGATCCCTTATAAATTGCTTAAATTCTATACTAAAAATTTCTTAAAAGTTAAAGACAAAACTATAGCAGATATCTCCCCACAATGGTTCACAATTGAATCTGCATATATAAAAAAAGAATATAATTTTAAAATAAAGTACCAATATCGTATCAACAAAGTATCACCTAACCTAGATACTTGATAGGCCTTTCAAGTCTAACACTTAAAATAAAACTTAAAAATATGAGTCTTGAAGTGAGCAAGGCTATAGTTCACTTAAGTTCAAAGCAGTTTAATTGATTTAAGAGGAAATCAAGGCTATGATTCTATTAAGTTACTGCTGGCTCTAATGCTCCAGAAAGTTAGAATCTTGAAAGGTAATACAACCACAAAAAAAAATTATCAAGCCCACAAATGTTTACTAAAATGTCTCAAAATCAAATATCACAAATAATCCAGAAAATTGAAATTATATGAACAGTAGTTGCAAGGTACGAGCAACTATACTTCAATAAATACTCTCACTGTTAAAACTATAGCTCTAAAAGAAACAAAAATCTATGAGTACGTTCAGTCTCACATAGATGCACTTCGGCAGGCTGCATCGGTTGTAAATATGGAAAATTTGTCAAACTCATACGACAAAATTACAGCTCAAAATTTGCAAAATGTGTGTGAGCACACTCAAAAACTATCAAACTATACCAAAATAAAGAAAGATGCTTCTCTCTCTCTCTCTCTCTCAAAAAATGTACAAATGAGCAATACTGAACAAGGTTAGACATCTATGCAAAAATGCCCATAAGTCGCCCAAAATGGCGGAAACAATGAACTAAGGAATTTTTACACAGAACTCTACCAAATAAAAAAGGTGTGCTCTCTCTCTCTCAAAAATGTGCAAAAGAGCAACAAAAAAAAAAGGAAAAGCGGAATGAAGGTCACACTTGGAGGTGACTACAAACTCTAGATGCGAAAGTACGTAAAATAGCTCGATAGCTGCCAAAATGGCGATCAAGTTTTGAAATAAGCAAATTTTACGTACCTTCTATATCCAAAGTAGCAGGAACAGCTTGTAGTCACGCTCCTGTGAATCCTTCCAGGGTCTAGAAGTAGGTGGAAAAGGGCGTGTATTCCTTTAGATTGACATCAGCACCAGGTACCAGGTCAGTTTCTTCGGGAAGCAGATGCACACACTTGGGCTGAAAACACATATATAACACAGTACGGCATTCACAATCTGACTCGAAAATGAAACTAAATCAAATCAATGATATCGATTTTAGATACTAAAGGTTCGATATCAACGGTATGCTAGCAAAAATTCAAAAGAGTCGCTGGTTTAACAACGCAGCACACTAAAACAGAAATATAGCATCCAAGAAAAATGGCGGAATATTCACAATTCACAAATAATTGTCCGTGTTACAGGGTTAGGTACTTCAAATAGAAATCTCGCGAAAAGAGAGTTAATAACTTCAAAGTCTACCCCCACGACAAATAAAAGAATCTATTTCATGAACATGACGGAAGGCCCAAATGAAAAAAAAACCTAAGTTAAAGATGGCAGAATGCCGGATCGATACACCTGACCTGTTGCAGTTGCAGAGAGAGACCAGAAGCAAGAAGCTAGGGAGAGACAAGCCTATTTATAATTTTTCGTCGGAAATCACGAAAACTTCTCGAATGTTCACGAATTCAAGAGACAACTGACCAATCACACCAGGCCCCTAGTTAGGCAGTGCTGCCAACGGCTCACTACCAACCCAACCTCAAAGTAACTATAGTCTTAATTGCAAATCGGGACAAAATTACTATTATTAACAAAATAGACTCATAATAGGGAACGAAAAATGCACTAAGAGAATGAAACTAACAACTTTGCAAGTCTAAATTCTATAGACAACAATATAGTAACACGTTAAAATTTCCCCGCAGGTGGGCACCCACATTGCGCCTACATGCGAGTCTGGTTGCATATACCACATACCTACCGAGAAAAGGACAAATTTCAGGCGTATTATCGGTATCCATAGGCGCGGAAAAGGGGTTCTTCCAATAGCGTAACGGCAAAGCATAAGGGAGGGACATATATATTTACCTGTCAATTGGATATTATTCTGTAAGAATTGATCTATAAAAGGAGTCACAGACGACGTGTAACGAAATTAGCAAAAATTTCGTTACAATTTATTTATACATTATTTTTTCCAACAGTTTTTCAATACAAGGCAGTGTTAATTATTAGTCCTCATGTAGACACATCGGATTTGTCTTGACATTTTGCAACAGGAATAATGGTAGTCTATAATTTATTTAGAAGACTACCCCTTTTAAACGAATTTATAAAATTGAGAGCTGCATCTCCTGTTGTATCAAAAGTTCTTTTAAGAAATTGATTTTTTAGCATATTATCTACGTCTTGCATGTTTTTAATGGAAACATTGTTTTAACTCCATTATTTTTATTATGATTTTCCAAGTTTCTCTCGCATGACTGCGGTAGCAACAAATGTTGACGGGCTGTGCCAAGTCAACACCTGAACTATTACTGATCTGAATTTAGGAAGGATCGTACGATGTTACAGGTCTTCAGAATTACAGACTTTTGGAATGTTTTGTGTAACCTTTCGTCCAGGTCTAACTGTTGTAGGTGTGGTGTATATGTGTTCTGAATGTTTCTGAATTTAGGAAGGATCGTACGATGTTACAGGTCTTCAGAATTACTGACTTTTGGAATGTTTTCTGTAACCTTTCGTCCAGGTCTAACTGTTGTAGGTGTGGTGTAAATGTGTTTGGCGTAAGGCCTGAGACTGACATAATGAGGGGAACAATAGTAACTTTGTCCTGCTTCCAAAGGCGTTTTATTTCCATGGCAAGGTCCGTGTACTTAGATATTTTCCCAGCGTAGATGCTTTGTATATTCACACCATTGGGAATAGCAATGTCTATCAGGTATGTAACTTTATCGAGCTTTGACTGGAAAACTATATCTGGTCTATTGGCTGGGATAATCTTGTCTGTATGTATTTCAACATCCCAGTATAGTTTGTATTGATTGTTTTCAAGTACTGATGTCGGAGTGTAATTATAATATGGATCTGTGTTTTATATTAGTTTGTTCGTTGTGGCTAGCGCTTGGTGTATGACCTTGGCTGCAGAGTTATGTCTGGCTGTGTACTCGGTACCGGCAAGAGTTTTGCACCCGCTTGTTATCTGATCTATTGTTTCTCTTTGTTGGTGACATTTTCTGCAGTTATCGTCTGTTATGGATAGATCTTTAATTACGTATTTTTTGTAGTTTTGTGTCGCAATCACTTGGTCTTGAATGGCAAGCATGAAGCCCTCCGTTTCTGGGAACAGCTGGCCATCATACAGCCAGGTGTATGACTGTTTTTCGTTAATATGGTTTTGTGTGACACGGTACCTATGTTTGCCGTGAAGTGCTTTCTGCGACCAGGTGTTTATTTTTTCTTGTTGTGATTGGATGTAATTGTATGTGTCTGCTGCGTGATCTGGACAAGAGAGGTTAAGTGGTGTATAGTTTTTGTCTGCTTTGACTATTAATCTATGTAGGTCTGCCTGTTTGCTTTGGAAAAAATGTCTGAGTGTCTTTATTTGTCTTGAGTGAAGTGACTGTATGTCTATAATTCCTCTGCCCCCCTGTTTTCTGTCTATGGTGAGCTTTTCCTTGCACGCGTTGGGGTGTGACATTCTGTGTTTCGTAAGTTCTGTTCGTATGAGTATATGGATGTTTTCTATGTCAGTGTGCGACCACTTGATGATGCCAAATGAATACGTGAGGTGGTATTGCAAATGTATTAATAGCTTTTGTAAGGTTTCTAGAATTCAGTTTTGTTTTCAGAAGCTTAATGAGGCGGTCTCTAAACACTTGTCTAAGTTGTGCTTTGATTTGTGTGTGGTCTATCTTAACACTCTGATTGAAACCCAGGTACTTGTACGTTTCTTCCTTGTCCATGTTATCCAACGTCTGGCCTGTTACTATTTCCTGTTCGGGATGGTTCTTCCATTGGCCTTTGTTTATGTGTAGCACCTTGCATTTGCTCATCCCGAACTCCATCCGGACATCTGACGTACAAACCCCTGTTATTCTAAGTAATTCTCTCAGTTGCACGTCAGTGGCAGCATATAGTTTTATATCGTCCATGTAGAGGAGATGATTGATTCTGTGTTGATTTGCTTTCTGGTGTCTGATGTTGAAACCATAGTTTGTGCTGTTAAGTGCATTGGAAAGCGGATTTAGACAGAGGCAGAACCACAGTGAACTGAGAGAGTCACCCTGGAAGATGCCGTGTCGTATGTCTAGCTCCTGCGTTTGGATATGGCCGTACTGAGTTTTGAGGTGTATGTTGGTTCGCCATGTCTCCATGGTTCTTGTAAGAAACCGACGAATGCCTGGGTTTATTTTATATATTTGTAGAATTTTAGTTAGCCAGCTATGGGGTACAGAGTCAAAGGCTTTTTTGTAATCTATGAAACAGGTATGAAGACTCCTATGTTCTTTTCTGGTTTGCTCCATGATCACACTATCAATTATCAGTTGTTCTTTGCAACCTTGGCTTTGTTTTCTGCACCCTTTTTGTTCTTCAGTAAGGATGCTGTTTTGCGTAAGGTGTTGTTCAATCCTTCTGCATATTGTTGCGGTGACGATCTTGTATAAGGTGGGGAGACATGTGATTGGGCGGTAGTTGGCAGGGTTCTTGGTATCTGCGTTTTTGGGTTTTATATACGTTATGCCCTGTGTTAGGAATTTGGGAAACCTTTCGGGTTGGATTATGGCTATATTGATTTGGTTCGCAAGCATTTCATATGTTGCACTGAATTGCTTGTACCAGAAATTTTGTATATTATCCACGCCTGGGCACTTCCAATTGTGGGTATGTTTTATCGTCTCAGCTATTTCCTCTGGTGTAAGAATAATGTCTCCCTGCTCCTCTATATGTTGATGTTTTTGCTCTTCTTGTTTGATCCATGGAGCGTCTTCATTATGTGTTTTGGGTTCTGACCATAGGCTTCCCCAAAACTCAGTTAGCTCTTGTTTACTAGGAGATTCTATTGTTGTAATCTGGTTGTCGGGTGTTATCTTTTGGTAGAACTGTTTTTCACTTTTCTGAAAAAGATTGTTAGCATCCTTTCTGGCATTGGACTCGTTGTATCTGCGGAGTCTAGCTGCATAGACTGCAAGCTTCTGTTTAAGAGTATCAGCTATTTCTGTTACTGTCTGTTGTGGTGACTTGGATTTGAGTATATTAACAGTTCTTTGTATGCGCTTCGAAGGGTTGTTATTGTTGGTGTATTGCGCGAGGTGTGCCAGATCCTTTCTGATTGTGCTAATTTTATTTTCAATTCTCATTTGCCATTTAGGTTTAGATCTTTCGGTTGTGCGGTCTGTAGACCGTTTTGGAAGTTTTTGGCCGTTAAGTATGAGTGTAGTTGCTGCGGCAGCATATATGGATGTCTTCTAGTGTACTGTCGTTTGTTATAAATTGTGGTATTACGTTAGCATTTATTGAGTGTAATATTTGTTGGGTGTTGTTCTTAAAGATTAGTCTGGGTAGTTGATCTCGTAGTGTAGGGTTCTTCGGCAGATTGTGTGATAGAAGGTGGTCGATTGATGTTTCGGTTTTTTGTGATTGTGGAAGGTGAGTTAGTGAATGTTGTGTTTGGTGTATCTGGTGTATGCTCATGCTCGGGATTAGTTTCAAAGTGTATGTTGGTCTTGTTGAATGTGGTTGTGTCTGGAGTATGGTTATTTGGAGACTGAATGTTTTGTGTCTCCGTAATTGATTCAACAATATTTATTTCGTTGGACACCGGATTTTTTTGCTGGTTTTGTCGGTCGTATCGGTGTTTAGGGACTGGTTATTTCGGGTATGTATGTGTTGTGTCTCCGCGACTGATTCACAAGCTAGCGAATCATTCGGTTGTACTGTACTTGTTTCGCCTGCTACAAGATTTGTTATTGTTTGTAGTTCTAGAGCTGTAAGGCGGTTGTTTTTTGTGATGACTCGTTTTTGGTCGATCAACCTTTGTTCAGTTACACGTGTTGAGAGGTGTGGGTATTGTGCTGTAAACAGCCTGTGAAATTCATGTCTGTAGCCTGTGGAAATCGTTTCCAGTTTTGTGGCGGTATAGTAACAGTGCATTACAGATTTTTTCATTTCAATGGTCCACTGTAAGCGCTGTCTTGGTTTACCAGCTTTGGTGGTTGCCGGCTGTACCGGCAAAACATCCGCAGCTGGGTTGGGTGGTATTGGTTGTTCTGGGGTTTGGATTTGAGGTTCAGGTGAGTTTAATCGACGTACCCTAGGCCGTCGTTGGTTCTTTGCAAAAGTTACTTTGTCCATCGCGTTCCCACGAGTCGGAACGATCTAAAAGTCACTCTCCCGGGTGACGCCCATTCCAGGAGAGAAGGGACTTATATTTACTCACAAGTTGGTCCAAGGTGCTCCGCAGGATTTGCGACTTTACTGTCGGGTTTTGTTGAGGCTTTCTCCTCGCGAGCCGGCCGGTTAAGGCAAGCCCCCCGGTTGCGTATCCCTCACAACGTTCCCCAGCCACGCCCTGCTGAGGTCGTTGAAGTGCGGGGCGCAATAACGGTGTGTGACAGAAGGACCGGCCTTAGTCCTCTGTGGCATCTGTCCCCGGATTTGCCAAACCCCTATCTGAGCGAGGCCAGGATAGCCAGGGGGAAAGAGCTTTGTGCTAGGTAGGGTATGTAAAGTCTACCGAGCACCCAGCTTCCTGGGTGTGCTAGCTTTGGTTGAAGTGACCTTTTGACCACGAACCCCGCGGGCATCATAACTCTGGGGTGACATTAAAACCCGCTGAGCCATCAACCTACGTAGCTCGGTTATCGAAAAGTCACTTGCTAAGCCCCCAAACGAACGACAACGTTCTAGCACCTGATGGGTGCCATTATTATTTATTATTATTATTGTGGGCTGAAATTCATCGATTCTGCACTCAAAGTACAAGTAAATCACAATCACAATCATTAAAATTGTGATTGGTCTGATAGATAGTATTCTTTCTATTTTGCATTAACAAATTACAACTAAGTTTTGCTTGATTTTATAATTATTCCACATCAATATATTACTACCATTACTATAGTTAATAAAATATCTATATGCCCTGCTATCAAGCTCCAAGGCTAATTCCCAAATTTCCTATCATGCAAAGGAACATTGTCAATCTTACAGTTTATTCCCTGAACCAGATATTAGTTATTAATCACTATAGTTCATTTTTATTTATCATCAAATATCACATCACTATCTACAGGGTGTAACTTTTAAGGATGTCCACACCTATACCACCATGTAGATCTCGCTGATCTGATCATTTTTTGATAAGCAACATGGGTCCAAAAACGAACCGTTACGGAGATAACGCTACTGAAAGTTATCCTTTCTGATGCTTGAGGTTAGGCAATTCATTCAACGCCTCGTAATTGGCAGAGGAGAGAGGGGGTTACGGATCAGCTGCTAAGACAGATTCGGCTTGTCAACATTTAATCGTCATGGCGAAAATGTCAAAAGTAACCAAACAAACAAAACAAAAAAAATATTGCAAAAAAACAACAAAAAACACCGAATTCAGTCAAAAATCAGTGAAGGAAAGGGTCCACGTGGCCACCGCCTTCTTGCACGCACAATCTGGCTCGATGGATGACCGATGCAGTGGCAGCGTTGATTACCTGTGACTGCTCCCTGACGTCTCCAGCTGCTGCAATGATGCGTGCAATCGGCTCTTCTGCTGTGTGCGATGCACCCCCTTGGTAGACCAGTGCTTCCAGGTGACCTCAAAGGAAAAAATCCAGGGGATTGAGATCCGGAGACCACGCCGGCCACGCTAATGGATAACCTCGGCCGATCCAACGCCCTGGAAAAGCTGCATCAAGATGAGCCAGGACTTGCGCTCCGTAGTGAGCTGGAGGCCATCGTACTGAAACCACATTCCTCTTCGGACCTGAAGAGGAACATTTTCAAGCAGACCTAGAAGGACATCCTGGAGGAACACAATGTAGTTGTCGGCATTGAGTCGCGCTGGGAGCATGTACGGGCCAATTAATTGGTCCCCAATCAGATCAGCCCACAGATTCACCGTGAATTTTTCCTGGAAACCGCGGACATGCCGTTGATGAGGGTTCGCTTCTTTCGGTGCCCAGTAATGATTGTTGCGCGGGTTGTAACTTCCCTCCCTTGCAAACGTTTTCTCATCAGAGTAAAGGATAATAGGGTAAATGTGTGCATTTTGCTCATCAACAATCCATTCAGAAAAAGCGACTCGACGAGGATGATCCTCTGGACGGAGGTGCTGCACTTTCTGCGCCTTGAACGGGAACAAGGCCGTTGCCGTTCAACAACTTCCAGACGCTCATGTGATTCACACCGATCTGTGACGCGATGGCGCGCGTGCTGGTAGAAGGGTCGTTCTCCACCCAGGCCAAAACATCTTCCTCAACAGCGTGGCCATTTGCCACGCGTGCTCGTGGATGCCCTCCGTTAATAACAAGCTGCAAAAGAAAAGTGGCGCGTTAGCCGACAGTGTCCTCGATTGGGACAAATCTCCGCCTTCTCGAAAATGTCTGTCAATGTTGGTGAAAAAACGCCTATCAGATACATCGGCGTTTGGGTGTTGCGCCTGGTAATGGAGACGTGCCTCTGGGCTCTGCTGCGTTACCGTGTGCTGCACCAAAATCCAAGTGCATGTCTGCTAGTTCACGCCATGTGAAACGATTCATTTTCAGATGTTTCCAGCAACCATTGACTGTTGTGTTTACTGGGCGACAAGGATGCAGCCAAGACGAGCAAGCCAACCCCCCCCCCCTTGTCAAACAATGTGTGCGTCGCACAAGAAGCGGTGGCCGCAAGACGTCGAATAATTTGCCTAACTTCAGGCGTCAGAAAGGACTACTTTCGGTAGCGCTATCTCCGAAACGGTTCGTTTCCGGACCCATGTTGCTTATTGAAAAATGATCAGCTCAGCGAGATCTACACGGTAATATAGGTGTGGACATCCTTAAAAGTTACACCCTGTATAAAATCAAGCACATTTATCACACGAAAACAGGTCAATGTTTAGTTGTATAAATAAGAATTAAATTATATTCTCAAATAAGGACCAAAATCCATGTATTTTTTGCAGGTATTAAATCTTACTAATCATTTCTGTTTTATGAATTTTGAATAAAACTGCACATTCTTTGGTATCTAGGCTGTTTATAAAAATTTTGGCTGCCTCTGAAGTCTTGCTTCGAATACAAAAATTGTTGTTGTATTTGTATAAATTGTATTGTATTTCAAATAAATATCTACATGATTGTTGCTCTATTGAATATTGTATATAAAGTCCTTTATTATGATTATATACTTGCATAAAAAAACAAATCACTTGTATTTATAGACTCAATTGGTGGGCATAAATGTATAAGAGCATAGCATATAAATACTATTTTGTCAATGATAGGATAGGGTCTTCTCCATCAGTACTAAGCAAAACTACAGATACGACATAAGAATATTATACATTTGCCACAGTATTCCATCAACACATTCTGCATGGATTCTGTGTACCAGAGCTCATGTTCTATGCAGTTGCCTATTTGCATAGGTAAATTTACGTATTTCAACAGTTGCCCTGAAGAGCTGTACAAACTCCTTTATTAAAAACCTCTATCAGCCATGACAACATCTCCAGCACAGACTTATCTGAAACTCACCCATCCCATCCTTCACTGATAAAACGTGTAATTTCAATTAAATATTTGTTTGTTTGGCCATGTTTATAATGTGAACAATACTGTGTAGCTGCCAATACATGTGATGGTTTTTTTTTTTAGTTTTATCTCAAAATAGTCTATAATAACTGTTTCTTTTCATAGAAGGCTTTGCAGGATGGCATTGTTTTTTTTTTGAGTTGCTCTCTAGATGGTCAGAATACAAAATTCTTCATCTACAGAATGCAGAATCAGAAAGTAAAATCTTTAAAAATCAAAATCAAGTGGTCACTTCATAAGAGTCAACAGAAGCCATTCCTCTATGTAGGATTCTAGGAGATTGATAATAATATCTAAATGTAAGTCGAAAGGCCTGTATAATATTTTAGGTGAACTTATGTTTAAGAACTTTGCATGATATAACATATCAGTCTCTCCAAATTGTCTCTGATTTTTAATGCACCTGTAAGCATCAAATTGTTTTGCATGTGTCACTGCAGGTTATCTCAGTTTGCTCAATCTTTACAGTTTTCCTTTCCTCTGGAAGGTTACAAGGGTCGGTAACATATACTAGTGTTGATTCCTCACTATTCTAACTTGTAAGGAGTTCATTCTTCTGCTAAAAGTTTTGAAACTCATTGTTATGAAATCAACAAGATTAAATATTGTTTTACCTCTGCTCTGTAGCGTTTCCGTTTATATACTTCGAGCTGCACATCTGTTGAAGTGGTGTTTTCTGGTTGGTAACCTATATTGAGAGGAGGTATCCAGTCAGGATTCATTGGCAGGTTCGCCTAAAATATCAGTTCTAAATTAGTGTGTACAATATCCTCTTATCTGTCGGATTTATCTCTTACATTTTATAGCTTCACTGACCTGGTATGAAATGTCTGGTATATACATAAGCATATTTTAGTTTCAAATTATCCAAATCTGCTCGTTTTATAGCATTAAGCCAGCTTTGCCGTCGAATACGAGGAAATCAAGTCCACTCTGTGTTTATGTTCAAGTTCTGCTGGTATTGGAAATAATCGGTATTGGGCATGTACTGGGCTTCTTGTCTCATGCGTCATGCCCCAGTGCCCCACACAAAACAGGTAATGCCCCAATTGTGCCTTGCACAAAAGTGCCTTGTGCCGTTGTGCCCTGCTTCAAATATATCAAGTGTTTGTCATGCAAACGCAACAGTCCAGTCACCTGTTGCTCACTACAAAATGACAGTGCAACTGCACAGAACCACAGCCACCTTACAATTCCCGTTCCCTGTTTTGTGAAACCGCCAACCGCGAAAAAATTCAAATCAAAGTGCGAGAATCAAGGTGGTTGTGGAATGGGGAGTAAGAAAATTGAAGCCGAAAACCGCAGAAAAAATTCGAATAGGTTAGAGTGGATAGTGGTTTAAAAATTTAAAAATATAGAAATGGCTGAGAATAGTGCATACAGTGGTAAGTTTCCAATGCAGATCAATGCTAATTGAAAAAAAAACACAAATATATACCACATATTTTTTTTAATGATACATTACATTTTAGAACTGCAGGAGTTCCTGGTGATGGGTGAGCCAAGCGTTCCTGGCCATATGGATCTGCTGAAAACCGATAGGAAATGGACTCAATATGAAACAAAATTGTTAATCGAATTTTATAAAATGTATAAGGACAAGATTGGAACATTCGAAATAAAAAATCAGAAGGCTCTCTTCGAGCGAATTGCTCAGGAATTCGCAAATATTGGGGTTGATTTAGCACCCACTAATTGCATCAACAGATGGAAGGTGTTGGAACGCAATTATAAAAAGTTTGTAGATAACCAAAATCAAACAGGTTAGCTTAATCCGCTTATATAAATCATGTGGCTCAAAATAAAGTGATAAGTGCCTATGGAACTGAAGCCTGGACTACCAGTCTATTTTTGACTCCCGCTTCTACTTTTTTATTTTTTCTAGTTATGCTCTGATACTTGTATGTTCATTCAACATACATTCACATTTCTGCGTGACCTTTCTTTTATATAATTTATATTAGTTACACAATTATGTGACAAACATCTTTACTGTGACTATAATTTGAATACCTACAAAGTGTACTGCTTTGCCAGTAAGACTACCTATTCTTGTATTTTTCTAGATCGAGGAAGAAAATATTTCGAGTTTGAGAAAGAAATGGACGATGTTTTTAAAAAGAAAAAAATGTTCATCCAGAGCTGCTACTAGCGACCGAAACAATAACTTCGGATGCCGTAGATGAGCATCAGTGTGGTGTGACTGTACAACGTACACGAAAGAGTACCAGTCCACTGAGTAATGCCAAAGGAACCCAGAAAATAAAGATAGTCAAACCACGAGTCATTAAAAAAAAGGTCACTACGTTGGAAGCAATGAGGCTTGACCGGAAACATTATTACTCCGAAAAATTAAAAATAGAGAAGGAAAAATTAGAAGAAATAAGGAAAAGAAATGCTTTGCTGGAGCAACAAAATCAGTTGCTCCAATTAGGTACATACAATTATCACAGTACACTTAAGCAAAGTTTACAGAATACATATAAGTCGGATCACTCCGCAAAAATATCAAAACGGCGTGCCCCTTTCCCGTCTCCCCGGTACACCGGTCGCAGTGTACCGACGTCAGCCGGGAGATACGGGGCGGCGCAAAATAGAGGTTGAACGTGTTTAATGCGAAGGGTATGCAGTGTCTCAAAAGTATCGGATTTTGTTATCTCGGATTTGTTTGCAGGAAATGGATAATCTTTTCAGAAGTTTGATTTTATCAATTAAATTTATTAACGGATGGAAAATGACAATCAGATCCATCCTTATTTTGTGGCAAACCTTGAAATGTAAAGGATATAAATACAGGGTGTTTCGCGACGATTAAGACAAGCAATATGTCGGAACTGGGCAGTAGTAGAGAATTATAATTTTGAGGATTTTGAGAATTATGAGGTATTGGTTTTTGGTCACGGAACATTCGATTCAAAATTATTGATGGGACACCCTGTACATTTGTGCCTTTCTGTGTTCCTCCCGATAAAACAATTCCAACAAACTAACACACTTGGGGTCTAAAGTGATTAATTCAAGACCTACAGGCACTTAAAGGATTGTATCACGCTAAAAGCGTATAGTGTGAGACAAAATATTCATTCGGTGGTCTTACCATACCACCCAGGGACATTCTAAATTATATTATAGAGTTCGGAAATATTTTTATTGATAACTTTAAGAATTTAGTTTCTACAGTAGCAATTGGAACGACACTGAAAAAATGTCAAAAACAATTTACTCACATCCATGTAAAGCATTTCCACATGATTATTTTTTAAAATTGTACATACGAGTTCGTATATACTGTACCATAAAACTTATAAACTGCGATCTCAAAAATAAGCTAAATAAACACAACATCAAGGTAAAAATACTGCAGCACCTTTGAACCAATTTTTCCGTATCTCTAAAATAGCTACAATATGTGAAGTGAGAGAGATTCATTAGTAATATGTTTACTAGGTTTTATTTTTCATATCCCTTTATGTACATAACTGAGTGCATTAGCAAAATAAACGTTATATTTGTATTTGTATGTCTAAATCGGCTGTCAATGCCTAGTTTTTCAATTACCCTCGTATATACGTACAACCCAGGCTAGCGTTATGAGTATCGGACGAATGTATCGATACCGGGATCATGTGAGATACTTATGGTAGAAGCATCGATACTCTTCGATATATACGTGAAAGATATCGATAATTATGAGTATCGAGTAACACAGTATTGACAAAGTAAAGAAAAATAGAAATCCAATAAGGTAAAATAGTGTAACAGAAACTGGAGTTTCGAGTTATACAGTAAACTATATTTAGACAACTAATGCGGATATTCTCCACTTACAAAATTTCGATAATGATAGTTAACATTAAAATATGTCATGTTATGTCGAGTAAAATATCCCACCCATCTGTGTGGGTTTCTTCCTGTTGTCACCATCGGTTGAAGATCCGTCAGGACATATCCAGGAGGAACTGCGCCTTCAATTACGTTTCGAGCCAGAACCATATCAGGCGGCGAGATGTTTTCTGTGCATGGTAATAAAATGCTTTGGCAGTTCATCACAATAGACATCAGAAGAAAGAGAAACGACCCAAATAAGTTCATTTTGTGTATCAAATAGAATAATCTGAAGCAAAAATAAACAATATTAGTATTTTTATAATATATCTGACGGTTGTGACATACCTTTGGTTTAGAGAAAATTCCACTTACTGAAACACATTATTTATTGGAGAAATAAACAGGATTTCAAAACGTAAGAACTAATCCTATCTGAAATTTTCTGCTACTAAAGCAGTTC
The DNA here is from genome assembly GCA_951848785.1 of Callosobruchus maculatus. NCBI lineage: Eukaryota > Metazoa > Arthropoda > Insecta > Coleoptera > Chrysomelidae > Callosobruchus > Callosobruchus maculatus. The sequence goes on along the minus strand of CATOUR010000085.1, from coordinate 1,801,273 downwards.
TGGCTCTGGCTGTCATCAGTTCGATATTAAGTAAATAATCTCCCTATCTCCCTGACCTCGAACTTGTGAATAGCCGCTACTTGTGACTTGTGAACTTCTGCTGACAAAAACAAAATTAATAACTATTCATCATGTCTGTATGGTATGGTATGGTATCATATGATGTATGATTTCCCGCTTAACTTGCTCTTGAGTATATCGGATATCGGTATTTGTTTTTATTCTTAGTTCTAATGTAGCCGCGCCGCAACGCGGGTAACCAGTCAGTTTTCAGCTAGTGCTAGTTGTCTGTTTATAAAAAAATGCCGCCAATTAAAAGTAAGTTGTGGAAGTACTTCGATAAAAGAAATTCTAATACTGCACTTTGCAAGGTGTGTTTAAAAAAAATAAGAACGTCAGGAAATACGTCAAATATGGCAAAACATTTAAAGCTGCATAAGAATTTAAATGAAAAACCTTCAACTTCATCGGGAAAAAGGTAAGCAAAGTATTAAGTTATGTTAAAGTAAGAAATAATTTCCTGGTCAAAAAACTTTAAATTTTGAATTTTGTAAAAAATCAAAAACTTAAGTCACTTCATATTCTAATGTCGATGGATTATGACCCATATAGAGAAACATGAAAAGCACTATGCCTCGGTGTGTGTTGTTACTCAACTGAAGTTCTTAAAGTTTCAAGTTCATTTTTAACTAAATTAAATTCATGTTTTAATTTTTTTCTTATTTCAGATCTGAATCAAAATCACAAGTCAATGAATCTGATCCCGATACTACAGCATTCCATTCTAAATCTGAAAACACAAACAGTGCTGCGAGCTGTGCTTCAAGAAATGATGAAGACAAGAACGAGGACCTTACATTGGCCCAACAATCAACATCTTCTGAGCCATCTCTACGTGGATCCATTCAATCTGCATTCAAAAAAATTGATTCGTTTAAAAGTGGAGGAAAACAATATTCGAAAATAACACAGGCCATTGTATACTTTCTTTGTACAGATTATAGGCCGTTTTACACAACACAGGGCCAGGGGTTTCGACGGTTAGTACGAGAATTGGCTCCTCTTTATAAAATTCCCTGTGAGGAAACAATTAAAAAAGTGATGGACTTGAAGTATGAGGTTCTTTCAGAAACCTATAAAAAGCACTTTCAAGAGATTGACTATCTTTGCGTAACTTGCGACATTTGGAGTGAAATGATGTCATGTCGCAGTTTCTTAGGCATAACTGTGCATTATGTATTTAACAGCAAATTAAACACAACAGCAATAGAAGTACATCCACTAGATGAGTGCCATACTGCCAACTTCATTGGATCCAAACTCTATGAACTGTTACTACAGTGGGACATTAATCCTGATAAAGTTGTAGCCGTTGTAACCGACAATGCTGCTAACATGGTAAGTGCGATTCAAACAACATTTGGAAAAGACAAACACATTCCATGTTTCGCCCACCTCATCAATTTAGTATGCGAAAACATTCTAACAAAAAAAGAACTATTTAAAGGAAAGGAGCAGAATGATAATACTGATGATGAACACGTTTCTGATTTGATAAACAAAGTGAGAACAATTGTAAGGTGGGTGAAAAATAGTGTGATTAACAGTGACCAAATCAGAAAATTGCAAATCAACAGCGGTGTTGCGCAAGGAGATGTTAAAAAATTAACTTTGGACGTGAAAACTCGCTGGAATTCTACCTATTATATGTTAGAGAGATTTGTGGAAATGTCAGGAATACTGAATGATATTTTCTTGAATAAACCAACCGCACCGCCAATGGTAACTGCAGTGGAAATGCTCAAAATTAAAGAAATTTTATCGATTTTAAAGCCTCTGGAATTTCTTACGAAACAGATATGTGCAGAACAACATGTAACAATATCTAAAGTTATCCCTATGGTTGTTTGCCTGTCAAGAAACCTTGAGTTAATTAACATAGAAATGGATTCAGTGAAACGTTTAAAAGAACAGTTGCAGGCCGAAATTCACAAAAGATTCGGCCAAACAGAATTTGTGCTACATATGGCAATTGCTACCATCTTAGATCCAAGATTCAAAGATATGCATTTTACACAGCCTTTGGCAGCATCGCAAGCACTACTTGCAATAAGGTAAATGATAAAACTTACACACGCCATCCAAGGGGAAGAATCAAAACAATCAGGACCTGAACCGAGTAATGCCAGCACCGAGAGAGATGACAATGATTTTTGGAGTTATCACACTGATAGAACGAAGTATTCGTGAACGTGAAGAATCTGACAGTTTCAAAGATGAACTAGATTTATACCTCAAGACCCCTTTGGCACTTTTAACTACGGACCCTCTGGAGGAATGGAGTAAACTGAAACATGCATTTCCGATGCTCTTTAAGGTTGCCATGAAATACTTAAAATTACAACTGCAACTTCAGTACCTTCAGAGCGCCTTTTCTCCAAGGCAGGAAATACAATCACTCAGTCAAGAAATCGTCTTTTAGGGAGCAGATTAAATAAAATTTGTTTTCTTGCAAGTATCTCAGAAGAGAGATGGCTTTTGAATGAATAATAATAATATTTAATTTGATCAAATTATGGATATCATGACACTTCGTATTTTCACTATTATTTATAAATTTGTGCTGCTCTGTTAAGCATTAGCATATAATTTATACACCTACAGTGCGTAGTTAATGTAAGATGAATCAAAAATTTGTATCGTACTGTAATATAAGTATTTTTTTGAGCCATCGTGTATTTCTTGTATTTAAGGTGAAGTAAATTTATTGGTGCTATTACAAAAAAATGTGCTTACACATGTCACTAAATAAAAATTAATAATATTAAATGTGTAAAAGCTGTATATAAAGCTAGAAGCTTTTTGATCTAAGTCAAATATTTATCTTCTCATAATGTTACACATTATTTAGTAACACTTGACCTATTCCATCAGCCATTACTCACATAATTAGGTCTCGAGTTTCAGTCAGTATGTGCTCAGATTAAAATACAAAAACAGTGCTAAAGCAATTACTAAAGCGCTGAATCTCAAAATCACATTATCCTAAGTGACCCTGACCCTGCCCTAACCACACTCACACCGCAAATGCGATACGAGTACGATACTTTGTTTGTATTGTCACGACGGCCTCTTTTTCTTCACCCAGGGAATCAAAATCGACGTAACTTTCACCGTTTTACTTCACAACTCGGTACAATATCTCTTAACCTTATCTTAGGTACAACTCAGCTCAACTGAACTCCTACGCTACCCGTAGCACCTTATATATACTTCATCGAACCATCTAGAGCATTCGATGACATTTCTAGAATCCATCCGTCATTCTCGAAAACTGTAGACGATTCGATGACGTTTACACTTCAAAAGATCTAATCTAGCACTTTGACTTTACATCATGTATGACAACTAATGACAACTAATACAAATACACGAATACCATAATATACAGTATGTTACATTCTTCCCCCCTTAGCGTTCGGCGTCCTCGACGAACAACTTCGATTCTTGTATCACCACAGACATCAGCATAGTCAACCTTTGGTTTTCCACTTTCCGTACATAACCTGTAGACTACGTCGTTGAGGCGCTTCATCACCACGTAGGGTTCCTCTCCATGGCGTTGTAGCTTCGGACATCTACCCTTCCTTCCGTCGTCTGTTGCAAGACCATACCAGATCACCTCTAACTGCGATATTCTTTGCCCAACTTGCGATTCTCATTTTCAGCTCCAGCAGGATTCTCTTTTCCTAGCTCTGTTATCATTCTCTTCAGTTGCGTCTTTTTGCCTCGATGACTGTCACCTCTCGACACTTCCTTCTTCCCATCACTCAGGCTATTCTCCACTTCCTCTCTGAACCTGCTGAGTTCGTCTTCCACCTGCGCAATCCTGTTCTCTTGCTTAACGTTCTTGCTTCTGAGTTGCGTGGTCTGTTCAAAATCCCATGATGAGTCCTTGAGTGCAGCGCCAAGCTCTGCTCCTATCTTCGGGTTTTCTTTCTTCAGTTGCGCCAATCTCTGTTCTAACTCTGCATCGTAAAATGGCTTCGCTAGTACTGCGGACACACCCTTCTTTGTATCCTCAGTGACCTTATTCAGTTCTCTCTTCTTCTTATCAATCTCAGCTTCCAGCTGAGTAATCTTCTGCTTCACGTTACTGTTTTCATTCTTCATATGCTTCATCCTGGAGCTACCGTACTCTGCTTCAGCCAATGCGTTTTCCAGCTCCTCTTTCAGACGAGAATTCTCGTTTTTCAAAATCACCAGTCGCTGTTTAGTCTTACTATCAACTTCTCTTACTTGAGGCAAGTCTTCCTTTCGCTTTTTCGCATCATCGACCTCGCCGCTCAAACCTGTTTTCAGCTTCTTGTTTTCTGCTTCAAGTTGCACCAACCTTTCTCTCAACTTATTCTTCTTGATACCGACCCTTTTGGCTTTATCAATCGCGTTGTTCAAGTTCTTTTTACAGAATGCATACTCAGCCTCCATCTGATTTATCTTCTGTTTGAGCATTGCATTTTCATCTTTAACTTGGTCGCATTCCCTCTCTGCTTTCTTCAACTGATTCAAAGCTTTCAATCTCTTGATTTCGCCCTTCAAAGCAGACACTTCTTTATTGAGCTTCCTCAAGGCTATTTCGTGTTGTTCGTCCTTCTTCAGCAGATTCTTTCTATTCGTTTCAAACTTGCTTTTAATATGCATACTTCTCCATTCCTGAGAGGCAAGCAACTGCTTCATCCTATCCCTGTCTGAGGTTCCCTCATGGCTACTCCGTGTTGTTGTTGAAGCTTGGCAATACTTTCTTCGTTCTTCCTTACTAAATTCTTTATGTCTCTGTCAAACTGCTCCTTCATTGAGTTTATCGTGTCTTGCATAGATTTCATTTTGTTCGCATATTCATCTGCTTTTTCTACATCCGCTTGTATCTTATCAGCCTGGGTGCGGCAGCCTACCCTAAGATGCCCCTTCTGTCCACATCTCCAGCATGTAAACTGCTCAGCTCCTTCTAGGCTTCTGCGAACCGGGTTTCTTTGGAAGCTAGCACCTCTTCTTCCTGAAATAAACGATGTGGCCCTGACTTCTGCTTCTGTATCTTGCTCGACAGCGCGCACCCTCCTTGTCATTCGCGTGGCTTTTATGTCAGCTTCAATTTGCAAAGCCTTGATCACAGCATCTTGTAAATTTATGGGACTGGACAGTTTTACCATTCGTTGAACTTCCGCGTCCGTAATGCCTTCGACAAACTGGCGAGCAGCGACGTATTCCTGTGTCTCGATGGGACTGTTGACGAATACTTCTTTGGCTAAGCTTCGGACTTCGTATGCAAACGTCGTCAAATCCTCCTTGGCTTTCTGTGTCCGGTTATGCAATTGGCCATATAACAACTCGTTCAAGTGTGCATCTTCGAAGCGTAACTTTAATGCCGACGCCATTTTATCATAGTCACGTAGTTCTGAAGAGGAGAGACTTTCCAAAATACCTGCTGCAGAGTCTTTGAGCATTGATGTCAGCGCACAAGCTTTTTCCTCATTTGACCAGTTACTCATTCGTGCGATGTTTTCAAATTGCATAAAATAAACGTTCCATGATATCTTGCCATCATATGGGTAGGGCTCTGCTACTAGCAAACTGCGTTTATCAAGTAAAGCGGGTGCTACAGCTGCTAAACCACGCTTACCTTCACTATGTATTTGCAACTTCTCTCTGGCCATTGTCTTAACATGATCTTTCACTTGCTGTTCCTTAACGTGCTTATGTAATGTCGCTAGCTGCTCCTCAGCGTTCTTTTGTGATGTATCTATTTCACTAATACACTGGTCTTGATTATTTAATGCGTGGCTTACGGATTGTCTCTGTTCCTCCAGTCTAGTTACCACCAATTTCTGTTCACTCTTCAAGTCACTCTTCCAACCTGCCATTGCCTCGTCCTGGTGATGCTTCAACTGTTTTTCAGGGTCCACTATGGTGTCTTGTATATTTGCTCTCGTTTTAGCTGCAGTTTGTTCTAACCTGGTTCTCCTTCCTTCCCTCATTTCCTGTAGCATCTCTTTTACCAAATTCATCACTGCACTCATTTCCGACGACATAGTTCTGGTTACTGGCGTTAATGGACACTGCACTCACTCCTTGTCTCCTTTCCTGGGTTGATTCGATGGCTAATCCCACACTTCTGACACCAATTGTCACGACGGCCTCTTTTTCTTCACCCAGGGAATCAAACTCGACGTAACTTTCACCGTTTTACTTCACAACTCGGTACAATATCTCTTAACCTTATCTAAAAGGGGTGATACACGTACGAACTTTAAGTACGCGGTTTTTAAGTTCGCGAACTTACTCGGCTCGACGCGGTGACACACGTGAAGCTGAAATTACTCATTTTGATAATTTTCCCAAATAAACAAAACTTTTAACAAACGCCAAACACAACAAGCGTTGCGCATCGATGGCCTGCCAAAACAAAGTGGTGGCTCGCGGCTCGCAGTACGAGCTGAAACCAGCTATGAGCAACATTTCAAACCAGTTGGCTCGCCGGCGGTTTGCGCGACGGTTTTAAAGTACGCGTACTTACGGTGACACACAGGCGAAAAAGGTCGTCGAGCCATAAGTACGCGTACTTGCTCGTACGTGTATCACCCCTTTTAAAGGGGTGATACACGTACGAACTTTAAGTACGCGGTTTTTAAGTTCGCGAACTTACTCGGCTCGACGCGGTGACACACGTGCAGCAGAAATCACTCATTTTGATAATTTTCCTAAATAAACAAAACTTTTAACAAAAGCCAAACACAACAAGCGTTGCGCATCGATGGCCTGCCAAAATAGAGTGGTGGCTCGCGGCTCACAGTACGAGCTGAGACCAGCTACGAGCAACATTTCAAACCAGTTGGCTCGCCGGCAGTTTGCGCGACGGTTTTAAAGTACGCGTACTTACGGTGACACACAGGCGAAAAAGGTCGTCGAGCCATAAGTACGCGTACTTGCTCGTACGTGTATCAGCCCTTTTAGGTACAACTCAGCTCAACTGAACTCCTACGCTACCCGTAGCTCCTTATATATACTTCATCGAACCATCTAGAGCATTCGATGACATTTCTAGAATCCATCCGTCATTCTCGAAAACTCTGGACGATTCGATGACGTTTACACTTAAAAAGATCTAACCTAGCACTTTGACTTTACATCATGTATGACCACTAATGACAACTAATACAAATACACGAATACCATAATATACAGTATGTTACAGTATCGATACGGCGATAGTATTGGTAATTCAATGTCGATGCCTAAATATCGATGCTTTCGTCGTCTAATATCGATACTCCAATATTATCGAGGTATCGATAATAATGCTAACCCAGGCGCTAGCAAGTCTCCGCTAAAAGATCCTCGTACTTTGGCAATAAAGAATGCAAAAACTAACTGGCGCGTGCGGCCGCGGCATTGCTTTGATGTGAGATCTTCAAAGTACCGATGGAGAGTGATCCAACTTATATGTATTCCGTAAACTTTGACTTAAGTCACATATTAAGTAAATCATTATTATCATGTAGTCAGTCTTAATGTTCGAAGGTCTTATTGCTCAATAAACATTGGTAGTTCCTTTTTTAGAGATATTTTAAATGAATTTTCGTCTAAAAGTTTTAATTTGTGACGCAGTCTGTTATACTCGGAGGCACCTTTCACAAAAATCGAATTAGCTTCCTTTTGTGAGCATACTTGGGGAATTGATAAGTCATTGCAGTGACGAGTCTGGTGCTGATGTGTTTCGCATCTAGTTTTGAACTCTATTTGTGAATGCCGTATATTATTTAATACTTAGTGTATAAATATATTCATTTGATACAAGTATGTGCTTTTTAGCGATCTAATATTGAAGTTTTTATACAGGTTTTCACTAGAGTACTTCAAAGGAAGGGAATACAAATCCTTGATAGCCTTATTTTGTAGAATTTTAATTGGTTTTAAAAGTGTTTCCTGCCCTACTTAATAGATAATGCTATTCCTTATCACAAGAATACCCAAGTACCAACGCTGGGAACATATCGAAATACACAGACCTTGTCATAGAAATAAAAGCAAAACAAAGTTATTATTCTCCCCGCCATCCCTCATTATGTCGGTCTCAGGCCTTAGAGCAAACACAGTTACACCACACTAACAATAGTTTTGTGCCTGGACACCTGGACGAACATATTACATAAAATATTTAAAACGTCTGTAATCCTGAAGAGCTGTAATATTGTACGACCCTTCCTAAATTCATATCAACAACAGTAAAGAAAAACGACGAAGAGCTGAGTGATAGGAATCGCCTAAATCTGGAATTTCTTGTTTGAAGGGTAAGGGTACTACAAATCTACCGATCTGATCTCGGTAGTGTTCCGTGCTAAAAATTTGCTCACACCGTACATCATCTGATGATAGCAGTGGTGAAGTAGGTTTAATGTTCTCTACTTCCCAGAATTTCTGTAAAAGTGAATCCAGGGAAGTTTCAGTGGCGATGTGGTAACTTAAGACACTAGAAGGGTTCATGCAGTCGGCCCGACCTTGCAACTCCCATCCAAAAACAGTTTCGATGGCGGCAGGTTGTCCTCGGCGACCGTATACCTGGGACTGGTGAAAAATGGAGGGTAGTAACTCTGCACCCAACAGGAGATCTACACTATCGGGTTTATTGAAATTTTTATCAGCCAAATCTAGAGTTTTAATGAAGTCCCAATGTTCCGTGTTGATATGGACTCTCGGTTGAGCAGAACAAATACTTGGGATTTCAATAGTTTCGAGATCAAAAAGAGGGTTGTGCTGTTGCACTGGTCTGACAGTGCAGTATGACACTCCTTTACAAGAAAATGACGTGCCGTTAAGACCCTCAACAGGAACCTGGAAATGTCTTCGAGGGAGGCCTAGCCGATTTGCACATTTTTCCGAAATGAAATTGGCCATACTACCTGAATCAAAAAGAACTCTAACCTTTTGAAATTGTCCAGTGCAATCAAGAATTTCCACGATCGCCGTGGACAGTAGAACCGTGGAGTAACTAATTTTATTAGGAATCCTGCTTGTCATTGCCCCAAAACTAGAGGAGCTGGGCATAGGTTGAGAGAGTGAAGTTCGAATCTGAGACGACTGCGACACACCACCCGGTTGTGGAGACGATGAGCATGGACTGTAGTGAACAGGAGCAGTGCTAGACTGAGAAGTCTGTAAAGTGCGACCGCCCTGAGAACTGAGCACTGCCGGAGAATGCCGTAGCGAATAAAGGGCGCTGTCGAGGCCCGCAATTGGAACGTGCGAAGGGACTTGCTGGGCAGCGGACGAATTTGGTTGATTAGACTGAAAAGTCGTATGTTCTGAGGAAACATGTTCCATATGAGAAGTATTGGTCAAATGCAACAAAGTGTGGTGCATCTGATTGCACACTCGGCACCTGGACAATGAGGTGCAATCACGTAGACTGTGTGGTCGTAAGCAGTTGAAGCATAGCTTGTGCTGTTTGCAGAAAGAATGTCGTTCCTTCGGAAGTTTTGACAAGAACGAAGGGCAACGATATAAAGGATGAGCAGAGGAACAAATGATGCATTTTTTGGGGTTACTGGCTCTGGACACCGATGCCGTCGCGCCAGCGAGGGAAGCTGAATTTGGGCTAGGTTTATTACGGGGGCAAGTCCTATTTTGACCACTAGGTTGTGACTTATCACCGTGCCATGTAGTAAAATGTGAAGATTCTAATGCCCTACATCTGTTATTGAGAAAATGCGTTAAATTTTCATAGGTTGGTATATCCGTATTCCATTTCGAAAGCTGTTTTAGTGTTGGTGTCGAGTTTTTGCAAAAGCATATTGAACAATAAAAAATCCCAGTGTTGCACAGGGAAATTCAAAGCCTTGAGGGCCGCGATATTTTCAGAAAACGTATCTACTAAATGCCGTAATTCTGTAAAATACTCTTTTTGTAGAGGTTTTAGTGAAGTTATTTCATTATAGTAAGCTGTAGCTAGAAGTCTCTTATTTTCGTATCGTTTTCGAATAGTATCGAAGGCAATTGTGTAGTTATTTTCCGTGATAGGAATTCCCTTTACGCAGTTAGCAGCTTCTTTGGTAATCGAATTTAAGAGATACTGAAACTTCTCCACATTCGAAAGATCACCATTATTAGAATAAGAGTACAGAAAAGGTCATAAAAATGAGCCCAGTTTCTCAAATTACCATCAAAATGGGGGATAGAAATTTTGGGAAGCTTCACATTGGTTGAAGCTGTGTGAACATGTGAACTGTTAGCAGACGCAGCTGCTGGCTGGGCTGCGATTTTCATTTGAATTGCTTTGATGGAGTAATAATGCTTATCAGCGGATTGTCTTATAGCATCTTGAACAGAGAACTCTTGATCGCTTGTTATGAGTGAAACTACTTCATTATGAATAGAATAAAACTCGTTGTACACCTGAGACACCTCTTCTGCCCTTGATAAAAATTCGAAATTTAAAGTGGGATCCTGTGCTGAATCCGTTTGCTTACCGCTTTCAAACGTTTCCCTTAATCTGTTGAGTTGCAGGTGACGTTTGAATTCTAGTTTTGCAAATATACTGTGTAAGGCTTTCGCGGCCATCGTCCAATGAATTTGTGGTTCTTGGGTTTTTAGGCCGGCGTCGTTTAGCGTTAAAGCTTGACGTTTCGCCACCACGAGTGGATGGCATCTTCAGAAGCTATTTCACTTCGGCGACTTCCAAAATATTTTGGAAGGTATTTTGGTATTTTGGAAGTCGCCGAAGTGAAATAGCTTCTGAAGATGCCATCCACTCGTGGTGGCGAAACGTCAAGCGTTAACGCTAAACGACGCCGGCCTAAAAACCCAAGAACCACAAATTCTAGTTTTGCAAGTTTTTCTTGTTTCTTTTCCGTCATGTTGTACGAAACTAATGACGCTTAATGCAAGAAAATACTAACCGTAAAGTAATTTCTCAAGGAATGTAAACAAAACAAATCGATTTCGGAATATAGAGGTTAGTATCGCGCAGCTCAGCAACGACGTTCAGCTCAATCGTCGCGCGCCATTCCAAGAAGGAAGTAGCTAGATTTTACGATAATTGGTGCGAGTGAGATAGTTGTTAGCATGTTAGCTATCTTACTGGTTGTCGAGTGGGTGGCAAGTGCAAGTGAGATAGTTACAGAACAATTAGCAAAGCGTTTTGCTGTTTGACTTGGAAAATGGCGGACTATTTCGCAGTTAATAAACTAAAAATGAGAAATTAAATATAAAATTTATGTTTTGATTATACCGGTGATCCCGGCTCGTTGGACCAAAATGTTGCAGAAATGCACGTTAAACACTAAAATTAATGTTCGCAAACTAAATTTTCTAAAAATGAAAGACACATGGATCGATTTGACGAAGAGAAGGTAATGATGAAAGACATACCACGGATTCCATGTCGATCCTTGCCGGAGGTACCTCCGTAGTCTGCCTGCGATGTCCTTATCTTCGTGGATCCAGGAGTTGTGTTTTCACTGCTTTAAATCGCGGTTACGCGGTATTAATTCAAAATTGGTTTTTTGGAGAACGAAAATCCGTGTTCTCGGTTTCGGTACTTTTTTCGTACTCTCCTTCTCTCTCTGTCTCTCTGTCTCGTTCGACCCATGTGATTGAGCGCGAAAATTTAAATCTTTACACTGTTCGTCTTGCACGAACACTTCCATTGCCCTCAAACTACATCCTAGAAAATCTTGTTTACCTAAAACGTAATTATGCAAACTACCTAACACACAAAAATATACACCAATATTACACAAGAAATAAACAAGATTGTGTAATAAAATACCGCAGGGTTAAAAAACACAAAACAGCGCAGTTATTTAGCAGCAAAACTCTTCAGCAAACTGTCAATGCATATAAGAGAGCTACCAGAAAGACATTTTAAAGAGGCGTGTAAAAAAATACTAATTGAAAACGCTTTCTATAGCTGTGAAAAATTCCTCAACTTTGGTTTCAATACTTAGTGAAAATTATTTTTAACTTGTAAATAAACCTAGTGTCCATAGTCCAAATTTCAATTTCAATTTAAAATTACCAAAAAAATGTTTTGGTCAATTTTTACTATTCAATTAGAAACTTATAATGATAATGTTTATTGTATATGTGTATTGAATATATATACCGATGTATTCATATATTTTAATTATCATAAGTTGACTTGCATAAACACACAGTGTATTTGATGCCAATATATTATTTGTATTTGTATAAATGTGAATTTGAAATGTAATTCGTAGTAGCTGACACTTTTTAATGAACAGTATAAAACTTTTCATTTGTACTAATTTGACATTTAGGATATTTTAGTTAACAATTAACCTAGATGTGTTATAGGTAATAATTAGCTCAGATGTACCATCTGCCAAATTATCGTTGAATATTTGTGAAAATGTTCACTCACCTGAATAGAATAATACCCTTTCCGATTAATGTAGGACTCTGGATCATTATTCGGCTTGTCGATTCTGATATGTCTTCCGTCTACTGCCCCAATTACATTTGGAAAGCCATGCATTCTAAAATGCTCTTCAATGTCACGTTTTTCGTTTTCTGTAGGCCACTTAATCACCTCCAGCGACAGGTTGCTGAGGTAGTATGTAAGCCAATTTATGATCCTTCCTAAACTACTTATGATAATATTAAAGCGATCAGCTACATCTCGGAAACCTGCCGTTTGGTGGCCAATATACCATAAGTATATTAAAATCTGAAAAATAATTAATAAAATATAACATGCACGCCTGTTGTTTGGTGACGAATATACCACAAGTATATTAACACTTGAAAAATAAGCACATGCAACTTTAGTGAATTTTCTACCATTCACATCTTATTCCATCTGTTTACCAAATTACACAGATAGATCATTTGTTATAAATAGCAAAAGCATACATATTAAGAAACAAAGCAACATGACATGAAAGGGGGGGACATGAAAGGAGCCTCCCCGAAGAGTATAATTTTACTACAGTGATTGGAGTTGATTCATTCACTTATACTCGGGCGTCCCCTGGGCAACAGCTTCGCTGGCCGATCCTTTCAACCCAGAAGCATCCAAAAGCATTCGTAAACATAATGCAACAAGCAAAAGGGTCCTCTTCAGGACCAATTTTGACTGCTATCTCCATAAACATCGAAGGTCTCTCCGCATGCAAGGCAGATTTACTGAGTGACCTATGTCACAAACATAACTGCGATGTTCTGTGTATCCAAGAGACCCACAGAGATAGTACACATAGAAGACCATACATCCAAGGCATGCGTCTAGTGGCTGAGAGGCCACATGCACAATACGGCAGTTCGGTGTTCGTGAAATCAGATATTAGGGTCCTATCCACCAAAATATTAGATGTAAATGACATAGAGGTACTGACAGTGGAACTCAGTGACTGCATGGTAACTTCTGTATACAAACCTCCGCTGACTGAATTCAAAGGGAATCTAGTTAACATCGCCAATCAGGATAAAGTTAACATAGTAATTGGTGACTTTAACAGCCATAGTAGTTCCTGGGGATATCTGGATGATGACCAGAATGGGGAAGCTGTTATTAGATGGGCAGACAGCAACAACCTGACCCTCATGCATGACAACAAACAACCGGCCTCTTTCAATAGCGGCAGGTGGCGCAGGGGATATAACCCAGATCTGCTATTTGTAAGTCAACGGATATCACAACAAAGCGTTAAGTCAGTGTGTTCGCCCATCCCCAGGACTCAGCATCGCCCCATCATGTGCCAACTCAAAGCGGTAGTCTGCCCCCACCGGGTACATTTCCGCCGAAGATATAATCTAAAAAGGGCGAATTGGGACAAGTTCCATTCACTACTTGACGAGGCGGTCGAGAATATTGACCCCATCTCCCAGTCCTACGATGACTTTGTAGCAGCGGTGAAGGAGTCCTCAAGAAAATCAATACCAAGAGGGTGCAGAACCGAGTACACTCAGGGCTTGACACGAGACTCGGCAACAATATTGAAGGAGTACCTCACTGCCTTCGACGCTGACCCACTGGGTGAGGATACCATCGAATGCGGAAACCGACTCATATCAATATTGGCAGAGTCGAGGAGGGAAAGTTGGAAAAAAATGATGGAGGAAATCGATATGAGTAGAAGCAGCCATAAAGCATGGAAAATGCTGAAACGTCTCAACAACGATTCAACTGAGCAAAGAGTACATGCAAATGTTTCAGCAAATGAAATAGCATCCCAGCTTCTTATAAACGGCAAACCTGAATATCGAATTCCAAAATCAAATACTAAAATCCATTGGAATAGGAAAGACGAATCAACTCCCTTATCCTCACCAATATCTATGCCGGAACTCAATGCAGCAATCGCCAAATGCAAGCCACGCAAAGCTCCAGGACTTGATGACATTCTGACAGAACAAATTAAACACTTTGGACCTGGAGCCAGACTCTGGTTACTTGCAATGTTTAATAACTGTCTGAGTCAGTGTCAGATACCGCGCATTTGGCGGAAGACTAAAGTGGTCGCAATATTAAAACCGGGAAAAGATCCCAATGATCCCTGCTTATAAAAGAACAAGCTGGTTTCCGCACGGGTATGAATTGTACCTCACAAGTGTTGAATCTAACACAATTTATTGAGAATGGGTATCAACAACGTAAGGTGACGGGTGCAGTCTTCATTGATTTGACGGCAGCATATGATACCATAAACATCCGAGCACTGCTTCAGAAAATATATGGGATAACTAAAGATTTCCAACTTACCCGTGTAATACAGAGCCTACTTCAAAACCGCACGTTTTCAGTCGAATTCGAGGGTAATCAAAGTAGATGGCGTCGTCAGAAAAATGGACTGCCGCAAGGAAGCGTACTGGCTCCCACCCTGTTTAACATCTACACCAATGACCAACCGCTTCCCCTAGGTACCTCGAGCTATATATACGCCGACGATAGGGCCATCGCAGTACAGGCTGACTCTTTCGAGGAGGTTGAGCAGGGACTATCTGAGGCGCTATTGGAGCTCGATCAGTACTATATTCGGAACCAACTGAGACCTAACCCAACGAAAACTCAGACATGCGCCTTTCACCTACGAACACCTCTAGAACACTTCGGCTAATATGGAGAGGCGTGCCCCTACACCACTGTACACACCCGAAGTACCTAGGTGTGACACTGGACAGAGCTCTAACGTACCGGCAACACTGCAGCAACACTAAAATGAAAGTGTCCGGAAGAAACAACATCCTCCGAAAAATCACTAGTTCTACTTGGGGGGCAAACCCACGGGTTCTAAAAACCACAGCTTTATCTCTGTGCTACTCCGCAGCAGAGTACGCCTGTCCCGTGTGGTGCAACTCGGTTCATTCTCGGCAAGTAGATGTTGCCCTTAATGAAGCCTGTAGACTGGTGACCGGCTGTCTCAAACCAACATCTATTGAAAAGGTCTACCATTTAGCTGGAATTGCCCCACCAGCAGTACGTAGGAAGGCTGCATCATACAGGGAGAGATGCAAAGCTTCGACTTCGGATCGACACCCCCTTCACGGTATTTTACCCGCTCATCAGAGGCTAAAATCCAGGAAAAGCTTTCTTAAATCCACGGAGGATTTTGAAGTGGCCCCAGCAAGTAACCTGGATCAGTGGAGAGCTGCCAAAGAACGCCCCTGGATGATACCATCGGAAGAGATGGCGCCAGGATATGATGAGTGCTGGAGCGTATGGAGATTCCTTAATAGACTCCGAACCGAAACGGCCAGGTCTAAAGAAACTTTAAAAAGATGGGGCTATCTGCCAACCGACACTCTCTGCGATTGTGGTGAACCCCAAACAACAAAACATCTGCTCAATTGCCCGTCCAATGCAGCCCTGAAGACCTGATGTTGGCCCACCCGAACGCCATTGACGTAGCCCGCTACTGGGCAAAAATTGTGTGACCGTTATATACATAGATGTAAAGTACTTGTCCCATATACATTATTCTTTTATTTTATGAAATGTGCGTAGGATGCTTCTGACTCGATAAAAAAAAAGCAATATAAAATATTTAGGTTTTTATTGGAATCCTCTCTTGCTTTGGAACATTCATATTGACTATATGATAAAAAAACTTATTTATTATACACTCATAGAGCATACCTCATTTATGGTATATTGGCTTGGGGTGCTGTTTGTAAAACATACATGCACGATTTGAATATACTTCAAAACAGTATCTTAAAATCGATATTCAACAAAATAAAAATGTACTAAACTGATGATTTATATAAAGAGGCCCAAATATATGACGTTAGGCAATTATATTTTCTACATACTGTAGCTTGGTATCATAGACATCCAAATGAACATAAAAAAATTATCCACAACACTAGGTACAAGCTAGGTGCCACAGTCAATCCTAAACCAAATAATCAGTCATGCAGTGGTCATATCTCGATTTAGCTCCAAAATTATATGGACTACTACCTTTCAATATCAAAATTTATTTACAAACAGATTTAAAAAGTCTCCTCGAGAATGGATAGCTTCTACAAGAAGTGAAATCCATGAATTCATTGAAGATGCACAAAATCATTAGGCTTAGTCCTTCTATAGAGATTTCAATATTTATTTACTCTTTTTGCTTTTGTTCTTCTGCATATGTCTGGCAAAAACATTGGAGACTTACTTGATGGAATGCGCACACATTGCCATAATGTCCAACATGGGCACTGTAGCGGGGGCTAGATTCATATTTTTCACTAATTCTTATAGCCGTTGCTCGCGATATTCTAAAATGTTCGAAGAACACTTCTTCCGAATACTGCGGCACTATTTCCTGTAAAACAAAAAGATAATATCACACATTGCAAGCTAAAAATATATTATTCTGAACGCATATGTGCCAATTACCCAGGTAGTTTTCATTTTTCACTCGCGGGTGGTTGAGAAGTTCTTCTAAGTCGTCATCACTTGACGAGTCAGAAAAGTCTGAATACCCTTCGACATTCATGATTTCTCCAAAGTCTCCAAATCTATAAAAACGATTACTCTTCACAAGATATTCTTACTTCATACCACAGATTTTAAGTATCAACACTATCAACTTACAGGTTTAAACACAAAAAAGTGTTCACCAACACAAAATAGATCACAAAATCCACAAGGTATAAAAATCTCCTATAAATCGAACCGATTTGACACAAAATATAAATTAGATAAACAAATATTTATAGGTTAGTTTAACTGAGGTTTGAAATGTCAAAAAATACAAAACAGTTGAACCGCAAAATTCCAGCGCCACCGTGTCCTCGCAGTTCGCACCACAGTTGAAGGGGGGGGGGGTATTATCTCTGCACAGTTCTCACTCGATTCTCACCATAGATAAAAGATTTCTGTGATTCTCACTTCCAAGCTAGTAACTGTACAGTTAAGTTTCTCTTTATTTTATAATTATTGCCCTATCACACACCAAGGCTAATTCCCTAATTTTACTATCATAGGAAGGAACATTATCAGTCTCAAAGTTTATTTCCATAATCGTTCATTACAGCAGTACATTTTTTATTTAGATAATCAAATATCACATCAGTATCAATAGAATCAAAATTCATGTCACATACTAACAGTTCAATCATTAGTTGTATATGTAAGAATTAAATTATATTCTTAAATAAAAGATACAAACCATGTAGATATTTCTTGCAGGTGTTAAATCTTTTGCTAAACCATCTCTTTTTAATGACTTGTGAATAAAACTACATTCTTTGATATGAAAACTATTTATTAACATTTTGGCTGCCTCTCAAGTCCTGCTTAAAATATAAAAATTATTGTTGTATTTGTATATTTGTACTGTATTGTATTTTATATGAATATATTATTGTTGCTCTATTGGATATTGTGTATTAATTTTATTTTGTGTTACTTGGGATCTTTAATCTAGAATTCATTTACTTTATTACAATAAAGTCCTTTCTTCTAAATATATAACATATACTCACATAAAAAACAGATCACTTGTATTTATAGAGGCGCAACTGCTGAGCATAAATTTATAAGAACCCATCATAAAAATACAATTTTTGTCAATGATAGGATAAGGTCTCCTCCACGTGTACTAAGCAAAACTGTAGATAAGACATCATTAAGGATATTATACTTTAGTCAGTATTCCAATAACACGTTCTGCATGGATCTGCAGTGTGCCAGGGCTCGTTTTTTCTAAAGTTCTATGCAGTTATATATGGCCACAGGTAAATGCAGGTATTTCAACAGTTGCCCTATAGAGCTGTACAAACTCCCTTATTAGAAAACTTCTCTCAGCCACAACATCTGGAATAAATTTTTTGAGAAATTCTGAATTCTCTATCACACACTTATCTGAAACTCGCCCACCCCATCCTTTACTGGTAAAACATATTGATCAGTGTAATTCAAATTAAATATTTGATTGTTTGCCCATGTTTATAATGTGAGTAAGACTGTGCAGCTGCCAATATAAGTGAAGGGTTTTTTATTTTTATCTCAAAACAGTCTATAATAACAGTTGCTTTTTCCTGGAAGGTTTCTTTAAACCAAGATCGGATTATTTTTTTGAGATGCTCTTTAGATGGCCAAAATACAAAATTCTTCATCTGCATGCACATTTTATGTTTATATTTTAGGAATAAGTTGACACAGTAGTTGGACTTATCCCAAATCAGAAATCCAAATCCTTAAAATCAATATTTAAACGTAAGTTCATAGGAGTCAACTGAATATGCTTCTCTATTGGCAGCAAAGTCTGACTTTAGAGTAATGTAGGGTTCTACAAGACTGATGATAGTCTCTAAACGTTTTTAAGCTGAAAACCCTATATAACATTTTAGGTCAATCTGATCATATTTGAGAAGTTTGCATGAACACGTCTTTCCAAATTGTCTCTGATGTTTGAAGTACCCATATGCTCCAAATAAAGTTTTGTGATGTTATTGCAGGTCAACTCAGTTTGCACAATTTTAATGGTTTTCTTTTCCTCTCAAAGGTTACAAGTGTCCCCAACATTTATACTGCTGTTGTTTCCTATTCTGACTTGTACTGGGTTCATTCTTCTGCTAAAAGTTTTGAAACTCATTGTTTTGAAATCAATAAAGCTAAATATTATTTTACCTGTGCTCTGTAGCGTTTCCGTTTATATCTTTCAAGCTTCACACCTGTTAAATTTGTGCTTTTTGGTTGCAAACCCAAAAGAGAAGGTATTCAGTCAGGATTCAACTGATCTGTTAAGTAGAGCAGGTTCGCCTAAAATATCAGTTTATTAGTGGGTATGTGTAATAATAATATTCATAAAGTGTTTATTCCTCAAGAAAATATCTATACATTGCAAGAATACTTGATTAACATAAACAAATAAAACAACAGCAATACGAGGACATAAACAACGAATTACCACAAAAGTGCATCACTTGTACGTGGTGTACAAAAGGAATATATAATATTAAATGTAATAATAAATATAATATCCAGGTGAAGGGTTAAGTGTCATAATTTTGAGTCAACTTAGGATGTTTTGTATAACTAGGTAAAGGATCATAATTGTAATTTTGAGTCTAATTAGGGTGTTTTGTATAGCCAGGTAATTTAGGTCTTATCAGATGAATCGTACTCCACTAGTACTAGTACACTAGTATTGGTACTATATAATCTCTATATATTTATGTATTTGGAAGCGGGGAAGTTCTTGAATCCAATTTTTTAATTGTTTTTTGAAATAGCTTAACCTTCGAATTTCTTTAATAACTGATGGTAACACATTGTATAGTTTTCTGGACAAGTAAACATATGACCTAAACATAATACTTTCATGCGGTTTGAAAATAAAGTTGGACGATATATATTTATATATATGTATATATCTTGATATCAATCATATAATTCTCTTCACTGACCTGTTATAAAATGTCGAAGACACATAAGCAATTAAGCATATTTGAGTTTCAAATCATCCAAATCTGCCCGCAAAATAGCAACTCCAACTTCTCCTAGTATATGAAAAAGATAAATCTTCCCAGGATATTCTAACGTTTTTACCACGGATTTTAAGTTTAGCCAAAAAAAAGGATGTTTAGATAAGTGCAATCACGAAGTATTATGCCATCTGTAATATATTGAGCACGCCCCTGTCTCCCGAAGAGTGCGCATGACCCCTGTGGGTACTTTTGGTATGCCAGTGGTTAACCGGGCAGTTCTGCTATGTCCGGTCCCGCGTGCGCTCTATGTTAGTACCGCACCTTATCAAATAAACCATTGAGCATTGAACCGCGTATTATTTACTGTCCTACGTCAGGACATTACATGGCGACGAGGACTTAAAAGAACCCGCCTAGTGTGCAAAGTGCTATGGTGTGCTGGTGAGTTTTGAGTAACGTGAGTGAAAACATCAAGAAACATGGCAGCTGCGGCAGCAGGACCCATGCTGACCTTCAACCCAAATGAGAACGAATGGGCAGTATTCATAAAGAGGCTAGAGCAATACTTCATCGTACATGGAGTGGTAGAGGGAGCAAATAAACGGGCCCATCTACTATACAGCTTGTCGGAGGAGGCATACTTGCTTTTATCCAATTTATGTATGCCCAATAAGCCCGATGAAACGCCCTATGAAAACATAATTCTTTTGCTAACAAACTATTATGGTAAAACTGCAGTCACATGGGTTGAAAGACAAAAATTCTATAGTTCTGCAAAACTGGAGACTGAGAGTGCACTAGAATGGAGTGTGCGGCTAAAAGGCTTAGCACGTTATTGCAATTTTGGCGAACAACTCGAAACCAAGTTAACAGACATTTTCATCACGAATTATAACCCAGGGAAAGTGAGAACAGAACTATTTGGTTTAAGTGATAGTACAACCCTCAACAACGCTATCGAAAAAGCTAAGATAATAGAAGCGACGCTTGCAATTAGAGAACAAGTGACTGAAATTAAAAGTGAGCCGGTGGAATCAGACGTTTTCCGACTATCACGGAAAAATATGAGCGCTGGAAACACTGCTGGCCAAGGACGCGATCCTCAACGGTACCATGGAGGGGCAGTAGCAGTAGCAGCAGGGCGCCGTAATCAAGGACGTGTGCGCAGGAGTAGGGACAGCAACTTCAATATGGCGCCACAGCCGCAGCCGTCTACTTCAGCTGGCTGTTTTCGATGCGGCAGGAATCACAGCGCTAATATATGCCCCTATAAGGACTACATTTGTAACGCATGTCATGGTAGAGGACACCTTAGCGTGGTATGTAAAAAACCAAAACAATCATTCAATAAGCATGTGAATTACGTTGAGCAAAACGATGAATTTTATGATGAGACAAGCGATTTTTCATCTCCTGTTCTTTGTATTGCAACTGTAGGAAGTAACAGTGATAAGCCGTTGTATATTGAGATATTGGTAGAAAATATTATGTTAAAATTTGAGCTCGACAGTGGATCGGCGGTTAGTGTTCTACCATTCCATATGTATAAAACATACTTTGCTGAGTTATCCATAGAAAACACTGATGTTTCTTTGGTTAATTTTTCGGGTCATAGAATTTCACCAATAGGTACAGTGATTTTGAATGTTAGATTTAATAACAAGGCTTGTGCGTTACGCTTTTTCATAGTTGATGGTGATAGCCCACTATTGTTAGGTCGAAATTTCATTAGGAATTATAATATGGGCTTCACCGAAATTCATCATTTGAGCACTAAAACTGTTGAGGCCTTATTTGAGGAATTTCCTGATGTATTTTCGAATAAATTAGGAAGGTTTAACAAAAGTAAGATCTCTATTAACATTCAGCCAAACGCAATTCCGGTATTTCACAAACCAAGGCCTTTACCATTTGCAATTAAAGGCAAGGTTGAGGATGAATTGGATAAATTACTTGCTAGTGGCATAATATCTGCAGTTGAATTTTCGGATTGGGGCACGCCTATCGTCCCAATTTTGAAAAAAGATGGAGGGATACGTATTTGTTGCGATTATAAAATCACAATCAACTCACATATACTTGTAGATAAATTTCCATTGCCAAGGATAGATGACCTATTCGCTAAATTAAAAAATGGTAAGCAATTCTCTAAGATTGATCTTTCAGCAGCGTATAATCAGATTGAGCTTGAAGAGTCTTCAAAAAAATATACTACGATTTCAACTCACAAAGGTCTATTTGTTTTCAATAGGCTGCCTTTTGGAATAAATTGTGCTCCAGCACAATTCCAGAGAATTATGGAGCAGTTATTTAATAATATGCCTAATGTCTGTGTTTTCCTAGACGATATTTTGATTACTGGCTTAAATAAGGAAGACCATGTAAAAAATTTGAAAATGGTCTTACACCGTCTGTCTGAATGTGGTTTTACTGTAAAAAAGGATAAATGTGCGTTTTTTGCTGATTCTATTTCTTACCTAGGTTTTGTGATTGACGAGTCGGGTTTACATAAAAGTCCAGAAAGAGTTAAGGCGATACGTGACATTCCTGTACCGAAAAATGTCACTCAGCTAAAATCGTTTTTAGGGAGTATCACCTATTACAATAGGTTTATTAGAAATTTGCCTGATATACTGCATCCACTATATCAATTATTAAAAAAAGATGTGGGCTGGCTGTGGGACAAAAGGTGCCAGGATTCGTTTGAGTATATTAAGAATGCGTTATGTTCAGATGATATCCTGGTGCATTATAATCCTGATTTACCCGTTACACTCACAATTGATAGCTCGGATTATGGCATAGGGGCGATTTTGTCTCACGTTTTCGACAATGGCGTGGAGCGGCCTATTTGTTATGCATCAAGAACTCTTTCGAAGAATGAGTTGGCATATTCTACCTTAGACAAAGAAGCTACAGCGATTGTTTGGAGCATTAAACGCTTTTATCAATATTTATGGGGGAGGAAATTCACCTTAGTCACAGATAATAAGGCACTTGTTACCATCTTTGGACCTAAATCTGGCGTACCCATCATGGCAGCAAATAGGCTGCAGAGATATGCTCATTTTTTAAGCGGCTTCAGTTTTGATATAAGGCATGTACCGTCCATTCAAAACGTGGCTGATTTTTTGAGTAGAATGCCAATTGAAGATGACTTGTCAGTGCAATTGAATGATTTTCCTATTCATTTAAATTATCTGACTAATTCCGATTCTAGCCTACCAATCGAGGTAGATAAAGTTAGACAGCTCACAGCGTCAGACCCAGTTTTGTCTAAAATTCTTAAGTTCGTAAAAAGTGGATGGCCTATAAATTTTGTAGATAGTTATTTAAAGCCTTATTTTAGTAGAAAAAACGAAATAAATGTAGAAGACGATGTTCTGATCTGGGGACATAGGGTGATAATACCCTTGGAATTGCGTGACAGCTTACTTAAGGAATTGCATTCCACTCATTTAGGAATTGTCAAAATGAAGCATCTTGCGAGGTCTTACTTTTGGTGGCCCTCATTAAATAATGATATCGAAAATGTTAGTAGAAATTGTGATCAGTGCCAACGCGTACAACATTCCCCTCCCAAGGCACCATTACAGTGTTGGCCTATACCGGATGGCATTTGGTCGCGCATTCACGTTGATTTTTTTGAGCCATCTAAAAACAAATTTTTTTTGATTGTCGTAGATGCATTTTCGAAATGGTTGGAGGTTTTTCCGATGTCGTCTATAACCACAAACATGACTATCACCAAGCTGCGGGAATTATTTTCTAGATTTGGTTTGCCAAAAACTATTGCAAGTGATAACGGGCCGCAGCTAGTTTCAGAAGAATTTAAACAGTTTGCAAAATCAAATGGTATTAAATTAATAACCATTCCACCGTACGAACCTCACTGTAATGGTGCAGCTGAGAATAGCGTTAGAACAGTTAAAAACTTTTTGAAAAAGGAGTATGATAAAAAAAATATTAATGTCTCTTTAGCTCAGTTTCTTCTGACTTACAGAAATACTGTCCATTGTTCAACTGGTTACTCTCCTGCTAAAGTATTTTTAGGTCGTTCGTTGAGAACCCGATTTGATATGCTTAGGCCCAGTTCAGTTAAAGATAGTGAGGAGGTAGACCTCCAAGACGTTTTCAAAAATATACAACAATCTCAACAAAGTAACAAAAAGTACTATAGCGGTAAGAGGAAACTACGATTTGAATTGAGCCAAATTGTTATGGTCAAAGATTATCGTAATCTGGCTGGCGCCGGAGTAGTGAATAGTGAACTTACTAAGGTGTCTGATGGTGTACCAAACCCTAGCCCAGCTAGTGAACGCCCAGTGCCCAGTACGTCTGAAGATCGTCCCAAGCGTGCGCGTAAGCAACCTGACAGGTTTCAGTTCTAAGTTTGATCTTGAGTTAGTGTTTGACTGTGTATTGGGTCAATGATTGTGAATACTTTTCGGGGGAGATGGATGTAATATATTGAGCACGCCCCTGTCTCCCGAAGAGTGCGCATGACCCCTGTGGGTACTTTTGGTATGCCAGTGGTTAACCGGGCAGTTCTGCTATGTCCGGTCCCGCGTGCGCTCTATGTTAGTACCGCACCTTATCAAATAAACCATTGAGCATTGAACCGCGTATTATTTACTGTCCTACGTCAGGACATTACACCATCGATTGTGAAATTTGTAAACGAGGTAAACACAAAACATAAATATTTATAGGTTAGCACAATAGGTTAGTTTGAACCGTCCAACCGCCAGATTTCCTGCTCGCCAGTCCTCGGCACAGCCGCCTTCGTTTTCCTCGCAGTTCTCACTTGATTCTCGCTTGCAAGCTAGTATCGCATTTGCAGTAATAAAACGATCCTAGAATCGGTTCTAGAACTGATGGGTTGGGACACTTTGAGGATCGATTTAGAACTGATTTCCATATAGTTAGCATTGGAGTGGGCGGGGCTTAGACGGTTCTGTTACCGTTCAATTACGGTACTCAGTTTAAATGGGACAAAGCTAGTAGCGATTGGAAACAGTGATGCTGCGCCACCTGTGACGTAAGGAGGAACACTCTTTGGCAGGCTATTATCGTTTGAACTTGTTCCGCACCCATGTTTTATCGTGTTAATATTGCATATGGCCGCACACTGCTACATGACACAACCGTCTAGTACCTAGAGGCATGGAGCAGCGTAAGCTATTGCTGCATCGGTGCCGCACCTTGTGCCATTACTGTCCATACCTCCACACAGCAATGTATTGTGAACTCTTTTGGAATAGGATCAGTACCGAGTATATACAGGGTGTCCAGTTAGTGCGTAGTTCATCGATATCTTGCAAGGTACACCTGATAGAAGAAAATGTCAAATACAAAAGTTATTTCGTTACTTAAGACGCATATTCTAAACATATTTTGAAATATACAGTATGTTGCGGGAAAGTAGGATAGTGATCAACTTAATTTTTTTATACGAAACTATAACTTTTTCTTAAATTTTTCTCGTTTCCGTCATTGATCTCTATTCAACCCTAAAATATTTTTGGGATCGGTTGCGATGTTCCCAAGTTATAATTTATTTTCTATTAATTTCCGGATTTGCAAGGTCGCAAGTAATACGTCCAAATTGATATATTCCTTTGACTTTTCTTAATAATATTATACAGCGAGTTACCTGAATATTGAGTGGATATTATCTTGGATGTTTCCAGCAATTTGTGTCTACAGGGTGTTTTTGGCAGAATTTTAAATTACGGCAATTTGAAGGTCATTTTACTTTGTTTTTTTAAATGTAACACCCTGTATGTTTTATTTTAAATCGAAATATCTACTAATACCCTATCTCGTCTTGTAATTTTGTTTTTCGCGTTTACGGCGTTGCCAAGTTATAAATTATTTTTCCAAATTTTTAAACAAATATCCCCGATTTTAATTTATTTTAAATAGAATCCTCTACTTATTTTTATTGCAATGAATTGCACATGTCGAGCTTAGTAAGATCTCACAATTTCAAAATTTTGTTTATGTTAATTATTGAGATACGGCAACACCCCTTTTTAGTAAACATCAGTACAGGAACGCTTTAATATTTCCAAAACTGCCACAGCTGGAACGGTAAAATTCAACACTTGGGGGTTTTCGAACATACAGAATTCAAAAACGCTAACATCAGTGTTGTCATATTTACCACTTTTACGTTAGACTTCATAAATAGGGCCTTCCATTCAAAATTATGACGTAAAATTGGTAAATCTGCCAACACTGATGTTAGCGTTTTCGAATTCTGTATGTTCCTAGTATTGAATTTCACCTCTCCAGCTGTGTGTAGTTTTGGAAATATTTAAGCGTTCCGGTACCGCTTTCTGAAAAAGCGGTGTTGCCGTATCTCAGTAACTAATAGTCACAAAATTTTGAAATTGTGAGATCTTAGTAAATTCGACATGCGCAATTCATTGCAATAAAAATAAGTAGAGGATTCTATTTAAAATAAATTAAAATCGGGGATATTTGTTCAAAAATTTGGAAAAATATTTATAACTTGGCAACGTCGCAAACGCAAAAAAAATATTACAAGGCGACATAGGGTATTAATAGATATTTCGATTTAAAACAAAACATACTGGGTGTTACATTTAAAAAACAAAGTAAATTGGCCTTCAAATTGCCAATTGTATTTGACATTTTCTTCTATCAGGTATACTTTGCGAGATATCGAAGTATTACACACTAACTGGACACCCTGTATATGCTATGGATGAGGATTTCTCATATCTAAGATTGCGACTAACTATCATACTGCAAAACATGTTTACATAATACAAATTATTTATGCCACCATCACACTATAGACAGGTAGCATAATGCGGAATAACAGGTTATTGTTGTCATGCGTTGAGGCATATGCTTTGTCTTGGCCCATCCAACGTTTGCTGCATATTTAGACATAATGGTTTGTGTAAACACACCAGCAGTCTGTTTTTATAATGTCCTGTATACCTAGTTATGATTCAATAAGTAACTAAATACCCTATTATGTATGTGTGCAATTTACCAAGCTGTGAGATTAAAAATTCATTACATTTAAACATTTTAGACTGAACAGTACCTGTGGCATCCTCCAGTTCAATGTAGTTATGGATGGCCACTATGTAATATATTTTGTTTACATACATAACAGGATTCACATGATCACAATATGTTCAGTTCCACCGAACCACTTATGTACTACTCTGCTTCTATATTACTATCATTTACCTGAGGTGGCAGCATGAATGCTTCGATGTGTAGCAACTGTTATGCTTGCGTTCGTGACTTATCTGCACAAAATTGTTTCATTGTAATGCCGTGTCTTCAGATTCATTTGCTTCACCGTCTGAGTACATGTCACCCCTCTTTGATGGAGCAATAGCAATTATATAATATCTACTATTATTTACCTATAGCCTGCCCTCTCCCACAGACGGCAACCAAACTATTATTGACTTCACTACTCGTAACTATACCACGCCCATAATGAAAGACCTTAAGACTTTGGAAATATCTATATTCTATGTCGGTATGATTGTGCTTATTACTATATGAAACACACTTAGGTGAGTGGCGTTCCCCACTCGACTTCCATTCATACTCATGAATCATTTGACGAGTGTGATAAACGGTAGTTATTAGGTTATCTAGTAATGCAATTTACTTTTGCAGGATTGGCTGGACATGGCACATACAGTCAGTCATGTCTCATGCAGCACACATCAGGCAACATGCTAAATGGACTGGGGCCCTCCCCAGGTAGAATGTATTGTGTAGAAGTTATAACATCATTTATTATGATTACAACATGTATTTTAAGTTTGTTTGAAATATAATATCATAAGCAATTATTTTCTAATAATAAATGATGAATCCCATGTATTAATAGTATGGACATATACGAAATAACTACAACCACCTATCAGCAAACTTGGTTAGCTCTTAATAACACTCCAAGTGTTAGCCGGAAGGGATTTGTTTTATTGATGTTGCCCTAGTCACACATACACATCATGCCATACTATATAGGGCCTACCAAAAGTTGCAGAAGAAATAATTTCAGGTTGACTGGGTTATACACAAATATCTGTTTATTAGTCGTACAATACAATACCTTTGTTTATAACATACATCATACTATGACACTCCACTACCTCAAGCAACATCTACTTGCAAGACTCAAGTCAGTGACACATATCTGAAATGAAAAGCAACACAATACATGGCTTTAACACACATGGGGTCTACATGTACATTTATTTGAATGAAGCAAATAATTGTATACAAGCACTATTCTCTGACTCATGAACTTTGAATTTGCAATGCATCATTGGTATTACTGTTGCTAATATGACAGTTACATGAACTCCTGACTGATTTTGACACTGTAGTCAGTATGATACCTAGCATATTTGAAATCATGTTGGAAGCAGAACATAACTGCATTGATATTTCACAAAACTATTTTTGCTTCTGTGATACATATTTATATTATCATTTAATGGTTACCAGCAATGCTTGTTAAATAATGTGATACCTTCTTGTTGGGACATAAAATACTGAGATTATTACTATTTGAACATTTCATGAATGGCAATGTTTCTAATCAAAGAATCTGGCTTCGTAGTAGTTTCACCTGAGTTACCCCCTCATTGATTAGTAGCTTTTGTTTGTTTTACTTCTTTACTTCACATGTTACTCAACATTGTTTCACATATCTGTATAGGCAGTTGTGCACGTAGTGCGCAAAGCGTAGGCCAGTAACAGTGTAGCCCAGCTATAGTTAATGTTGGTGGCCCCAGCATTCAATAAGATGTCACTATATATTCATAATGTACGGGACATTGGAACACATAAACAAGTGTGTGTGTGCAGTGCACGGCTCCAGTTGAGGCTGACATGATACAATCATGTTTGAGAATTTTTCAAAATACACCACAATGTTTTGTCCATTTGTCAGATTCATAATATACTTGGCCATGTGTAGTCGCTTGCTTTGTGTATTTCATAGCTACATATTGCATGTATGTACCGGGTGTTTCCTTATTTGTTGCTATCCTTCTTATCTTTTTACTTCCCACACCGATAGGTGAGGGGAGTATTGTGATCGCGAAAATTTTCGATTTTGAGATAATACACTTTTTGGGCGTTTCATGATGTCTACATAACGAAAATCCACGTCACTCATTTCCGTCGGTCTGTCTGTCTGTCGGTCTGTCTGTCGGTCTGTCTGTCGGTCTGTCTGTCGGTCTGTCTGTCGGTCTGTCTGTCGGTCTGTCTGTCGGTCTGTCTGTCGGTCTGTCTGTCGGTCTGTCTGTCGGTCTGTCTGTCGGTCTGTCTGTCGGTCTGTCTGTCGGTCTGTCTGTCGGTCTGTCTGTCGGTCTGTCTGTCGGTCTGTCTGTCGGTCTGTCTGTCGGTCTGTCTGTCG
The DNA here is from genome assembly GCA_951848785.1 of Callosobruchus maculatus. Taxonomy (NCBI): domain Eukaryota; kingdom Metazoa; phylum Arthropoda; class Insecta; order Coleoptera; family Chrysomelidae; genus Callosobruchus; species Callosobruchus maculatus. The sequence goes on along the minus strand of CATOUR010000085.1, from coordinate 1,771,896 downwards.
GTCTGTCTGTCGGTCTGTCTGTCGGTCTGTCTGTCGGTCTGTCTGTCGGTCTGTCTGTCTGTCGGTCTGTCTGTACGCGTTTTTCTGTCCTCGTAATCTCAGTAACCGCTGCATGGATTGTGATGAAATTTGGGCAGCGATATGCTGGGGGGTCGTAGTAGGTAATGTTCTTATAATTTTGAAAATCGGTGCAGGGGCGGCGAATTAGCAAAAAACAAAAAAAATTAAATATTCCTCAAACTTCGTTTTTAGGCGTTTTAGAGGTTCCTGATCATGTTTTACTTTTTTTTTGGTGGGGGTGAAATTGGGGTGGTTGGGGGGTGGGGGGTTGTAAAATTGAAAAATTTGTTGCTTTCATAATAGACTGCCCACTGACCCATGAGGGAAGACCTAGCAACATAAATAACTTTTTTAGGTCCATCCGAACATTGCCTTGCCTATTACAGAAACCAAAGGACTTAGAATTTTTTCTGGTGTAAACATACGAGAGTATTGCTTTAGATCCTTCTATATTGTGTTACAAGGAAACTGTTGAATTGATGTTAATGAAATTTTGACACAGTATTACTACCGTGGCGAGGATGGAAAACGCGTATGGTTTTTATAAATCGTGCCAGTGGCGGCGCAGAAATAATAAAAAAAAGTAAAAATATAAAAACAGCTCAAACTTCGTTTTTAAGCGTTTTAGAGGTTCCTGATCATTTTCTGCGTTTTTTTGGGTGGGGTGAAATTGGGGTGGTTAGGGGGTGGGGGGTTGAAAAACTGAGAAATTTCTTGTATTCATAATAGGGTGTAGGGTAGGGGCTGTGAAGGAAGACCTAGCGACATAAATCAACTTTTTAGGTCCATCCGAACATTGCCTAGCGTATTACGGAAACTAAGGGACTTAGAATTTTCTGTATACATACATACGAGTATTTATTGCTTTAGATCTTTTTGTATTTTGTAACGTGGACACTATTACATTGATTCTAATTAAATTTTGACACAGTATTATTACCGTGGTGAGGATGGAAAACGCGTATGTTTGTTAAATATCGTGTCAGTGACAGCGTATATAGCAATAATCAAAAAACTAAAAGTATGAAAACAACTCAAACTTCGTTTTTAGATGTTTTAGGCTGTCCATTGACCTCTGAAGGAAATACTTAGCGGCATAAGACAATTTTAGGGGAGGGAAGGCTGCCGATGATTTGGTTGCAAGGGGATCTCAGACTAAAGCTTCATGCTATGGGAAAATAATAAACTGATATCACAGTAATGTGTGGGAAGTACTGAGTCAATCAACTTGACTCCATTTTTTATTTGAAGTCATAGAAAAAGAGTTTCCCATTTAAAAACATATAAATTTATACAAAACACAGGATTTTTTATTATTTCATCTTTTTGTTCGTATCCAATTCTAAATGACACCAGAAAACTATAAAACATTCATATAAATACTTTTTGCTATCTCTTAATTAAAAAAGATAAGAGGGAAGGCGAAGTATGAGGAAACACCTGGTATAACAACCCTGCCGCTTTAACCATAGATTATAGCAGCTGAAGGACATAAATGTGTCATGTCACAGTATCAGGATGATTTCATGGATCTACCATGGATCTACTACTGTACTCTAGAGTGTCTGATACAGTAGGTGGGCTAAGACCATGTCAATACTCATACCAATCGGTTTCTGGTATGCACCTAAACTATATACTTAACTGAGCATGATTGGTCAGACAACGAAAACTGCTCACCTTGCCCTCTATCCTCACAGCCGTGATTCTTCGTGCGTCCACGGGGTACGGTGTTAGCTCGTGCCATGCCTATTGAAACAACTATGTGAGCCTGTAGTGCGCCCTACACTAACTGTCAGATGATATCCCCTGTTGTGTTCAGGACGATCTCGGCGTAGGCAGCTAGCATAGTCCTGGGTCTTCGATCTCCCTCCCAAGCTTCTATACACAACACTACTCGCGACGTAGTGGGGGACAGTATACACGCTGAAATCGACACATATCGATTCTGAGCCCTACTCCAAGTATATCACATTATCACACTAATCTTTTCTTCGATACATTGCGTTTCTTTATAACACCATACGATCCTTCACCACTTGGTCAGCGACACAAAATAGGTGTCAGTGACTTCAGAGTTCTGCAACTAACAGCTGATCAACACAAACACGTGTTTTAGGTTAGGCTGACCAGCTGACGGCTGAGAAACAGGAAGCAGCCATAACTATTTAACTGTCAAAATAGGCCTAACAGTATTGTCACTCGCTGGATATTTCTAAAATTGGCGCATGCGTACGAAATGACGTGTTATCCAGAGATTATCCAACGAATTTCCAGCGATTATTTTTCGATGGCTGTCCTGAATACGCCGGCTGGTCTGCTATCAGTTCCCACATGGCTACTCTGTGTTGTCCTTGAAGCTTAGCGATAGTTTCCTCGTTCTTCTTCAGCAAATTCTTCGTGTCTCTTTCAAACTGCTCCTTCATTGAATTTATCGTGCCTTGCATAGATTTCATTTTGCTTGCATATTCATCTGCTTTTTCTACATCCACCTGCATCTTATCGACCTGTATGCGGCAGCCTACCCTAAGGTACCCCTTCTACCCACATCTCCAACGCGTAAACTTCTCAGCTCCTTCTAGATTTCTACGAACAAAGTTTTTTTGGAAGGTACCACCTCTTCTTCTTGGAACGAACGATGTGGCCCTGACTTCTACTTTATCATCTTGTTTTACAGAGCGCACCCTCCGTGTTTTTCGCGTGGCTTTCGTGGCAGCTTCAATTTCTAGAGCCTTAACCAAAGCATCTTGTAAGATTCTGGGACAGGATAGTCTTACGATTCGCTGAACGCCCAGCAGGCGGACTCTGATAAATAGAAAAGTGATATTAGAATCGTTTCATTCCTAAAACAGACGTCATGATAGAAAAGTTGGTACTCTGATGTAGTTTTCTATGATTCCCTCTTTCCCCGTAAGCTCTTAGAAACGTTTCGAAACGAGAATCGGTTGCTGTCGAATTCCGTTTACCTACGTGGGTTAAAGTGAATAATCCTAGTAAAGAGAGATGCCATCTACACTTTCTCGCCCGAGTGCATCTGTCAGCCTGTGGTATACTCTAACCTAATATTTAACGTGTACCGTAAACAAGCTTTGTTGTACGTTCTTGTGATGTTTTCACTGCTTTCCTTGGTTGATACCTAATTGTCCTAATACCTACCTATTTATCATATTAATGGACAAAAAGAAAATGAAAGTCAGTCAAGATCATTGGCGGGTGGTGATAGACTATGCAGAGAGCCATCCCGAAATAATAACTAATAAATTTAGTAGCCACAATACAGGCAAAGAGTGCCTAAAACAGCTATGGGAAGAGTTGTCAATTAAGCTGAATTCTTTAGGACAAGGTAGTAGGACTGTGGAAGAATGGAAGAAAACGGTGGCGGACTGGAAATCAAAAACAAAAAAGAAAGCAAGTCAGAATCTGAGAGAGCAGAATAAAACTGGGGGAGGGCCAGTAGACTGTCAACCAATGACGACATTGGAGGAGAAACTAGTCTTAATAATGGGACAAACAGTAATATTTGGAGACAACACTGTCCCAGAAAAAAGTAGATTGATATTTTGGTGATTGATGTATGTAATTAAAAAATTTTTCAGGTATTAAACGAAGATGCAATCAGAATGAAACAGATGCTCATTCAACAGAAAATGAGGTCGTCATTGATGTCGATGAAGACCAGACCTGACACTTCAAGCGAACAGATGAACTCACATTTTGTAAACTTATCTGCAGGTGTGATGACTAATGGTATGATTAATAACCATCATACATATATTAAAAATATATCTAGTGCCAGTCAACAAACAGGCGAAGATACATCATGTCAGATGCAGATCACCAAAAACTTCCAAAAGTACATCAAAAGATTTATATCAGATGCACACTGATATGCTAAAAATTTTGAAAAACATGGACTCTAAACTAGAGGGAATTGATAGATCCATGGCGCGAATTGCTGAATCACTAGAATGCATACCAAAATGTTTATCAAAGTAACATTATTTATGGACAATTTCACTTAATTTTTTTTGTTATTGGTGATTTTTTTGTGTGTTTGCATCTTTAAGCTTTCATTAAGTTTTTGTAAGTACAATGGGAGAGTTTAATATTGTTGATTTTATTGCTGCTCAGGGTGGATCCATTGAAGGTCAAACCATCGAAAGGCGTACGAATAGCAGTACAAGGGGAGGCAACGTGGAAGCAGCAGCACAGTTAGGTTAGCAAAATTTCAAATGTACATTTTCAAGTTATTAATGCCAATACCTCACACAAGGCCTGGCCTTCGAGGTGGCAATTATTTGTAATTAACAGTACAAATAAATAATAATAATAGGAGGAGCTATACATAAGACGCGGTATCTTCCAGGGTGATTCACTCAGTTCACTGTGGTTCTGCCTTTGTTTAAATCCACTCTCCAACGCAACAACACAAATTATGGTTTCAACATCAGACACCAGAAAGTTAATCAACACAGAATGAGTCATCTTCTCTACATGGATGATATAAAACTGTACGCAGCCACTGAAGTGCAACTGAAGGAATTACTCAAAATAACAGAAGTTTGTACGTCAGACGTCCGGATGGAATTCGGAATGAGCAAATGCAAGGTGCTCCACATCCATAAGGGCCAATGGAAGAACCATTCCGAACAGGAAATATTAACTGGCCAGACTCTGGATAACATGGAGAAGGACGAAACGTACAAGTACCTAGGCTTCAAACAGAACATTAAGATTGATCACACACAAGTCAAAGCTCAACTAACACAAGAGTTCAGAGACCGCCTCGTTAAGCTTCTAAAATCAAAATTGAATTCCAAAAATCTTACAAAAGCAATTAACACATTTGCGATACCGGTTCTCACATACTACTTTGGTATCATCAAGTGGTCGCACACTGATATTGAAAACATCAACATACTCATACGAACGGAACTCACAAAGCACAGAATGTCACATCCGAAAGCGTGCAAGGAAAGGCTTACCATAGACAGGAAACATGGGGGCAGAGGAATTATAGACATACAGTCACTTCACACAAGACGAATAAAAACACTCAGAGACCTTTTCCAAGGCAAAGAGACAAACTTACATAGATAAATAGTAAAAGCAGACAAAAACTATACTCCACCCACCCTATCCCGCCCAGATCACCCAAGTTATGTGGTTGTAAATGACTGTACTATTATATTATTATTGCTGACTTCATATAAAACCTATATCTGTAAACGTTAGAGAGATCAGCAGAGTTTACCTCCATATTATTTTGACGCTTTTGAGTCAGTCTGTCTTGAGCTCTCAAACGGTTCGGTCCCAAATAAATTGTATTATTTGATCGGGAAATAAATTTTTTAAAAAACAAAGTTTAAGTTTGTAGTGAGCAACTGGTCACTGTCAAAACCGATACCAAATTTAGAAATAGCCAAAGTGATCAAGTCGTCTAGTGGTGGAATTTAGAACCCAATGTTGTATGTGTGCCCGTGGTAACCAGATTCTTTTAGCATGCATGTGTACCAACTCAGAGAGAATGAAATCAAACACAGAAATGTTATGATAGTTTTTTTTATTATTTGTTTCTTAACATTTGTTTTGTATTTATTAATCATGAGTGCTGAGTGTTTATGGTATGGTTTTATTACTTGATTCTTGTATCTATCAAATCATGAGTGCTTTGTATTTCATATATTTTACTGGTGTAATATTTATATTGATATGTTGAAATATACGATTCAAAAATGTCTTAATAATAGTGGTAAACTGGCTCTTGTTATTGATATTGTATAATAAAGAAATGGTTATAAACATACACAGTCTAAATGATAAATAATAATAATACATGGTGGGCTAGATCTCTGTTTAACGTCAGGGAGAGAAATATGGACAGAATGTGGAAAAGTGTAAAATATCAGCATATATAAATAAATAAATATAATCAAACATATAAAGGAGTAAATAAAGGGGGTAAATGGGATAGGGTATATAAAATATAAACATAGCATCACAAGTATAGCAGCGTAGCAAGCATAACAGCATAGCAAATAAATTGTATTATTTGATCGGGAAATAAATTTTTTAAAAAACAAAGTTTAAGTTTGTAGTGAGCAACTGGTCACTGTCAAAACCGATACCAAATTTAGAAATAGCCAAAGTGATCAAGTCGTCTAGTGGTGGAATTTAGAACCCAATGTTGTATGTGTGCCCGTGGTAACCAGATTCTTTTAGCATGCATGTGTACCAACTCAGAGAGAATGAAATCAAACACAGAAATGTTATGATAGTTTTATTTATTATTTGTTTCTTAACATTTGTTTTGTATTTATTAATCATGAGTGCTGAGTGTTTATGGTATGGTTTTATTACTTGATTCTTGTATCTATCAAATCATGAGTGCTTTGTATTTCATATATTTTACTGGTGTAATATTTATATTGATATGTTGAAATATACGATTCAAAAATGTCTTAATAATAGTGGTAAACTGGCTCTTGTTATTGATATTGTATAATAAAGAAATGGTTATAAACATACACAGTCTAAATGATAAATAATAATAATACATGGTGGGCTAGATCTCTGTTTAACGTCAGGGAGAGAAATATGGACAGAATGTGGAAAAGTGTAAAATATCAGCATATATAAATAAATAAATATAATCAAACATATAAAGGAGTAAATAAAGGGGGTAAATGGGATAGGGTATATAAAATATAAACATAGCATCACAAGTATAGCAGCGTAGCAAGCATAACAGCATAGCAAGCATGGTATCTAAGCGCATAAATAGATCAATAAATAAATATAAACAATAAACAACATATAAAAGGGCTGGTTGGAGGAAACCGTATAGTTCGTGAAACACGTGAATCAACCCACTTCCAACTTGGGTAAGTGAATAGGCCGTCACGGCAGTCGCCACGGTTTCCACAACCATAAAATAAATATTGTATATAAATAAAGGGGATCAGTAAAGGTTGAAATAGATACATCTAAATAAGACAGAGTTATCTCTGTTCACCACCGGCCTGCAATACCTCAGGACCTACCTAGAGTAGACGTAAATCAGAGACCCAATACCATTTAAAGTCGTCTTAAAAGCTCGGATATATAGTATACATTGTGAAACACTCCAAAAATAGTAGCCAGACCACATTAGTTAATAATACAAACTCAAAAGACAACATACCTGCATATATTCGTGTAAAAGACTCAAAAACCCTGTTGTTGAAATTTTGGTCTCCAGCTTGTTACGTTTTTTAAAAACAATCCCCTGTCGTAATTATTAAACAAATCTATCAACAAAACTATGGCAACGAATATCACAAGCCACTAGTTTATTAGTTTATTCCAGTGACCAAACACAACAACCAAAAGCATCACAGAACAATATCTTTTTTTGTGAAAACGGATTGACAATTTAACACAGAATGAAAGGAAAGGAAGGAAGCATTACAGAACAGTAGTACAGAATCGCAGATGGAAAATTAATATAGAAAGTCACTCATGGTCTGACAAGTATCAAAATATCTGAACAATATAGAATGTAGTAATAATCAAATACATTACTTAACTTCATCGACTAATTACACTCATACTCAGACCTTACACTTTTATAAATCATCCGTCGATGACATCAATGTCAAACTTCGGTCACGTGACCGCTAAAGGTGCGTTCTAACGTCTGGCAGCCAGGAGCGCGTTCCGAATCACCACAAACGCCCCTTTGGAAAGGTATCCAAAGACGAAGGAGGCTGGGTAGCTTTCCAACATCCCTTAGTTCCTGGCTGGAAAAATTTTCTTGTAGTTCCATGGCCTCAGGAGCACCGCCGCGTCGATACATGCAACAAGAAAAATTCAATCAGCAGATTTATGAAATTCAAATAGTAAATAAACTTCTAAAACTAGAAATGAGGAGCAACCAAGGACTTCAAAGAACACACATGTATTCCTTTTAAGTCAGAATACTTGATAACAATTCAAACAATTGAAAACTACAACCAGACATTCGATTGAAAAACGTCAAGTTGGAAATATTAAGTTTCCATAACATTCACCTGTGTGTGGGATCCGCAAAGTGTAAACATTAGAATAAGATAGGGTTGACACACAGTGTGGACCATAATAGAACTAAAAGTCAGAAACTTACTTGACTTTACCTCGCCCCTAATGTAAAAGACCAAGCAATCACATCGGTTATGAACTGGCAACATTGGAGCTCGCCCCTCATGTAAAACCAAACATGTGTTACGACCTGGCAACATCGGACCTCACGCCTCAGGTAAAACCAGTCTCATGTGTTACGATATGGCAACATTGGACACTCGTGGGCTAGACAGCACAGTTCGAAAGAGGCCAGCCGTCAGCTGTCAAGGTAGACTTCACAAATGTCATTCTTGACGTAACATATCCCAATGTATTATAAAATTATAATATTTATTGTGACTAATGCACAAGGGAAATACACAAATAAACAATTCCAGACAAATGTCACGATTTAATAGCAAATCACTATAACCCTGGTTAAAATGAAGATAAAGAACACACAGTCCTAAGAAAGTTCCAAACTGTTTATATTTTCGGATGTAGGCTACCTGAAAATGACCTTTACTTGTCCTTAATCAAGCTCCACGCCCCTAGAGGTGAGACCATGCTGAAAAAGAAAGCTTGACGGACACCAAGGAAAAAAATAGTATCAGATATAGAATAGGAAGAGTGACGAAATAGTTTTGTGAGAAATGGAGGACTCCACATCACTTCAATTGCAGTGTGTTTACCAAAAACTGAGGTAGAGCAATGTTAAACCTAGTTATGGCACCAGAGGAAGAAATTCGTATTGAAGAGGAGTACTGACTGACATACTTGAAGCAAAAAGCAAAACAGTAGATGGATATCTTTTAAGAAAATTTAAAGATCCCTGAAGACTTCGATCAGCTGACACATTCGTCATATATGGCTGCAATGGTTTCAGCAAACTACCCTGTCCACAGCCTAAGAAAATAAGAAATATGTTATCATAGTAAAATTTGTCATAGAGAGATAGCGACATTCCAAACATATAAGATTTTAAACCTCCCTGTTTCTCAGAGAACAAACAATAATATAAAAAAAACAGAAGTTTAAATGGTTGATAGGATATTAAAAATGAAACTGACCTGCCAAAATGCCTGCGAAAGGCTGTAACATCACCGATGGTTGTCTTAGAAGATTTTCCAACTGGTTGACATTCTTCACAAGGGACAAGGGCTTTCTTGCTGTCATACTGTCTGATTGATCAGGAACAGGCGTACCATCTCTTGATAAGACTTGAGAAATTTGGGTTTCATCTAACTCACTCAGATTCTTACTGGTTCTTGGTGTAGAATTTTGATTCTCCATCGTTCAGTATAGATCACCCTGCAAATATTGCTACGCAGTATCACACTTGACAATGACAAAAGGTTTTTCATGATTAATAAACCATACCTCATCTGAAATTAGTACACAGTAACATGCCTCCTTCGCAACAGCAACAATTTTGACCAGAACAACTATCTCCGGGCCCTGAGACAGTCATCCTGGTCACGGCACCAATTTTGTAGTGAGCAACTGGTCACTGTCAAAACCGATACCAAATTTAGAAATAGCCAAAGTGATCAAGTCGTCTAGTGGTGGAATTTAGAACCCAATGTTGTATGTGTGCCCGTGGTAACCAGATTCTTTTAGCATGCATGTGTACCAACTCAGAGAGAATGAAATCAAACACAGAAATGTTATGATAGTTTTTTTTATTATTTGTTTCTTAACATTTGTTTTGTATTTATTAATCATGAGTGCTGAGTGTTTATGGTATGGTTTTATTACTTGATTCTTGTATCTATCAAATCATGAGTGCTTTGTATTTCATATATTTTACTGGTGTAATATTTATATTGATATGTTGAAATATACGATTCAAAAATGTCTTAATAATAGTGGTAAACTGGCTCTTGTTATTGATATTGTATAATAAAGAAATGGTTATAAACGTACACAGTCTAAATGATAAATAATAATAATACATGGTGGGCTAGATCTCTGTTTAACGTCAGGGAGAGAAATATGGACAGAATGTGGAAAAGTGTAAAATATCAGCATATATAAATAAATAAATATAATCAAACATATAAAGGAGTAAATAAAGGGGGTAAATGGGATAGGGTATATAAAATATAAACATAGCATCACAAGTATAGCAGCGTAGCAAGCATAACAGCATAGCAAGCATGGTATCTAAGCGCATAAATAGATCAATAAATAAATATAAACAATAAACAACATATAAAAGGGCTGGTTGGAGGAAACCGTATAGTTCGTGAAACACGTGAATCAACCCACTTCCAACTTGGGTAAGTGAATAGGCCGTCACGGCAGTCGCCACGGTTTCCACAACCATAAAATAAATATTGTATATAAATAAAGGGGATCAGTAAAGGTTGAAATAGATACATCTAAATAAGACAGAGTTATCTCTGTTCACCACCGGCCTGCAATACCTCAGGACCTACCTAGAGTAGACGTAAATCAGAGACCCAATACCATTTAAAGTCATCTTAAAAGCTCGGATATATAGTATACATTGTGAAACACTCCAAAAATAGTAGCCAGACCACATTAGTTAATAATACAAACTCAAAAGACAACATACCTGCATATATTCGTGTAAAAGACTCAAAAACCCTGTTGTTGAAATTTTGGTCTCCAGCTTGTTACGTTTTTTAAAAACAATCCCCTGTCGTAATTATTAAACAAAACTATCAACAAAACTATGGCAACGAATATCACAAGCCACTAGTTTATTAGTTTATTCCAGTGACCAAACACAACAACCAAAAGCATCACAGAACAATATCTTTTTTTGTGAAAACGGATTGACAATTTAACACAGAATGAAAGGAAAGGAAGGAAGCATTACAGAACAGTAGTACAGAATCGCAGATGGAAAATTAATATAGAAAGTCACTCATGGTCTGACAAGTATCAAAATATCTGAACAATATAGAATGTAGTAACCCCGACCCCGACCTGGATGGATGTATCCTGAAGGTGATAGTGCAGATCAACTCGCTAATTACTTAGCAAACTTAGATTTAGGGACAAGAGAAAGAGAAACAGAAAACCCAAGTAACAATTTAGCAATAATCATGACCACCCCTAACATAAGTAGACATAGTGTGCCTTCCTTCGATATCAAGCTTTTACAAATAATTCCTGATTTCGATGGAAATCCATGTAGATTATATAGATATTTAGAAGTAAGTACAGATTTATTAAATACATATTGGAACCCAACTGAACCCGATTGTGTACAAAATAAAATTTTACTTCACGGCATTTTTTCCAAATTATCTGGTGCGGCAGAGCAGATATTTTCTCTTAGTAGAAGTTCTAATTGGGACACAATAAAAAATTTACTTATCTGACATTTTGGCGATCAAAGAAATGAGAGCAGCTTAATTTCAGATATGACAGCTCTTAGACAAAATTCTAATGAAAGTTCTTTGCAATTCTATTCAAGGGTTGTAGCCATGTTAAATTACTTACACAATTATGTCAGTATACATGAAACGATTGATGCTATCAAGGCGAGTCAGAAAGCTCTTTTTGATAGTCATGCATTGCATACTCTTTTAGTAGGGTTAAAGGAACCACAAAGTTCTATGATCCGATCTATGAAACCTAATAATTTGGCTGAAGCTCAAAAGTACATTTTAGAAGATAATAATATCCGTTATTTACAAAAATCTAGTAGTAGTGGGCTTGGATACACACCTATGAATAAACCTTTACCACCGCCACTTCCGCCCAAACCGCAATTTCAAATGCAACAAAATCAATTTTTCAGACAGCCTATGCAGTCTACTCCTCAATTTAGGCCTCAACCGAATTTTAACCAACAATTTCCTAGAGGTCCCGTTAATATTGTTCAGAGACCAAATATGCCTCCTCAAAGATTTCCGACAAATGCTCAAGTTTTTGGCCCTAAGCCTAATGTAAATGTATGGAAACAACCTCCACCTCACCGTATTCCATTTAAACCTACCCCAATGAGTGTTCAAACACAGCTTAACAGGCACAGACCTGACGCCCAAAGTAATCGTTTTAGGCCATCTGGTCCAAGAAACTTTACTTTCGAAGAACTTCACAATGTAGAAGGAGAAACGTATGACCAAAATTTTGAATACTACCCTTATGACAACTATTATTCAGAACATTATCCAAACGACGAAAATCAGTCAGAAAGTGATAATTATTACTATTCGTATCCAAATCAACCCCCTTCAAGCTCTGAAAATAATCAAAGCTCTGAAGAAGAAAATTTTCAAGTAGCCACGCCCATAATCGAGGAAACTTGATTGACCTCAACACCATATATGACAAAACCGAGCTACCCTATATCGAAATAGCCAACCCTCCATTAAAACTATTAATAGACACAGGTGCCACAAAATCATTTTTGAACCCTGAACTTGCCTATAAGTATTTTCCAAAAAATTTATACAAGGAACCCTTTGAAGTAACTTCTGTATTCCAGCATTCAAAAAGAGATTATTGTGCAGAAATTTCCGCCTTTCCAGAGTTCAATATAAGTGAACCCATTAAATTTCATTTGTTTAAATTTCATAAGTATTTTGATGGTCTTATTGGTTTAGATATTTTGAAACTTTTAGAAGCGCATATAGATCTTGGTAATTCTATTTTGCATACCAAGCATGCCAAAATTCCAATCAAATTTCACGATCTAAGAAATCGACTTTTATTTTTCATGGAAATTGAACCCCACACAGCGGCTCACGTCAAAATTCCCGTAAATACATTTGACGGTGATATTTTGGTACCCCCATCCAAAATCAATGAATGCATTATTCGAGAAACTTTATCTAAAGCCATAAATGGTTATGCCTTAGTAAGCCTTGAAAATACGAGCGAAAATTCTCAGGAGATAACCTTATATCAACCTCTAGACGCCTTTGCTTTTAACTCTAACAATTATACATTGTTTAGTGCTATCGTAAATGCACCTGAGACGGAGGCGTTATCGCGACGGGAAATTCGAAATCTAATTCGCACTTCTCATCTCAATGATGAAGAAAAAGCTCATTTAATTAAATTATGCGAAGCATATAATGATATTTTCTATTACGAGGGAGATTCGTTAACTTTTACTAATGAAATTAAGCATCATATTAGAACTACAGATGAAATTCCTGTGCATACTAAATTATACCGTTATCCTCATATGCTTAAGACTGAAATTCAAAATCAGGTTAAATCCCTTCTGGATCAAAACATCATCAGGCACTCCAATTCCGCGTACAATTCTCCAGTCTGGCTCATTGCAAAGAAGGCTGATGCCAGTGGTAAGAAAAAATGGCGCATGGTAGTTGATTATCGAAAATTAAACGAAAAAACTATTGATGATCGATATCCCATACCCTGTATTTCTGATATCTTGGATAAATTAGGTCGATGTAATTATTTCACCACCCTAGATTTAGCTAGCGGGTTTCATCAAATCGAAATTGCCCCGGAAGACATCCCAAAAACAGCTTTCAGCGTAGAAAACGGTCATTACGAATTTTTACGTATGAGTTTTGGACTTAAAGGTGCTCCTAGCACGTTTCAGCGTGTCATGGATAATATTTTAAGAGGATTAGCTAATACCACGGTTTACATGGATGACATTTTGATTTATTCTACAAGTCTCCAAGAACATATAGTTTCATTGAAAAAAGTCTTTCAAAGATTAAGGGAAACAAACTTGAAAGTACAACTTGATAAATCGGAATTTTTAAAAAAAGAAACAGCATTTTTAGGACACGTCGTCACCCCAAAAGGAGTAAAGCCAAATCCTGAAAAAATAACAGCTATTTTGAGATATCCATTGCCAAAAACAACTCGTGAAATCAAACAATTTTTAGGACTAATTGGATATTATCGTAAATTCATAAAAGATTTTGCAAAAATTACTCGTCCCTTAACCCAATGTTTGAAAAAGGGAGCTGTAATTAAACATAATGAAAAATTTCTTAAAGCTTTTGATCATTGCAAGAGTCTTTTGACCAACGAACCCTTGTTACAATACCCAGATTTTGAAAAACCCTTTGTACTAACTACTGATGCTAGCAATTTCGCTATTTCAGCAATTTTATCTCAAGGCCCTATTGGCTCTGACAAGCCCATAGCTTATGCTTCAAGAACTTTAAATGATTCTGAGCAAAATTATAGCGCGACTGAAAAAGAATGCTTAGCAATTGTTTATGGTACTAAATATTTTCGACATTATTTATTTGGGAGGAAATTCAAAATTGTAAGCCCTTACAATGGTTAATGTCCTTAAAAGAACCGAATTCAAGATTACAAAGATGGCGTTTAAAATTATCTGAATTTGAGTATGAACTGATTTATAAAAGGGGAAAAGAAAATAAAAATGCTGATGCGCTTTCGCGTATACAGCTAAATGCAAATGAAACTAAACCACAACCCTCTACATCCCAAGCTCAACAGCATAAAAATGGAACAAAATTAATTTACGCCCTTATACATGATACTTCAAAATCTCACAAGGAAAAGGTAATTAGTAAAGCTAATAAATCGCGAGAAAAACCAGCTGATTATACAAAAGAAGCTACTGCTTATAGACGAGACGCGAAGTCCCGAGGTCAGAAATTAAAACCACCCTTTGTTAAAGAACAAATAATGGCTGATAAAGGAAAACTAAAAACTACCCGAAATATATATCACAAAGGTCTTTTCAAAAAACCCAGAAAAAAAGTAACTAAAAATTTGAATCACCCTGTAGATTCTTCACTTGACAGTGCATCTGACGAGTCAGACCACAGTGCAGGTCACCAACCTTAAGTCAAACCCAGGTATCCTACCCTTCCGACTAGGAAACGCAAAAGTTAAGGTCGGAACACATACATTTTTACATTATGTAGATCTTGAACGGATTAATAGTGAGCTGAATTCTTTAAGTACAGAATTACAACAATTACAAGACGCAGCTGAAAGAAATCGTTATAATATAGGTTTTATCCCAGAAAGTCATTTAGTTGATATAGAAAAACATGTAGTATATTCAATGACAAGTTTAAAAAATAAATTCAAGTCCATTTACCCTGGTTGGAATAGCCAAAATCGTATTAAAAGAGGATTGGTAAATGGATTAGGTTCAATCATTAAAATGATTTCAGGAAATTTAGATGATGATGATGATGCTAAAAGATATGATCAGGCTATTGAAGTATTACAAAAAGATCAGGATCATGTAATTAATACAGTTAATCAACAAATTTCTTTGACCCAAGAAGTTCTTAAGAATAACAATAAGCGAGCCTTGGATGACATGCAAAAGAACAATACTTATTATTTTACAATTTTGGATACATTACTTCAATTAAAGTTCAATTTAGATACACTGCTGTCCATAATTGATACTTTGGAAAATGCCATAGCATTTGCCAAAATTGGGTCATTGCACCACAGCATAATTTCTATAGACGAAATGAAATCAATATTCAATGAATTAATAAAACATCACAGAAAAGATCAGTTAGTATATTCAAAAATAGAAGATATACATAAGTTATATGACGTAATGTCAGTAGAAGCATACTTTTCCAAAAATCGAATAGTTTTTGCGTTACATGTTCTACTATTACATGTAGATAAATTCAAGCATTATCATCTTTACTCTATCCCCACCTCAAACCTAACTACCATCATTCCCAAAAATTCCTATTTTACAATGAGCACCACAATGTACCAGTATGACGCAAGCCAATGCCAGTTGATAGATGATATCTACATCTGTCACAAGAACAACCTGATCCAAGCCACAGAAGAAGAAGAAGATTGTTTGTTTGCCATCCTGCAAGTTAAAACTGAAAAGCCAAAATGCAAAAATGTTCCTGTATCCATTCGAAAATCCCTGATTGAAGAAGTTTCTGATTCTAAGTACATAGCCATTTTCCCAGAATCAGAAAAACTGTTATTAAAATGTGATCCAGATGACGTCATAGAGCTACAAGGCATTTATCTACTCGAAGTGCCTTATCAATGCAGCATACAGACAAAGGACTACATCTACAAGAACGAAAAGGGAGTAACTATGGAGAAGCCCTTATTACTTCCTGCAGTGAAAACCTACCAGTACTCGGAAAACTCCAAGAAAATTGTGCTTCAACACGTATCGTTGGACAAACTTCACAGTTTAGAAGAAACAGCTGACCAGATCCAGACGATAGTTCCAGAAGCACCTTCGCACCCTTACAAATGGAGTCTACCCCTGTATGCAATACTAGTTCTGGGCATTGCATACCTTGTTGCCAAAAAAGTCTACCCATTCCAGAGAGGCCAAGGATCAAGCAGAAGCCACCAGTACTTCGAGGTCCAGGTTCAACCCTCGAAGCCAGAAGTTTTGTTCACACCCTCCAAAACTTCATCTTAAGAGGGGAGGAGTTATGTGGTTGTAAATGACTGTACTATTATATTATTATTGCTGACTTCATATAAAACCTATATCTGTAAACGTTAGAGAGATCAGCAGAGTTTACCTCCATATTATTTTGACGCTTTTGAGTCAGTCTGTCTTGAGCTCTCAAACGGTTCGGTCCCAAATAAATTGTATTATTTGATCGGGAAATAAATTTTTTAAAAACAAAGTTTAAGTTCTCGACCACTTAATTCCCAGCAGACGCACACAATCACACAGAATTACAACAAGAAAAAATAAACACCTGGTCACAAAAAGCACTTCATGGCAAGCAGAGATACCGCGTTACACAAGACCACATTAATGAAAGACAATCATACACCTGGCTGTAGGATGGCCAACTCTTTCCAGAAACCGAGGGTTTTATGCTTGCTATCCAGGACCAAGTGATCGCGACAAGGAACTACATGAAATACACAATTATACATCCATAACCGACGACAATTGCAGAAAGTGCCACCAACAAAAAGAAACAATAGACCACATAACAAGCGCATGCAAAACTCTAGCTGGAACCGAGTACACAGCTAGACATAACTCTGCAGCCAAAGTCATTCACCAAGCACTAGCCACAACAAACAAGCTAATAGAAAACACAGATCCATATTACAATTACACACCGACATCAGTACTCGAAAACAATGAATATAAACTGTACTGGGATGTTGAAATACATACAGATAAGACTATCCCGGCAAATCGGCCAGATATAGTTTTCCAGTCGAAGGCAGACAAAGTTACCTATTTGATAGATATTGCTATTCCCAACGATACGAATATCCAAAACGCCTACGCTGGGAAGATATCTAAATACACGGACCTTGCAATAGAAATAAAACGACTCTGGAAGCAAAACAAAGTTACCATTGTCCCCCTAATTATGTCTGTCTCAGGCCTCACACCAAACACATTTACACCACACCTACAACAGTTAGGGCTGGGCGAAAGGTTACACAAAATATTTCAGAAGTCTGTAGTCCTGAAAACCTGCAATATTGTTCGATCTTTCCTAAATTCCGATCCGTAATAGTTCAGGTGCTGACTTGGCACAGCCCGTCAACACCTGTTGCTACCGCAGTCATGCGGGAGAAACTTGAAAAATCAGGATAATAATAATAATAAGATAGGTATTTATTTTTGTTACATATTGGATTTTCTTGCTTGCTACTAAATCAATGAGACTGAGAATGTAGTTTATGTTGTCAAAATTGATGTAAATATATATTTTTTATTTCCTCTTATTTTTTGTAATGAATTAACCCTTATATGTTTATAACTGTTAGGAAAACAAAGTTACTAATTTTAAACACTATGCAATTTACCATATCATCTGTGTCACTAACTACTGGCCAAACTGTTTTTCTACTGATGACATATTTAGCAATCTCCATATAGGTGTAAAAGACTAGATTTGGCAGAAATTGTAAACTTCTAAAACTGGACTGAAGCTAACATTGTTTATCAAGTTTTTGCTTTACGGATAACGGCAGTCCCTAGTAAATCTTTGTTTCAAAAGATCTCAATTGTCAAAAAGCATTAGTTATGGGTACCTTGGTAAAAAAAGCTTACTTCAATAGGTGTCTAAAATATTTTTATTGTCGGTCTAATACTAGGTACTATACCAATGCTGAGCTTGCTTGTCATGTAAAGTATCTCGGTATTAATAAGTCCTTTACATTCTCACCCATATTATAATCATTATCAACTATATCTGTAGCTGAAGTAGCTAAAACTCCATTATAGTCTAAATCTGGTATAGGCACATTTCCTTCTATGCATAAGTTATGCAGCACAGCACAGGCTATTGCTATGTCACTTTGTCAGGATTATACCGTAGCTTTCTCTCTTGATGTATGCACCTAAACCGATTCTTCCAAACTCCAATACAACGTTCAACACAGTTTCTAGCTGTTGCATGCCTGTTATTATATCTTTCTTGTGGTGATCCTGGCACTGGGTTCGAAATTGGTCTTATTAGCCAGGGCTGCTGAGGGTAGCCTGGATCACCTAGCAACCATGAATTATGATCACCTGCTAGGTAACATCTGGACAGTTCTTCCTGCATAATTGAATTTCTCCAAATATATACATCATGACATGATCCAGGATATCTGGCATTTATATTCAAAATACGTGAATTGTAGTAATAGTAAATAATAACAATTTCAGCAATATGAATAATATTGATGTCATTAAGCAAAACCACAAGTTGTCCATACAACGAAAAGAAATAACACTTACAACTTGGACATTCTTGCTGTGATATCCTTTTCTGTTAACATAGATATGCTCTTCCTGATTGGGTCTCATCATGGCAATATGTGTACAATCTATGGCACCAAGAACTCCAGGGAATCGTGTGTGCCTCATAAATATTTCTTTAATTCTTATTTTTTCTTCAACAGTTTGTGGAAGCTTAATGTAATCATCAGACAGGTATTCTATTATCACTGATGTTACTTCATCAATACATCTGGATGCAGTTTGCTGTGATACGGATAAGTGGAATGACTGTCCAATGACCCTTTGATAGGTTCCTGTCCCAAAAAATACCAGTGCTGTAAAAATCCTTATTACTGGATGAATAGCATGATATCTGGTGAAGTGTGGCATAGAAGGAGTTAATCTATATATCAAAAAATTGGCTAACTCTTTGTTTAGTCGAAAGAGATCAACAAACTGTTCCTCAGTTAAGGCAAAAGGATCACTGCTGTCTCTCATTACTCTCCTATCAAGGCGAAAGTTATTTAACGCTCTTCTTCGTTCCTCTCGATTGGCCAAAACGAGATGAGGGAAAATTATGTATTCTACTTTAGAAAATCCACTGAATTCATGCAACACACAAGAAATAAGAAAGCTTTTAGATTGTTTACTATGCTGTGATTGCTGTGCTTTAATACAGGTCATAATTATAGAATTTTAAAATTATGTCAAACTGTCAAAGCTGTCATGATTTTTGAATTGTAACAAAATATCCCTAGGTATTTCCGAACTTTCACGAGCACATTTCGGGTGTCCCAGAAGTCGCTACGGGGTGACAGGATTGGTTGTAACTATCATGAGAAAAATCATAAAAAAAATCGATCCCATACAATTTGAAAATTATGGGCATTTAAAAAAACCTAGAAATTTCCTCAAATTATAACAATTTTTCGGTTATTGTGGTTAACTTTTTTTTATTTTTGTTCGTTTAAGCTTTGGAATCGTAACCCTAAATAACATTTCTAGAAGCACAGTCAAAAATAATGACACAATTGCCCCAAGTTTTCTAGAATGAAGACTATTTATTAAAGTATGAATTTAAAAATTTTCGAAGTTTGCCGACTTTGAAAGACCCTCCTTTAAAAAAAAATTATAAAGTACCTTGGCAAGTGCCATTAAAAGTTGGCGCATTGAACCAGGTTTGTAAACTGGTACAATACTTGTTAGTTTCATACTAAAAAAACGAGTAAAAAAGGGAAAACCTCAAGTAACCCGATTTTTGCTAACCCATTTCACTCAAGTCAGATGTTCTTTATTCGCACAAGCTTCTGGTAGGTTCTTAATTTTACGGCAAAATGATAAGAGAGGAGGATGATAGTGGACATGTTTGCCATGAGTGAGCAAGACAGATAGTGACGCCACTTTCAGCAACGTCAACAAAAATAAGTAAAATTAATAAAATAATGAAAATAAATGCTATTTAGGGTTACGGTTCCAAAGTTTAAATGAACAAAAATATAAAAAGTCAACCACAATAACCGAAAAATTGTTGTAATTTGAGAAAATTTCCAGGTTTTTTTTAAATGCCCATAATTTTCAAACTACATGGGATAGATTTTTTTTCTGATTTTTCTCATGATAGTCACAACCAATCCTGTCACCCCGTAGCGGCATGACGTTGACTTCTGGGACACCCTGTTTAAACCGATTTACCAGAGTTCCGAAACTCATTTATGTATAAGAATATTAGAATCGAAATGAAGCGATTCTAATATTACTTTTCGAATTATCGGAGTCCCTCGGCAGGTCCGCAATGCCTTCGACAAACTGACGAGCAGCGACGTATTCCTGTGTCTCGATGGGACTGCTGACGAATGCTCGTTTAGCTAAGCTTTGGACTTCGTATGCACATGTGGTTGAATCTTCCTTGGATTGTTGTGTCCGGTTATGCAAATGGCCATGCAACAGCTCTGTTAAGTGTGAATCTCCAAAACGTAACTTTAGTGCAGATTTTATCTTGTCATAGTCACGTAAATCTGACGAGCAGAGATTTTCCAAAAATAGCTGCTGCAGAATCTCTGAGCATCGATTTCAGCACACAAACCTTTTCCTCATTCGACCAAATATTCATACGTGCGATGTTTTCAAATTGCATACTGTACCTCAGAATAAAAGTGTATCAAGTCCAAAAATTTGAGAAATTGGAATTTTTATCGCAAAGTAATCAGTACCAAGGACGTAGGACGTTATACTTTAATAGAGGAAGCGCTGCAAAACAGAAGAATTAATCATTTCAAAACTGTTTCAAGTCACCTTACGTCTCCAGATAAAAGAGTGTCATATTCATGATAATGTTTTACTTGGAGAGCTATGAAACTCAACTGTTTCAAGTCCACTGCGCCAGAAAATTAATAATACATGAAACTGTATCAAGTCCGCGCAACCAGCACAAATTACAGAGCGGTTGTTTAACTTGCACGTGTTTCTAGTCTCTATCTATTACTTATTACAAATTTGTGACAGTGAACGTTCTCTGTTATCAATGGGCTCCCGAACAAAAATAATTTTAGAACTGTGTGCTGTTGGTCTCCATGATAATGAGGATGACGCAGTTTATACAGGTAAATAATACTACATAACCTCAAAATATATTGTAATATACTAGGTAACTGTACTAGTCTCAAATTATAAGGGTATTTGTCCTTATTGGCTGTAGATATCTAGATCTTTATATTGTTTTTCTACCGATAATGTAATGAGTGTGTGGAATTAGCACGGTATATCAAGTCCACGGTAGACTTTGATACACAATACTATAGATCATTTTTACTTCCACACCGATAGGTGGGGGGAGTATTGTGATCGCGCAAATTTTCGATTTTGAGATACTACGCTTTTTGGGCATTTCATGATGTCTACATAACCAAACACATTTCCGTCGGTATGTCTGTCTGTCTGTCTGTCGATCTGTCTGTCTGTTCGCGTTTTTCTACCCCCGTAATCTCAGTAATCGCTGCATGGATTGTGATGAAATTTGGGCAGCGTTACGCTGTGGGGTGGTAGTAGGTAATGTTCCTATAATTTTGAAAATCGTTATACGGGGGGCGGAGTAATTAGCAAAAAGCGAAAAATTTCAAATATGCCTCAAACTTCGTTTTTAGGCGTTTTAAAGGTTCCTAATCATTTTCTACTTTTTCTTGGGTGGGGGTGAACTTGGGGTGGTTGGGGGTGGGGGGTTGTAATACTGAAAAATTTGTTGTATTTGTAATGGGCTGTCCATTGATATGGGAATGAAAAACCTAGCGGCATGATACACCTTTTTAGGTCCATCCGAACGTTGCATGCTCATTATAGAAACCACGAGACATAGAATTTGTGATGTATACAGACGTGTATTGTTTTAGATCATTCGATATCGCGTAACGCGAAAATTGTTCAATTGATCTTAATGAAATTTTGACACAGTATTACTCCCGCGGCGAGGATGCAAAACGCGTATGTTCTGGAAAAATCGGGTCAGTGGCGGCGCGGCAAAAATAAAAAAAACTAAAAATATAAAAACAGCTCAAACTTTGTTTTTAGGCGTTTTAGGGGTTTCTGATAATTTTCTACGTTTTTTTGCGAGGGTGAATTTGGGGTGGTTGGAGGGTGGGGGGTTGTAAAACTGTAACGGTTCACCCGTTTTCAAAATTATTTTTATGTTATTTACTTGTATATTTACGATATACAAATAGTTTACAACTTCCATTTTTAGCAACTACTTCCTTATTATACTAGTAACGTTTTTATAACTGTTCGATTTTGCCACTGTTCACCTCTACGTTTTCCCATCTCTATTCATTTCAGCCGGCAATGTCATGATATACAATTTGCGCACGCCTAATGAGTGGCGAGTATGCCCCCTCTCTCACTACCGACGTTAAATAGGTGAAGATATATGACTCGGCCTTCTTTAATTTCTGACAGTTAATACCTGAGATAGCTATGTCTCTTTAGGACAATTTTTGTGTGTGTGCAAATTATGTTGTAACCGAGGTAAGGAATTTATATTCCCAATGCAAAATCATGATGATTTGATTGCTATAGTTTCCCATATTTTTATTGCTTCTGCTTTTTATTTTACAGCTATGTGTAGGAATGTGACTTTTCCGATTTGTAAATTTCTTTCCATGAACATGTGATGGCGAACATTTTCATCCTTAAATATCAAGTCAATCATGCACTGTATATTTATTAATTATCTTACAAAAGAGTCGCTGAACATTATTCTTTGTTTCTAGCCATATATTTTCGTGTTAAAATGCCTCATCTTGTGTGTATGTAATGTCTCACATTTTTTTATAACATTCCTTATGTAAAGATACCTAGCAGTCAGATTTGCTAATAAAGATGAAAAGATCTGTTGGACATTTGTGTAATTTCGTTTTACGAGGGGTGAGGAAAAAGTTGTAGATTTTCGAACATATTTTATATATACTTTTTTTTATTCACCACCATATATCCGAAAATATCCGGTAAGACTGTAAATGTAAAGCATTTATGAATCTTTTTTACTATTGTTCTATCTGTTCGCTCTTAAATATATGTATTTTTTTTAATCTTTACCATGTAAACATATAAAGTTGTCTGCTTTGTGGCTTTTTAATATGCCCATGCTACTTCATAGATTTGTTTCTAAAGTATATGAACGCAATTTATCAAAATGTAAGAACGCAAGATCCATACTTCAGAAACAGATCGTGAAGTCCTGTGAAGTTCTCTATAAGGTGCTAATACCATTTCACAGGACCACCACCAAAACTCCTTTTGAACAAAGCCAGCCTTCTTCGAGGTGCCACCACCCTTCTCCGGGGCATCATCCTTCTTTGGGGTGCGACCGGCACTTCTCCGGATAGCCATTCTTCTTTGGGCTGTGGATGTAACACCTTTTTTTGAGCAGCACCTTCTCCTCAGAAGGGCACCACGAGAACTACTCCCTGGACTTCCCACCGAAGCTAAGTTCTTGTTTAAAAAAAATATATATATATATAAATAAAACAAAAACAAAAAAGGTGCAACCCGGGCTCCGACACACCGGGATGCTGTTCCATTACCCAGCGACTACTCCTCACACCGTGAGGTGAGCACTCACTGGGTCCGCGAATCGTGCGTCCTAAGCAGACGAAGGGACCCATGGATGACTGCCTTCTGCATTCTGGCGGCTAAGATCTGCGCCGCCGCATGGCACACCGGTATTTTGCGCAGTGCCGAGAACAGCGTATCCTTTATACCACCTAGGACTCCAATGACCATTACTAGCAGACTCACAGTGTAGTCCGGCCAGAGCCTGCGAAGTTGTCCGAGGAGCTCCTGATACTTGGTCCGCTTTTCCTCCTCTTTAGAGACGATATTCACCTCGGCAGGTGCCGAGAACTCGATAACGAACATCGTCTTCTGTTGGTAGTCGAGGAGGACTATGTCGGGCTTATTTGCATGTATAAGCTCGAGCGTGGAGAATGAGTAATTCCAGTAAATTCGGCATCTCTCGTTCTCCACAACGGACTCAATGTCCCCTGGAGCGTATGGCAGCACCGGTGTCTCATCTATACCGTATGAGTGCCTTAAATGGTAGTATAGCACTCGTAGAGCCGCGTTGTGCCGATAGACGTAGGCTGTGCCAGCGTACACCTTACACGCCGACAAGAGGTGCGTAAGGGTCTCTGGCGCCTGCAGGCAAGCTCTACAGCGGATATCGGGCACATCCATACCCATAATCCGGCTACGGTATACTAAGGTGTTAAAGACACCGTCTTGGCAAGCCATTATAGAGCTCTCAGTCTCCGACTTCAACCCATTAGACCTTAGGAAGGAGAAGGTCAACTGCTCAGATAAACCATGCTCTTCTAGATGTTTGTAGAAGATTCCCTGCATTGGCTTATCTTTGTGAAATCTTAAAAGCAATTGGACTTCAGCAGCTTTAATCCGGGTTTTTAATTGTGCGGGAGCAATTTCCGTAACGGACTGCTGACACCTCCGCGTGAAGTCAATCGTGAGACTAAGTTCTTCGGCTGCCCGTGTTGCTGCTCTAAAAAGGAAGGCTCCTTTACCCGCAATCTCGTGCTCTTGCGCAAAGCGGATCAGGGGATCGGTGCTCGTCGTAACATAGTAGGTAGTGGCCAGTACTACTCTGTTGTGCAGACGCTCCAAACTCAATAGTCCACGCCCTCCCAGGTGTCGCGGGAGGTATATTCGCGGGACAGAGGATCTAGGATGTAGACTTCCCTCCATATTCATCCTTTTGCGGGTCTTTATGTCGATTTGTCGCAGCTCTTCCACTTTCCAGTGGACAGCACCAAAGCTGCAAAACAACAATGGGACCGCAAGCATGTTTGTGGCAGCGACTTTGTTCTTACCGGACATTTCTGATGACCAGACCTGCCGGAGTCGGTGCAAATGCTTGCGGCGGAGACACTCTTTGACCAATTCTGCCTCGTGGATGTGACGCTGCGCCACTCCAAGGTAGGTATAAGTATCTCCGGCATGCAGTTGTCGCAAGATGCTCCCATCAACGAGCCGCTCCTCATCTCCACTATCTCCGCAACGTCCTCTTTTGAGATGAACCATGCCACATTTGTCTAACCCGAACTCCATACCAATAGCTTGACTGTAATCCTGCACTACCCTCAGCGTTGTCGTAAATCGCGTTGTCCGGAGGCATAGAGTTTTAGGTCATCCATGTAAAACAAGTGGGTGAACTTGTGCCTCCGGTAATTGGACGTGCCACAGCTGTATCCCTTAGTATTTTTCAGCGCTATGGACAAAGGCAGTAGCGAGATGCAAAAGAGCAAGGGACTCACGGAGTCTCCTTGGAAGACCCCTCTTTTAAATGATACCAACTCTGTTCGAACCCTGGTTTCACCCGATGTTATAGTGAACCGAGTCCTCCAGAGCGGTGTGACACAGCGGTCAATCGACAGGTTATCCCTGCAGCCAGCTACTCCTTTCTTAGACCCTCTTTGTTCATATACGCCGAGAAATACGGGATTTACAGCTTGAAGGATAAGCATGTACAAGATTCTGGTGACGAGCTTGTAACATGCGTTCAGACATGTTATTGGCCTGTAGTTTTTAGGATCAGACAAATCTCCGGTCTTCGGGAGAAGCACGGTTCGACCCTCGACAAACCAAGCCGGAATTGGCTGCTCCTGATTTAGCCACGAGTTAAAAACTCTAGCTAAATGCCGGTGGCAACTGGGAAATTTCTTCAACCAGTAGATGTTTATGCCATCCGGGCCAGGAGCTGCGAAATTTTTTGCGCCTAGTAAAGCACCAAGAATTTCTTCCGTGTTTATCGGGTGACGCAGTACATTCAAGTTTGGAGTCCTCCTACAAACGGACTCGAACTGCGCCAAGGCCGGAGTGTCTGCTTGGAGAGGTTTGGGCTGTTCGTAAATGCCCCTCCAGAAGGTCTCCACGCGATCAGCAGTTGGCGGCTGCTCTATGGCTGGTGGTCGCTGTTGGAAGAGATGAGCAGGCTTTTCGGAAAACATTCTGTTTATATATATATAATATACATATGTACTGCATTCGTATACCGAAATGAATATTAAACCTTTGTTGTCCTGTTTTTATTTCTTGACGTCAGTCAGCAAGAAGTTTATCTGCCAAGTAATGATATTCAAGGTAGGTGTTTTGAGTTTTGCACTAGTATGATTTTTTCTCATTTTTTTAATGTTTTTCAGCTAGCTAGACTGGAACATAAGTCCAAGAAAAAAATAATTGTAGCGAAGGTTTTAGCCAAGCCATGCATTGATGCATGCCGCTACAAATGAACACATCATTTCAGCGAAGATATGCGAGAAAAAAATAAATGCTTCATTTTGGAATCCCTGTACTGATAGCAACCATAAAAGACAGTTTGTTGCCTCCCATGTAAAAACTGTAAGCATATCTAGAAAACGAAGTAGAACTGGTGAGCGTGGAGACTCTAAGAGCCACTCCAGCATATACTATTTTGAAAAAAAGATCTGAATTTGTCAGGGTATGCAAAACTTTTTTCCAGAACACACTAAGAGTTTCTCAGACATTCATTACAACTGCTCTGAATAAAAAACAACCAGGTGGAATCATTGCTACCGATGAGCGTGGACATCACATCACGGTAATCATGCCAAAGTGGCTGAGTTTGTTAGACAGACAGTTAGAGAGCACATATTGCAGTTTCCGGCTGAAGAATGGCACTACTCCCGAGAGCGAACGAGCAAAAAGTATTTGGGAGGTCATTTAAATATATCCAAAATGTATAAATTATACAAGGATCAGTGTGAAGAAAAAAAATTACCTGAGCAGCACTTAAGGAATGAAGGAATGGCTTTATGCTGATATTTTTAACAAAGAATTCAACTTTGCATTTAAGAGCCCCGCTAATGACACCAGCGATGAATCTCTTGTCTACGTCTTCGAGAAACACAGAACGTAAAAGAAAAGGCAAAAATTTAGAACGAGTATGATCAACACCTAGCAGAGGCATTGTCACGCTATCGACTGAAAAGAGAGGATAAAGAGAATTGTAATGTGAATCGCGAAACTAAACTTATGTTGACAGTAGACTTACAAAAATGCTTACCTACGCCTATGTTGACGAATGCTCAGAGTTTCTACGCTCTTAAACTATGGACATATAACTATACCCTACATGACTCCCCAAACAAAATTATCACTTGTGTAATGTGGGACGAGTCAGTAGCAGGTCGTGGAGGGAACGAAATAGCATCTGGAATATTTCAGTGGGCTATGAACAATATAAAGCCTCATCACAAAGTAATTGTCATTTGGTCGGACAACTGTCCCTCACAAAATAGAAATATAATGATGATAATGGCATACATTTGGATTTTACGGAAGTTCCCTTCACTAAAGATCATTGATCATAAATACCTGTTAAGGGGCAATACACACCTGGAGGTAGATGCCTGCCACGCTCTCATAGAAAGAGAAAGGAAGAAAACTGTTGGTTTCCAAATCATGACACCTTGGGACTGGCAACAACTAGCAAGGATGTGTAGTGTGAAAAACCCATTTCAAATCATAAACATGGAAACGCAATCATTTCTGAATTTCAAAAAGCTTTACAATCATGTAACGGCACCGTACATATATCGTAAAAAATTGAAACAGGAGAAGATGTCAGTATTTCAAAAATGGTGCATATACAGCTCCGACGTGAAAGTAAGGGTACTTTATTTTATAAACAAAGATTCAGTGATGAAGATTTAAAAAAAGTTAACTTGAGAAGAACTGGCCGTCGAATTCAAGAGCTGGATAACGTGCCTCTCTTGTTCGAAGGAGAATCACATCTTATTGCAGAAAAAAAAACACCTACACCTACTAAAACTTTTGAAATGGATTCGGCCCCAGTTTCACTCCTTCTATAGGAATCTTCCACATGAAAATGTTTCTGACGAGGGTGTAGCCAATATGCTGTTTCGGATGCTGATTGATGATGAAGCAAGAATAGCCCTTGGGGAATTTTTTTACTAATATACCAAGAGAATGTATTATTTAGTTTTATTTTATTTTGATCTTGTTGAATTTAATTTAATTTATATAATTATTTGACCTGAATAAACCAATACATTCAAATATCTCGATAATTTTACTTGAGCTCATAAGATTTGTTTAAAAATAGATGGCGAACGAATACTTTTTCAAAGTACTGCTTCCCAATATCTATATGTTGCTACTATATTTTCTAACATCAAGTCACGCTGATGGAGATGAAATCATAATAAAATAGTTTCAAGTCCAAAACGAAAATTAAAAAAAAAATAATGATCCGAATCCTTCTCAGTTTTTCCGACTACATCTACATCTATACTAAAGATGAACACTTCTTTTCACTGTGTCTCGTAAATATACAGGACAATACGACCTAGGTGGTAAAATAAAGCACTTAATGTTGAGCACCAAACTTCCAGAGGCTCTCCTGAAAAATTTGAATTCTGTAACTTGACACACTTTTATTCTGAGGTACAGAATGATAAATGTCCCATGACGTTTTTCCATTGTATGGATAGGGCTTTGCTACTACGCCACTGTGTCTATCAGTAAAACTCTCGCAGCTCCTCTCTGACCATTTCTTTGACCTGATCTTTCACTTGCTGTAGCTGTTCCTCAACGTGTGTCTTTATTGCACTGATACGCTGATCTTGACTTTCTAATGCCTGACTTACAGCTTGCTTCTGCTCCTCCAATCTAGCCATCACCAGTTCCTGTCCACTTTTCAAGTCACTCTTCAAACCTGCGACTGCGTCACACCTACCGTTTCTGTTTTGGGAGTGATAATTACACCTTATTACATCATCACATATTGATTCTCTGTTCAAGTTCACGTTAAGCTGGATATCATTGTCGGTCTCCAACTTCACTATCTGCACGTTTTCTAAGCTCAGCTCAGCAACAGATTTGAGTAGATAGATATATTTTTGATGGCCCTTCAGAAAGACTATATCACCGTTGTTAACGTGATGCTTGATTATTTTCATTACTTGGTTAGCATCTGTATTTCCTGCTTTGTATCTAATACCATGATTCTACTTTTCCACAAACTTAACAGTTCTCTGGTCTTTCACGTTCAGTCTACTGAAGTGAACCACAGGTTTAACAATATAATGGTACAATATTCCATCTTTCTTGAATGCTATCTCTTTTGGAACAAATTTTGATTCGATATGATATCCAGTTTAGGTGCAAAAGTTGAAATAAAATGGCCAACTTTATTCTTCAAGCATTTATTCAATACTATCCTACTTTACAAGCGTACAGTAACTTAAAACTAATATCTAGAAACTTCGGCTAACACTTGTTGTATAAGTAGATCTAAATTACCATCTTTAGGAGCTTCGCGCGTTGTCATCTCATTAATAGCATCGATAGCATATTTTACATTCGTTGTGGGGTCTGTTTGGTAAAATTCAATGTCGGAGTGCCCCCAGGGTAAAGTTTTTGTTGTATTTGGAATTATAGACCTTTTATCATCGTTGTGTGCTAAAGCTACTTTATTTTTGACTTCTGTATATACATCATGCAACCTACTTTTGAATGTATTCATTTTTCTTAAAATCAGACCACCATTCTCTATTATATGCTTATAATCATTACCACATAACTGATTTTGTACTACTGCTTTTTTAACACCCTTTGCTTTTTTCATTTCTCCCTTAACTGACTTGATATAGTATGCTTTTGCACCTGTTCCGTAAAAACTTATTATAGGGTCTTCTGGAAATTCGTCTTTCATTTTACCCAGAATAGAGTCATTGACTGGAATGTTGAACTCATTGTTTTGTTTATAATTTGAAGTATCAAACTCGCTAATATTATTTCTCATAAATTGATAGAAGTCGTCTGTATGAGTTTTCAAAATTTGCGAATCTGTATCACAGTAAAGCATAGATACTCTATTTTAGATATGTCTAGTATACAGAATCCCACGTATATTGGCTTGAAATAATGTACTCTAACTTTTCCTAAATGGATAGCTGCAAGATTTTCGTTAAATATGGAACAACTCTTGAAATTTGGACGAGCTATTAGTGCTCCCACACCGATGCTATTACGATTATTTTCCCCATGTGTGACCAACTTTATATCTCTTCTATTATCTACATTTTCCATAGTTTTTCCAAAAATTGCATTGTTTAGAAGCTTATAGAAGTCCCTTTCAAATTTATTATTTGCTTTATTACGCATTGTCGTATTGAGATCGATATACTCCTTCAACCAGAACGATCGTTTGAACTTAAGGATCCTGTGAACCTTGGTTACTTGCAAACCATACCTTACAGCTTGTTGAAGGACGCGATAATGTACAATATATTTTCTCTTGCCGTACAGATTTGGGATTAATTTCGGAATCTTTGTCTTGGCGTTTGATGGGATAATACTTTCCACCAGAAACGGAAGGTCGCTATGTGAATCGTGTAACCCTTCAGGATATCGCACATCAACCTCCAAGACATAGCCATTCTCACCGTCTATTTTGGCATTTTCTAAATCAAATGTAGATATTTCCGAATCCCCCATCCATTCAAAACCTCCAGTTGGAAGAGGTGATGACATAGCATGCCCGTAAAGATTCGTGGCGTGGAGATATGATATAAATGTTGACTCTTTAGATGGATCATAATTTGGTAAATATTTATTATTTGCTTCGTGCATTCTATCGCTGCATTGACTTATCCCCCCGCGAATACCATTCTTAAAGAACCCAATCATATCTATGTCCGTAAGGAGCTCGAGGCTTATTTTGGTATACTTTAACATCGCATCCCAAGACAATCCAGGGTTTGTGTAGTGGTGTGCTGGACCCAATTTGTAAATATTCATACTATTTCTCCTGAACCTTCCAAAGACATCACACAAGAGAAGAACATCTGTCCGTAAATAAATATCAGAATATTCACCCAGATTCCTACAGTTAAACGTTCTCCATACAGTTATTGCCCTCGAGTATTCCTCCTCAGATATATCTTTCTCATTTAACTTATCATAAAACCCTGCCTTTGATGGCAAATATTCCTGATCCAATTTCTTTACATCATCCACATAATTGTAAGGAAATACACCTTTCTGTCTAATTAAATTAAAGACTCTAGGATCTGAAAAATACTTTTTACTCTCCAGAAAATCCCTATTAGTCAAACTGTCTGATAATGCTTGCAAAGATCCAGGTAGAAAACGACAACTATCGATAAATCTCATTTGTAAAAACTTCCTCCTTATTCTACCGGTTCGGTCCACATAGTCATGCATATACAGACTTTTTGTAAATGAAATGTATTTTTCCTTATTCTGGGCTACCACGTCTATCTTATCTCCATGAGAAGATAGTTGTTTGATAAATAGGTGACAATCGTACCCACTTAAATTGTGCGTTATAATTGGTATAAAATTTGGTAATTTGAAATTTAAATTACATTTCGAATGTGCAGCCCCAAATCTAACTTTACCAGTTATGTGGCAGTGATCGCGAACTTTAATATCGGATCCTGAAAATGGCTTCTCACAGATGTTACATTTCGTTGAAGTGTCAAACTCAATCTGCTCTTCCGGCGTTAAATGGATCATGGGAGTTACATCTTTCAAAAATTTGAAATATAGTTCTTTAAGATCAGCTTGTAGCCTTGTCACGAATTCTTTCGCCGCGTCTTTACCTCGATACACGACGAATTTGGATAAGTCAGAATCAAATGAAGATTTAATAAAATATGGACATGTGTGTGGGTTTCGTTTGTATACGAATATTCTGGGTTGGGTTCACAACTATCGATTGATTTTAATAATGACTCAAAATCCGCATGCACCACAAAGGGGACCGGCATTTGCCTTTCAAAATTCTCGAATTTAAGTATGTTTTCTGGAACCTGATTACCAAACTTATCAGTTCGTAATTTCTCTGTGGGTGTTATCGTAAATATATGATTGCAATCGTTCCTTTGGTGAATATCTAGATACGCCTTAGTTGAAAAATATAACAAACAACCGTCACAAAAGTACCGCTTATGTCCGTTTGTACTTAACTGATTTGCAACTAATCGCGAAAGATCTCTTATCCAACAATAGTGACCATTCCCTTTATCATCCGTTAAATAGAGCAGATTGACATGTAAAGCTAATTTCTTCTGAGCATATCTCAATGGACCAACTATTTCATATGTGACGTTACCATATTTGATTATTTTTTCAATCCCATACACATTTATAGAGATATTATTATTTCTCTCGAACAATGAGATATCATTAAGAGTAACGGGAAAGTTCATACCATGGACATTCAAAATGATTGAAAAATGCGGGTAGGATGACACGTCCACTACTCGGGTGCTTGCTGGTAGTAGCGCTGATGTGACGGCCCAAGCGAAGCAACACTGGTCTTGATTTCGCACATTTATCACTACCTACTTCTTCTCTATAAAGTATGGTAACTTTATATAAGATGATCCACTCAATGGTGAAAACTTGTTAATGTTCAACAACAAAGGTTACTATCTCAATCTATGCACTTCTCTAAATATTTAACCTACCAGAATCCTTCCACTCAAACTCAGATGACTGGGATGTAATTTCATCAGCAAATTGTTGATAAACATCAGATAGCTCTGTGCTTTCGTCTATTACTTTATTAGCCGTATTGAAGGATTTCATATCTGCTGCATCACTCGTCTGTAATACGTACTTCCCGAATACTTCCATGTTCACTTTCAGAGCTCTGTGCACTCGAAGTTTCTCTTCTATTACATCTAGCGTATTTTGCTTGATGTTATCGAAAAACTCTTTAAAGTCGGTGTACAATTCTGATGTGCTAAATCTATAGCTGGCAATTCTACATTTGAATGCACTTTTAATAAGTCTCACACCATCACTGATCGGGATCGATGAATCTGTTCTATGTTGTAATGTCCTTGCGTGAGCAGCCATTCGATTGTTCGGAAGCGAAACATTGCAGCAAGGACATATCATATTCGGAGGTGTACTATCCAATTTAATTTTTTTAGCTGGTGGTTCATTTGTGGGATTCACACTGCAAATATTTCTCTTATTCCGACGCAAATTGTCTGAACGCGTAAAATGTTTACCACAATCACTACATGTATGCATTTTATTAGAGTATATGTTAGTCACTGTGAGTCAAGCAACTGTAGCATCGATGCTCGAACCTCCTCGATTTATAGCTAGACCCTCAAGGGCATCGTACCCCCACCTCCGGTTGCTTGCTTATGGTGGCAAGGTCTGACGTTAGCAGAACACGTTCTTCTGTGAGGCCAAGCTCAAGGCTATTCCCATACCAGTTGAATGACTTTCAGGGAGCATCATTATCAAGCCTCATAAGAAAATCATACAACTGATCTCAAGGCTATCCACACCCTATCTGAGTGACCTTCAGGGAGGATTGCAATTGGCCCCACGTCAAATCTCGAGGTTATCCACCACGTCAAATCTCAAGGGTATCCAGTCAATAGTCACATTCAAGGACGTTCAAAATAAGCAGCTATACACTAACACAAAAAAACTCAAGGTTACACAAACAACCAATTTCATAGGCACAATGTAAACCGAAAAAACTCAAGGTTACCCAACACCCCACTGAAACAAGCCCTTCAGATACGATCACATTTGAAAACACAACGTTACAAAATGACCTTCAGGGAGGATCAGAATCGGCACCTATGAGAGAAGCCCCACGTCACATCTCAAGGTTATCCACACCCCATTTAAATGACCTTCAAATGACCTCGGGAGGATCAGAATCGGCATATCTATACTACTAATGAGAGAGTGAATAACTAACGATCCCAGTAAAATATAGAAAGGAAGAGAAAAGAAACAAAAACAAAATAAGCAGAGAAGAAAAAAATAGTAAAAAGGATAACCTATAAGAAAATCTCCAAAGAGACAGACCATCTTGGATCCCACGGAAGACGAGCTGGCCCACTGAGTGGAAAACAGCACCAAGGGCCAAAAAAGGGAAGAGAGAAAGAGAGTTCGCTGCGGTCGTAATCGCACACTTACCTAGTAACGAGAGATTGATATAAATTCCTAAAGAAGAGAACAAACATAAAGATACGCATGTACATGTCACCGTTGGCACGTTACACGACAAGATACGTCACATTCTCACTCATTCATTCGTTCTCGCACTCCACAAGCGCTGTACCATCATAGCACGTTGCTGGTGCCCCCTCTCCAACAACAGTGCTTCAGCAGTCCTGGCATACGCATCTTGCTCTTCTACACTGCCTTGTGGGCTTGCTTCTTCTTGGCTGCATTCTGGTGGTACCTCTGGTGGTGGTATACGTTGCCTATTGCAGATATTGTGCAGTACTGCACACGCATTTATAATTTTGGCGACCATATGGTGGTCGTAATGCAGCACTCTGTGTACCAGTAGGCACCGCCATCGGGTTTTCAACAGCCCTATGCATCGCTCGACCATATTCCTCGTGGAGCTATGCATTTTCGTGTAGCAGGCCTCCGGCGCCCCAGGCTCCGCATGTACGATCGATGTTAAAATCCATGGTCGAAGAGGGTATCCAGAATCACCTGTAATGTTATTTATGTTATAATTAATGATTACATGAATACTAATCGTAACTGAAAGCCATACCCAGGAACCACACATCTTCGCCACGACTGGAGAGGTCTCTCAAATGCCGATATGCCTCTGAATTTCTCCAGATATATGCATCATGTGTCGCTCCACCAAATGATGCATCCACATTCAAAATATTCAAGTCGCTATCACAGGTCTGCAAAGACCATAATGATTATCGTTTCTTACCCACTTGTCATCTGCTTTTGTACGCGTATGAGATTTCACACATCTAATTGACACACATAAGGTTGAGATTGACCTTTATCTGCATGTGGC
Source organism: Callosobruchus maculatus (assembly GCA_951848785.1). NCBI lineage: Eukaryota > Metazoa > Arthropoda > Insecta > Coleoptera > Chrysomelidae > Callosobruchus > Callosobruchus maculatus. The sequence goes on along the minus strand of CATOUR010000085.1, from coordinate 1,736,716 downwards.
TCATACCATTCTATAAACCTATGCAAGCGTGGTTATCAAGCTTCGCGTAATTTGACATGACACATTGTAATTCTTGTTGCTACCACTAACCCCCTTACACGCAGTTCTGATTGCCTAATAGTCGTCACTATGATCTCTTGACTATTTGCAATCCTATCGGCCACTAGACCATACAAGACGTGACCTCTCAACACACCAATTAATGCACGTTAATACTTCATTGATACATATTCCGTTGATCCTGTAGTGCATACTAGCAGAGTGTGCTAACTACTGTGGCAGATTCATGATGACAACTAACCTCACGTTATACTTACGATTTGAATATTTCGAGAATGGTAATGTTTCCTATTGAAAAATCGCTCTTCGTGTTAATGTGGTTTAACTAGTGCCACATGCGTACAGTCCACGCATCCCATGCAATCAGGAAACCCAAATTTGTTGGCAAATCTGTAATCAATAAGTCATTGTTATTTCAAAAGCAGTTTAGTTTGTGCACGTATTTCACACAGGAGTGACTAGTAGTTACGTTGCTTACTCCTCACTTCCACACCATATGTTAGAAGCTACTGGATATTGGTACACCCACAACACATTCCTTGTTGGTAGTTGATGCCTTCTGTTGAACCTAATACATACCTAATCCCCCTGATTACAACCTTGTTGAATCGTTTTCCAAAATCCTACACATTGTTTTCATCTTGTGATGAATACATAATATTGGCGTTGGCACGGTAATAATATGACAGGTTGCTTGTTTCCTTTTATAGTGACTTTATACATATATACTTATAAAAACCTTGTTGGATAGTTACCCATTGATAATCGCCTGTCTCTCTTGTTGCGTCCGAGGGAAGTAAATGTGTCTAGCCAAAACATCCGGTTCATGGTTGGTCGGGTAACCACACAAACAACAATCTCACGGTTATAGCTCTGCGTTGTGGTGCATCATGGAGGTAGGGCGTAAGCTCGTCACAAAGCTGCTCAAACACTCGCTTGGTCAACCTATAGTGCGCCCTAAACGCAGTGTCCGATAGGTCCATATAGCTCATTTCCTCCCGACGATTTCCGAGTAGACGCTGCCTCCTATCGCGTTCCCTCTCACGCTCCAACGCCTCCATCAGTATTATCGCTCGCGCCATAGTACCAATACACACGCTACAATAGTTACTTATCGATTTTGGGCAATACTCCACTTATGTCACCTTATCATACTAACTTGTCCTTCGATAATACTAGCACAATTACGTCTCTCTATATTTCACCTCAATTACGTTTGTCTATACTTCACAATCACAAGGCACTCGACACGTATACACATGGAAGACTCGCCACAAGTAAACAACCACTTATCTCTTGACTAGTACCCACTGCCACGCGGTTAACAGTAGCTTTGTCCCAATTCGCATTTTGATCACCGTAACAGAATCGTCATGAAATAACACCGTCTGATTGGATGGAATCGGTATAAGCCCCCTCCATTACCTAACCTGACCTAACCTCAAATATACTGAAATGACGTGGAAATGACCCGTAGAGCGGTGGAAATGACTGAAATATACCAATATGGCGTCAGCATGAAAAACAGGGTTTTATAGGTTGTGAGTAGTGACCTAATGACTTATATTTGAAATTTCACCTTTTTATAAAGATCAAAGTATATACAGATTTGTGGTGAGATTTGTAGTCCGACAAAATGATGGATACGATAGCCAACAGTGCATATTTTGAGCAATTAATTGCGGAATATCTTGATATAGCTGAAAGTTACCTTAAAAAGGTTAGCATTTTGGGTTTGGATAAATTTTCTGTGGATCGTTGCACCATTAGCTATGACAGGAGGGATTTCCTACCCGTTACAAATAAGGGTTTACTGACATATCTTTTTATTGACTACCAGTTTTTATACCTATAAATGCTCAAATGAAGGCATACAAAAGTTGGAATGGCTAAAAGTTATTTGAAGCTGTTGTTTTAGTAGCTGTGGAGGGATTAAAATTAAGAACTAGGTATCACGTTTTATTACCAATGGTAAGATCATCATTTAATTTATTTATTTTGTCTGTATAATGTATGGAATTTAAGGTCAAACATTAACAACATATGACTGTGCTACCATTACACACATGGGTTACTGCAAATGAGGATGGAAGCATTGAGTGTGCTCATTGCACTTGCATGGCTGGTACTGAAGAAGTAGAAGACGTATTATAGTCATGTTGTCATGTTGGTGCATTCTTGTATGCTGCAGAATGATGACAAGCTGGAACACCGCATGATGTACAGGTATTCGTTCATTGTGGAATGTACCAAGCATGTCTCAGGTACTTTAAAATGTATTGTAAGCTTTTGCGATACATTTTATAAATGTACACATTTAGATTTTATACCCAACAAAGGTTTAAGTTACGGGACATAATATACTTATACTATACTATACTATACTATTTTATTCGCACAAGCTAGTACAAATAAATGCCACCCTGGAAGGTACACCTTGTATAGGGTATTGGCTGATAAATAATACAATACATTTTGACACCTCCTATTGCCTGACAGGTCCACCAGCGTTTCTCCTATACACTCGCCCAATCCATATAATTCCATATATCTTCAAGGACGGTGTTACCTTCATCTGGTGGGTCATCACAGCATCCAAATAACTTGTTTATGAAGTCCGTTATGTATCCCATGAACTGCAACATAACATTTTTCACACTTTCCTCGCACTGACAATTTTAGTTGTTGACGTTGTTGACACTGAACGTGCTATGACATGTTCCACCTATGTATATGTGGATAAAGATATCAATATCTTCTTATTGGTTGTAGGTATGCTGTGAGCCATTAAAGAAAATGGATTTTGGTACAACTGTGACTGCATCATCATGATCTTTAGATGTACCAGCAGCATCTCATGAAGACTAGGTCAACCTACTGCAAAGCCTCAAAAAAGCTAACACGTCATCAGTATTGATGCATCTAGTGGAGCCATCTTCAAGTGAATTTGAAGTGCCAACTGTTGAAACATTAAACCCTTATCAAAATTTGCACAATGAGGAATATGAAATATTTCATTTGCAACAGCTATTGCAGAACAATATGTCCAAATTAGTAGTGATTAGTTTAATCAGCATGCTGATATGATAATAGCATCTAAACTGAAGCAAGTTTGTTAAATATCTGTAGAAAAACCATTGTGATTAGTAAAATGTAGATGTTATCCACTGGAATTCTTTTTCCAAACAAAAGATACAGCTTGAGGGTTAAGACATTACCACCAGGATCTGGTAATGAAATGGGTAGGCCTTGTTATTCAACCAAAATGGGCCTAGCTAGAAGCGTCACCTGATGACCTGATGCTCTTGTGCCATGTACGTGCTGTGGAAGTGGCTGTCTAGAAATGAAGTATCTGTACTCAAACAATTCGCTGAGAGGCAGATTACTTGTTCAGTATTGATAAACAATGAGATATGTTTGGATAAAACTAAAACTAATAGTATTATTTCCAGGTAAGCAAGCAATGTTATTTGTCTTCTCTCAGTATTTGGTAATACCACGTGTTGAAGGCAGCATCACTGGTCAATGCATAGTATGTCCGGATTGTTAATTAATATAACACAAACATAAGCAATATCACTTACAACCATATCAGGGTTATCAAACAAATTCGCACCTTCAAATCATAAAACTCAACAGATTTTTATTCATCATTGGTTCAGTGATAGTCTCAAGAATTTACTATTTCCTAGTTTAATAAAACTAGTGGCTAACTTTTTCATATTTTCTTTTTTGTTTATAAAATAAACATTGACTATAAACCTAAACCCCATAAGATAGTTTTCATTTTCTAAAGTTCATCATTTAGACGTGCAGGGTATTGAAATCATATATATAAAAATTTGATACCTAATGAGTTTTTTCTTACACTGGCCTACTCACATCATCATCATCAGTCCTTTATTGATGTTAATACAAACTTGGTTTGTTTACATAGGTCATAGTGCATTATAAAATAAAAACATCTAAAACATTGTGGAATACAACACTAAAATTATACACTAAATTCCTCCAAAAAATAAAAAAACAGTTTCCTATTAAAATACGTTTTACCTTTATTATAAATTGTTTTAAAGGTAGCCCCTTAATATAATTTGGAAATTTATTATATAGCCTGATTGTCCGGTAGCCAGGACCATCTTGACACTTTGCCAAGCTCAACATGTTTTTTTTATGGTGCCATGATCATGTATATCCGAGTTATGTGACCATTACTTTTTTTACATATAATAAATTTTCAATTATCAAGAGGGAAGAGGGTATAGTTAAAATGTAGTATTCCTTGAAGGTATCTTTGCAATCCTCAATATATCCTAGTCTAGCCAGTATTCTTACAGCATTCCTCTGTAATGCAAACAACCTATGAGCCCCTAAGAAATAACCCCAGAATTGTATATGAAATGTGAGTGTGTGTGAGTGCAAAATAAGCAGTTTTTAAAACATATACTGAAATATGTGATGAAATACCCCTGGACGCCAATTCTCCAGTTCGAGAGAAGGGAACGTTCACTACGCCGAAGCGGACGTCCGGTTCCCCGATGTGTTCCCAACAGACGAAAAATGGTATTCCTGAAAGCTGGTGAAGTGGACGGATCCGTGAAAAGACAAGGCAACGTTGCCAAGTGTATATTCACATTGAACCTCTGACGGCCAAGCAAAGAACCGACACAGTTTTATGATTCCCATGGTTCTGTGGTCATAAAACAACAAATTTGACAGATAAAATTTTGTGCGATTAACTGTTTGTTGTTTTATGGTTTTAAGGTATATTAATTCTTCTATTGTTTCTTTGTTCATTTGTGTATTTGTGTGGTATTGTGTTGATCGTTTACAGCTTGTTTTTATTTCCGGCATTTCTGCTTATATTTTTGAGAATTGTGTTGAGAATGGAAGACGCAAAAAAAAGAGTGAGTCCGGTGAGCCAGCAACATAAACAGATGCTTATTGACTTTCTGAATAACAATCCGGAGCTGCTTTCCGGCAGATTCACTGCCGAATTCACCAAAAAGGTGGCCCAAAATTTATGGGAAAAAATAACCAGCTCTCTGAATGCTGTACCGGGAGGTTCGAGAAAGAGTTGGCTGCAGTGGAGAAAGGTAGGTTGAGGCATGACAAATTTCTTGATATTATCACTATTGTGTCAGCACAAAGTTACAATAGGCTCCACCACCCTAATGGATAAAGAACCAAGTTGAAACTGTTTCTGTATCTAAGAAAATGTCTCTTTTTTAAGCTGCCAGTAAAATGACTGTATTTCAATTTGGTTATTTTCAATAGCAAAATGATATTTAGTGAAAAATATTTAAGTGCTTTGGTTCAGACTGTAATAAATAATTGATTTTTTTTTGTACCTTGAAATAAAGACATTTATTATTATGTATGTATATGTTAAAAACAAAAAAGTGCAGCTCGGGCTCCGACACACCGAGCTGCTGTTCCATTACCCAATGACTACTCCTCACACCGTGAGGTGAGCAATCACTGGGTCCGCGAATCGTGCGCCCTAAGTAGACGAAGGGACCCAAGGATGACTGCCTTCTGCATTCTGGCGGCTAAGATATGCGCCGCCGCACGGCACACCGGTATTTTGCGCAGTGCAGAGAGCAGCGTATTCCTCATTCCACCTAGGGATCCAATGACCATAACCAGCAGACTTACAGTGTAGTCTGGCCAGAGCCTGCGAAGTTGTCCGAGCAGCTCCTGATATTTGGTCCGCTTTTCCTCCTCCTTAGAGACGATGTTCACTTCGGCAGGCGCCGAAAACTCAATAACGAACATCGTCTTCTGTTGTTGGTCGAGAAGGACTAACTATATTATTATTATTATATAGTGAATAGGAGTGGGCCTCTCTAAAAAATTAGTTATTAAAACTGTTGGACCCCCAGACTGGTTTTACAGTTTTAGACTGTAAGTTCTGTTGTAGGTCCCTCACACTTAGCCTATATCTGGTAATGAGCATGAATGTGTATTTTTACATGAATGTATTCAATTTCTTTCAGAGTTGGCAGGACATGAGGAAACATGTTAAGGCCAAACAGGTGGCACAACATAAACATGAGAAAATGACTGGAGGAGGTCCAAGAAATGTTGTGTCATTTGACAGTATCGATCAGAAAATCTTAGATACAATATCACCCAAAGTGATATTTGGAGATAATTCGGTGGCGGTGCCAGAAATTATATTCGATTTCATGGAGGTAAGTATGGTTTCCACTGCAATATAATATTAATGCACAAGTTAATTCTATGAGACTGCCCAGGAAATTTCCATAAATTAATGAAAATAAAGTTTCACATTACATACACACTTTAACAGTGAACTGTATGAAAAGCTTCAAGGTTATGCTGAAACAAATCTTGAAAAACAATGTTAAATAAATTTTTAAAATCATTAACCCTATAGATCATTAGGTGTAATTATAGAGATGACACAACTGCACATTAAAATAAAATAAAAAAAGGTATGATGGGTAGTTCACCTATTAGGAGACTATCATATACTCATAAATACATATTATATCAGTGATGGTTTTTATTACAGGAAGAAACATCTGCTACACAAGATGAGTCCAGATGAGGCCACAAATCAAACACCAACAACCTCCACAATAATCTCAGTGGTTGGAGCTTCAACTGCAGCACTGGGAGTTAATGATGAACAACCTGAAGTAGCAGTTAATATAAGGGTTAGTGCAGTTTCTGAGACATATATCATTACTTGATGGGACTGAAGTACACGTTGTGTGTACACAATTCCCATCATTTGTGTTACATGAATTTAAAGTGTTCACCTCTTTCTTGAATAACTATCAACAATTTTCAATCGACTGGAGGAATTTTTGCACCTATAAGTTTGTGGTACTTTTTCATTAATCCAATACTTTTCACATTACATTTCAATTTCAAATACACAACTTCCACCATAAAACTTCTGATGATGAGTTGTTAATACTTTTTGTGTGGCCATCTGACACAAATCAATATTTTTCTTCACATAAAATTGAAAAAAATGTTATTTATTCCAGCCCTCTACAACCCCGAAGAAGATGCCAGCAGAAAAAGCACTAAGAAGGCTGACCAAAACTGGTCGGCTGGATAAATCCACCAAAATATCGGAGAGTCTGGTGGACATAGAGAGAAATAAAGCAAAGGCTCTGGCATCGTACTACGAGCAAAAAGCCAAATACCTTAAATGGAGAGAGGAGTACGAGAGAGAAAAACTCCAAATATTAAAGGAAAATAATAACCTAAAACAAAAAAAAGATTAAAAGACCCACCAAGATAGGCCATGCTTTTAATTTTTTTTAAATAAATTTTGATGAAATTCATTGTGTGGCCTACATTGGTGTGTCAATACCATAATGTATATATTTTTTCAGTTCCTTTATTGTGATTTGTTTGTATGTGTGATTATTTTATATTTTATGGAGTGTGTTTTATTTTATTTTTAAAATTCCAATATTTTATTTTGTTGCTTTTTAGAGTTGGGTTATTACGTTTTATGGTGTTGGTATTCTTTTATAGCTTCTAGTTGTTAGTCTATTTCATAGTTTATCAGGGGTATGGAGTATTTTTTTGTTTAATGGAGTCTTTATTGTTTTATTTGATTTTTTTTATTTTTGAAGGGTATGGATTAGTTTTATTACTCTTTTGGAGTTTGTGTTCTTTTCATTTGGAAAACATTGTGATTTAATGAATAATAAACTGTTTATTTAGTTATCTAGTTATTCATTTATAAATACATAGAGGAATATATTCAAAAAAACTCAAACTTACAATACAACATGTAAAACAAATAAGTATGCACCCAGAGCCATCTTGAAAAAATAAAATAAAAAGACGGGTATAAACATTAAAAACGCATGAAATGATTTGCAATGTACAATATAATAAATGAAGTTAGTTAGACTAAATGGATCATCAATGAAAATGTATTACCTGTGATTTCCATGTTGGCATGGTAAATGAGAAAACTTACAACCTCATGAGTAAAATGGGTTGCAGCAATTTGCCTTTGCAGCCTTCTTGCACTCGCTAGGTCTGGATTGACTATTGTGACCTGTGGAAGAACATCATTGTAAATTCCATAGTCAATATCTTGAAGGTCCTCCTCCTCTAGTGGATCTTCAATATTGTTTTCAATGCACATGTTGTGTAACACAACACATGCATTGATTATTTTTGATGCACGATGTGGGCTGTAATGCAGTACTCTATGTCTGAGCAAACATCGAAATCGATTTTTCAGCAGACCATTGCATCGTTCAATGCTACTTCTTACTGCCTTGAATTTTTCATCCAATCTCTCCTCTGCAGCATTGACAGGTGGTGAATCAAATGGCGTCATGAGCCAAGGGCGGAGGGTGTAACCTGCACAAAAAATTATTGATGGGTACATGGTATTTTATAATAATTGGATGCTAGAATTAAGGGTGTAAACCCTTCAGTGTTTTGAAGGTCACAAGCTCATTTTAATATGATCATGGTCTTGCATCTCTCAACAGTTGAGCTACAGAATATGCAAAAATGAATTAACTGTGTCAAAACTATGTATGATTAAATTTCTTAGAAGTATCAAATAATAAATATGTACTATTTGGTATGTACATATCTGCAAATAAATTGTAGTATACAGTTGAAAAAAAAGACATTTAAGAAAAGAGGAAATTCACCTGAGTCCCCTAGGATGTAAAATAAATTATTTGGATTCCATCGGTACACTTGTTCCATAACTGGAGCAGCTTGGGATTGATGCCAAATATGAATATCATTACAGCTACCTGGAAATCTAGCATCAACATTCATAATTCTAAGATTCTCATCACATATCTGAAATTTAAATCAAAGACTTCAAAAATTTCAGTTGTTTCTTGAAAGTATTATGGGAGTTCCTTCAAATGAACTAGTAATGAGGTACAAAATGTTATTGCAATTGTAAGACTATAATGCTGAGAATATTTCAATCATATTAACTGTATATACCTATAACAATATAGTCTATTCAAATGACATAAAAATTAGAGAATGTCCTGTTGTTTCACACAAAAAAATAGAATCAATATGCCTTCTCCATCATATGTGTAATAGATGTAAGTATTCAAATAGTTTAGCGATATGCCCTACCATAATTTTCTACCAACGCTACATATTCAACTTACCAATTGCACATTGATAGAATGATAGTTTTTTCTATTTATGTAAATGTTTTCAGGATACTCATTTCCTGATGGCATAACTATTGCTACATGAGTGCAATCGATTACTCCAATCACCCCTGGAAGTTGGTGCTTGTTATAAAATCTGCAAGCAATCGCTTTTTAGTATCATTATCATTTACATAAACACAGTTTTTACCTAGTTCGCAGAGTTTCCATCTCATTAATAGTGCTAGGGAATGTTATCCAAGCATTTAAAATATTATGGGTATTTAGAGCATCAGTTACCTCCTGGATGCACCCAGATGTACTGGGCTGACTAATAGCTGAAAAAATACAGCTTCCATCTATTTCTTGATAGCTTCCGGTGGCATAGAATCTGAGGGTAACTAGCACCCAAAATCATAATAGATTGATAGTTCACTACTCTGATAATGAGCTGTAGTCTTGTTAAATATAACATTAATAGGCATTATTACCTTCAGCTCCACACTTATTGCAGAAGCTCTGGTTGGTTGTCTAAGGTAGTCTGTCAACATCCCCATCAGATCTCTAGCTAATTGTTTATTCAACCTGAACATCTTATTAAATTTTTGTTCTTCCAGCAAAAAAGGATCTTCATGTTTATAAAATCTTCGTGCAGGTTGCTGTGCTTCTTCCTCAGCAGCTGTAAAAGATCAGTTCTGTTCAAGTAATCAAATCAAGTTTTGTGAAACCTTTGAACTAGTATACATTGAATTAGAAACAATATGCTTAAGACTACCTACCTTGTAAATTATCTACCACAACATCGTAAATAGCGGCTCTGCCTTCCCATTGTGCCATTTTTCCAACGATACTATCTAGTTGAAAACGAAACACTTAGTTTCTCAATAAATCTTGAGCAAAAATGCAAACAACACCAAAAATATAAAATAACACAATGATAAACAAAACCGCAAATAATTCTTCATTGACATTCTAATATTAGGTTATGATATCTATGTATGACAGTACAACGCACTGCGCATGCTCCACCTGTCGTTCACGGCGAAGCCGACGGGAGAACCATGTTCATCGTTTTTTCAGTGAAGGGAATGTTCTCCATTTTCAAGAATACGAAATCAGCGTTTTCATGAGAACAGCTGTCCATGTTCTCCTGTGAACGCCGTTCTCCGATTCGAGAATTCAGGCCCTGATAGCATATATACCACTGGCATCGTCCTTCCTACTTTTGCTGTATCTGACCCCCATTGGAGTCTACTGTCGAGGGTCACCCCAAGCAATTGAGCCTCAGTTTCATCCCACATTTTTGTAATGGTTGAGCACAATTTAAATATCACATTGTGTGTTTTGTTTTTATATAGCAGTAGAGCATTAGTATGAAACCATACTTCTGTCAGAGCTGCCCTAGATCTTATTTATGCTAATTTTAGACTATCTGCAGAAAGAGATATAGTTGTATCAACCGCAAAAAAAGTATAACGCACATTTCTGTTGGTGGCAGGTAAATATATATATAGTAGAAATAATATGGGTCCTAAAATTGAGCCTTGGCCTTGGGGAACTCCTTGTTTTAAACAGTTCTTCTGAACGTAATAGACTTCCAACTCTTACTATCTGTGATCGATTTGATAGATGTTTCTATTAATGTAACACTCTCATCAGAAAAGTTATAGGCTTTCAGTTTTTCTAACACAATTTTGTGACTAACACAGTCGAAAGCTTTCACAGTGCTGCTGAATATTGTTTCTTGTTAAATGCATCCATTATCTGAGAATTCAAATCAAGAATAGCCATGACTAAGTTCTTGCCTTTACGGAAACCAAACTGGCATCCTGAAACTTTTTACAGATATATGCAGTTCTATTAATATATTTTTTATATACGTTGTTATCTTCAGGTTCAACAGCAAATGGCCATGACAGAGATGAAGTTCTGCAATTTCATTGTATGGTCAACTGAAGGGACTTTTGTTGAGAGACTCAGTTTTAATGAAGCTTTTTGGCTCTACCACAGGGAAAAAGCTCTCCTATTTCATCAGAAGGTCATCATGCCAGAGCTATTGGGTAGACTTTTCACACAGTCAATACATGATACATGGTGCTCTTATAATGATCCTGATTGATGATGGTAGACCAATCATTTGCTGTAACAAAGAACTTTGCATGATATCTTGGTATCATTCACAATGTGTTGGACTGTCTGAAGTTCCCAATGAAATATGGACATGTAGGGATTGTAGAGAGATAGATAGAGTAGATACTGTTTATTCATGTAAGATAATCCTACTACAATATATTTACAATAATACATAGACTGATAGAATAGAATAATACATTTTTTTAACCTAAAACTATTCATAATCTTATCATATAGTTAATGAGTAATCAAATGATAACCAATTACTAACTGAAAAACATCAATATGAAGTATTACAATAATATTACAAAGGCTTAAATTAATAAAAAGCCACGTTCACGTAGTTCTAGTGAATTTTTTTTTTTTTGTAATTTTCTTATGAATATATTCAAAATCAAGCTTCAGAGAAAGTGTTTGATTCATGATTAATCCAAAATATTTTATTTGACTTACTCATTCTATATCCTCATTCATCATCATAGTCACAATGTCTTAACAGACATGTTGTGAACTCGTAAAATGCATTAAGTCGGAGCTAGAGTATTGCCGACACGAATATTATCAATAGTTTTGAGCACTGTAGCTCGCCATCGTTCGTGATTTGTTGTCAGTTTAGTGGCGCTCTTGACACTCATGTCCAGCAACTGTTTCGTCGTATCCACCCAGCGTGTAGGAGGACGGCCACGGCGCCGCCCACTCGGGACATGACCCTGAACTACAAGTTTCTCCATATTATCGCTTCTGTGTACATGTCCGAAGAATGTAAGCATTCTCGTCGACACAATGGAGGATAGTCTCTTTGGATTACCGACCTCATCCAGTATGGAGACGTTAGTTCGATGGGCGGTATAAGGAACTCTCTGCATTCGCCTCCATGTCCACATTTCAAAAGCGTCTATGCGAGCTCGATCTGTTTTTTTAACAGTCCAAGTTTCCGAGGCATACAAAAATATGGAGAACACAAGAGACTGAAGCAGCGACATTTTTGTAGCTTTAGTGATGTTATGGTCACGCCATATTTTAGTAAGCTTTGTCATGGCCACACGTGCCTGTTGAATGCGCGACCCGAATTATCGATCAAAGAACCGAGGTATATAAAACTTTGAACTACTTCACAACGGCCTATTGACTTTATTTCTCGATAATTATCATGCTCTCTATCTACGATCATAACCTTGGTCTTATTGTAGTTAATACCAAGACCATACTCTGCACTACGTTGTTATAAGATGTTTAATAGAGCTACTAGTTCTTCCTGAGAAGCTGCAATAAGGGTTGTATCGTCAGCAAATCTTAACTTGTATATTTTGCTTCCGCCAATAGTTACACCGCCATTCCAGTTGTCTAATACCTGTCTCATCACAAATTCAGAGTAAATGTTAACATCGGAGATAATACACATCCCTGACGAACTCCTTTTCTGGTTGCAGTTTGACTAGACAGGTTACCATCAATTCTTACGCCAGCCGAATTAGACTCATAGAGTTGCTGTATGAGAAACACTAGGTGATAGGGAACTCCCATAGAGATGAGGATTTCCCACAGTTTAGGCCACTTTACGTTATCGAACGCCTTAGAATAGTCCACAAAGCAGATAAAAACAGGAAAATAATGCTCTCTGGCTTTTTCAATAATTTGTCTTAAGTTTAAGATCTGTTCACGCGTACCGCGTCCTTTCACGAAACCTGCCTGCGCCTGAGAAATTTGCCAGCCAATAAAACCTTCCAAACGAGATTGTAAAATATACAGTAGAACCTTACTTGCATGAGAGATTAACGAAAGTAGGCGATAATTGACATTTTGCAACAGGAATAATGGTAGTCTATAATTTATTTGGAAGACTACCCCATTTAAACAAATTTATAAAATTGAGAGCTGCATATCCTGTTGTATCAAAAGTTCTTTTAAGAAATTGATTTTTTAGCATATTATCTACGTCTTGCATGTTTTTAATGGAAACATAGTTTGTTTTAACTCCATTATTATTATTATGATTTTCCAAGTTTCTCTCGCATGACTGCGGTAGCAACAAATGTTGAAGGGCTGTGCCAAGTCAACACCTGAACCTGATCTGAATTTAGGAAGGATCGTACGATGTTACAGGTCTTCAGAATTACAGTCTTTTGGAATGTTTTGTGTAACCTTTCGTCCAGGCCTAACTGTTGTTGGTGTGGTGTAAATGAGTTTGGTGTAAGGCCTGAGGCTGACATAATGAGGGGAACAATAGTAACTTTGTCCTGCTTTCAAAGGCGTTTTATTTCCATGGCAAGGTCCGTGTACTTAGATATTTTCCCAGCGTAGGTGCTTTGTATATTCACATCATTGGGAATAGCAATGTCTATCAGGTATGTAACTTTATCGAGCTTTGACTGGAAAACTATATCTGGTCTATTGGCTGCGATAGTCTTGTCTGTATGTATTTCAACATCGTAGTATAGTTTGTATTGATTGTTTTCAAGTACTGATGTCGGAGTGTAATTATAATATGGATCTGTGTTTTATATTAGCTTGTTCGTTGTGACTAGCGCTTGGTGTATGACCTTGGCTGCAGAGTTATGTCTGGCTGTGTACTCGGTGCCGGCAAGAGTTTTGCACCCGTTTGCTATGTGATCTATTGTTTCCTTTTGTTGGTGACATTTTCTGCAGTTATCGTCTGTTATGGATGGATCTTTAATTACGTATTTTTTGTAGTTCTGTGTCGCAATCACTTGGTCTTGAATGGCAAGCATGAAGCCCTCCGTTTCTGGGAACAGCTGGCCATCATGCAGCCAGGTGTATGACTGTTTTTCGTTAATATGGTTTTGTGTGACACGGTACCTATGTTTGCCGTGAAGTGCTTTCTGCGACCAGGTGTTTATTTTTTCTTGTTGTGATTGGATGTGATTGTATGTGTCTGCTGCGTGATCTGGACAAGAGAGGTTAAGTGGTGTATAGTTTTTGTCTGCTTTGACTATTGATCTATGTAGGTTTGTCTGTTTGCTTTGGAAAAAATGTCTGAGTGTCTTTATTTGTCTTGAGTGAAGTGACTGTATATCTATAATTCCTCTGCCCCCCTGTTTTCTGTCTATGGTGAGCCTTTCCTTGCACGCGTTGGGGTGTGACATCCTGTGTTTCGTAAGTTCTGTTCATATGAGTATATGGATGTTTTCTATGTCAGTGTGCGACCACTTGATGATGCCAAATGAATACGTGAGGATTGGTATTGCAAATGTATTAATAGCTTTTGTAAGGTTTCTATAATTCAGTTTTGTTTTCAGAAGCTTAATGAGGCGGTCTCTAAACACTTGTCTAAGTTGTGCTTTGATTTGTGTGTGGTCTATCTTAACACTCTGATTGAAACCCAGATACTTGTACGTTTCTTCCTGGTCCATGTTATCCAACGTCTGGCCTGTTACTATTTCCTGTTCGGGATGGTTCTCCCATTGGCCTTTGTTTATGTTGTCACACAATCGATAATTTCGAATTACCGCAGTGCGGACAACCCCGTAGGTGGCGCTCGTGAAGTACGCAACACCTACGGATATCGTGGGTTCTATATGCTGTGTTCTGCGAAGGGAACGTTTTGAGTTGTTTGCTATGTTCTATTGTGGTTGTTCTGGGCCACTTGCCAGGAACGATATGATTTGTGCAGGAAAGTAAGGTTAGGGGGGTATCCAACACAAAAACAATGTTCAAAGGTCAAAATAATTTGCTATATTTACGGAATTTAGGCGAGATGAGAAGGTTTAGGAATGTAATGAATTGGTACCTTCGAGGGTTCACACCTACCTATATAGTATAGTCTCTAATCCTTAAAAAGACTTATCATAAACCTATCAACACCAAAGCCCTTACCGAAGAGCGATTACTACACTTTACCTCTAAAACATCGAGTGGACTACGATACTCGAGATGGGGCCCATCTAACTCATGGAACAACCTAAATATAGCTGAATACCAGGTAAATGAAACGCTTAAATGATTCTTATACTTAAAGCTTAACTAATTGTATGTTTCAGATGGTCCTGAGGGCGAGTAGTCTGACCTGATCACTAGAACTTATGGGCTAATATCACCTGAATTCAACTTGTACTCCCTTGGGTCCATCGGTGGCTTAGAACGGTGAGCGATGATTGGGCGAAGCATGACCTAGTGTACGAAGGTTTCATGCAAGTGGTGGGGTTGGATGGCATGCAATATGGTAGCAAGCAGTGTATAGTGCTGGTGTAGCCTCTAGATGGCAAGTTCTGTGATGAGGCCAGAACCCATGCAGCATATCAAGCAGAGGTAGAATTAGGCATATGAAATAAAAGGCCGTGTATAGAGAAGAATAATGGGGATTAAGCATGTTTTAAAGCATGGTGTATACAGGTTATATACTGACCTTGGATGTAAGGTGGCCGTAAAGAATTTCCTTTGTGTAATGAACTCAGCAGATTTCAGAATCCCAAAGTTTGGTTGCCAACAGGCTAATAACCTACAGGTTCTTACACAATTGGTTAATTTTTCCAGAAATAAATCCGCAAAATGCGTCGAACCAGCTTCCAGAAAAATTCCAAAAAGGAGAAGACAAAAACCCTCCTTTTGTTCAAATTGGCGGAAAATCCATGTCATAATTGACTGTCGAATAAGACAGATCGACAGGTGTCTATCAAGGTAAATCCAACCTTACTTTCAGGTTGAAAATGTAAACAAAACAGATCATTCAGGGGATGATATAAATAAAGGGATGTCATGTAAAATATGATGTAAATCTACCATCATTAAGACCAAAATAACTTCTAATGAACTTTTCTGTTTCAGGGAATGCAAGAAGGACTGTGCGACTACTGTGAAGATGTTCTACAGGGGTCACCGAAACATACTTACAATTTATGTCTAAGAACTATTTTCTAGATTGGTAACAAATTACATACGAGTTACAGACTTACAGACTACTTAATCATATTATCCTTGTGAATGATGAGGACCCTAAAATTCATTCAGTACTATAATTTCTGGAATAATAAGGTCAGTAGCCTAATCTTACGTATCTAATGACATTTATCGAAGTATTGTAATTGTGAATCCTCGAAAGTGTAACAACACCCTCCTTTCCAGGGAAGAGTTTTTATCACTATGAGAAAAACTCTCTATCAAAAATTAGTAAAATAAATGAGGAAACTATACAAAAAAAAAATAAAACTAATCCGCGGTCATTGGGTCATCAGGGGGATGAGCCTTAAGATCATGAGCGGACCAAACCCCTTTTGATCTTCCGCTCTCGTCACCCAATTCATAGGTCCAAGGAGACACGATTCTAATTATGCTATAAGGGCCATCGAAACGGGGAGCTAGCTTTGAGGTACAACCTCTTGTGGCGTCAGACAAAGTGAACTGACGCTTCCAAACCTTTTGATGTAGACGGAACGTGTCAGGTCGGTATCGAAGATTATATCGACGACTGCTACGCTCAAAGGCTTGAGACAGTCTAGACTGGATGTCTTGAAAGACATTTTGCAACGCTTGATGGCGCTTCCGTGGCTCGAAGTTAGGAAGTTCGGCGGAACCATGCTCTTTTCCTGAAAGAACTACTTCCCTACCGAACATGACAAAATTGGGCGTGAACTCAGTTGCTTCGTGTTTGGCTGATCTCATTGCAGCAGCAACTTGTGGTAAAAATTTATCCCACTGGTTATGCTTATCGCGTACATAAGCTGAAAGAGCAGTCTTAAGAACCCGGTGAGTTCTTTCCACCGCATTCGCTTGAGGATGATAATTGGCAGTAAAACGATGCTCCATTTCATACTTTGCACACAGGTCAGCTACAGTTTTGTTTTTAAACTCAGTGCCATTGTCGGTAAGTATTCTAGCAGGTACTCCAAAAACTAACAAAACTTGTTCCTCAAGAACCTTACAAATGCTTGGACCGGTACCATTCCGAAGAGGAAAGTATAGTACCAATTTGGAAAAGGGGTCTAATACTGAAAATATGTATTTGTATCCATGGGTGGAACGGGGAAGCCGACCGGTGAGGTCTAAACTTAGTAATTGCCAGGGTCGACTGAGAGTGGGGGTGGTACTCAACATAAATCCAGCCGGCCTCTTCTGCTCCGGTTTCGTTTGTAAACAACCCGTACATCTACTGACATACCTTGAGATGTCGGCTCGCATTTTTGGCCAATAATACCTTGAAGAGATTCGAGCATGGGTTTTATAAATACCTAAATGACCACACGTCGGAGGATCATGATTATTCTTGATTATGCCCTCCCTTTCGTGTTTTGGAACCACTCGCAGCCAGCTTTCTTGTTCGTCCATAAGGTCCGGGTAACGCAAATTGATCCGTTTATAGAGCTTTTGATTTTCAATCCTCCATAACGGATAATTTGTGGGATTGTTACTCACTCTGTCCAACATTTTGCCATACCAGGGATCATCAGTTTTCGTCTCCTGCTCAGAGTCTATCTGATCCACTGCCTCAACAACAGGCACAGATCGAGATAGAGCATCAGGGACTAGATTATGTTTCCCTTGGCGATGAATGATGTCAAAGTCATACATCTGAAGTCAAACTGCCCATCGCGCAATTCTCCCAACCGGATCTTTGATGTTGTTCAGCCATTTCAAGCTGTAATGGTCAGTAATAACTGTAAACCGGGTACCTTCTACATAAGGTCGAAACTTTTCTATCGCGTGAATCACCGATAGTGCTTCTTTCTCCGTAGTCGAGTATTTTCTTTCATTCTTATTGAGTGATCGGCTCAAGTAAGCTATGACGGTCTCTTCTCCCATATCATTCACCTGGGTGAGCACCGCACTTAAACCATAGTCACTCGCATCACACTGAATGACAAAGGGCCGACTAAAATCGGGACAGCTAAGGACTGGGGACGAAACTAGACATTGTTTTAAAGCTCGGAATGCCCTGTCGCACTCAGTTGTCCAGTTGAAGGGATGATTCTTTCGCAAAAGATTACATAGTGGCGCAGTGAGAGAAGAAAAGTTAGGCACAAAGCGCCGGTACCAGGATGTAAGCCCAATAAACTGTCTAACTTCTCTCACTGTCGAAGGGACCTTTATTTGTAATATGGCCTCTACTTTGGCCGGATCTACCATAAGCCCAGATGGACCTACCATATAACCAAGGTATTTAAGTTCTGATTTGCAGAAATGGCACTTCTCCTTATTAAGAGTGAGGCCTGCCTCAAGTAGTTTATCTAGCACTCTGGATAACACTTCAACGTGTTTCTCAAAAGTACTGGTACATATGATCACATCATCTAGGTACACGAAAAAATGAGGTTCTAGATCAGCTCCGATGACATTATCAATGAAACGTTGCCAAGTGGCGGGTGCGTTATGCAAACCCATGGGCATTCTTTTAAAGTGAAATAATCCTCTACCGGGAATTACAAAAGCAGTATACTGCTTGGAATCCTCTGATAAAGGGATCTGGAAATACGCAGACTTAATGTCAAGGGTTGATAGATAGCGGGCATCTCGAAGCCGGTCCAGGATCGAGGTTACCAGAGGTAATGGATAAGCGTCTCTAGAGGTCACCTGGTTCAGTTTTTGGAAGTCAACTACAAATCTGTATTTTTGGTCTTGCTTAATCAACAGAATTGGAGAACACCATGATGAGTTAGACGGCTCTATGACGTCATCAGCGAGCATTTTATCCAGCTTCTCATTAACTTGCTTCTGCAAAGCAGGAGAAATGGGGTAATATCGTTGACGAATAGGGGGGGACGCTGTTTTAATAACATGTTGTACCTTGGTCGTGCAGCCTAACTTGGTGCCCATTTTGGCAAAAGCCCCTTCTACTATAGAATGCAAAACAGCTTTCTGATTCTCGGGGAGAGTGTCTAAATCGGTGATCGCCGATACCACAGGAACTTCCTCCGAGGCGCGGAAAGACCACACCTCCGAAAATAGATCGGGAATGATCCCCATACATTTCCAAAAATCTATTCCCAAAATTAAGCGATGGGGTAGAGAAGGGATTACCAAAATTTCGAGAACCCTAACTCTGTCTTCGAGTTGTACTGGTACATGTATGGAACCCAGGATTTCACATGGTTGTCCATTAGCCACCGTAGCAGAATTAACACTACAACTGCCTAATTTACACACACCCTTCAAAATTTCCCAACCTGGGCCACCTAGGATAGTCCTAGTAGCTCCAGAATCTAGTAAACCTAAAATACTTAATCCATAAATTTTTACATTGACATAGGGACGTTGATCTCCCTTCGCATGGGACACAATAAAATCTAGTAAGGCATCAGCCGCTTTCAAGGAGGAATCCAAAGCACGGCTTACTGTTGGCTCCTCGGGAGGTTTTTTCGACAGCTTGGACAATGGGTAAATGTAACATTGGGGTGACCACACTTAAAGCAGAACTTCTTTCGAGAATCGGGACAAGACCTAAATTTGTGTTGGGTCGAACCGCAGTTCCAACACTTGCACGCCGCGTCTACGGTTGCGACTATAGTGGTTTTGGGATCTTGATTGTCACATAAATTAGACGATACAGCAGAATGAGAGATAGGGGTGGTAGAGATTGAACCAACTGACAGAGGACTAGCATACGAAGGAGGGCCGTCACTCCGGCGATACCTGAGTTCAGGTTCCAGAAGGCCTCGCGCACTGGTCGGCGGGGGTTGATACTTTTGTGCTCTTTGAGCAGCTTCCTCAATGGAGCGAGCTAAGGTCATCAATTGAGACACGCTGCTTACGGGATGTAAGGCTAGTTGCGTCTGGAAGGACGGCAAGAGGTTTCGCATGATTAAGTTAAGCTTGGTTGACTCCGGAACGGGGGTGGGGAGCTTCCGAAATAAGTTTTCCATTATCACTATATAGGTTCCCACACGTTCTTGAGCTCCTTGGGTCCTTCGCCGGATTTCATCCCAAAGACTATGCTCGTAATCATAGGGTTGAAACATATGCTTCAATTGCGAACACAATTCATCCCAAGAGGACGCATGAGTCGTTCGATACCATAACAAGGCATCATGGGTGAACAATTCTGCAGCAGACTGAAACAAACGCTCCTTTGAGACACCTCGAGAAATCCTCAATTCCTCGATACGTTCCAAGAAGTCCCTAACACTACTACGTCCATTGAACTTCACGTTCCATCTCCCAATGTCTATCGGGGAGCAACGGGGAGCGAAATAGTCAGAATGCTCCGGTGCATAATGGTTTGCATTGGGATTCAAGGATGTCCCTTGAAAAGTACTATTGGCGGGGATAACGTCCACCATACCAACCCCAATGGAATCTTTTGCCGGAGGCTGTAGGACACGACCTTGGATAGAAGGAGGATGAGCTGTCCGATTTCGGTCTGCCTCAGATGAAGCTGGACCTTCATTAAAACGTACCTTTCCAGACGACTTGGTAACTGACAGGGCCTTGGCTTCCTGGGAGAGAACCTCTGGATACTTCGGAGAAAGGGATGCTCTTTCCAACTGATTGACCAATTCCGGGAGGTCGTCTAACGGGGCATCTATCAACGACATATTCATGGGTCGGTCTCCTTTGTCTAAAGCCGGCACATCTACCAACGCTACGCTCTCAAGGTGGGAGTGGATCGCGTCTCTTTCAGCCTGAGTTGACTGGTTTTGCACGCAGGCGGTGTATCGCCGATTCACGTCTCCCAGCAGTTGCATAGACATCTCCATAAGGACTTTTCTTTCCTCGACCTCATCACCCTCACAATCTAACCTCGAAAGTCTACCTGATACATGTAATAATCTTGTATATATTCTTTTAAATTCGTTTTCTCGATTTTCTACATCAAAATGGGCTATCGCCTCTTTTAGCTCTTGGAGTTTGGCAGCACATTTGGGAAGCTCTTCCTGAGCTATACCACAACCATGTTGCGGAGGTGCTGATAAATTTTCTTTTTCCAACCTAAGGGCATCACGCAATAGTGCACGCTTTTCGGCTACTGTATTCCCAATTGGGAGTCCTCTTAGAAGCAGCTCATAAGTCAGTTCATCTCCAAGCAATCTATTAACCTCCATTTTCACTCGTCTAAATATCTACAGCTGTGACAACTCCAGTAAAATTGAAAATATCTAAACTATCATATCTATATTCAGAAAAATTTTACAATCCCCTCCCCTTCTTCGGATGAGGAAAAAAATATAAACCTAACCCCGCAATAAACGACCTACACCACCAACACACTACTCGACACAAGTCGTCTCTCGATTCGCTCAAGTATTGTAAAACTAACCGACCACAACCTGAAAAATTTCTCTAAAAATACAAGTCGTCAGTCACAACTACACCTATACATAATTATTGTCTGACAACAGCTTCTCAACCATAAACTTTCAGCTTACCAATCCTACTATCTAAAATTAAACCGGCAATCGATCATAAAAACTTTCTGACCAACCCTATAGAAGCTTTTTGACCAACCTTATACGCAAGGTTTAGCCGATGAGCACAAAACTCCAAAATATGTGGTACCACATGATGATACAAAACATACGATAGCGGTAACAAGGTACCACCAGCTACTGAACCAGTGATTATACCGGTGACTATTACGTCTAAATCCGGCTTGACCAAAATAATGTTTTACCCGTGTCAAAAATCTGACTACAGCGCTCTATGCTCCAGCGCTACCGTGCTGCTTCGACGTACTACCCAAAGGACGTACCTAAATATCATTTATAAGGGGACCTGTATAAAGGTATAAACACGATATAAAATAGAGTAAGGAGATTTTACATTTCAGAATGAAAATTGGTAATCTAGAACACAACATCCACTAAGTTGGGCGCCATTTTCTTGTCACACAATCGATAATTTCGAATTACCGCAGTGCGGACAACCCCGTAGGTGGCGCTCGTGAAGTACGCAACACCTACGGATATCGTGGGTTCTATATGCTGTGTTCTGCGAAGGGAACGTTTTGAGTTGTTTGCTATGTTCTATTGTGGTTGTTCTGGGCCACTTGCCAGGAAAGATATGTTTTGTGCAGGAAAGTAAGGTTAGGGGGGTATCCAACACAAAAACAATGTTCAAAGGTCAAAATAATTTGCTATATTTACGGAATTTAGGCGAGATGAGAAGGTTTAGGAATGTAATGAATTGGTACCTTCGAGGGTTCACACCTACCTATATAGTATAGTCTCTAATCCTTAAAAAGACTTATCATAAACCTATCAACACCAAAGCCCTTACCGAAGAGCGATTACTACACTTTACCTCTAAAACATCGAGTGGACTACGATACTCGAGATGGGGCCCATCTAACTCATGGAACAACCTAAATATAGCTGAATACCAGATAAATGAAACGCTTAAATGATTCTTATACTTAAAGCTTAACTAATTGTATGTTTCAGATGGTCCTGAGGGCGAGTAGTCTGATCTGATCACTAGAACTTATGGGCTAATATCACCTGAATTCAACTTGTACTCCCTTGGGTCCATCGGTGGCTTAGAACGGTGAGCGATGATTGGGCGAAGCATGACCTAGTGTACGAAGGTTTCATGCAAGTGGTGGGGTTGGATGGCATGCAATATGGTAGCAAGCAGTGTATAGTGCTGGTGTAGCCTCTAGATGGCAAGCTCTGTGATGAGGCCAGAACCCATGCAGCATATCAAGCAGAGGTAGAATTAGGCATATGAAATAAAAGGCCTGCAGACAATAAACATGTATAAGCCGCCAGAATACTAATAAAAGCGTGTATAGAGAAGAATAATGGGGATTAGGCATGTTTTAAAGCATAGTGTATACAGGTTATATACTGACCTTGGATGTAAGGTGGCCGTAAAGAATTTCCTTTGTGTAATGAACTCAGCAGATTTCAGAATCCCAAAGTTTGGTTGCCAACAGGCTAATAACCTACAGGTTCTTACACAATTGGTTAATTTTTCCAGAAATAAATCCGCAAAATGCGTCGAACCAGCTTCCAGAAAAATTCCAAAAAGGAGAAGACAAAAACCCTCCTTTTGTTCAAATTGGCGGAAAATCCATGTCATAATTGACTGCTGTCAACACTGTCGAATAAGACAGATCGACAGGTGTCTATCAAGGTAAATCCAACCTTACTTTCAGGTTGAAAATGTAAACAAAACAGATCATTCAGGGGATGATATAAATAAAGGGATGTCATGTAAAATGTGATGTAAATCTACCATCATTAAGACCAAAATAACTTCTAATGAACTTTTCTGTTTCAGGGAATGCAAGAAGGACTGTGCGACTACTGTGAAGATGTTCTACAGGGGTCACCGAAACATACTTACAATTTATGTCTAAGAACTATTTTCTAGATTGGTAACAAATTACATATGAGTTACAGACTTACAGACTACTTAATCATATTATCCTTGTGAATGATGAGGACCCTAAAATTCATTCAGTACTATAATTTCTGGAATAATAAGGTCAGTAGCCTAATCTTACGTATCTAATGACATTTATCGAAGTATTGTAAATGTGAATCCTCGAAAGTGTAACAATGTGTAGCACCTTGCATTTGCTCATCCCGAACTCCATCCGGACATCTGACGTACAAACCTCTGTTATTCTGAGTAATTCTCTCAGTTGCACGTCAGTGGCAGCATATAGTTTTATATCGTCCATGTAGAGGAGATCATTGATTCTGTGTTGATTTGCTTTCTGGTGTCTGATGTTGAAACCATAGTTTGTGCTGTTAAGTGCATTGGAAAGCGGATTTAGACAGAGGCAGAACCACAGTGAACTGAGAGAGTCACCCTGGAAGATGTCGCGTCGTATGTCTAGCTCCTCCGTTTGGATATGGCCGTCCTGAGTTTTGAGGTGTATGTTGGTTCGCCATGTCTCCATGGTTCTTGTAAGAAACCGACGAATGCCTGGGTTTATTTTATATATTTGTAGAATTTTAGTTAGCCAGCTATGTGGTACAGAGTCAAAGGCTTTTTTGTAATCTATGAAACAGTTATGAAGACTCCTATGTTCTTTTCTAGTTTGCTCCTAGATCACACTATCAATTATCAGTTGTTCTTTGCAACCTTGGCTTTGTTTTCTGCATCCCTTTTGTTCTTCAGTAAGGATGCTGTTTTGCGTAAGGTGTTGTTCAATCCTTCTCCATATTGTTGCGGTGACGATCTTGTATAAGGTGGGGAGACATGTGATTGGGCGGTAGTTGGCAGGGTTCTTGGTATCTGCGTTTTTGGGTTTTATATACGTTATACCCTGTGTTAGGAATTTGAGAAACATTTCGGGTTGGATTATGGCTATATTGATTTGGTTCGCATATGCATATGTTGCACTGAATTGCTTGTACCAGAAATTTTGTATATTATCCACGCCTGGGCACTTCCAATTGTGGGTATGTTTTATCGTCTCAGCTATTTCCTCTGGTGTAAGAATAATGTCTCCCTGCTCCTCTATATGTTGATGTTTTTGCTCTTCTTGTTTGATCCATGGAGCGTCTTCATTATGTGTTTTGGGTTCCGACCATAGGCTTCCCCAAAACTCAGTTAGCTCTTGTTTACTAGGAGATTCTATTGTTGTAATCTGGTTGTCGGGTGTTATCTTTTGGTAGAACTGTTTTTCACTTTTCTGAAAAAGATTGTTAGCATCCTTTCTGGCATTGGACTCGTTGTATCTGCGGAGTCTGGCTGCATATACTGCAAGCTTCTGTTTAAGGGTATCAGCTATTTCTGGTACTATCTGTTGTGGTGACTTGGATTTGAGTAAATTAACAGTTCTTTGTATGCGCTTCGAAGGGTTGTTATTGTTGGTGTATTGCGCGAGGTGTGCCAGATCCTTTCTGATTGTGCTAATTTTATTTTCAATTCTCATTTGCCATTTAGGTTTAGATCTTTCGGTTGTGCGGTCTGTAGACCGTTTTGGAAGTTTTTGGCCGTTAAGTATGAGTGTAGTTGCTGCGGCAGCATATATGGATGTCTTCTAGTGTACTGTCGTTTGTTATAAATTGTGGTATTACGTTAGCATTTATTGGGTGTTGTTCTTAAAGGTTAGCCTGGGCAGTGGATCTCGTAGTGTAGGGTTGGTGCCACACCATTTGTTGAATTGTATGTTCATCACTTCTTCGGCAGATTGTGTGACAGGAGGCGGTCGATTGATGTTTCGGTTTTGTATGGTTGTGGAAGGTGAGTTAGTGAATGTTCTGTTTGGTGTATGTGGTGTATGCTCATCCTCGGGATTAGTTTCAAAGTGTATGTTGGTCTTGTTGAATGTGGTTGTGTCTGGAGTATGGTTATTTGGAGACTGAATGTTTTGTGTCTCCGTAATTGATTCAACAATATTTATTTCGTTGGACACCGGATTTTTTTTGCTGGTTTTGTCGGTCGTATCGGTGTTTAGGGACTGGTTATTTCGGGTATGTATGTGTTGTGTCTCCGCGACTGATTCAGAAGCTAGCGAATCATTCGGTTGTACTGTATTTGTTTCGCCTGCTACAAGATTTTTTATTGTTTGTAGTTCTAGAGGTGTAAGGCGGTTGTTTTTTGTGATGACTCGTTTTTGGTCGATCAACCTTTGTTCAGTTACACGTGTTGAGAGGTGTGGGTATTGTGCTGTAAACAGCCTGTGAAATCCATGTCTATAGCGTGTGGAAATCGTTTCCAGTTTTGTGGCGGTATAGTAACAGTGCATTACAGATTTGTTCATTTCAATGGTCCACCGTAAGCGCTGTCTTGGTTTACCAGCTTTGGTGGTTGCCGGCTGTACCGGCAAAACATCAGCAGCTGGGTTGGGTGCTATTGGTTGTTCTGGGGTTTGGATTTGAGGTTCAGGTGAGTTTAATCGACGTACCCTAGGCCGTCGTTGGTCTTTGCAAAAGTTACTTTATCCATCCCACGAGTCGGAACGATCTAAAAGTCGCTCTCCCGGGTGACGCCCATTCCAGGAGAGAAGGGACTTATATTTACTCACAAGTTGGCCCAAGGTGCTCCGGAGGATTTGCGACTTTACTGTCGGGTTTTGTTGAGGCTTTCTCCTCGCGAGCCGGCCGGTTAAGGCAAGCCCCCCGGTTGCGTATCCCTCACAGCGTTCCCCAGCCACGCCCTGCTGAGGTCGTTGAAGTGCGTGGCGCAATAACGGTGTGTGACAGAAGGACCGGCGCTTAGTCCTCTGTGGAATCTGTCCCCGGATTTGCCAAACCCCTATCTGAGCGAGGCCCGGATAGCCAGGGGGAAGAAGCTTTGTGCTAGGTAGGGTATGTAAAGTCTACCGAGCACTCAGCTTCCTGGGTGTGCTAGCCTTGGTTGAAGTGACCTTTTGACCACGAACCCCGTGGGCATCATAGCTCTGGGGTGACATTAAAACCCGCTGAGCCATCAGCCTACGTAGCTCAGTTATCGAAAAAGTCACTTGCTAAGCCCCCAAACGAACGACAACGTTCTAGCACCTGATGGGGGCATTATTATTATTATGGGCTGAAATTCATCAATTCTGCACTCAAAGTACAAGTAAATCACAATCACAATCATTAAAATTGTGATTGGTCTGATAGATAGTATTCTTTCTATTTTGCATTAACAAATTACAACTAAGTTTTGCTTGATTTTATAATTATTCCACATCAATATATTACTACCATTACTTTAGTTAATAAAATATCTATATGCCCTGCTATCAAGCTCCAAGGCTAATTCCCAAATTTCCTATCATGCCAAGGAACATTACAGTTTATTCCCTGAACCAGATACTAGTTATTAATCACTATAGTTCATTTTTATTTATCATCAAATATCACATCAGTATCTATAGAATCAAGCATATTTAATCACATGAAAACAGGTCAATGTTTAGTTGTATAAATAAGAATTAAATTATATTCTCAAATAAAGACCAAAATCTATGTATTTTTTGCAGGTATTAAATCTTACTAATCATTTCTGTTTTATGAATTTTGAATAAAACTGCACATTCTTTGGTATCTAGGCTGTTTATTAAAATTTTGGCTGCCTCTGAAGTCTTGCTTCGAATACAAAAATTGTTGTTGTATTTGTACAAATTGTATTGTATTTCAAATAAATATCTACATTATTGTTGCTCTATTGAATATTGTGTATAAAGTCCTTTATTATGATTATATACTTGCATAAAAAATCAAATCACTTGTATTTATAGACTCAATTGGTGAGCATAAATGTATACAAATGTATACAACATACAAATATTATTTTGTCAATGATAGGATAGGGTCTTCTCCATCAGTACTAAGCAAAACTATAGATACGACATAAGAATATTATACATTTGCCACAGTATTCCATCAACACATTCTGCATGGATTCTGTGTACCAGAGCTCATGTTCTATGCAGTTGCCTATTTGCATAGGTAAATTTACGTATTTCAACAGTTGCCCTGAAGAGCTGTACAAACTCCTGTATTAAAAACCTCTATCAGCCATGACAACATCTCCAGCACAGACTTATCTGAAACTCACCCATCCCATCCTTCACTGATAAAACGTGTAATCTCAATTAAATATTTGATTGTTTGGCCATGTTTATAATGTGAACAATACTGTGTAGCTGCCAATGCATGTGATGTTTTTTTTTAGTTTTATCTCAAAATAGTCTATAATAACTGTTTTTTTTCATAGAAGGCTTTAAAGCAAGATGGCACTGTTTTTTTTTTGAGTTACTCTCTAGATGGTCAAAATACAAAATTCTTCATCTACAGAATGCAGAATCAGAAAGTAAAATCTTTAAAAATCAAAATCAAGTATCACTTTATAAGAGTCAACAGAAGCCATTCCTCTATGTAGGATTCTAGGAGATTGATAATAATATCTAAATGTAAGTCGAAAGGCCTGAATAATATTTTAGGTGAAACTGATCATGTTTAAGAACTTTGCATGATATAACATATCAGTCTCTCCAAATTGTCTCTGATTTTGAATGCACCTGTAAGCATCAAATTGTTTTGCATGTGTCACTACAGGTTATCTCAGTTTGCTCAATCTTTACAGTTTTCCATTCCTCTGGAAGGTTACAAGGGTCGTTAACATATACTAGTGTTGATTCCTCACTATTCTAACTTGTAAGGAGTTCATTCTTCTGCTAAAAGTTTTGAAACTCATTGTTATGAAATCAACAAAATTAAATATTGTTTTACCTCTGCTCTGTAGCGTTTCCGTTTATATCCTTCGAGCTGTACATCTGTTGAAGTGGTGCTTCCTGGTTGGTAACCTATATTAAGAGGAGGTATCCAGTCAGGATTCATTGGCAGGTTCGCCTAAAATATCAGTTCTAAATTAGTGTGTACAATATCCTCTTATCTGTCGGATTTGTCTCTTACATTTTATAGCTTCACTGACCTGGTATGAAATGTCTGGAATATACATAAGCATATTTTAGTTTCAAATTATCCAAATCTGCTCGTTTTATAGCATTAAGCCAGCTTTGCCCTCGAATACGAGGAAATCAAGTCCACTCTGTGTTTATGTTCAAGTTCTGCTGGTATTGGAAATAATCGGTACTGGGCATGTACTGGGCTTCTTGTCTCATGCGTCATGCCCCAGTGCCCCACACAAAACAGGTAATGCCCCAATTGTGCCTTGCACAAAAGTGCCTTGTGCCGTTGTGCCCTGCTTCAAATATATCAAGTGTTTGTCATGCAAACGCAACAGTCCAGTCACCTGTTGCTCACTACAAAATGACAGTGCACACTGCACAGAACCACAGCCACCTTAACAATTCCCGTTCCGTGTTTTGTGAAACCGCCAACCGCGAAAAAATTCAAATCAAAATGCGAAAATCAAGGTGGTTGTGGAATGGGGAGTAAGAAAATTGAAGCCGAAAACCACACAAAAAATTCGAATAGGTTAGGATGGATAGTGGTGTAAAAATTTAAAAATATAGAAATGGCTGAGAATAGTGCGTACAGTGGTAAGTTTCCAATGCAGATCAATGCTAATTGAAAAAAAAAACACAAATATATACCACATATTTTTTTTAATGATACATTACATTTTAGAACTGCAGGAGTTCCTGGTGATGGGTGAGCCAAGCGTTCCTGGCCATATGGATCTGCTGAAAACCGATAGGAAATGGACTCAATATGAAACAAAATTGTTGATCGAATTTTATAAAATGTATAAGGACAAGATTGGAACATTCGAAATAAAAAATCAGAAGGCTCTCTTCGAGCGAATTGCTCAGGAATTCGCAAATATTGGGGTTGATTTAGCACCCACTAATTGCATCAACAGATGGAAGGTGTTGGAACGCAATTATAAAAAGTTTGTAGATAACCAAAATCAAACAGGTTAGCTTAATCCGCTTATATAAATCATGTGGCTCAAAATAAAGTGATAAGTGCTTATGGAACTGAAGCCTGAACTACCAGTTTATTTTTGACTCCCGCTTCTACTTTTTATTTGTTTCTAATTATGCTCTGATACTTGTATGTTCATTCAACATACATTCACATTTCTGCATGACCTTTCTTTTATATAATTTATATTAGTTACACAATTATGTGACAAACATCTTTACTGTGACTATAATTTGAATACCTACAAAGTGTACTGCTGTATTTTTCTAGGTCGAGGAAGAAAATATTTCGAGTTTGAGAAAGAAATGGACAATGTTTTTAAAAAGAAAAATAATGTTCATCCAGAGCTGCTACTAGCGACCGAAACAATAACTTCGGATGCCGTAGATGAGCATCAGTGTAGTGTGACTGTACAACGTGCACGAAAGAGTACCAGTCCACTGAGTAATGCCAAAGGAACCCAGATTATAAAGATAGTCAAACCACGAGTCATTAAAAAAAAAGGTCACTACGTTGGAAGCAATGAGGCTTGACCAGAAACATTATTACTCCGAAAAATTAAAAAAAGAGAAGGAAAAATTAGAAGAAATAAGGAAAAGAAATGCTTTGCTGGAGAACAAAATCAGTTGCTCCAGGATAGAAACAATATTTTGAAAGAAAAAATATAATTTTTCATGAGGCTCTATAATTACTATTTTTTGTGATTGGTGTGGGTAGTATCATTGGCACAGCCCGTCAGCACTTGTTGATACCCCAACCATGCGATTTAAACTTAAAAATCATAAAAAGACCTTTACTTTCTGGAGTCCCTTTGGTATTACTCACTTACACCACACCTGGGACGTTCAGATACATACAGACAAAACACACCTTCCACATGTTCAGGCAATTACTGGGTGTTACATCAATTCCAATCTTTGCAAATTCCTGATCAATTTGCTCGAAGAAAGCCTTTTGATTTTTTTATCTCGAATGTTCAAATTTTTTCCTTAAACATCTTATAAAATTCGATCAATAATCTCGTTTAATATTGAGTCCATTTTTTTAAAGCATTTATTAATCCCAAAAACACCGTAAAATGTTACCTAGGGACACCTCTATGTAGTAGTTTAAGAGTCTCTAATATGTATATATAGGTACAGAGAAAGTCGTACATGTATAGATCTTAAATTAAAAACTTCACTGACACTTAATAGTTTGTCCTTACACATACACGCGAAGCGTATGCAGTGTCTCAAAAATATCGGATTTTGTTATCTCGGATTTGTTTGCAGGAAATGGATAATCTTTTCAGAAGTTTGATTTTATCAATTAAATTTATTAACGGATGAAAAATGACAATCAGATCCATCCTTATTTTGCGGTAAACCTTGAAATGTAAAGGATATAAATACAGGGTGTTTCGCGACGATTAAGACAAGCAATATGTCGGAACTGGGCAGTAGGAGAGAATTATAATTTTGGGGATGTAAATTAGAGCAGATGCTGTGTATTTTTTTGTCATTGTACCACCCAATGAGGTATTGGTTTTTGGTCACGGGACATTCGATTCAAAATTATTGATGGGACACCCTGTACATTTGTGCCTTTCTGTGTTCCTCCCGATAAAACAATTCCAACAAACTAACACACTTGGGGTCTAAAGTGATTAATTCAAAACCTACAGGCACTTAAAGGATTGTATCACGCTAAAAGCGTATAGTGTGAGACAACATATTCATTCGGTGGTCTTACCATACCACCCAGGGATATTCTAAATTATATTATAGAGTTCGGAAATATTTTTATTGATAACAATTTAGTTTCTACAGTAGCAATTGGAATGACACTGAAAAAATGTCAAAAATAATTTACTCACATCCATGTAAAGCATTTCCACATGATTATTTTTCAAAAATTGTACATACGAGTTCGTATATACTGTACCATAAAATTTATAAACTGTGATCTCAAAAATAAGCTAAATAAACACAACATCAAGGTAAAAATACTGCAGCACCTTTGGACCAATTTTTCCGTATCTCTAAAATAGCTACAATATGTGAAGTCATTTGAGATTCATTAGTAATATGTTTACTAGGTTTTATTTTTCATATCCCTTTATGTTCATAACTGAGTGCATTAGCAAAATAAACGTTATATTTGTATTTGTATGTCTAAATCGGCTGTCAATGCCTAGTTTTTCAATTACCCTCGTATATACGTACAACCCAGGCGTTAGCAAGTCTCCGCTAAAAGACCCTCGTACTTGGCCAAAAAACAATGCAAAAACTAACTGGCGCGTGCGGCCGCGGCATCGCTCTGATGTGAGATCTTCAAAGTACCGACGGAGAGTGATCCAACTTGTATTGTATGTATTCCGTAAACTTTGACTTAAGTCACATATTAAGTCAATTATTATTATCATGTAGTCAGTCTTAATGTTCGAAGGTCTTATTGCTCAATAAACATTGGTAGTTCCTTTTTTAGAGATATTTTAAATGAATTTTCGTCTAAAAGTTTTAAATTGCGAGGCAGTCTGTTATACTCGGAGGCACCTTTCACAAAAATCGAATTAGCTCCCTTTTGTGAGCATACTTGGGGAATTGATAAGTCATTGCAGTGACGAGTCTGGTGCTGGTGTGTTTCGCATCTAGTTTTGAACTCTATTTGTGAATGCCGTCTATTATTTAAGACTTGGTGTATAAATATATTCATTTGATACAAGTATCTGCTTTTCAGCGATCTAATATTGAAGTTTTTATACAGGTTTTCACTAGAGTACGTCAAAGGAAGGGAATACAAATTCTTGATAGCCTTATTTTGTAGAATTTTAATTGGTTTTAAAAGTGTTTCCTGCCCTACCTAATAGATAATGCTATTCCTCATCACAAGAACACCCAAGTACCAACGCTGGGAAGATATCGAAATACACAGACCTTGTCATAGAAATAAAAGCAAAACAAAGTTATTATTCTCCCCCCCATCCCTCATTATGTCGGTCTCAGGCCTTAGAGCAAACACAGTTACACCACACTAACAACAGTTTTGTGCCTGGACACCTGGACGAACATATTACATAAAATATTTAAAACGTCTGTAATCCTGAAGAGCTGTAATATTGTACGACCCTTCCTAAATTCATATCAACAACAGTAAAGAAAAACGACGAAGAGCTGAGTGATAGGAATCGCCTAAATCTGGAATTTCTTGTTTGAAGGATAAGGGTACTACAAATCTACCGATCTGATCTCGGTAGTGTTCCGTGCTAAAAATTTGCTCATACCGTACATCATCTGATGATAGCAGTGGTGAAGTAGGTTTAATGTTCTGTACTTCCCAGAATTTCTGTAAAAGTGAATCCAGGGAAGTTTCGGTGGCGATGTGGTAACTTAAGACACTAGAAGGGTTCATGCAGTCGGCCCGACCTTGCAACACCC
The DNA here is from genome assembly GCA_951848785.1 of Callosobruchus maculatus. Lineage (NCBI taxonomy): Eukaryota > Metazoa > Arthropoda > Insecta > Coleoptera > Chrysomelidae > Callosobruchus > Callosobruchus maculatus. The sequence continues at coordinate 1,703,734 of CATOUR010000085.1, read as the reverse complement.
ATCCAAAAACAGTTTCGATGGCGGCAGGTTGTCCTCGGCGACCGTATACCTGGGACTGGTGAAAAATGGAGGGTAGAAACTCTGCACCCAACAGGAGATCTACACTATCGGGTTTATTGAAATTTTTATCAGCCAAATCTGGAGTTTTAATGAAGTCCCAATGTTCCGTGTTGATATGGACTCTCGGTTGAGCAGAACAAATACTTGGGATTACAATAGCTTCGAAATCGAAAAGAGGGTTGTGCTGTTGCACTGGTCTGACAGTGCAGTATGACACTCCTTTACAAGAAAATGACGTGCCGTTAAGACCCTCAACAGGAACTTGGAAATGTCTTCGAGGGAGGCCTAGCCGATTTGCACATTTTTCCGAAATGAAATTGGCCATACTACCTGAATCAAAAAGAACTCTAATCTTTTGAAATTGTCCAGTGTAATCTAGAATTTCCACGATCGCCGTGGACAGTAGAACCGTGGAGTAACTAATTTTATTAGGAATCCTGCTTGTCATTGCCCCAAAACTAGAGGAGCTGGGCATAGGTTGAGAGAGTGAAGTTCGAATCTGAGAAGACTGCGACACACCACCCGGTTGTGGAGACGATGAGCATGGACTGTAGTGAACAGGAGCAGTGCTAGACTGAGAAGTCTGTAAAGTGCGACCTCCCTGAGAATTGAGCACTGCAGGAGAATGCCGTAGCGAAGAAAGGGCGCTGTCGAGGCCCGCAATTGGAACGTGCGAAGGGACTTGCTGGGCAGCGGACGAATTTGGTTGATTAGACTGAAAAGTCGTATGTTCTGAGGAAACATGTTCCATATGAGAAGTATTGGTCAAATGCAACAAAGTGTGGTGCATCTGATTGCACACTCTGCACCTGGACAATGAGGTGCAATCACGTAGACTGTGTGGTCGTAAGCAGTTGAAGCATAGCTTGTGCTGTTTGCAGAGAGAATGTCGTTCCTTCGGAAGTTTTGACAAGAACGAAGGGCAACGATATAAAGGATGAGCGGAGGAACAAATGATGCATTTTTTGGGGTTACTGGCTCTGGACACCGATGCCGTCGCGCCAGCGAGGAAAGCTGAATTTGGGCTAGGTTTATTACGAGGGCAAGTCCTATTTTGACCACTAGGTTGTGACTTATCACCGTGCCATGTAGTAAAATGTGAAGATCCTAATGCCCTACATCTATTATTGAGAAAATGCGTTAAATTTTCATAGGTTGGTATATCCGTATTCCATTTCAAAAGCTGTTTTAGTGTTGGTGTCGAGTTTTTGCAAAAGCATATTGAACAATAAAAAATCCCAGTGTTGCACAGGGAAATTCAAAGCCTTGAGGGCCGCGATATTTTTAGAAAACGTATCTACTAAATGCCGTAATTCTGTAGAACACTCTTTTTGTAGAGGTTTTAGTGAAGTTATTTCATTATAGTAAGCTGTAGCTAGAAGTTTCTTATTTTCGTATCGTTTTCGAATAGTATCGAAGGCAATTGTGTAGTTATTTTCCGTGATAGGAATTCCCTTTACGCAGTTAGCAGCTTCTTTGGTCAACGAATTTAAGAGATACTGAAACTTCTCCACATTCGAAAGATCACTATTATTAGAATAAGAGTACAGAGAAGGTCATAAAAAGGAGCCCAGTTTCTCAAATCACCATCAAAATGGGGGATAGAAATTTTAGGAAGCTTCACATTGGTTGAAGCTGTGTGTACATGTGAACTGTTAGCAGACGCAGCTGCTGGCTGGGCTGCGATTTTCATTTGAATTGCTTTGATGGAGTAATAATGCTTATCAGCGGATTGTCTTATAGCATCTTGAGCAGAGAACTCTTGATCGCTTATTATGAGTGAAACTACTTCATTATGAATACAATAAAACTCGTTGTACATCTGAGACACCTCTTCTGCCCTTGATAAAAATTCGAAATTTAAAGTGGGATCCTGTGCTGAATCCGTTTGCTTACCGATTTCAAACGTTTCCCTTAATCTGTTGAGTTGCAGGTGACGTTTGAATTCTAGTTTTGCAAGTTTTTCTTGTTTCTTTTCCGTCATGTTGTACGAAACTAATGACGCTTAATGCAAGAAAATTCTAACTATTACTCACCCGCTTGGCAACAATTTGGAAAACACGATGGCCCACTACTGCACACTGTACACGTCTTGTGCCCTTTTGTAGGGATATAATTAGTTATTGATGGTAGAAAACCGTAAAGTAATTTCTCAAGGAATGTAAACAAAACAAATCGATTTCGGAATATAGAGGTTAGTATCGCGCAGCTCAGCAACGACGTTCAGCTCAATCGTCGCGCGCCGTTCCAAGAAGGAAGTAGCTAGATTTTACGATAATTGGTGCGAGTGAGATAGTTGTTAGCATGTTAGCTATCTTACTGGTTGTCGAGTGGGTGGCAAGTGCAAGTGAGATAGTTACAGAACAATTAGCAAAGCGTTTTGCTGTTTGACTGGGAAAATGGCGGACTATTTCGCAGTTAATAAACTAAAAATGAGAAATTAAATATAAAATTTATGTTTTGATTATACCGGTGATCCCGGCTCGCTGGACCAAAATGCTGCAGAAATGCACGTTAAACACTAAAATTAATGTTCGCAAACTAAATGTTCTAAAAATGAAAGACACATGGATCGATTTGACGAAGAGAAGGTAATGATGAAAGACATACCACGGATTCCGTGTCGATCCTTGCTGGAGGTATCTCCGTAGTCTGCCTGCGATGTCCTTATCTTCGTGGATCCAGGAGTTGTGTTTTTACTGCTTTAAATCGCGGTTACGCGGTATTCATTCAAAATTGGTTTTTTGGAGAACGAAAATCCGTGTTCTCGGTTTCGGTACTTTTTTCGTACTCTCCTTCTCTCTCTGTCTCTCTGTCTCGTTCGACCCATGTGATTGAGCGCGAAAATTTAAATCTTTACACTGTTCGTCTTGCACGAACACTTCCATTGCCCTCAAACTACATCCTAGAAAATCTTGTTTATCTAAAACGTAATTATGCAAACTACCTAACACACAAAAATATACACCAATATTACACAAGAAATAAACAAGATTGTGTAATAAAATCCTGCAGGGTTAAAAAACACAAAACAGCAGCAAAACTCTTCAACAAACTGTCAATCCATATAAGAGAGCTACCAGAAAGACATTTTAAAGAGGCCTTTAAAAAAATACTAATTGAAAACGCTTTCTATAGCTGTGAAAAATTCCTCAACTTTGATTTCAATACTTAGTGAAAATTATTTTTAACATGTAAATAAACCTAGTGTCCATAGTCCAAATTTCAATTTCAATTTAAAATTACCAAAAAAATGTTTTGGTCAATTTTTACTATTCAATTAGAAACTGATAATGATAATGTTTATTGTATATGTGTATTGAATATAATACAAGGTAAGCTTATAGCCAAAAAACTAAATTTAGATGAGAAAATCTTGGGGTTGTGGCCAAAATTTTGAAAAAGAGGCTGGGTCACAGCATGGAGGAGACCCTGGTGCTAACAGCCAAGCTTTCGGCAATGTTTATTGCCATCTTCAGGGCTTTCTACATAGTTAAAGAAAAACAAAAAAGAATTTAGTTTCAAAATGTATAATAAATTATTAAAGTTATACTCACAACGTTGAGGTTTGCCAATTTGAAAACAGCAATTGCATTGAGTGCAAAACGACTTCTTCATGCAAATAAATAATCGTCACAATTTTTGATAAAATTGATTGTCACATTTGGTATCGCACAACTGTCAATATAATGAATATTAATAATTCATATGTCAATCGTTTTCCCTTCCTGCTTTCTGCTTCCACATTTCACTAAGTAACGGCCATTGTATCACCTGTTAGACCAAGAAGGTCTTTATTTAAGAAAAACCCAGATCATAAAATGTGTGTTTTCAAACCACGGATTTAGTAATACACCTACGGGTTTTTTAAAATTTCAACATGTAAAGGTCGTTCCTGTGTGTTTGTAATTTACAAGTATATGTTCGTTTGTTTCCTGACCTGTTAGTGGAAGACGCCATGATAGCATAGGTTTTGAAAGTTTTTATCAAAAATTGTGACGATTATTTATTTGCATGAAGAAGTCGTTTTGCACTCAATGCAATTGCTGTTTTCAAATTGGCAAACCTCAACGTTGTGAGTATAACTTTAATAATTTATTATACATTTTGAAACTAAATTCTTTTTTGTTTTTCTTTAACTATGTAGAAAGCCCTGAAGATGGCAATAAACATTGCCGAAAGCTTGGCTGTTAGCACCAGAGTCTCCTCCAAGCTGTGACCCAGCCTCTTTTTCAAAATTTTGGCCACAACCCCAAGATTTTCTCATCTAAATTGTATTGAATATATATACCGATGTATTCATATATTTTAATTATCATAAGTTGACTTGCATAAACACACAGTGTATTTGATGCCAATATATTATTTGTATTTGTATAAATGTGAATTTGAAATGTAGTTCGTAGTAGCTGACACTTTTTAATGAACAGTATAAAACTTTTCATTTGTACTAATTTGACATTTAGGATATTTTAGTTAACAATTAACATAGATGTGTTATAGGTAATAATTAGCTCAGATGTACCATCTGCCAAATTATCGTTGAATATTTGTGAAAATGTTCACTCACCTGAATAGAATAATAACCTTTCCGATTAATGTAGGACTCTGGATCATTATTTGGCTTGTCGATTCTGATATGTGTTCCGTCTACTGCCCCAATTACATTTGGAAAGCCATGCATTCTAAAATGCTCTTCAATGTCACGTTTTTCGTTTTCTGTAGGCCACTTAATCACCTCCAGCGACATGTTGCTGAGGTAGTATGTAAGCCAATTTATGATCCTTCCTAAACTACTTATGGTAATATTAAAGCGATCAGCTACATCTCGGAAACCTGCCGTTTGGTGGCCAATATACCACAAGTATATTAAAATCTGAAAAATAATTAATAAAATATAACATGCACGCCTGTTGTTTGGTGACGAATATACCACAAGTATATTAACACTTGAAAAATAAGCACATGCAACTTTAGTGAATTTTCTACCATTCACATCTTATTCCATTTGTTTACCAAATTACACAGATAGATCATTTGTTATAAATAGCAAAAGCATACATATTCTGAAACAAAGCAATATAAAATATTTAGGTTTTTATTGGAATCCTCTCTTGCTTTGGAACATTCATATTGACTATATGATAAAAAAACTTATTTATTATACACTCATAGAGCATACCTCATTTATGGTATATTGGCTTGGGGTGCTGTTTGTAAAACACATGCACGATTTGAATATACTTCAAAACAGTATCTTAAAATCTATATTCAACAAAATAAAAATGTACTAAACTGATGATTTATATAAAGAGCCCCAAATATATGACGTTAGGCAATTATATTTTCTACATACTGTAGCTTGGTATCATAGACATCCAAATGAACATAAAAAAATTATCCACAGCACTAGGTACAAGCTAGGTGCCACAGTCAATCCTAAACCAAACAATCAGTCATGCAGTGGTCATATCTCGATTTAGCTCCAAAATTATATGGACTTCTACCTTTCAATATCAAAATTTATTTACAAACAGATTTAAAAAGTCTCCTCGAGAATGGATAGCTTCTACAAGAAGTGAAATCCATGAATTCATTGAAGATGCACAAAATCATTAGGCTTAGTCCTTCTATGGAGATTTCAATATTTATTTACTCTTTTTGCTTTTGTTCTTCTGTATATGTCTGGCAAAAACATTGGAGACTTACTTGATGGAATGCGCACACATTGCCATAATGTCCAACACGGGCACTGTAGCGGGGGCTAGATTCATATTTTTCACTAATTCTTATAGCCGTTGCTCGCGATATTCTAAAATGTTCGAAGAACACTTCTTCCGAATACTGCGGCACTATTGCCTGTAAAACAAAAAGATAATATCACACATTGCAAGCTAAAAATATATTATTCTGAACGCATATGTGCCAATTACCCAAGTAGTTTTCATTTTTCACTCGCGGGTGGTTGAGAAGTTCTTCCAAGTCGTCATCACTTGACGAGTCAGAAAAGTCTGAATACCCTTCGACATTCATGATTTCTCCAAAGTCTCCAAATCTATAAAAACGATTACTCTTCACAAGATATTCTTACTTCATACCACAGATTTTAAGTATCAACACTATCAACTTACAGGTTTAAACACAAAAAAGTGTTCACCAACACAAAATAGATCACAAAATCCACAAAGTATAAAAATCTCCTATAAATCGAACCGATTTGTCACAAAAGATAAATTAGATAAACAAATATTTATAGGTTAGTTTAACTGAGGTTTGAAATGTCAAAAAATACAAAACAGTTGAACCGCAAAATTCCAGCGCCACCGTGTCCTCGCAGTTCGCACCACAGTTGAAGGGGGGGGGGTATTATCTCTGCACAGTTCTCACTCGATTCTCACCATAGATAAAAGATTTTTGTGATTCTCACTTCCAAGCTAGTAACTGTACAGTTAAGTTTCTCTTTATTTTATAATTATTGCCCTATCACACACCAAGGCTAATTCCCTAATTTTACTATCATATGGAACATTATCAGCCTCAAAGTTTATTTCCATGATCATTCATTACAGCAGTACATTTTTTATTTAGATAATCAAATATCACATCAGTATCAATAGAATCAAAATTCATATCACATACTAACAGTTCAATCATTAGTTGTATATGTAAGAATTAAATTATATTCTTAAATAAAAGATACAAACCATGTAGGCATTTCTTGCAGGTGTTAAATCTTTTGCTAAACCATCTCTTTTTAATGACTTGTGAATAAAACTACATTCTTTGATATGAAAACTGTTTATTAACATTTTGGCTGCCTCTCAAGTCCTGCTTAAAATATAAAAATTATTGTTGTATTTGTATATTTGTACTGTATTGTATTTTATATGAATATATTATTGTTGCTCTACTGGATATTGTGTATTAATTTTATTTTGTGTTACTTGGGATCTTTAATCTAGAATTCATTTACTTTATTACAATAAAGTCCTTTCTTATAAATATATAACATATACTCACATAAAAAACAAATCACTTGTATTTATAGAGGCGCAACTGCTGAGCATAAATTTATAAGAGCCCATCATAAAAATACAGTTTTTGTCAATGATAGTATAAGGTCTCCTCAACGTGTACTAAGCAAAACTGTAGATAAGACATCATTAAGGATATTATACTTTTGTCAGTATTCCAATAACACGTTCTGCATGGATCTGCAGTGTGCCAGGGCTCGTTTTTTCTAAAGTTCTATGCAGTTATATATGGCCACAGGTAAATGCAGGTATTTCAACAGTTGCCCTATAGAGCTGTACAAACTCCCTTATTAGAAAACTTCTCTCAACCACAACATCTGGAATAAATTTTTTGAGAAATTCTGAATTCTCTATCACACACTTATCTGAAACTCGCCCACCCCATCCTTTACTGGTAAAACATATTGATCAGTGTAATTCAAATTAAATATTTGATTGTTTGCCCATGTTTATAATGTGAGTAAGACTGTGCAGCTGCCAATACAAGTGAAGGGTTTTTTATTTTTATCTCAAAACAGTCTATAATAACAGTTGTTTTTTCCTGGAAGGTTTCTTTAAACCAAGATCGGATTATTTTTTTGAGATGCTCTTTAGATGGCCAAAATACAAAATTCTTCATCTGCATGCACATTTTATGTTTATATTTTAGGAATAAGTTGACACAGTAGTTGGACTTATCCCAAATCAGAAATCCAAATCCTTAAAATCAATATTTAAACGTAACTTCATAGGAGTCAACTGAATATGCTTCTCTATTGGCAGCAAAGTCTGACTTTAGAGTAATGTAGGGTTCTACAAGACTGATGATAGTCTCTAAACGTTTTTAAGCTGGAAACCCTATATAACATTTTAGGTGAATCTGATCATATTTGAGAAGTTTGCATGAACACGTCTTTCCAAATTGTCTCTGATGTTTGAAGTACCCATATGCTCCAAACAAAGTTTTGTGATGTTATTGCAGGTCAACTCAGTTTGCACAATTTTAATGGTTTTCTTTTCCTCTCAAAGGTTACAAGTGTCCTCAACATTTATACTGCTGTTGTTTCCTATTCTGACTTGTACTGGGTTCATTCTTCTGCTAAAAGTTTTGAAACTCATTGTTTTGAAATCAATAGAGCTAAATATTATTTTACCTGTGCTCTGTAGCGTTTCCGTTTATATCTTTCAAGCTTCACACCTGTTAAATTTGTGCTTTTTGGTTGCAAACCCAAAAGAGAAGGTATTCAATCAGGATTCAACTGATCTGTTAAGTAGAGCAGGTTCGCCTAAAATATCAGTTTATTAGTGGGTATGTGTAATAATAATATTCATAAAGTGTTTATTCCTCAAGAAAATATCTATACATTGCAAGAATACTTGATTAACATAAACAAATAAAACAACAGCAATAAGAGGACATAAACAACGAATTACCACAAAAGTGCATCACTTGTACGTGGTGTACAAAAGGAATATATAATATTAAATGTAATAATAAATATAATATCCAGGTGAAGGGTTAAGTGTCATAATTTTGAGTCAACTTAGGATGTTTTGTATAACTAGGTAAAGGATCATAATTGTAATTTTGAGTCTAATTAGGGTGTTTTGTATAGCCAGGTAATTTAGGTCTTATCAGATGAATCGTACTCCACTAGTACTAGTACACTAGTATTGGTACTATATAATCTCTATATATTTATGTATTTGGAAGCGGGAAGTTCTTGAATCCAATTTTTTAATTGTTTTTTGAAATAGCTTAACCTTCAAATTTCTTTAATAACTGATGGTAACACATTGTGTAGTTTTCTGGACAAGTAAACATATGACCTAAACATAATACTTTCATGCGGTTTGAAAATAAAGTTGGACGATATATATCTATATATATATAGCAGGCAACAATCTTGGGGTTGCAGCCGTAGCAAAAATGGTGAGGCCAGAAGAAAATGAAACTAATTGTTCATGCTAAGCTTTCGGAAATGTTTATTCCCATCTTCAGAGCTTGCTACAATAAAAATAAGTGCTTAAGGCAACAATACATAATTGTGCAAAAAGAAAGGTAACTTACAACGGAAGATTTCGTCTTCAGGAGTCACAATCTCAAAAAACATGAGGACACGCCAAAAAACAGCAAGTTAACACACAAAACAGGTCATTAGGTTAAAAATTGATCAATGAAAAGTGAGTTTACTAATTAAAATGTTAAAAACTTATGTAATATCACATTATGTAGGAAAATTTGATGAACGTCGCGAAAAAAGCAACATGTCCGCTGGATACGGTAACCTACATGTGGTATGAAATGGAGCCGGATGGCGGCAACAGGTAGAATGAGGAAAAGAGATATATAAATGGCAATTGACAATCTAGAAACAATTACCAACATTATGCCAAAAAGTAACTAAATCAAATGTCTCTGTATGTGCGCAAAAGCAGATAATTTGGAGAGGGAACCATAGGCGGGTCGTTAATTAATAATATAAGGTATATTCTCAAACCAGTGTCGTGATTTGTATAATTTTAGACCATTAAGGAGTTGCAATGTGGATATAGAGAAAAATGGCAATGGAGACGTGAGAAAAAGGGGGAAACGCATAATTATGCGAAAAAGTCGGGAGTATGGAGAAAGATTGAGAAATGGTCAAAAAGACCAATCAGGGAAATTGAAGCAATTTGTTAAAAAACAAACTAATTGCAAGAATTTAATTCTTTTATTCACATTAATTTTATAGAATTAGTTTAAGGGGGGATAAAATTTGATTGTGATAATGAGTGAGAAAGGGGGAAATACCATATAGGTTGATATCATCATGGGATATGATATGAAAAAATATATCAATGTTTAAAAGGTCTGTAGGAAGAAAATTTCAATGAAATCAACAACCCTGTTTTATTAAAAGGAAAAAGAAAAGAGAAACCCAGCTAATGAGACCGGGACAGGGCAGATGAATCCAACAGAAGTACACTTCCTGGGGTATCTTAAGTAAAGTGTTAAAGGGAGGAGTTAGAGATATTTGCGAGTCCCGCATGATCCCATCTCAAAATATAGGAATATATGCTGCTTAAATTATTAATATCTGATCTTTTATTTAAACTATTCTCACAGTTATTGATATGGACCATCTCTAAGAAAAGTATTTTCTCAAAAACTGTTTCAGTATCCAACACTCTGGTGTTTTCCCAATTAATTTTATGTCCAGTTTGAATTGCATGCTGAGACAAGGCACAACTGTTAACCTTACGATTGATATCACTTTTATGTGATGTAATACGTGACTTCAAGCTTCTGGATGTTTGGCCAATGTAAGTCCTGTTGCAGTTGAAACATGGAATGGAATAAACCACATTAGATTTTTCCATTGTTTTTATGGGGGTTTTCAATTTTGAAAAATGACAGAAACTAGTAAAACATTGCACAGTGCAATTTTGACAGGTAAATTTTTGAAAATATTCAAAAGCCTTGGAGTAAGGTCTTCTATAAAAGGTAAAGTTTTATAAAAAGTTACAGGAGGTTGAGACTGCGGAGGTGCAGTGGAGTTATTGATGTTGTTTTGATCTCCCATTTGGGATGGTACTTGGTTTATTAAATTTTGAGGGTTTTGGTTGGAAAACACCACATTTAAAGGATGGAATAAATTGTATAATAAAAAGTTTATGTATTTCTCTGGGTAGGAATTCTCTAATAGCAAAACCTTCAATGTATTGAGCGATTCTTTACGGTGTCTTAAGTGGGTGACACGTAAAGCCAAAACCAGATTTCTTTTCATGCGTGGGTGATGGAAGGAATGGAAGTTAATGTATCGCCCACTACTCATTGGCTTTCTGTACCATTTCGTACAAAGAGTGTTGGTAGTGGGATCCCTCATAACAACCATATCCAAAAAAGGAATACTATAGTCGGTTTCCTTTTCCACTGTAAACTGCAGGTTTGTATCAAAACCATTGAAGGTAGATAACACCTGTTCAATCTTGTCTTCTGGCAAGGCTAGTAGTAGGTCATCAACATATCTTTTCACAAAAGGTATATTGAAGGGGATGCTAGCTAGACAATCGCTAACCAGGTCATCAAGAACATAGTTGACTAAAACCTGGTTAGCGATTGTCTAGCTAGCATCCCCTTCAATATACCTTTTGTGAAAAGATATGTTGATGACCTACTACTAGCCTTGCCAGAAGACAAGATTGAACAGGTGTTATCTACCTTCAATGGTTTTGATACAAACCTGCAGTTTACAGTGGAAAAGGAAACCGACTATAGTATTCCTTTTTTGGATATGGTTGTTATGAGGGATCCCACTACCAACACTCTTTGTACGAAATGGTACAGAAAGCCAATGAGTAGTGGGCGATACATTAACTTCCATTCCTTCCATCACCCACGCATGAAAAGAAATCTGGTTTTGGCTTTACGTGTCACCCACTTAAGACACCGTAAAGAATCGCTCAATACATTGAAGGTTTTGCTATTAGAGAATTCCTACCCAGAAAAATACATAAACTTTTTATTATACAATTTATTCCATCCTTTAAATGTGGTGTTTTCCAACCAAAACCCTCAAAATTTAATAAACCAAGTACCATCCCAAATGGGAGATCAAAACAACATCAATAACTCCACTGCACCTCCGCAGTCTCAACCTCCTGTAACTTTTTATAAAACTTTACCTTTTATGGAAGACCTTACTCCAAGGCTTTTGAATATTTTCAAAAATTTACCTGTCAAAATTGCACTGTGCAATGTTTTACCAGTTTCTGTCATTTTTTCAAAATTGAAAACCCCCATAAAAACAATGGAAAAATCTAATGTGGTTTATTCCATTCCATGTTTCAACTGCAACAGGACTTACATTGGCCAAACATCCAGAAGCTTGAAGTCACGTATTACATCACATAAAAGTGATATCAATCGTAAGATTAACAGTTGTGCCTTGTCTCAGCATGCAATTGAAACTGGACATAAAATTAATTGGGAAAACACCAGAGTGTTGGATACTGAAACAGTTTTTGAGAAAAGACTTTTCTTAGAGATGGTCCATATCAATAACTGTGAGAATAGTTTAAATAAAAGATCAGATATTAATAATTTAAGCAGCATATATTCCTATATTTTGAGATGGGATCATGCGGGACTCGCAAATACCTCTAACTCCTCCCTTTAACACTTTACTTAAGATACCCCAGGAAGTGTATTTCTGTTGGATTCCTCTGCCCTGTCCCGGTCTCATTAGCTGGGTTTCTCTTTTCTTTTTCCTTTTAATAAAACAGGGTTGTTGATTTCATTGAAATTTTCTTCCTACAGACCTTTTAAACATTGATATATTTTTTCATATCATATCCCATGATGATATCAACCTATATGGTATTTCCCCCTTTTCTCACTCATTATCACAATCAAATTTTATCCCCCCTTAAACTAATTCTATAAAATTAATGTGAATAAAAGAATTAAATTCTTGCAATTAGTTTGTTTTTTAACAAATTGCTTCAATTTCCCTGATTGGTCTTTTTGACCATTTCTCAATCTTTCTCCATACTTCCGACTTTTTCGCATAATTATGCGTTTCCCCCTTTTTCTCACGTCTCCATTGCCATTTTTCTCTATATCCACATTGCAACTCCTTAATGGTCTAAAATTATACAAATCACGACACTGGTTTGAGAATATACCTTATATTATTAATTAACGACCCGCCTATGGTTCCCTCTCCAAATTATCTGCTTTTGCGCACATACAGAGACATTTGATTTAGTTACTTTTTGGCATAATGTTGGTAATTGTTTCTAGATTGTCAATTGCCATTTATATATCTATCTCTTTTCCTCATTCTACCTGTTGCCGCCATCCGGCTCCATTTCATACCACATGTAGGTTACCGTATCCAGCGGACATGTTGCTTTTTTCGCGACGTTCATCAAATTTTCCTACATAATGTGATATTACATAAGTTTTTAACATTTTAATTAGTAAACTCACTTTTCATTGATCAATTTTTAACCTAATGACCTGTTTTGTGTGTTAACTTGCTGTTTTTTGGCGTGTCCTCATGTTTTTTGAGATTGTGACTCCTGAAGACGAAATCTTCCGTTGTAAGTTACCTTTCTTTTTGCACAATTATGTATTGTTGCCTTAAGCACTTATTTTTATTGTAGCAAGCTCTGAAGATGGGAATAAACATTTCCGAAAGCTTAGCATGAACAATTAGTTTCATTTTCTTCTGGCCTCACCATTTTTGCTACGGCTGCAACCCCAAGATTGTTGCCTGCTCATTAACTAGTCAGCCAAGACTACCCTTCCTCTCTATATATATATGTATATACCTTGATATCAATCATATCATTCTCTTCACTGACCTGTTATAAAATGTCGAAGACACATAAGCAATTAAGCATATTTGAGTTTCAAATCATCCAAATCTGCCCGCAAAATAGCAACTCCAACTTCTCCTAGTATATGAAAAAGATAAATCTTACCAGGATATTCTAACGTTTTTACCACGGATTTTAAGTTTAGCCAAAAAAAAGGATGTTTAGATAAGTGCAATCACGAAGTATTATGCCATCGATTGTAAAATTTGTAAACGAGGTAAACACAAAACATAAATAGGTTAGCACAATAGGTTAGCTTGAACCGTCCAACCGCCAGATTTCCTGCCCGCCAGTCCTCGGCACAGCCGCCTTCGTTTTCCTCGCAGTTCTCACTTGATTCTCGCTTGCAAGCTAGTATCGCATTTGCAGTAATAAAACGATCCTAGAACCGGTTCTAGAACTGATGGGTTGGGACACTTTGAGGATCGATTTAGAACTGATTTCCATATAGTTAGCATTGGAGTGGGCGGGGCTTAGACGGTTCTGTTACCGTTCAATTACGGTACTCAGTTTAAATGGGACAAAGCTAGTAACGATTGGAAACAGTGATGCTGCGCCACCTGTGACGTAAGGAGGAACACTCTTTGGCAGGCTATTATCGTTTGAACTTGTTCCGCACCCATGTTTTATCGTGTTAATATTGCATATGGCCGCACACTGCTACATGACACAACCGTCTAGTACCTAGAGGCATGGAGCAGCGTAAGCTATTGCTGCATCGGTGCCGCACCTTGTGCCATTACTGTCCATACCTCCACACAGCAATGTTTTGTGAACTCCTTTGGAATAGGATCAGTACAGAGTATATACAGGGTGTCCAGTTAGTGCGTAATTCATCGATATCTTGCAGGGTACACCTGATAGAAGAAAATGTCAAATACAAAAGTTATTTCGTTACTTAAGACGCATATTCTAAAAATATTTCGAAATATACAGTATGTTGCGGGAAAGTAGGATAGTGATCAACTTAATTTTTTTATACGGAAATATAACTTTTTCTTAAATTTTTCTCGTTTCCGTCATTGATCTCTATTCAACCCTAAAATATATTTGGGATCGGTTGCGATGTTGCCAAGTTATAATTTATTTTCTATTAATTTCCGGATTTGCAAGGTCGCAAGTAATACGTCCAAATTGATATATTCCTTTGACTTTTCTTAATAATATTGTACAGCGAGTTACCTGAATATTGAGTGGATATTATCTTGGATGTTACCAGCAATTTGTGTCTACAGGGTGTTTTTGGCAGAATTTTAAATTACGGCAATTTGTAGGTCATTTTACTTTGTTTTTTAAATGTAACACCCTGTATGTTTTATTTTAAATCGAAATATCTACTAATACCCTATCTCTCCTTGTAATATTTTTTTTCGCGTTTGCGGCGTTGCCAAGTTATAAATTATTTTTCCAAATTTTTAAACAAATATCCCCGATTTTAATTTATTTTAAATAGAATCCTACACTTTTTTTATTGCAATGAATTGCACATGTCGAACTTAGTAAGATCTCACAATTTCAAAATTTTGTTTATGTTAATTATTGAGATACGGCAACACCGCTTTTTCAGTAAACATCAGTACCGGAACGCTTAAATATTTCCAAAACTGCCACAGCTGGAACGGTAAAATTCAACACTTGGGGGTTTTCGAACATACAGAATTCAAAAACGCTAACATCAGTGTTGTCAGATTTACCACTTTTACGTTAGACTTCATAAATAGGGCCTTCCATTCAAAATTATGACGTAAAACTGGTAAATCTGCCAACACTGATGTTAGCGTTTTTGAATTCTGTATGTTCCTAGTATTGAATTTCACCTCTCCAGCTGTGTGTAGTTTTGGAAATATTTATGCGTTCCGGTACCGCTCACTGAAAAAGCGGTGTTGCCGTATCTTAGTAACTAATAGTCACAAAATTTTGAAATTGTGAGATCTTACTAAATTCGACATGCGCAATTCATTGCAATAAAAATAAGTAGAGGATTATATTTAAAATAAATTAAAATCGGGGATATTTGTTTAAAAATTTGGAATAATATTTATAACTTGGCAACGTCGCAAACGCAAAAAAAAATATTACAAGCCGACATAGGGTATTAATAGATATTTCGATTTAAAATAAAACATACTGGGTGTTACATTTAAAAAACAAAGTAAATTGTATATGCTATGGATGAGGATTTCTCATATCTAAGATTGCGACTAACTATCATACTGCAAGACATATTTACATAATACAAATTATTTATGCCACCATCATACTATAGACAGGTAGCATAATGCGGAATAACAGGAACAGGTTATTGTTGTCATGCGTTGAGGCATATGCTTTGTCTTGGCCCATCCAACGTTTGCTGCATATTTAGACATAATGGTTTGTGTAAACACACCAGCAGTCTGTTTTTATAATGTCCTGTATACCTAGTTATGATTCAATAAGTAACTAAATACCCTATTATGTATGTGTGCAATTTACCAAGCTGTGAGATTAAAAATTCATTACATTTAAACATTTTAGACTGAACAGTACCTGTGGCATCCTCCAGTTCAATGTAGTTATGGATGGCCACTATGTAATATATTTT
This sequence comes from Callosobruchus maculatus, assembly GCA_951848785.1. Classification (NCBI taxonomy): domain Eukaryota; kingdom Metazoa; phylum Arthropoda; class Insecta; order Coleoptera; family Chrysomelidae; genus Callosobruchus; species Callosobruchus maculatus. The sequence continues at coordinate 1,687,708 of CATOUR010000085.1, read as the reverse complement.
GTTTACATACATAACAGGATTCACATGATCACAATATGTTCAGTTCCGCCGAACCACTTATGTACTACTCTGCTTCTATATTACTATCATTTACCTGAGGTGGCAGCATGAATGCTTCGATGTGTAGCAGTTGTTATGCTTGCGTTCGTGACTTATCTGCACAAAATTGTTTCATTGTAATGCCGTGTCTTCAGATCCATTTGCTTCACCGTCTGAGTACATGTCACCCCTCTTTGATGGAGCAATAACAATTATATAATATCTACTATTATTTACCTATAGCCTGCCCTCTCCCACAGACGGCAACCAAACTATTATTGACTTCACTACTCGTAACTATATCACGCCTGTGGTACCGCACAATAATACACTTCTCGTGGTAATGAATAATATAATTTCAACGTCCTAAATAATCCACAAAACAATGTAAACAAGGTAAACAAAACTACGAACAATAACAATATACGGTAGTTACATGGAACCACTCGCATCGGCGTACTGAAGTCGACTGTCCCCGCCCGTCGCCTCCGCCTCGACGCGTTGTGATCTTAAGGTGGGTCTCCACAATCCCTCCTTTCTTTCCAGTCTGAGAGGTTCAACCTTTGCTGTTAGAACCTGGTCCTCTTCATGTTGGTAGGTGTTCGCGTCGTCTTCCGTTGTGGTTTGGTCCGTGATGGCATCCTCTTCTTGCTGGACGGAAATGGGAATTGTTGGGGAAATATTAGGATCCTGATTAGGTTCACTCGGGATTTTCTTTACATGTGATATATGTCGTTTAAATGTCTTCCCGTTGTTTTTTATTGTAACCTCGTTTCCTTTCCTTTCAATTACTTCGAACTCTTCGTTTAGAAATCTACTTTCCAACTTATTTGAAGTTGTTGTATTAAGGGTGAGAACTTTATCTCCTGGTTGTATGTCGCACTGTTTTGCTTTCCTGGCCATATCTTCCTTTTCTTTTCCTTTTTGCTTATTTATCATGTCATTATCCCTAGCTTCTTCATCTATATCTGTGTTTACCAGATCATCAATGGATGGAATTTTATCTCTGATGTTCCTACCAAATAGCAACTGAGATGGAGATTTGCCCGTTGTGCCATGTGGTGTTACGTTATACATTAATATAAACTTTTGAATTTCTTTCTGGTAGTTCTTATTATTTGCGTGGGCGATCTGTAGTCTTTTAAGTATCGATTTATTTGCGTTTTCAACCTCCCCATTCGCCTGAGGCCAGTACGGAGGGGTTTGAATAAGTTCAATGCCAGAATTTTTACAAAACTGTTTAAATTCGCTACTCACGAATTGTCTTCCATTATCTGCCCTTATACTTTTAGGGTACCCCAGTCGCACAAATATTTGTGATAACTGCTCTATAATTACTGACGAAGTTGTAGTTTTTAGGAATTGTATCTCTTGGTATCTGGAGTAATAATCTATTATTACTAGAACCATTTCTTTGTTTGGCAGAGGTCCCATGAGGTCTATGGCCAGGCATTGCCATGGCCCCTCTGGGAACTTATGGCGTGACATTGGCGGGGGCCTATTAGGTTGTGAAACCAATAGGCAATCTCGACATGCTTTTACGTATTGTTCAGTTTGTTTATCTATCAGCGGCCACCATACTTTGGCGCGTAATCGCCTTTTCATAACCGTCTCACCCGGATGTCCTTCGTGGGCTAATTCTAGAACTCGTTTTGTCAAAGTTTGGGGAATAACAATTCTATTACCCCTTAAAAGTACTGGTCCCATTGTACTTAATTCCGTTTTAAAGGCTGAATATATGTTTTTATCGTTTGAGGTCCAAGAATCGTTATTAATTTTATTTATCGTTTCGGCTATTAGTACGTCTTCTTTACTTTCTGACACAATTTCTGATATGTTCATGGCTTTTGGTGTGTTCTTTTCAATTAGTGTGAATACATGGAATTCTTCCTCATGGTCAAATGGCTTTTCGTCATGTAGTTTACACAATCTAGAAAGCGAATCGGCAATGTTGAACTTTCCTGGTTTATAAACAACTTTGAACCTGAATGCCTGCAATCGTAATAACCATCGTTCTATACGGGCAGGTGGTTTGGACGTCGGTTTAAATATCGCCTCTAAAGGTTTATGATCGGTTACTAATTCGAACTCAAGGCCCGCCAAGTAGAAATAGAATCGTTCTACTCACCATACCAAGGACAGGCTCTCTTTCTCCGTCTGAGAGTACCGTTCCTCCACCTCCGATAAAGATTTGCTTGCAAACGAAATTACTTTGGGATTTTGTAAGCGATCAAACTGTAGAAGTACGGCTCCTAGTGCCACGGGACTGGCGTCTGCAACTAGCTGAGTACGTCTTTTTGGGTCAAAATACGATAAGGTAGGCAGTTCAGCTAGAGATTTTTTCAGACTCTCAAAATGCTGTTGATGACTTTCGTTCCAGTTGAATATCGTATCTTTCTTTGTGAGTTGTCGTAGTGGTTCTGTGGTTGTTCCTAAATCGGGCAAAAATTTTCCTAGGTAGGTGACTAAACCTAGGAAGCTGCGAACTTCTTCTTTGTTTTGAGGAGAGCGAAATTCCATAATTGTTTTTACTTTTCTTTCATCCGCCGCTATGCCTTGACTCGATAATCTGTGACCTAGAAACTCCAACTCTTGTACTTTAAATAAACATTTTGATTTATTTAGCAAGACATTGTGTGTGTCCAAGACCTCTAGGACTTTGTTGAGACAGCGGTCATGTTCGATCTCAGTAGATCCATATATTATTATATCATCTAAATAATTGAGGCAGTTTTGACAAGGTGCTAGAATTGCTTCAAATATCCTTTGAAATATTTCGGGTGCTGAATTGACTCCAAACATGAGACGCTTGTAGCGGAAAAGGCCCTTATGGGTAATAAAAGTCGTTATGGGACGACTTTCAACGTCTAGCTCTAATTGATGGTATGCACTTTCCAAATCTAAGCGTGAAAAGTATTTTGCGTTTCGCAGTTTCGTCATGAAACTATCAAAGGTAGGCAGTGGGTAGTTTTCTCTCTGAATTGCTTCGTTTGCCCTGCGCATATCGACGCAAATTCGAATATCATTATTTGGTTTAAAAATTATTACTATAGGTGATATCCACGCACTGGGTTCCACCACTCTCTCAATTATATCCTTTTGTAATGCTTCTTTGATTTTATCTTCTACTTGTTGCTCCACCGATATTGGAATTTTTCTTACCGGCTGTTGCACTGGTTTAACATAGGGATCTACGGACAATTTAACCTGAATACCTTTAATTTTTGGAAACTCTGCGACCTTTTCAAGCTTGTTTGTATTTATTCCTAACTTCAAAACGCCCAGTTGTTTTGCGACATCTTTCCCAAGTAGGGATATATCTCCATTTTTTACAACATAGAAGTGTGTTATAATTTCCTTTTCTTTTGGAATGTTAATAGTTGTCGTGAAACGGTGATTAATTGTTAGTGGCCTCCCTGTAGCATATGATTTCAGAATGTCTCTAGGTGAATTTTCTATATCCCATACAACTGCATTATTATTATTGAGTAATTTCCAGTCTTTATCGCTTATGATGTTAGCCTTCGATCCTGAGTCGATTAGAAAAGTTAATCTTACTCCACCTACTAGGCAATCAATCAGATCATCGGATGGGCTTTGGTTTCCTATTACTTCTGTGTTGTCGATCTTGAAGCAGTCAAAGCTTTTGATGTTGTCTTCGTTTTCCTCTTCGGTGTTTTCCGTTTCAACGAAATTTACTCCAGATCTAAATCTTTTCCGACTTTGACCCGTTGAGGTAAACGGCCTTGATCTCTTTAATTGCAATTGTTTCGATCTACAACATATAGCGTAATGTCCTTGAAATCCGCACCTCCTGCATTTTATATCCCTTGCGGGGCAAGCGTGCATATTGCCTGAATGCCCTGCCTTCCCACATCTTGGGCATAGCTCGGCTTGTCTCCTACGCTGAATCCCTACTTTGTTCACCGTGATTGTTGATGATGACGATGTGCCTGGGGCGCCAGCGCCCTTGTCCATTTCTGTTGATTGGTTGCCTATCTGCTCATGGATTTGACACAACTCGATGATTTCATCCAGTGATCGTTCTTTTTCCAGGAGTTTTTTCTTAAGGTCCAGTGATGCCCAGCTGTCGATAATTTTATCTTTCATGCTGATCTCTGTGGCTTCAATTTCGCTTCTACCAAACGAACATCGTTTGGCTTGTTGCCTGATTTTCAGCAGAAACTTGTTAAAATCTTCTCCATCTTCTTTTCGAATGCTTCGAAAAATGTGACGTTCAAAAGTTGAATTTTGTTTTGGCGAAAAGTAATCGGTTAGCTTATCGACAAGCGTTTTAAAAACATCATTATTTTCTTCCTCATTGTAACTTTCTATAGCCCCAGGTATACTGTAAGCCACTTCTTGCAACTGTGAGCCTCCTAGATGCAAAAGCTTATTTCTTTTTTTCTCCACGCTCGTAATATCTTCGGAAGCTAGATATAGCCCCAGAGACCTGAGCCATTTTTCCCAGTTACCCCTAATCAAGGATTTATCAAAAGTATCACATAAAAAAGGTTTTATTCCCGTTTCCGCCATTATGACCTGTAATTAAATGTATCTGTATGTACAATACTGTGTGTCCTCCAAAAATAATTCGCTAACGTGATCGTAAATCCAATGGTTATCAAATGGTAATTTATTTCTGCACTGATCGCCAAACAAAAAAAATCTTTAGTGTTGATCTCGCGTTGTAATCGTTTCAAGGAAGATAAAAAAAATACGTAAACTTGTAACGATCACGTCGGTAAAATTATGAAGATAGGTGTCCTACGTACTGGTTAAATTTCTTTTGATTTCAAATTCAAATTAATTTGTTGATGCTATTCTCATAACTTGCATGCACCGAAAATATACAAATGTACACATATATGCACTTACATAGTCACCCATCCATACTAACATACACATACATATATTATAATACATATTATACGTTTTCAAGCATATCACTTATTCTTATCTTTCAATGATAGATGATATAGCACATAGCGTATACAGCTGCAATATTAAAAAAACTGTTGTCAAAATACTCGCCCAGTAACTATAACGGATTCAAATTCTTGTTTTTTTTTCTATTGTGAACTTGTTGTTGAGTTTTTTTTTTTTTTTGATTCTTGCAAGTTCAACAAAGGATATGAAAAATTGGTTTGTTTTTCTTTGATATCCTAGTATAATAATATATAAATTTTCTAACTCACGTTCGACAAGTGCCGCTGCCACCTTGGCCCTGCGGTTGGTGCTCTCAGCCCTTCTTTAGTGGTGCTCTCAGCCCTCCTTTAGTGGTGCTCTCAGCCCTACTTTAGTTTTGTGGTGCTCTCAGCCCTACTTTTGTGGTGCTCTCAGCCCTACTTTTGTGGTGCTCACAGCCCTCCTCGATGTCCACTCTATAACATCGGAAATGTTTGTTTTCTCTTATTATTTTTTTGTGTTTACTGCCTTACCTTTGGGGTTCTCTAAAATCCTCGTCGCCAGTTTGTGGTACCGCACAATAATACACTTCTCGTGGTAATGAATAATATAATTTCAACGTCCTAAATAATCCACAAAACAATGTAAACAAGGTAAACAAAACTACGAACAATAACAATATACGGTAGTTACATGGAACCACTCGCATCGGCGTACTGAAGTCGACTGTCCCCGCCCGTCGCCTCCGCCTCGACGCGTTGTGATCTTAAGGTGGGTCTCCACAACGCCCATAATGAAAGACTTTGGAAATATCTATATTCTATGTCGGTATGATTGTGCTTGTTACTATATGAAACACACTTAGGTGAGTGGCGGTCCCCACTCGACTTCCATTCATACTCATGAATCATTTGACGAGCGTGATAAACGGTAGTTATTAGGTTATCTAGTAATGCAATTTACTTTTGCAGGATTGGCTGGACATGGCACATACAGTCAGTCATGTCTCATGCAGCACACATCAGGCAACATGCTAAACGGACTGGGGCCCTCCCCAGGTAGAATGTATTGTGTAGAAGTTATGACATCATTTATTATGATTACAACATGTATTTTAAGTTTGTTTGAAATATAATATCATAAGCAATTATTTTCTAATAATAAATGATGAATCCCATGTATTAATAGTATGGACATATACGAAATAACTACAACCACCTATCAGCAAACTTGGTTAGCTCTTAATAACACTCCAAGTGTTAGCCGGAAGGGATTTGTTTTATTGATGTTGCCTTAGTCACACATACACATCATGCCATACTATATAGGGCCTACCAAAGGTTGCAGAAGAAATAATTTCAGGTTGAGTGGGTTATACACAAATATCTGTTTATTAGTCGTACAATACAATACCTTTGTTTATAACATACATCATACTATGACACTCCACTACCTCAAGCAACATCTACTTGCAAGACTCAAGTCAGTGACACATATCTGAAATGAAAAGCAACACAATACATGGCTTTAACACACATGGGGTTTACATGTACATTTATTTGAATGCAGCAAATAATTGTATACAAGCACTATTCTCAGACTCATGAACTTTGAATTTGCAATGCATCATTGGTATTACTGTTGCTAATATGACAGTTACATGAACTCCTGACTGATTTTGACACTGTAGTCAGTATGATACCTAGCATATTTGAAATCATGTTGGAAACAGAACATAACTGCATTGGTATCTCACAAAACTATTTTTGCTTCTGTGATACATATTTATATTATCATTTAATGGTTACCAGCAATGCTTGTTAAATAATGTGATACCTTCTTGTTGGGACATAAAATACTGAGATTATTACTATTTGAACATTTCATGAATGGCAATGTTTCTAATCAAAGAATCTGGCTTCGTAGTAGTTTCACCTGAGTTACCCCCTCATTGATTAGTAGCTTCTGTTTGTTTTATTATCAGCACCAATCTACTTCTTTACTTCACATGTTACTCAACATTGTTTCACATATCTGTATATGCAGTTGTGCACGTAGTTCGCAAAGCGCATGCCAGTAACGGTGTAGCCCAGCTATAGTTAATGTTGGTGGCCCCAGCATTCAATAAGATGTCACTATATATTCATAATGTACTGGACATTGGAACACATAAACAAGTGCGTGTGTGCAGTGCATGGCTCCAGTTGAGGCTGACATGATGCAATCATGTTTGAGAATTTTTCAAAATACACCACAATGTTTTGTCCATTTGACAGATTCATAATATACTTGGCCATGTGCAGTCGCTTGCTTTGTGTATTTCATAGCTACCTATTGCATGTATGTACCGGGTGTTTCCTTATATGTTGCTATCCTTCTTATCTTTTTTATTTGAAGTCATAGAAAAAGAGTTTCCCATTTAAAAACATATAAATTTATACAAAACACAGGATTTTTTATTATTCCATCTTTTTGTTCCTATCCAATTCTAAATGACACCAGAAAACTATAAAACATTCATATAAAAACTTTTTGCTATCTCTTAATTAAAAAAGATAAGAGGGAAGGCGAAGTATGAGGAAACACCTGGTATAACAACCCTGCCTCTTTAACCATAGATTATAGCAGCTGAAGGACATAAATGTGTCATGTCACAGTATCAGGATGATTTCATGGATCTACCATGGATCTACTACTGTACTCTAGAGTGTCTGATACAGTAGGGGGGCTAAGACCATGTCAATACTCATACCAATCGGTTTCTGGTATGCACCTAAACTATATACTTACTGAGCATGATTGGTCAGACAACGAAAACTGCTCACCTTGCCCTCTATCCTCACAGCCGTGATTCTTCGTGCGTCCACGGGGTACGGTGTTAGCTCGTGCCATGCCTATTGAAATAACTATGTGAGCCTGTAGTGCGCCCTACACTAACTGTCAGATGGGACGATATCCCCTGTTGTGTTCAGGACGATCTCGGCGTAGGCGGCTAGCATAGTCCTGGGTCTTCGATCTCCCTCCCAAGCTTCTATACACAACACTACTCGCGACGTAGTGGGGGACAGTATACACGCTGAAATAGACACATGTCGATTCTGAGCCCTACTCCAAATATATCACGTTATCACACTAACCTTTTCTTCGATACATTGCGTTTCTTTATAACACCATACGATCCTTCACCACTTGGTCAGCGACACAAAATAGGTGTCAGTGACTTCAGAGTTCTGCAACTAACAGCTGATCAACACAAACACGTGTTTTAGGTTAGGCTCACCAGCTGACGGCTGAGAAACAGGAAGCAGCCATAACTATTTAACTGTCAAAATAGGCCTAACAGTATTGTCACTCGCTGGGTATTTCTAAAATTGGCGCATGCGTACGAAATGACGAGCTATCCAGAGATTATCCAACGAATTTCCAGCGATTATTTTTCGCTGGCTGTCCTGAATACGCCGGCTGGTCTGCTATAAGTTCCCACATGGCTACTCTGTGTTGTCCTTGAAGCTTAGCGATAGTTTCCTCGTTCTTCTTCAGCAAATTCTTCGTGTCTCTTTCAAACTGCTCCTTCATTGAATTTATCGTGCCTTGCATAGATTTAATTTTGCTTGCATATTCATCTGCTTTTTCTACATCCACCTGCATCTTATCGACCTGTATGCGGCAGCCTACCCTAAGGTGCCCCTTCTACCCACATCTCCAACGCGTAAACTTCTCAGCTCCTTCTAGATTTCTACGAACAAAGTTTTTTTGGAAGGTACCACATCTTCTTCTTGGAACGAACGATGTGGCCCTGACTTCTACTTTATCATCTTGGTTTACAGAGCGCACCCTCCGTGTTATTCGCGTGGCTTTCGTGGCAGCTTCAATTTCTAGAGCCTTAACCAAAGCATCTTGTAAGATTCTGGGACTGGATAGTCTTACGATTCGCTGAACGTCCAGCAGGCGGACTCTGATAAATAGAAAAGTGATATTAGAATCGTTTCATTCCTAAAACTGACGTCATGATAGAAAAGTTGGTACTCTGATGTAGTTTTCTATGATTCCCTCTTTCCCTGTAAGCCCCCCTTAGAAACGTTTCGAAACGAGAATCGGTTGCTGTCGAATCCCGTTTACCTACGTGGGTTAAAGTGAATAATCCTAGTAAAGAGAGATGCCATCTACACTTTCTCGCCCGAGTGCATCTGTCAGCCTGTGGTATACTCTAACCTAACGTTTAACGTGTACCGTAAACAAGCTTTGTTGTACGTTCTTGTGGTGCTTTCACTGCTTTCCTTGGTTGATACCTAATAGTCCTAATACCTACCTATTTATCATATCAATGGACAAAAAGAAAATGAAAGTCAGTCAAGATCATTGGCGGGTGGTGATAGACTATGCAGAGAGCCATCCCGAAATAATAACTAATAAATTTAGTAACCACAATGCAGGCAAAGAGTGCCTAAAACAGCTATGGGAAGAGTTGTCAATTAAGCTGAATTCTTTAGGACAAGGTAGTAGGACTGTGGAGGAACGGAAGAAAACGGTGGCAGACTGGAAATCAAAAACAAGAAAGAAAGCAAGTCAGAATCTGAGAGAGCAGAATAAAACTGCGGGAGGGCCAGTAAACTGTCAACCAATGACGACATTGGAGGAGAAACTAGTCTCAATAATGGGACAAACAGTAATATTTGGAGACAACACTGTCCCAGAAAAAGGTAGATTGGTATGATATTTTGATGATTGATGTGTGTAATTAAAAAATTTTTCAGGCATTAAACGAAGATGCAATCAGAATGAAACAGATGCTCATTCAACAGAAAATGAGGTCGTCATTGATGTCGATGAAGACAAGACCTGACACTTCAAGCGAACAGATGAACTCACATTTTGTAAACTTATCTGCACGTGTGATGACTAATGGTATGATTAATAACCATCATACATATATTAAAAATATATCTAGTGCCAGTCAACAAACAGGCGAAGATACATCATGTCAGATGCAATCGCCAAAAACTTCCAAAAGTACATCAAAAGATTTATATCAGATGCACACTGATATGCTAAAAATTTTGAAAAGCATGGACTCTAAACTAGAGGGAATTGATAGATCCATGGCGCGAATTGCTGAATCACTAAAATGCATACCAAAATGTTTATCAAAGTAACATTATTTATGGACAATTTCACTTAATTTTTTTTGTTATTGGTGATTTTTTTGTGTGTTTGCATCTTTAAGCTTTCATTAAGTTTTTGTAAGTACAATGGGAGAGTTTAATATTGTTGATTTTATTGCTGTAAGAATCTTGTTTCAATAAATCTTATTGAATACCTATCTTAGGTATTTATTTTTGTTACATATTGGATTTTCTTGCTTCTACTAAATCAATGAGACTGAGAATGTAGTTTATGTTGTCAAAATTGATGTAAATATATATTTTTTTATTTCTTCTTATTTTTTGTAATGAATTAACCCTTATATGTTTATAACTGTTAGGAAAACAAAGTTACTAATTTTAAACACTATGCAATTTACCATATCATCTGTGTCACTAACTACTGGCCAAACTGTTTTTCTACTGATGACATATTTAGTAATCTCCATATAGGTGTAAAAGACTAGATTTGGCAGAAATTGTAAACTTCTAAAACTGGACTGAAGCTAACATTGTTTATCAAGTTTTTGCTTTACGGATAACGGCAGTCCCTAGTAAATCTTTGTTACAAAAGTTCTCAATTGTCAAAAAGCATTAGTTATGGGTACCTTGGTAAAAAAAGCTTACTTCAATAGGTGTCTAAAATATTTTTATTGTCGGTCTAATACTAGGTACTATACCAATGCTGAGCTTGCTTGTCATGTAAAGTATCTCTGTATTAATAAGTCCTTTACATTGTCACCCATATTATAATCATTATCAACTATATCTCTAAAACTTCATTATAGTCTAAATCTGGTATAGGCACATTTCCTTCTATGCATAAGTTATGCAGCACAGCACAGGCTATTGCTATGTCACCTTGTCAGTGTTGTCAGATTTACCAATTTTACGTCATAATTTTGAATGGAATGCCCTATTTATGAAGTCTAACGTAAAAGTGGTAAATTTGACAACACTGATCTTAGCGTTTTTGAATTCTGTATGTTCAAAAGCCCCCAAGTATTGAATTTCACCGTTCCAGCTGTGCCAGTTTTGGAAACATTTAAGCGTTCCGGTACTGTTTACTGAAAAAGCGGTGTTGCCGTATCTCAGTAATTAATAGAAACAAAACTTTGAAATTGTGAGCTCTTACTAAATTCGACATGTGCAATTCATTGTAATAAAAATAAGTAGAGGATTCTATTTAAAATAAATTAAGAACGAGGATATTTGTTTAAAAGTTTGGAAAAATAATTTATAACTTGGTAACGACGCAAACGCGAAAAAAAATATTACAAGACGAGATAGGGTATTAGTAGATATTTCGATTTAAAATAAAAAATGCAGGGTGTTACATTTAAAAAAACAAAGTAAAATGACCTTCAACTTGCCGTAATTTAAAATTCTGCCAAAAACACCCTGTAGATACAAATTGCTGGTAACATCCAAAATAATATCCATTTAATATACAAGTAACTCGCTGTTTAATATTATTGAGAAAAGCTAAAGGAATATATCAATTTGGACGTATTACTTGCGACCTTGCAAATCCGGAAATTAATAGAAAATAAATTATACCTTGGCAACGTCGCAACCGATCCCAAAAATATTCTAGAGTTGATTAGATTTCAATCATGGAAACTAGAAGAATTTGAGAAAAAGTAATAGTTCCATATAAAAACATCAAGTTGGTCACTATCCTACTTTTCCGCAACAACCTGTATATTTTAAAATATTTTTAGAATATGCGTCTCAAGTAACCAAATAACTTTTATATTTGACATTTTCTTCTATCGGGTATACCTTGTGAGATATCGAAGAATTACACACTAACTGGACACCCTGTATATAATACATAATCCAATATCTTATCTACACGTACAGGTATACTAAATTCACATATGAATGTACGATATTACTCTAGTTTATATCTCTTTTCATATCTACATTTGACGTCCTATGAAAGTAGAGTGTAAAAGAGAGTTCTGAATCATACCCCCCACTCTCCACGCCTGTAGACCCCCCACCATTATCCCCCCACTCATACTCCCTCTCTTCACAAATTCTGAAACAGACCTCCCACTCTCCATGTCTGTAGACCCCCCACCATTATCCCCCCACCCCTCTCTTCACAAATATACCCACCTCTCTGATGTATTAGAATGTAGTATATCCTCCCAACACCGTCTTAGAACATAATTAAACCTCTCTCCTAGATGAACGCCACATCCCAAGACCATTAATTGATAACCGGTTTGAGTGGAGGTGAGTGGGTTCTACCGAGTTCAATATAGGTTCAAGGGAACCAGCATGAAAAAAGAGTAAACCGATTTGATCGAGTTCAATAAACCATCGAATGAGAGTCATGCACCTGAGAAACCTGTTTGAGCGGATGTGGACCGGTTTGATGGGGTTCAATAAGATTCTATGAACTTGAAGTGGAAATAAATCAGAAAGAAAACATAATAAACAGGTTTGTTGAGAGATAATCTCCATCAGCCATGAATATAGACGGCTTTAAAAAGGAAGGAGGTTAGTACAGCTTCGGCTCTTGAAAGAACTAGGCATATGAAAAAATCATAGACTACAAAAGCGAACATTTGCTGTGTTGTGTAAAATGAAGTGTCCATTGTGTTACAAACTGTTTGCATCGAAGTCATTGCTTAGCCGACACAAAAAGGAGAGCTGTACGTTTAGATTTGATGTAGTGTCGAGCAGCAAAAGGCGAAGGGTTGGATGTAGAAATGATCCAACACCATCAACATCGGTAAGCAACGGTCAACCAACGCTCGATCATAATGCAGACAGCCAAAGTGATAGAGTAGGCGGGAGACGGTGTGAAGCCAATGCATCATCAGCATCTGTAACTAATCATGGAGCAGACAATCAAAGGCGACGGAAGAGATGATTGGAAGCAATGGGAACCACTGTAGCACCAGATGTGCAGAAGGTAGCAAGTGCATTCAAGTCTAGGATCTGTACATATCGTTTTACAACCAATGAAGAAGTGAAGCTGGAGTGTGATACATTTTTTCAAGGAGTCAAAGAAAAAGTAATTGCTATTATCAAGCAATACCTAACAGAATATCTGGCATCAAAAGTAAACCGTGAGCTTTTTGGTATTTATAGCAAACCCGAGAAACAGACTTCAGATATAAAATCTTTTAATACAAAAAACAAAATTATTGTGATATCAACAGCGTTGAATGAAATATATGACAAATTCAAGACAGAAATCGTAAATAAGTGTGGAACATTTGAAGTAAAAGAATTAGGATGGTTGTTAATGAGTTTATTATATTTGGAGGTAAATATAAACCAATATAATCCTTTAAGAGCAGGAAGCTACATCAAGCTACCAAGACAAATAGGATACAAGAGGGCTGTACTGAATATCCAAAACAAAGATCAGTGGTGTTTTGCGCACTCAATTGTAGCAGCTCTTATACCACCGATGGGACATCCATGTAGATCTACATCTTACCCACATTTCTCAAGTTTATTGAATTTTGATGGTATATATTTCCCTGTGCAGCTGAAAGACCATACCAAGATTAGAAAGACAGAATAATATCTCCATCAACGTATTTGGAATGGAGTATGAGTACAAGACAAATATATGGAAGGTCATATACTGAAATAACCGCCCTATACTTTACATCTGGAAGAAGAGCCACTCATGTAAATCTACTACTACTACTCACAGAAAATGGTGAACATCACTATTGTCTGATCAAAGATATGTCATGACTAATCTCCAGACAAAGGTCACGGCATATGGGTCGCATATGTGATGGATGTCTACGATGCAATGGAAAAATTGAAACAACATCAAACTTATTATTGCAATCATGTTACAACGAAGCTACCAACAACAAATATGAGTTTGAACAAGTATGGAGAGTATATACCAAAAAACAAATTAAAGTTCACTAACCTAGGGAAGCAGTTAAAAGTCCCCTTTGTAGTCTATGCCGATTTTAAAAGTATGCTGAAACCTATCCAGTATGCTGAGCCCAATAGTGAAGATTCGTTCTCATTGAAAACATTCGAGCATGTGCCGTTTTCATTCTGCTTCTATATAAAATGCTCATTCGATGATTCTGTATCACAAATAGTACAATAGAGGGCTCGATGCTGCTGAAAAATTTGTAGAGAAACTAGAAGAACACGTAGTTAGACTATATCATACATATTTGAAACAACCAAAAGAGATTTTACCACTAGCACCACAAGAAGAAGATGAATTTAAGAAAAGCACAGTTTGTCATGTGTGTGAAAAAGAGTTCCAAGAAGCAGATATCAAAGTTAGAGATCGTTGTCACCTGACAGGGAGATACAGGTTTGCCGCTCATTCAGTGTGCAATCTCAACTATAAGCTACCACGCTTTGTGCCTGTGTACCTACACAACTTAAGTAATTACGATAGTCACCTATTCAGAAAAAAACTAGCATTAGACAAAGAAAAAGTAGACGTAATTGCACAAAACAAAGAAAAGTATATTTCGTTTAGAAGAAGAATTTTAGTAAAGCAAGGAAATGAACAAGAAGACAATGTATTCATGAAGTTGCGATTCCTGGATTCATACAGGTTTCTACCCAGCGCACTGGATAAATTAAGTGAAACGTTAGCCTCAGAGGAATGCTGTGAAATAAAAAAAAATCAAATCAAGATGAATTCAATGAAATAACAAAAAAAAGAATTTTCCCATATTCATACGTTGATTCCTGGGAAACACTAAGTGAGACTTCGTTATCTAGCAGAGCTGAGTTTTTTGATATATTGCGGGGTGAAAACATTACTACCGAAGAATATAATCGAGCTTGCTACGTTAGGGAGCTTTTCAAGTGTGAAACGTTGGGGATTATTCAGACGTGTGATATTAAATCAGACGTGCTGCTTTTAGCAGACGTGTTTGAACGTTTTGGAATAGTGAGTTTGACTACGTACAAGTTGGATCCAGCTCAGTACTTCACAGCACATTCGTTGGCAATGTTGCGTAAAACGAAAGTGGAGTTGGACCTGCTAACAGATGTGGATATGCTCCACTTTTTTTTGAAAGGCTATCAGAGGAGGTTTGAGCCAATGAAGTCAAAGAGCTGCAGAAGCAAACAACAGGTTCATATCAGATTATGATGAAACAAAACGCTCCTCATATGTAGTTTACCTCGATGTCACGAATCTGTATGGAAAAGCAATGTCACAGTGCTTACCAACCGGAGGTTTCAAATGGTTAACAGAAGGAGAGATTGAAAGCTGCGAGTGGTCCACTGCCGATGAAAATAGTAAAAAGGGGTATATTTTAGAAGTTGACTTACTGTATCCAGAGCATTTACATAACCTCCACAACGACCTTCCTTTCTGCCCTGAAACAGCTGTGCCACCCAAAGGAAAACACAAGAAGCTTCTGGCCACATTGAAAAATAAAACCAAGTACGTTATCCATTACAGAAATCTACAACAGTGTTTACAACATGGGCTATAATTAAAAAAATACACAGAATTCTTGAATTTGACCAATCACCTTGGCTGAAAAGTTACATTGATCTAAATAGCATATTGAGAAATAAAGCAAGCAGCAAATTTGAGAAAGATTTATTCAAATTATTCAATAACGCAGTATTTGGCAAAACGATGGAGGATCCAGACAAACGTGTTGACATCAGACTTTGCACACACTGGGAGTCAACTCAAGGAAGTGTTGGAGCACAAGATTTGATTAGTAAGCCGAATTTCAAATCAGTTTCCATATTTTCCGAGAATCTAGTCGCAGTGCAAATGTCTCCCATAGAAATTACTTATGACAAACCATTATTTGTGGGCTTCACTGTGTTAGAGATAGCCAAAAATATAATGTACACTATCAATCCTTACTCTCCAATTACTCTGAATTTATCATACAATCAAAAAAAGATACTGAGCGTGTATGTAATTTCACAGTCACAACCTCCCTCCACTAGAGATATTGAGTTATATTGATGCAACATATCGATGATTGCTTAGTTGTCTCGTAAATACTGTAAGTCATGTGTGGTGAAGATCAGTCAGTGAACTTTACGCAGTTCAATTCTGTAGATAAACGTTTATTAACATTTAGTAAGTGGCCAAATCACGTCGACCCCGTACCTATTGCTATAGCTGGATTCTTTTACACTGGAAGGGGTGACATCCCAACTAGCAAAGACGCACTATAAGCCGCGAGTAAAAGGACTGTTCAGTTGTGAACTTGTTGTACTGTTGCTTCCTAAACACTAATTTGCTGCTTAAATGCTGTCCAAAATGCCATTTTGCCCTCAGCAGCATATTTGTTCTTTAACGAAGTGTTTAGAACGTTCTTGTAGCAACTTTGTACAACATCTTATGCGTTAAATTGGGAACTGTTGTATAAAAGCTTATTAGAGCATTTATATGCAACAAATCACCTACCTGCATAAAATAGCTACGTAAGAGCTCTGTAAGAATGACATTCCGAGCTGTTCGGCTCCTTTTGTAGTAATTATACAATAAACCTTCATCTTATTGCTTTAGCATGCGAAATGTGTATTCTAATCAGCACATTGCTCTCAGCAGTAGCTTTTATGCAATTGTTGTTTATAGTTGTTAAAAGCTGTTTTTGGCAGCTATATTGGAGCGATTACCGAGCAGAAAACCTTAGCCCGGTATATTTTTGTTGTATAATGTAGGTATCTAGAAACAGCTGTATAGCATTTTAAGTTCTGATGAGTATTTTAGGTTAAACGCATTTGTGAATTAATAGTTACAATGGTTGATTTTACGAAGTCGAAAAAAGTTAAAAGAATTGCCGCATTCCATATAAAAACGTAATTCAGAAAATAATGCGCCCAAACCTGTTAGTAGCAATTCCAGTCATGGTCACAACCAGTCACAACCACTGGCAAGAAAATAATAACTCCAAATAATCCACAGCGCGAACAAATAATTGGCTTGAAGATTTGGAACCCATTGAATAATGTTTTCTATATATAAACTATATTTCATAAAAGCACTCCAACCGCATAGCCCAACAGACTAGTACTGTAAGACATCCATAGAAACAACGCTACTCTATAACAGCATTATTTAAGTAAGGTAAAGGAGTAAATGTTGTATATCTGCTCTATATCTACTGCGAGTGGGGTGAAATCGCAACTCAGTGACATATGGCTCGACTCGTCGGTGATGGATCTAGCCTAAGTACATGGCAGCCGACTGGCAGCTGTGAATTCAGAGCCCAAATTGCTGTATAATAACTGCCGATTACATCATTCTATCCTATAAGACGACAATCAATATGGACGATACTTTGACACTCATGAATATCATAACCGGCGGCCATATTGGTCAATTAATCAATCGATCAATGGATAATGCTCTGGAGGTTATTTAATTTTGTTTCAATAATCTCAAACTATATATTTTTATATAAATGCGCTCAAATGTAGCAATTGTGATGATTCCAATGTAATAAAGACATAATATTGTAGTTTAAAATTGGAATTTAATATAGAACAATGTTGAAAAATCCATCAAATACCGAGCGCGTGAAAAATTTGTCATTATTTTATGCAAAATGCACAGTAAAATTTCGTGTGCCACTAAATCAAGCCCTCTGGATGCATGCTATCGAATTTGTTAAGGATACACTATTAAAGATTATTAATGGCCGATATATCCACAAACAAGATGGATTCATAAGATATGACATGCCCTTAGAAGCTAGAAGAATTTGACTGTATAAAATATTTCTTCTTCATTTATGCAATATTTAGAGAATCATCTGATTACATTAAAGTTGATTCATTCAAACAATCGTGTAGATGTTGTAAAAATGAGATTTTGTTGTCACATTGTTGGTGTACCCAAGCATTACACAGCTCCTAAGGAGCTGTTATGTAGTAGTGATGTAAGGATTCTTTAGCAGCTGCAAGAACGTTTATACAACTGTTGCTTAATAGTTGCAGGCAATCTTTATAGAACATCTTAAACGATTGAACTGCTCTATATGTTGTGCCCATTTTGCCTGTATAACTGCTGTGAGAACGTTTTGCAAACGTTCTTGCAGCAAACGGTGCTGTGAAAGAAATGCTGTGTAAACGTTCTTACAACTCTAAAAGAACAGAGAATTGTTAGTTGGGATATGTCAAGCATTTTGTTGTGGAGTTAAACTGTATAATTGGAGAAAAGGTGATTGTCCTATCAAGGATCATGTTAAGTATTCAAAAGGTTGTGTTTATGCAAAACACATCACTAAACTGTTACAACCCATGTGTGTGCCAAAGGAGGAGGAGGACACTAGTGTTTTTTCAAAACTTCAGAGGATTCCTGTGATTACAGCGATGTTGTGTACCCTAGTACTGCTTCTTTTATACCTCCCACTTCTCAACAGTGCACCGGTATACAGGGTGAGTCAAGTTCAACGCCCCGGACTCTTGTGTCCAAACGATATCACTTTTCGAAAAATCGACTTTGCAAGTGTATGTAGGTCGAGTTGGGCTACTTTTAAAAATAATGACTTTTATACAGGGTGTCTAATAAAAGCGTGGCATATCAAAGTTATGTTTTTTAAATGGAACACCCTGTATATTATTGCATATTTAGATTTCTGGGTGCATTTTAGAGTGACTTTATGTATCACACATGGGACTTTAAGCGAACCGTTTAGGTGCAAATCACAATTTTGGGTATAGGTAGATGTCAGAAAAAAATTGAATATCGCAGCTATTATAAATCTTAGAGGGCTGTGACTTTGCCGTGTTACTAAGCATGAAATGGGTCAGCTTACGTTAGACGGTCGAGTTCGAATTACGTTTGTACTTGGAGAAATAGGTAGATCAATTAAGGAAATTTCAATCAAAGGTAACTTGATTTTTTCAAATGGGAATGCATAATCTTTTTTATACGATCAAATGTGCAATTTGATACCCTTTCTAATTATATCAGGTTGTGAATATCAATCTATGGTAGTTTTTATTAAATTTCGAGATTTCAATGAAATCAGTGTTTTTCATCCCTACCTATAAACAAACTAGCAGGCCATGAAATATAAACAAAATCGTATTCAGATGGAAGAAAACAACTAACTTAGCAAAAAGATCGAGCAGAAATAGAGTAAAAGAACAAGATTATAAAAATTCCCTACAACAAATCAACTCTAACCAGAAACAACGGCGGTAACACGTCTAAGGTTAAAGAGAAGCTGGAGTACGACAGAAATGAATAATTTTTACAGCCTTCTAGCGACTGCAATGTACTAGAGATTAAAAATTTCCAAAATCACTAAACACTTTGAAATGAAAGCAAAACTTTCAGAGATCGTTGCCTTTAGTCTAATATCTTCAGAACGCAATTTCACATTTAATGATATAAAACAGTAGTCATTTTCGTCAAAGTCAAAAGTAATGATACCTCTCAGTCGTCCTTTAAATTTTTCAGCATCTATTAGCAAGATCGCAAAAAAGGAATACTGACAAATCATGTTTTAATTTTCTGCCAGGCAAATTGTGTGTAATAATTTGAGCAGATTTTAATTTATTGTCCATTTTCGGCGATCTTGCTTATGAGTATTGAAGAATTTGCAGAACTCCTGTCAGAGGTATCAGTTACTATTTTTCAAATCATGAAATGTGAAATTTTGTTCTGAAGCTATTAAACTGCCAGCAACATTACGTGGTAGATTTCCTTTCATTTAAAAATCCACAATGGTTTTGTGAATCGTCAATCTTTAGAATATTGTAGTAGCCGGCATGCTGTGAAAAATATCCATTTCTGTCGTACTCCAGCTGCTTTTTGGCCTTAGATGTGTTATGTCTGCTATTTTTGGTTGAAATTGATTTGTTCTAAGTCATTTCTATAACTCTGTCTCTTTAATCTAGTTCGTCCGTAACTATCTGCTAAGTTAGTTGTTTTGTTCCATCTGAACAGTTTTTGTTTATATTTCATGGCCTGCTAAGTTGCTGATAGGTAGGAAAATTGAAAAACACCGGTTTTACAGAAAATTTGAAATTAGATCAAAACTACCAGAGATTGATATTTACAACCGCTTATCAAATTGCACATTTGATCGTATAAAAAAATTATGTATTCCCATTTGAAAAAATCAAGTTACCTTTGATTGAAGTTTCCTTAATTGATCTACCGATTTCTCAAAGTACAAATGTAACTCGAACCCGACCGTCTAACGTAAGCTGACACATTTCATGTTTAGTAACACGGCAAAGTCACAGCCCTCTAAGATTTATAATAGCTGCGATATTCAATTTTCTTTTACATCTACCTATACCCAAAATTGTGATTTGCACCTAAACGGTACGCTTAAAGTCCCATGTGATACATTAAGTGACACTAAAATGTACCCGGGAATCTAAATATGCAATAATATACAGGGTATTCCATTTAAAAAACATTACTTTGATATGTCACGCTTTTATTAGCCACCCTGTATAAAAGTCAACATCTTTAAAATGTAGTCCAACTCGACCTACATACACTCGCAAAGTCGATTTTTCGAAGAGTGGTATCGTTTGGTCACAAGAGTCCGAGGCGTTGAGCTTGACTCACCCTGTACACCCCCCACAATCAAACGACGACTAGACACTGGTTCAAAAGTGGTGAAGACAGTGTGAAGTGGTACAGTCAACAGTGGATCAACCAACTGTACTCAACGACTAGTGAACTGTTTACCCAGCAAAAAAAAATCCAGTGTTGAAAGAGAGTTATTCATACAACATGGTGGATAGCAGCACTCAGACCAGCCACAATGCAGTTGTGGTACTAGGTGAAAGAAGATATCCGTTAAATAAATCAAAAAGCAAACATATGACCATTGGAGTTCATCCTGCATACAATTACTCGACTGGAATTAAGCTGATGGAGGTTAAAGGTGATAACATCGTGTTTAATGAAAGTGGGTGGATTATCAAAACGTTATATCCCATAACATGTATGCAACGGATGCAGGTGCACCAGTTCTGACAAGCTGCTGCTCCATAATCTTTACGCACATTTCCGGTACGCCAGTTCTAAAATTGACAAAAGATGACTCAGTGATATACTTAGCATACGAATCCTTGGCATCGTTGTGGAATTTGCTACCAGCTGTGAATCACACTGTATAACTCTTCAAACTACAAAAATTTGGAAACTACTTTAGAGTGTTACAGAACGAGCTTCAAACTCAAGGTGGGGATCTTATCACAGATGCAGCCAATTTACTACATTCAGCAGAGAGTTTTCAACAGAAAATACTACCATGGCGATGGAGTTCCTGTACGTCTATGAGAACACCTTCAAAGAAGAATGCGACCATCAGAAATGAAGAAGTAGCGGCATGGCTATAATTGCAACTCATAAAACTTAAGAGTGGTAAAAACAGTTTATTTTTTTGAATAACCTCGACATAATGAAAGTATATAAAAAATAGACATTTGACAAGGAACAGCAAACTGTTTCACAACACGCTGTTTCAAGCTATAAAAGTTTAGTGCTTTTCTCAGAGCCCTGAGTTTTTGCACATGCCTTGTTAAAGCTTTTCGGTACACTTTCATGATTTGAATGAGTGGTTGGTCTGGTAGCTTAATGATTTTGTAGTCTAACGCTGTTTAACTATCTTTGTTAGAGGTTTGTAAAAAAAGCCAATCATGGAGCAGGAGACAATACGCTGAGGTGTTGGGTGAGACATTCTCGCTAGTTTCAAATTCAATTCGCATAACAACAGACCCACTTTGAATACTTTCCTTCTGCTTAGAACAATCAATATGTGTCAGTGGTGCAGTAGTTGCAAAGTCCTTAGGGGTGAAAAGTAGTTCATTTCCAGTTTCATAATACGAATGACGAAATTTTGAAAACATGTCATACAAGGCAGCAAATTTTTGATTTGGAAAGTCCAAATATAAATCATTATAAGGATATCGATTCGAATTTAAAAAAAAAACTCGAATATTGGTTAGATTGCAATGGTCAAATTTTGACATATTGGATTGCAATTCACCTTTTTTATCTGATTGAAAAGCAATTATCACATGCCGCCTAGGGGTTTCTAGTTTAGTACTAGTTTTAACTGGCCAAGTATGTCTGGTAGTTTGTGGTAGGGAGGGGTACTCTACAAGCTCCCAGCTACGGAAGTAAAGCGGTATATCAACATTTTTGTTTAGCAGTTTTGTTGGAGCTACCTGTTCTGGTATATCGACCGAAACGTGGGGTACTTGCCACTGAATTTTCTCTATAGTAATTTTGGGTTGTTTATCTACAGTTGTAACAACTGCATCAAAATCCCATCCACATGCTTAATGGAATGCAAACATTAAATTTACCAGCACTGGAAAAGTGTGTTTTTCTTTTGGAAACCAACCAGCATTTTGTAGCCGCAAACTCTCATTTTCATTGTAAGACAGATACCCCTTCAAGGTTGAAGTGAGTCCCACGCTTCGAACCGAATCCACTACCACTCCATTCAACTCATACCGAACTACTCAGAACAAAAAGCTAAAGGCATTGTTGATGAATTTCAAATTTGTAGATGGTGAACCATCAGCCTTATTTAAGGCTCGTTCAATGTATACAAAACTTTTAGAAGGTAAAGTAATGGCGTCCAGCTCCTAGATACCAATTCTTCATCGCTATGATCAAAGTTGGCATTAGTATATGGTTGATAGATGTGGTACTCCAGCTCTGTTATGGATCTATCGATCAGTGGTGATTCAGTAACGTTTAAAATACTCATTTTAAAGCAGCAGTTGAAGCCCCGATGACTTTAAATATTGTTTGTTTTCCTTGGTCAAGGTGCGACGACGTGATGTAGCGTTGGCTGGTCCAACACTGATGTTGTAAAATCTTCGATTCAGGTTTTTATAGGTTTTTTCCGTGTGCTATGGAACGTTGTATCTAATCACCATTATTTGATTTACGTAAGTGCAGACGGATAGTAATAGTTTCGTTTCTGAAGTCCACAAGATCGTTGTCTTGATCAAGCACTTTACAAGTTAACGTGGTGATAGTCTTGACTGTCACAGGAAAATAAAGCACACTTTGTGGAGCTTCTATGATTTTATACCCTACACCGGTGCCAGGGAAAAAGTGGTGAACTATATGACTCGGTTGCCCGTTCGTGAAAGAACCTGTTGCTATGCTACAATGGATACACAGTGAATTTACTTTCAAAATTTCAACTTGGGAATCGGAATCATAGAACAAGTTCCTTTGTAAAACTTGGGCCTGAAAACCTATTTGCTGGAGAAAAACCGATATCAAAATTTGCTCTTAAAGTGACGGTTGATGACGCCTGGTTGGCAGTAAGTATTATTTGCAACCCAGCTGGAAGTTTGCGGTGAAGAAAAGCAACTATGTCTGATATTTCATGTGTTCCAACAGGAATTTTAAACGAAACCCTATCTGACTCACGTGAGGTGGTCGAGTAGATGAACGTATTGTTGGACTCATTAATATTAGGAATTACGTTGAATGATTCAAAGTCGCATAAACCTATTTCATACTCTGCATCATCAGCTAGCTCGATTGAAGGATTGAAGTCAGCTTGGAGAGTAGAAGAATTACCGGTAAGAGTAAATGTCATTGACATGATGTAGCAGTATTCAGTGGAGGAGAATTGGGCTGATCTTATATAGGAATCTCAAGCACAGCTGCCCACAGTTGTGTGAGTTAAACGGTTGAATAGTCTCATAGTTGTACTCTATATCTGTGACATCGTTATTGCTGTATTTAACAACTTCTTTCGGAGGATGTAAGTTACCGTAAGAATCAAAGTATATGACATGATTATTGTTTTTCAGATATGCAGTCCAATGAGAACCAGTACCCGTTGACACATCTAAATTAATGATACAACACTTGTTGGTGTATGTGTGGACTGTATCTTTTTTGCTGGTTCTTCTTCTTATTAAAGCAAAGACTGCACTTCAAACTGCATGGTTATATTGCTTGACTCATAAAATATACAATTTTTACAATGGCGTCATTTCATTATCATTAGTACAATACAATCGATGAATAGAGTACAGACGTTGTTCGTTATCGTTATGATTTACTCGGTCAGGGATTGGTCAATCACCCCTATCAACTCCACCACCGCACAGGCGCACATCCCTTTCCGTCTGGTGGCGTGCAAACGCTGTTGCCAGATTGTGTTGCATTTCACAAGATATCATAAAATACAAAATAAATATAAGTGTCACGTAACATCCCGCGGCCTTTGAATGGCTCCAGTTACTTTCAAACACAAAAAAAATATATAAATGAACATAGTATCAAATAATGTCAAAAATGTTTATAGTCACTCAACAAACTAATTTGTTTGATTATCAGTCTCGACAGTCTCTACGGGAAGTAGGCACAGACGATTCACTGCACGCGAAACTACAGTCTGACGTGCCTTCACCTTGCATACACGTACTCGTCCATCAGCTCCCGGCTGCATCTCGACGATTCTGCCCAAGCGCCAATCTTGAACTGGGACACCGTCTTCTTTTAACAACACAAGGCTTCCAACATTTAAGTTGTTCGCACCATCTTTTTTCCATTTTTGTCTCGTCTGCAATTCTGATATGTACTCCTTATGCCAGCGAGTCCAATAATGCTGGATAATAGCCTGCACCAATTGCCAGCGAGATAAACGATTGACTGGTAATTCGGTAACGGCAAGTTCTGGTAAAGAGGTAAAAGTGCGACCAATCAAAAACTGTCCTGGAGTGGGCGCTTGAATATCGTCTGGGTCTTGGGATAGAGGTGTTAAAGGTCGGGAATTGAGTATTGCCTCAACTCTCGTCATAACCGTATAAAGCTCCTTAAATGTAAATGCGTTATTAGCCATGACGCGTTTTAGGTGGTGCTTAGCACTCTTGATACCTGCTTCCCAAAGCCCTCCAAAACTTGGCGATGGCGCGGGAATAAAATGCCATGTGATATGGTCATCAGCTAAATTTTGTTTAATAGTACTTGAATTAGCTTTTAAATATTGATAAATTTCATTTAATTCGCAATTAGCCCCGACAAAGTTCGTGCCATTGTCAGAATAAATATTAGATGGTATACCCCGTCTACTGACAAATCTACTCAATGATGCTATATAGGCACTTGTGGTCAACTCGGATACAAGTTCAATATGTACGGCTTTCGTGCTCATACAAATGAATAAGCACATGTAGACCTTTGATATTTTACATCCACGACCCTTTTTATTCTTTATATAAAATGGACCCCCATAGTCCACTCCCACATTCTGGAAAGGAAAATACATGTTGATTCAACAGGAGATGCTTTAAAACATATCACACATTCACGTATTATTTTCGTACATACATTTCTACCTCCTATTAACCAAAATCTTTCCCTTACAGAATGCAATAAAGTTTGAACACCACAGTGGAGTAACTTTTCGTGCTCGGAACGCAGTATCAAATATGTCAGCTTACTACTTTTTGGTAATATAATCGGGAATTTTTTATCATAAGGCTGACTTGCGTTTCTGAACCTACCTCCCACTCGGATGAGTCCCTTTTCCATGAAAGGGTTTAATGATAAAAGAGAACTTTTCTTAGATATCTCATTTCCTTTATATAAGCAATCATATTCGTATGGAAAACATTGAATTTGCGTTAATCTAATTAAAGTATTCAAGGCATTGTTAATTTCATTAGGTGTCAGAACACCAGTTAACTTTGATTTGGAGACATTGATATTATCGACGAATCTATTAATATAAGCTACAATGTGTATTATTTTATTAAGATTTGAGTATCTTTCCAAAACATTCAATATCTCCGATTTTTCAAAATTAATGCAAGCGAATGTAGCTTTTTGCTCAAGTACTCCAACTACCTCCGGTATATCCGTACTGTCCCATTGGAAATTGTAAAGTTGTAACCAAGACGGTCCAAAAAACCATAATTTATTTTCCTTTAATAATTCCGCTGAGGTTCCACGAGACAATACATCGGCTGGATTGTCTCCAGACTTAACGTGCCTCCAGTTGCCTATATTACTGATGCTCTGTATTTCACCTACTCTGTTTTTTACAAAGGCCTTCCATTTACTAGGAGCCGCTTTCAGCCAGGCTAATGTGATTGTAGAGTCTGCCCAATAATATAAGGCAGAAAAATTAACATTTATTGATTCTTGCACCCGGTGCATTAAATTTGCCAAAAGCACTGCGCCACACAACTCCAATCTAGGCAAACTAACACTTTTTAATGGCGCAACTCGCGACTTCTTATTTCTCCTGATTGGAATATGCATCTAACGTAAATACAACCTCCATATGCCTGAATAGAGCTGTCACAAAACCCATGTAGTTCTATTCGTACACTTTGCGAAAAAATGCATTGACGCGAAAAACTAATTTGCTCAATTACCGATAGACTTTTCACAAACTCTAACCACATTTGTTTTAATTCTTTTGGGACTGGAGTATCCCAGTTGAAGCCATGAATCCACAATAGCTGAATAATTAATTTTCCTTTTATTATAATTGGCGATAGTAAACCTAATGGATCATAAATTTGACTTAACTTGGCTAAAATATTTCTTTTTGTAACCTGATCGGGCACCTCTGAAATAGTCACTTTTGACTTGTATTTAATTTTGTCTCTATTAGGACACCAGTAAATGCCCAAGGTTTTATTAGTATCATTATCTCCCAAAGTTATGGTACCCATGTCTACATTATCAATCACTTTGAATTGATTTAATAACTCGCGATCATTACATAACCACTTACGAAGAGGAAATTGTGCAGAGTTCAAAATATCTGTTAATTCCGATTATATCTGTAACAGTTTTTCTCCGCTATAAGAACCTGTCCATATAAAAGTCATTTCTAATTACATCACAAGATTCTGGGTATAAATGCTCATTTTCCTGTGCTAAAGTCATCAAACACTTCACGGCCAAATAAGGCGCCGCAGCTGTACCATAAGTTACAGTATTAAGTTTGTAACAATTTATATTACCGGTATAATCTCGCCATAAAATCTTTTGAAAATCTCTATCGTTTTCATTAAGTAATATACGTCTATACATCATAGATATATCACCTGTCATAACATAGTTGTATTTTCTGAATCTCAATACTATGTCAAATAAATCTTGTTGTAGTGTCGGTCCTACATGCATTATGCTATTAAGGGAAAAACCTGATGATGTTTTTGCACTAGCGTCGAAAACTACCCTTGTCTTAGTCGTGAGCGCATCCGACCTAACTACTGCCTGATGTGGGATATAATAACCAACGTGTTGAGTACATGTATCATCCATTATACTCATATGATCCATCTCCTCATACTCCTGCATAAATTTTTTATATTCAGACAGTAAGGCACTATTTTTTTCTAATCTCCTTTCTAACGAGTTTAAACGTTTCAATGCTAATTCGTGTGACTCTCCTAATAATGATGCACTTTCTTTGAAAGGTATCCTAACCACAAATTTACCGTCAGTTTCCCTAACAGTCGTTTTCTCAAAGAACTGTGTGCACTGTGCACAATTATAACGGAATTGCTCAGGAGCATACGCTTAGAAAACGTGGTCATCTTTTCAATGGAGCTTCTAAACGAGCCTTAATTGTCGGTCCTAGTGGATCAGGGAAAACAAATGTAATGATAAGTTTGTTGACACACCCAAATGCTGCAAGTCTCTGTACCAACCTAAATATCAGTATTTACATACCTTATTAAAACCACTGAAGCAAATAGGGTACTTTGAATATAGTGAGGATGAGAAAATCGTATCACCAGAGCTCATCAAACCAAACGGTGTCATTATTTTCGATGATGTTGCCTCCTACAATCAAAATATCATTAGACAATATTTCAGTTTTGGACGACACCGAAATACAGACTGTTTTTATCTTTGTCAAACGTATACTGCAACACCCAAGCATAATTTGAGAGACAATCTCAACCTGTTGATTTTATTCCCACAAGACAATTTGAATTTGAAACATATTTATGATGATCACATAAGTTTGGATATGTCTTTTAACGAATTTGAAAATTTGTGTTCGTTATGTTGGCAAGAGCCACACAGTTTTGTAGTGATCGACAAGGATGCCCCCATGAACTCAGTACGGTATAGAAAGTGTTTCACCAGCAACATTTGTTTTTAGAAATCGTATATATGTAAGTATCGTTTACTCAACCATTTTCATAGTATAAAACAAACATTTCGTATAGAAACATGGATCCTAAATTAGCAAAAGAGTTGATTAAAACAAGAAAAGCTGTCAAGCAAAGGTATCTGACTCTGAAATCAGATATAGCTGATACAGAAAGTGAACTACACAAACATTGCAAACCTATATCAGAGCCATTGCAGCAACTGCTTGAGAAGGTTGAAGTACCTAAAATTAAACAGGAACCGACAAAAGTAGAATTGACAGCATCCACACCTAAAAAGCTGGATTCGCTCCATAAAGAATTGAAAGAAGATTTGTACACAAGATATCTACCACCGGTAGGAGTAAGCTTTCTGGAGGACACATATTCCAATCTCCCAGATCCAAACACCGTTTCGACACTAGAGGAGTGTTTAGTCGTTTTCTATTGTTTAGCGCTGTTATCTGCTTGCTTTCCATTGTTATGGGCTGTTTTCTGTTATATTCGGTTATGTTTGGTCATTTTCTATCGTCTGCAGTTGTTATCTGCTTGATTACTGTAGTTTTGAACTGTTTTCTGTTCTTTTCTGTCGTATTCGGCTGTGTTTAGTCGTTTTCTATTGTTTAGCGCTGTTATCTGATTGCGTTCTGTTGTTACCCTAATTCAACAATATTTGATAGATAATCAGTAAATCAGTCAAGCTGACACAAAAAATGCTCGACAAGAATTAGAGCAACTGATTGATACCCCTGGATATGAATCATACCTTGACAGTTTTGACCTCTTACCTCGACAGTATGTAGATGAGTCCCTTCGCGGAGATGAAAAAGATTTTGATCGCACTTATGGCTTAACGCATGATCTTGATATCAGTAAGTTTAATCTGGGTAAAAGCTTAGTGACTTTCGATGGACCAGATATAGTAGTTGAAAAGAAAATATAAAGGTACGCCAGGTCCCTATGAACTACTTTTCAAAGAGAACCCCACTGCATCCACACAAAATGATTTAACTCAATATATGGATATGCTAGCCCGTACTAATATATACCGCAGAAATAATGAGCCCCATACTCAAATACAGGGAACCACAATACCTAAGTATAGGAATATAATCGAACCATATCTACAAGAACACAACATACTAAAAGGTGTGACGGATTACAGACCAGAACCATTTGAGAAACCTCCTCCACCAAAAGGTCGGTTACGAAGAGTAAATTCTTTTAAAGGAAAAGGAATGCTTCGCCTTACGACTAATCCAATTGACTATGTCTATTTCAATGATCCCAATGAATTGATCCATCGCCTACGCATTTTAGGTGCCTCAAAATTAGCGGAAAACAATTCACATCAGAATGAGATACTTCCTATACTGGAGGAGCTCCGGGAATTGAAAATTATAAAATAAATGTGAGGACTCATATCTCTTCATTTAGGTTTGGACAGTTACAATGTAACAATGCCTGTCGATAAATTTTGAGATGAACCAATGCACATTTGTCTGTTCCGAACTCCATTCCGATAGCATGACTGTAATCCTGCACCACCCTCAGCGATTGTTGTAGTTCGCGTTGACCGGAGGCGTAATGGATGGCCTTGTGCCTCGGGTTATCGGGCGTGCCACAGCTGTATCCTTTAGTATTTCTCAGCGCTATGGACAGAGGCAAAAGTGAGATGCAAAAGAGCAAGGGACTCAAGGAGTCCCCTTGGAAGACACCTCTTTTGAATGACACCAACTCTGTCCGAACCCGAGTTTCACCTGATGTTATAGTGAACCGGGTCATCCAGAGCGGCATCAGTTGTTTGATACATCCCACTATCTGATTATCCACCGCAAGACATTCCAACAGCCGCACAATGAGCTCATGAGACGTGGTGTCTAATGCCTTGCGATAGTCAATCCAGGCCATAGAAAGGTTTCGCTTGTACTGCACGGAGTCCTGCGTGACATATCGGTCAATCAACAGGTTCTCCTTACAGCCAGATACTCCTTTCTTTAACCCTCTCTGTTCATACACGTCGAGAAATACAGAATTCACAGCTTGAAAAACACGCATGTACAAGATTCTGTTGAAGAGCTTGTAACACGGGTTCAGACATGTTATTGGCCTGTAGTATTTGGGATCAGACAAATCTCCGGTCTTCGGAAGGAGCACGGTTCGACCCTCGACAAACCAAGCCGGAATTGGCTGCTCCTGATTTAGCCACGAGTTAAAAACCCTAGCTAAATGCCGGTGGCAACTGGGAATTTTTTTCCACCAGTAGGTGTTTATGCCATTCGGGCCAGGAGCTGCGGAATTCTTTGCGCCTCGTAAGGCGTCAAGAATTTCTTCCGTGTTTATCGGATGACGGACTCAAACTACGCCAAGGCCGGAGTGTCTGCTGAGAGAGGTTTGGGCTGTTCGTAAATGTCCCTCCAGACGGCCTCCACGCGATCAGCAGTTGGCAGCTGCTCTATGGCTGGTGGCGGCTGTTGGAAAAGGCGAGAATGTCTTTCACAGAACATTCTGTTCTGCTCCAGATCCCTCACCCGCGCCACCAACGATCGTTTAGCAGCGATTAGCATCCGTATCCTATCAAGACAGTGTTGTTTGACAGCAACCAATACCGCTTGACTGAGTGTATGATGGTCGCGCCTCAACCCGTAGGCTATCTGGCGCACTCGGCTAAAAGGCTTCCCAGCCGCTCTATATTCCATCACACACTGGATACGGGATGCTTCCTGGCGAGCCAACTGGATTTTCACTTCCATTTGGCGCACCCGCCTCTGTGCTCTCTCAACAGGAGAGTTTCTCACTCTCCCCTGTCTAGCTAGCCTCAGAGTCGCAGCGTAAATTTCGCAATTGATGCTCCAAATGTCAGAGGCCTCCGATAGACGTTCATCCACAGCCTCATCCTCTCTCTCCAAATCTGCCAGCTTGAAGGACCTTTTGTTGTTATGCAAGGCCCTTCTATCTCTGAAATCCCCAGGTGAGACAACTTGGTCGACTTCCCTCTCGGCGGGCCTTACCAGCGAACTTTCAGCCTGGTTAACAGGCCTTCCGTCCGCCGAAGGGGCAGGCTGAGCTGGAGCACGAACACATCCCTGCCTCCGGAGGTACGATACATAATCTCGCAAATTCTGAGAGGTAAGCGTGCTATGCTCTAAGTGCATTTCACACCACCTCTCATACATGCGGGACATGTATCCCCTACGGCGCGGGCTACTGCTCTCGTAGCAGCTCAGCAGGTCATCCCTGAGCTCCGTCGTCCACCTAAAACGGTCCATGTCATTGCGGGGGTCGTCAACAGGGCAATTCGAAGCACAGCCATCTTGCCCAACGCCGGCTTTTTATTATTATTTTGCATTTCTTATTTTTTCTCGCATGGTTGCGGTAGTAACAAGTATTGACGGGCTGTGCTAAGTCAACACCTGACCTATTATTATTCTGAATTCAGGAAGAACCGTATAATGCTGCAGGTCTTGAGGATTACAGACTTTTGGAAGGTTTTATGTAACTTTTCATCCAGGCCCAATTGTTGCAGGTGTGGTGTAAATGTATTTGGAGTAAGGCCTGAGACCGACATAATGAGGGGGACAATGACAACTTTGTTTTGTTTCCATAGTTGTTTTATTTCTCTGGCGAGATCGGTGTATTTAGATATTTTCCCAGCGTAGGTGTTTTGGATGTTCATATCATTGGGAATCGCAATGTCTATTAAGTAGGCCACTTTGTCTTTGACTGGAAAACTATATCTGGCCTATTTGCTAGGATGGTTTTGTCTGTACGTATCTCAATGACCCAGTACAGTTTGGATTAATTGTTCTAGAGTACTGAGGTCGGTGTGTAGTTATAATATGGATCTGTGTTTTCAATTAGCTCGTTTGTTGTGGCTAGTGCTTGATGTATGACTTTGGCTGCAGAATTATGTCATTCTGTATACTCAGTTCCAGCGAGAGTTTTGCATGCACTAGTTATGTGTTCTATTGTTTCCTTCTGTTGGTGGCATTTTCTGCAATTATCATCAGAGATGGACGGATCTTTGATTATGTACTTCTTGTAATTTCGTGTCGCAATCACTTGGTCCTGGATAGCAAGCATAAAACCTTCCGTTTCCGGAAAGAGCTGGCCATCCTGCAGCCAGGTGTATGACTGTTTTTCATTAATGTGGTCTTCTGTAACACGGTATCTATGTTTGCCATGGAGTGGCTTCTGCGACCAGGTGTTTATTTTTTCTTGTTGTGCTTGTATGTGGTTGTGTGCGTCTGCTGCGTGGTCTGGACAAGAAAGGGCGAGTGGTGTGTAGTTTTTGTCTGCTTTTACTATTGCTTAATGCAAGTTTGTTTGTTTACTGTGGAAAAAATGTCTGAGTGATTTTATTTGTTTTGTATAAAGTGACTGTATATCTATAATTCCTCTGCCCCTTGTTTTCTGTCTATGGTGAGCCTTTCCTTGTATGCGTTGGGATGTGACATTCGGTGTTTTGTGAGTTCTGTTCAGATGATGTTTTCTATGTTAGTGTGCGACCACTTGATAATGCCAAATGAATATGTTAGGATTGGTATAGCAAATATGTTAATAGCTTTTGTTAGATTTCTAGAATTCAGTTTTGTTTTTAGCAGTCTAATAAGGCAGTCTTTAAACTCTTGTGTTAGTTGTGATTTGATTTTTGTGTGGTCTATCTTAACGTTTTGATTGATACCTTGTAGGTTTCGTCCTTGTCCATGTTGTCTAGCGTTTGGCCAGTTACTACTTCCTGTTCGGGACGGTTTTTCCATTGGACTTTATTGATGTGAAGCACGTTGCATTTACTCATGCCAAATTTCATCTGGATATCTGACGTACAAACTTCTGTTATTCTGAGTAATTCTGTCAGTTGAACTTCTGTAGCGGCATATAGTTTTATATCATCCATGTAGAGGAGATGATTGATTTTGTGTCGATTTGCTTTCTGGTGCCTGATGGTGAATAGGGAATTATTGTATGTTCTGGAAGAGGAGGAGGAGCCTTGACCTTGAATGTGGCACGGACTTTAAATATTACCTTGAGCATGACCTTGAGAGTGACCTTGACCTTGAGCGCGACCTTGGTTCTTGCATTGGCCTTGAATGTGACCTTGGCAATAGCCTCGAGCGTGACTCAGACCTTGACCTTGAAAAAGCAATGAACAGCCTTGGCTAAGACCTCGAAATTAAAATAATATAAATCATTTAAATTTAGTTGTTCCACACAAAGTATATGCCAGAGATATCTTCCAGGGAAGACCCACAAATGGTAAAATATAATCAAGCGCTTTCTCCAATTCCAAGCGAACGAATGCTGAAGTGAACCGGTTCCGTTTGCGAAAGTGGAAATGCAAGGCTGCGGTTTACGCGCATAAAATTTATTGATAGTACAGTCAGTATACGTCGCATGATCGACGTTCCTGTGTAAATGTGTGTGAGTCTAGCGTGGTGCAAAATATGCTAGGGGGGGGGTTACTTATTTATAGAACCGTACTTGGCTACCAGCAGTGCCTGTAAAAGAGTAGACGTGTTTTAGAAGCGAATACGTCATCACCAACTGCGAAAGATAGAGACCGATGGGATCAATTTTCATTTGATCTGGATCTTCTGGACGGGAGTGAATCTGCCGTAGCAGAAAGGAGTCAGTCTCTTCTAAGAGAAGCTTTGCTGAAGGGGTCAAAGCGAAAGACTGATGCAATTGCAACACTTGTTGTCAAGTCACCAGCTCCTACCGTGTGTGAGCTAGGCCGCACAGTAAGACAGGCCGGCAGGCAGCTTGCATGACGTCACAAACTTCGACCGACTTTTATATGTGTTTATATGGGGCGCGCGGTAATTTTGTTATATCAGCTTGCCGTAAATCGATTTTTTGGCATAGTTGCATATATAATCTACTCATCAGGAGTTCTGCTATATTGTAAAGTATAAAAGAAAATAAAGATACCTACCCATAATTCTTAATTGGCTATTATAAAACAATGAAAATGTCGATTTTCAGTTAAAATAAGGCATTTCCCATTCTGGTTCAAACTATTTTATTAAGCAGGTGATATAAAAAAATAAAAAACTACACTAATAGAAAAATAACTCTTTAAGTGTTGAAAAATAGGAACAAACATACAAATCAAATAGTAATACAAAATAGGAACAAAAAATAAATAGGTTATATTTTTAGGTCATATAAAAATAACAATAACAGAAAAATAACTCTCAGCTATTAGAAAATATAGAAATAAACATGTAAATCACAAAGTAATACGAACTAAAAACAGAAAATAAAAACGACTCTTCTGGTATTAAAAAATATAGGAACAATCATATAAATCACGAAGGAATACAAAATATGAACAAAAATAAAAAAATATGTAGGTCATATAAATTGATGACTCGCAAGGAAAACAACATTACTGTTGGATCAAAACCTTTTCACGGTTGTTGTCGTGACAAATCTCTGCCAACACTAGAGCAAAATACTTTTGAGATGGATGTTTGCAATACTTTGTGTCTGAGATGACACTGAATCAGCACGTCCAAGAAAATTGTAAACGGATTGTGGTGGTTACCAGCTCTGGCAACCCGATCTGATCGACTGGAGAACTCGGTCCTAGGCAATGTTTTGCTATTTGAAAACTATCATAAGCAGTTAAAAGTGCCGTTCTGTGTATACGCAGATTTTGAGTGCATACTTTCCCCCATGCCACATGACTCTACCGAGTCATCTAGCCGAGAATCGTTTACTATTATAAAATATAGGCATATACCTTGCTCTTTCGCATATTATATCAAAGCCGCACATGATGATGCAGCATCAAAATTTCACATCTATCGCGGGGAAACACTGCAGAGGAATTTGTCAAATGCCTCCAGGCGGATATGTATCGGCTTTATCAGGGATATCTAAAATCTGAATCCCACATGCGGATGACCCCACAAGATGTGCGTCAATTTGTTACACCTACGGACTGCTATATATGCGATAAACCCTTTGAACTGTTGAATCGAAAGGTGAGAGATCACTGTCATATTACAGGGGCATATCTAAATCACAATATTCCCAAATATGTACCTATCTTCCTGCACAATCTGCGTAATTATGATGCTCATCTGTTCATCACCCAGCTCGGAGCAGATAAGGAAGACATAAATGTGCTTCCACAGACATTTGAAAAGTATATCTCCTTCAGCAAGCTACTTCCTGTAGATCAGTATACGGGTCAGGATGGCAAAACGAAAAATTTATTATTGCAATTACGTTTTGTCGATTCGCATCAGTTCCTACCAGCCAAACTGGAGTCGCTAGCTTCCTTATTAGAACCTGCGCAATGTCGCGAAGTCCGCAGAGCCTTTCCCCATGACTTGCAGTTCAATCTACTGCGTCAAAAAGGGGTGTTTCCCTATTCCTATCTTACGGATGTTGAGAAATTCCAGGAAACCTCGTTACCAAACAGGGAGTGCTTTTACAATGAATTACATGATGAGCACATTTCTACTGAGGATTATATCCGCGCATCTAGCATATGGTCGGCGCTTGGTTGCACAACATTGAGCGACATCGGACATTTATTTAACCTCCGATGTCCTGTTACTGGCAGACGTCTTTGAAAATTATCGATCACTATGCATCGAGACGTATCGCTTAGATTCGGCACATTACTTCACAGCTCCTGGATTTAGTTGGGATGCAATATTAAGGCTAAAGGTGCTTTCCTTTTACATCTGCACTAACTCAGATCACTTAAAAATCAGATGGCTCAGCTCAGTTGGAAACCTCAGATGCTCAGATGAGTAAAAGGAACGTGTTTGTGCAGTTAAATGTCATTCCTCGAAATTTTGTAATATGCTATGGTTCTATAATCTGTCGATCCTTTCCATAACCTATTTTTTTACGTTTTTCGTAGCTCACCGTACACTATCGACTATCCACAAAACCCGCTAAAATTCAAACTTACAAAAAATTCTAACCCCATTTATTGATCTATTTGACATTTAAATGATCTAAGACAACTGATCTACCTTTCGAGCTTATGCAGATGGGCTTAAGTGGGGGTAAAATATCTCACTTTAGTCTCAGATTCAGAAGACTAAAGGAACGTACATTGAAATGAGTCATGACGTCACAAGTGGGATTTATCAGATAAATCAGGTAAAAGGAAAGCGCCTTAACGCGCGTGGAGCTTACTCTCCTGTCTGATATCGATATGATTCACTTTTTTAAAAAGGGGATACGTGGTGGAGTGAGCACATGTATTATGCGTAAAGCTGAGGCAAATAATCCTTATCTATCTAACTATGATTCCTCGAAACCAACGTCTTACGTCATGTACTTGGACAAGACGAACCTTTACGGATTTAGTATGTCTCAGTATTTGCCGCTGGGGCAATTGAGGTTTTGAATCAATTTTTTTTTTGTCATAAATCGAAAGATCATATATAAGTTTTATAATAAAACTGTTTTTGTTTTCTTTTTTTTCGCAATAATTCAAAAGTTATACCAAAATAAAAATGGGTTTTTGAATCGAGTACCGAAAACACGCCGACGGCTCCCGAACCCGTGTGACGTAACGATGGCGGTTAAGATGCTCCTTTGACCAACGACGTCCTACATCGATACTAGATTCTAGATTCCCAGCCAATCGTGAAAATACTTGCTAGTAACTAGTGTATATTTGTTGCAATATAGCCGAAATAAATATCTTTTTGAATGTTTGAAATCAGATTACAGATTCCAATAAGTAAGTACCTAATCAAATATGTTTCATTGGAAAGATCTCCTCAATCGAAGGATGGCCCAGTGGTTAGAGAGTCTGCTAGTGGATCTCAGGGTCTTTGGATCGAAACCGAGACCTTCCAACTTTTTTTTTATTTTTTTTTATCAAAAGATTTATGGTGTTCTTTTAGCTCTCACTGACTCACTGAAGACAGCTTATGCAGAACCTCTGTCTATCCGTCCGTTCGTCTGTCCTTATACAAAAGATAGCCAAAACTACAGGTGCTAGAGAAAAACCAAATAGTTTCGGATTGAGCCAAAACCACAGGTGCTACAGAAAAACTAACTACAGATTCGGAATCAGCATGAAAAAGCTAGTCCGGGAAAAATCCAGTTTTGTCAATATTGCCATTTTTACTTCCCACACCGATAGGTGAGGGGAGTATTGTGATCGCAAAAATTTTCGATTCTGAGATAATACGCCTTTTGGGCGTTTCATGATGCCTACATAACTAAAATCCACGTCACTAATTTCCATTGGTCTGTCTGTCTGTCGGTCTGTAGGTCTGTTGGTCTCTTGGTCTGTCGGTCTGTCGGTCTGTCTGTCGGTCTGTTCGCGTTTTTCTACCCTCGTAATCTCAGTAACCGCTGCATGGATTATGATGAAATTTGGGCAGCGTTATGCTGTGGGTTATGTTCCTATAATTTTGAAAATTCTTATACGGGGGGCGGAGTAATTAGCAAAAAACAAAAAAATAAATATTGCTTAAACTTCGTTTTTAGGCGTTTTAGGGGTTTCTGATCATTTTCTACTTTTTTTGGGTGGGGGTGAATTTGGGGTGGTTGGGGGGTGGGGGGTTGGAAATCTGCAAAATTTGTTGTGTTCATGATAGATTGTCGGACAAACACCATTTGCACTGATTTTTTGAATTGTCCACCGCGTCCTGTACTTAGTTTTTGCACTATGCAGTGCAAGTAATATGTCTGATAGAATTTGTTTCAAAAACATATTTATGTTGATCGTAAGAAAATGTACGTAACAAGTGCAAAAAGCACATGAATGAATTATTTGATAAAAAAAAATGGACAGGCTGAGCTTTGAACCATAGACCAACGGATCCATTACCCAACACTCTAACCACTAGGCCAGCCGAACATGCACCAGATAGTTTCAACAAGACATATTTGATTAGGTACTTACTTACTTACTGGAATCTGTAATCTGATTTCAAACATTTAAAAAGATATTTATTTCGATCGTAGAGGTCGTCTCGAGCTGCAAATTTCATTCATCGGCTATATTGCAACAAATATACACTAGTTACTAGCAAGTATTTTCACGATTGGCTGGGAATCTAGAATCTAGTATCGATGTATTATATTCAATGAGTTTATTGCATTCACAAAGGATTTATACTCCAACGGAAGATAATTGTAGATCTTATGCGAAAGGTAGGTATATGATCGTAAGCTAATATTTTTTTGATACAAATGGATTGCAACGGAGCCTTTTTAGTCTATATCTAGTCGAATATTCATGATGAACTGTTTTAAATGTTAACCTGTTTTTATAAATATAAATGATTACTTGGAACATAAATAACTGTCTAAGATCTAGTATACCTGTTTTAGAAAAGAGTGCATTAGAAGGGTATGTATTTTCTTTATTATGTATTAGTTTGTGAATAATTTCGATCGTAGAGGTCGTCTCGAGCTGCAAATTTCATTCATCGGCTATATTGCAACAAATATACACTAGTTACTAGCAAGTATTTTCACGATTGGCTGGGAATCTAGAATCTAGTATCGATGTAGGACGTCGTTGGTCAAAGGAGCATCTTAACCGCCATCGTTACGTCACACGGGTTGGGAAGCCGTCGGCATGTTTTCGGTACTCGATTCAAAAACCCATTTTTATTTTGATATAACTTTTGAATTATTGCAAAAAAACAAGACCAAGAACAAGTTTTGAGAACAACGGGCATAAGCAAGGGGCCTCTAATTATATCAGCAAACCAACATTCAAAGAGTTACGAATTTTCAATGAAAATCTTGTAGCTCTGCAGATGGAAAAGACATTTATTGATTACTGTCGACCAACATATGTTGGATCTTGTATTCTAGATATTGCTAAAACGGTCATGTATGCTTTTTTGTGTATGATTTCCTGAAGCCCACGTATGGTAAAATTAGTAAGATTTTGTATACGGACCCTTGACAGTTTGGTAATTCATGTAAAAACGGACAACTTTTATGAGGATATGAAAAACAATATATCACTGTTTGACACATCCAACTATGCAATACCAAACTGTCATAATATGCCAAAAAATGCCTCCGTGTTAGGGAACATGAAAGACGAGTATGCCGATGGATTAAATGGCGCAAACTATCCCGACTCGCAGCAATTGCGTCATCAAGCACTTGATTCACGCGCTCTACTACTGTAGGTTCACGAGCATCTTCTTCGATTGTGGAAACATCTGCCATGTTTGAAGCTTGTGGTAGATTAGAATATGTATCCTCCAAAAAACTCAATCCTGTGAGTGGTAAATATTGCTGATAAGGGTTGTCCGACTCTTTATACCAACCCTTTTTGGGTGTCGAGGTTGCAGATTCGGACTTTACGGTTTTCACTGTTGACGCTGATTCGGTCTTGAGGGGTTCTACGCGGTACAATAGTTGCTGTAAGGGTTCAGAGATGGGTTGGAGTTGCTTTTGCAGTTGTCGGTCTGTTTCGATGAGTTCTGATTTAAGTGCTTTAAACTTTTGGTGCACAGCTTTCCTTGTTTTCACAAGCTCCTTTGCTAATTTGATATTCATCTTCGTAGTGATATTGCACCAATGTTCGGATATTGTGAGGAATGTCACCTTTTATAGCAATCTCCTTAGAAATAGATATAGTTGTCAAATCCTTTCCGAATCTTCCT
Organism: Callosobruchus maculatus; assembly: GCA_951848785.1. NCBI lineage: Eukaryota > Metazoa > Arthropoda > Insecta > Coleoptera > Chrysomelidae > Callosobruchus > Callosobruchus maculatus. The sequence continues at coordinate 1,647,912 of CATOUR010000085.1, read as the reverse complement.
TCATTCTTGGGAGAATCTTTATCGATCACTAAAAGTCGAATCGTTTTTCCCAACACAAACTACACAGCTCCTTAAATTCCTGGAATCTCATATCTAGACTACAGTAGTCGTCGTATATATGTTTTAAATTCAATACATCTTGCGGAAGCAGGATGTGTAGGGTTGCATTATCGCGCAGAAGATGTTTTGGAATTGCTGTATAGGTTTGACATAAATAAAAGCAATCCATATTACGATGTCTACCAAAGCTAGAGTATTGCCGCATAATATCTTGAGAGCACGATGCTACATCATCAAAAATTATAAGCGAATTAGGTCGGGTAAGGTTCGGAAGTACAATATTCTTATCATCCGTATATTCAAAATACCCAATTTCTTTTAGCGGCTCCAAGACTCGGCGCAGGTACTGATATTTAGGTTGATATGGAGATTTACAGTAAATATACACGTTTAAAAATCGAAGTCCATTAGGATGGGTTATCAAACTATTAATATAATATTCGTTTTACCAGATCCGCTTGGTCCTACAATCAGTGCCCGCTTCGATTCCCCACCGAATAATGAACCATGCTTTCAAAATGCCGCTTCCTGAGCTGGAGTGGAGTGGAGCATAATTAATAACTGGTAGTGGTGGACCCGCTGACTTGATCCGCATTCTGATACGTTATATATACTACTGCGCAATACCACCCCTATCCATTCTTTTTAGCCCGACACATTGTATGCATCACGTCTAGGTATATAATGCCTGTACATTACTCATCGCGTAACAGTATTAGATCACGGGCTTCAGTGAGTGGTTCAGGACTTTTTAGTAAGCTATAATAATAATAATAATGATGTTTATTTTCTCATTTGTTTTTGTTTTGTCTTATATATATATAGCATACAATGTCCACTGGAACCTTGATTGCATACAATTTATTAGAATTAAATTTTTCTAAATCTACCTACTAACGTACATACGCTTTATTTGTATTAGAAGCACATAACTGCAATTTTGTAGACGGTAAAATTATGTTGTGTGGAGAGAAGTCAAGGTACTTTTCTTTTCATTATTATTTAAAATAAATCTATTACCTTATGCACTTCGTCTCTACCTAAAGCTACTATGTAATACTTAACTCTATTTTTTATTATATTCAATGAGTTTATTGCATTCACAAAGGATTTATACTCCAACGGAAGATAATTGTAGATCTTATGCGAAAGGTAGGTATATGATCGTAAGCTAATATTTTTTTGATACAAATGGATTGCAACGGAGCCTTTTTAGTCTATATCTAGTCGAATATTCATGATGAACTGTTTTAAATGTTAACCTGTTTTTATAAATATAAATGATTACTTGGAACATAAATAACTGTCTAAGATCTAGTATACCTGTTTTAGAAAAGAGTGCATTAGAAGGGTATGTATTTTCTTTATTATGTATTAGTTTGTGAATAAGCTTTTGTAATATATCAAGTCACCTGATATGACAATAAGCCGTGCCACCCCAACTCAATATAGCATAACATAATCTTGATTCTACCAATGCATAATACAAGGTTCTCAAGTGTTTTAAGTCTAAAATGTTTTTCAAATACTTAAAACGGTATAAAAGTTGCCTTAATGTTTTTGTAACTTGGCTAGCATGCGCGTCCCACCTCAAACGAGAATCAATAATAACTCCTAAATATTTTAGGTACTAGATGAAGCCAAGACGCGACTTTGCCCATTACTTTGTACGTTGAGTGATTGATAATTGGGTGAACATTTGGGTGTATTGGAAAATGGGATAAAAGATGATTTTTCGTAACTAATAGTTAACAATTTGTGGCTAAATAGATCAAATATTTTTGCTAAATCAGTTTCGACGTCAGACTTAAGACTATCCCATATGACACCATTGTATAGGACTGCAGTATCATCTGCAAAACTAAGTATCTGGCCACGCGAGTACGCTTTAAGTACACCATTTATATAAATTGTAAATAAGACAGGTCCCAACACCGTCCCCGGCTCAAGCCATAGGTTATTGTTTTTTCTTTACTGTAAATTTCATTTATCTTCACTACCTGTAAACGATCCTCCAGATAACTCCTAAACAACTCTTGAGGTACCCCTCGTATTCCTGCGTCCTCCAAAGCATCCAACTTCTGTGAACGACTCACAGTGTCAAACGCCTTGGCAAGATCCAGGAACACGCAAAACGCTGGCTTACTTCTTTCTAAAGACTTTGTAACCTCTGATACTAATTTTGCTATTGCTTCATTAGTAGATAACCCTTCCCTAAAGCCAAATTGTTTTTCAGAAATAACATTGTGTAAGGTCAAACATTTGTTTAGCCTATTTTTTAAAACTTTTTCAAATATTTTGGCTAAGACTGATATCACTGAAATGGGCCTATAGTTATTTATATTTTTTTATCACCCCTTTTGTGAACAGGTGTTGCAACTGAAATTTTGAATTGGTAAGGGACTTTGCCTGTTGTAAAGATGGTATTTATTAAATGACTTAAGGGTTTTGCTACCGAGTCAGACACATTTTTTCACATCTCAGTTTTTAAGTTATCAAAACCCGTTGACTTTTTATTTTTCAGCGAAATGATAATCTTACGGATTTCAGTTTCATTTGTTGATTCTAAAAGCTACTCGATAAGTTTCCTTTTGAAGTTCATCTTCCTGGTGGATATAGATTTTGTGGTCCATTCACAAAGCTACAAACACGACTAGCTCGCGGTGACGTTGGTATAAATTCCTTAGACGAATATTGCAAGCAACACGACATTTCATACGCAAAAGCAAAAAAAAGGAGCGATCGCCACTACGCAGACGGTGTCTTATCCAAACAAGCTTGGAGTAGAGTCGTAGACTCTGGTGCATCCTTGGGTGAACGCGCTGCGGCACTTGCAGTTGTTGGAGCCATGCTTGCGAAGAAGAAGTTGGGTTTTGGTTTACGGCGGAGCAGTGCACGGAAACAACGGAAACAGTCACAAAGGAAGCATGGAAAAGGCTTACAAAACAAAATGCGTACCCGACGCCGCTCGAAGCGACTTCTTCCAGTGCTGAAGAAAGGAGGGTTCCTGCCGCTAATTCTCCCTCTACTTGGTGCTATTGGCGCTCTTGGTGGGGGTGCTGCATCTATCGCAAAAGCTGTTAACGATGCTAAAGCCTCGCAGACACAGCTGGCTGAGCAAAAGCGGCATAATCTCGCTTTAGAGTCCATGCGTCAAGTTATAAATGGTAAAGGATTTTACTTAGCTCCATTTATAAAAAACTTCCAATAATGCTACCCGTCACGTAATGACCAATACTGAGCTAGCCCAGTTTTCGAAATCGCTACAGATTCCTTATTTTCGTGGTGTATTTCTGCGTGATCAACTACCCTGGCGTATTCATAAAAATGAATGTGGTATCATTAATTTAGATCAATCCTCAGGTCCCGGCACCCATTGGACGGCCTACATTAAAAATCGCAGCTGTGTCATTTATTTCGACTCATACGGTAACTTGCGACCGCCGCCTGAAGCAGTCCATTACTTTTTAAGTAGCAATGATGTTTCTAATATCTTATACAACCGTGACTCAGTCCAAAAATTCAACGCTCACAATTACGGTCAGTTGTGCCTGAAATTTCAAATAATATACTAGATAACATAACTAGATCCATGTCGCACGTTGTTGATGAACCATGTCACTCACATTCACCTTGTCCGGAAATTCGTCCACGCTTATTGCCGATTTCAATCCACCTCTGTACCTCCGTGACGATCTAGACTATGAAATTGGACTATGTAATTTTGAGAGTTTTAATATGATTCCTTTTATTGATGACAGTAATAATTACTTTCCGTACGGTAATGGCAGTCTCACCATACCGACGGGTGCCTATGAAATAGCGGATTCAGAAAAATATCTGCAAACTAATCTCCCACACGATTACACCCTTTCTATTACGCCTAATGTAAGCACCTGCACAGTTTCTCTGCACGTAAACTTTCCGATTGATTTTACCAAACCGAGAACTTTTGGAAGACTTTTAGGATTCCAACCCCGATTCTTAAAGGCTGGGGAAATACACGACTCCGATTTTCCTGTTGAAATTCTCGAAATTCTCAAAGTTAATGCCTTGTGCATGGATTGTAGCATTGCTACAGGCTCTTTCCATAACGGACAGGCCTGTCACGTGATTCATCAGTTTTTTCCAACTGTTCCCGCTGGATATAAAATTGTGGAGTCTCCACAGAACGTTTTGTATTTTCCAGTGACTGTCAAAGCAACTACATCGCTGATCATTCCGGTGACGGATCAGAACGGAGACCTCGTCAATTTTCGTAACGAAACTATCGCCATCAGACTTCATCTGCGCGTTTCTAACAATGGGCATTAGGTACCACAAGTGCTTTGACCATCACACCCCTCATCTGTATAAAAAGTCGCAATTTATGCGTCGCTCTGTCAGTACATCCAAACCCCCCCTTGGCAAAGGTTACACACCTCTTCAACCTCCCAAGCTATCTGCTGAGAACAAAACGTTTTTGAAGTCACTAGGATTCCAAGTGTTGTCATGATGAGTATTTTAAACGTGACTCAAGGCCCTCTTCTAGATAACTCAATTACTGAAATGGAGATTCATACCTACCAGCCATTCATAAATGCCAAATTTGATTACAATGACGAAATTCGTATAGGCATCCAAGAGTTAGATGCGTACACTTTACCATCTCAAAGCATGCTATATCTCGAAGGAAGTTTGACAAAAGTGGTGGATCGGCTGCCACCACCTTGTCACTAATTAACAACGCATTTGCCTTTTTATTCCGCGAAATCCGTTACGAGTTGAATGGCGTCGTTATCAAAAGTTTAACGTTTTTATACCGTTAAGCATGTGGATGGATTTTTTCGAAGATTACAATAAAATTATATTGAATATGAAACAGGAATTGGTTCTAATACGAAGCACTTCCGATCTGGATGCACTAACGAGTACTGCTAAGGATTTACCTAAAATTGCTATTGATAAAATTCAATGGCGCGTGCCCCATGTTTCGGTTGATATACCGCAGCAATTAGCGTTAACCAAAATTCTTAATAAAAACGTTGATATTCCAATCTCCTTTTGTAGCTGGGAGTTGATTGAATATCCCACTCTTTCAGAAACTACCCGTCATACGTGGCATGTAAAAACAATCACGAAGCTTGAAACACCTCGGCATGTTCTGGTCGCTTTCCAAACAGATAAGAAAAATAAAGTAGCTTCCAATATGTCAACATTTGATCACTGTCATTTAACTAACATTCGAGTATTTCTCAATTCTGCTCGTTTCCCATACAACGATTTATATCTATATTTTGATAATAACAAATTTGCCACGCTGTATGATATGTTTTCCAAATTCCGTGCTACCTACTATGATACGGAAGGTAGAAAATCTAGGTACCGAAGGGGGAGAAGTAGAAGGATTCTCGTACCTAAAATACGAGACTCGTATAGCTACGAGTAAGGGGCCAGGACAAACCACAAAGAGCTATGTCTATAAAGTGGTGCTGGACGAAGACGAGGACAAAACATTCGCAAATGTTATTAGTCTGAGAGAGACCACGGTCAAGGAGGGCCGTTCGAGCATTGCCGTCCCTACGCCAGATCTGGCACGAATAGACCAAATAAGAAAATTGTTGGATTTGTCTTCACGGGCACCGACATTTTGATAAAATATTATATCCCACCTAAAAGGGGGTCAGGCCAGGGAGGAGAATCTACACAAGGTAGTGCCGCAGGAAAGCCAGATCTAGCTCGGCGGCCAAGAAATACAGACGCCGTAATTGTTGCCGCGGAAGGGCTTAGCTATGCACAACTGCTAACGAAAGTTAAGCAGGAGGCTAAGATCAACGACCTTGGAATCGTGGTAAACAACGTGCGGCAGACTAAGAAAGGTGAGCTGCTTATAACAGTACCCAAAGCAGGGGGAAGTGCCGAGCAACTAAGGGAGGCAATTGACAAATTGAATGTTGCGGGAATTTCCACTAGGAATACCAGCCGCGTCACGTTGCACGTACGTGGCATAGATGGGGTCACTACCGACAAGGAAGTGGAGTCAGCACTTCGAGAAGCGGTAGGGGATGACAAAAACAATACTATTGTAAGATCCTTGAGACCCACAAGAAACGGCAACCAAGTGGCGACGGTCATAACGTCCAGGGAAGTGGCCAGCAGGCTATTGGCCAGGGACCGGGTTAAAATAGGTATCGTGATGTGCACGATACAAGAGCGTGTGACGGTGCAAAAGTGCAGGAGGTGTTGGGAGATTGGCCATCAGGCCAAAAACTACCAGGGATTAGATAGGGCAAAGCTCTGTTTAAATTGCGGAAAAGAGGGCCATAAAAAGGCCGAGTGTAAAGAAAAGGAGTACTGTCCTATCTGTGAAAAGGCGGGTCATAGAGCAGAATCGTATTCCTGCCCTGCTTATGGTCGTATGCTGAGACACCTACAGAGGAACAGCAGGCGCCAGCAGATAGCAGTGGCCAAGGAGGTCTCGGACATGTAGAAACTCCTCGATTATGATTAAGGTCTTACAAATCAACTTGAATAGATCCCGCGCGGCGCATGACATGGCTCATGCGGTAGCCTTAGAAAAGGATATCGACATCATTATAACATCTGAGCCGAATAGGAAGGCGTCCATGCATCCCAAATGGCATACCGACTTAAATCATGATGTTGCGGTCTACTTCCGTAACCAGAACATCGTGGTCAAGTCCATTACAAGGAGGAAGGGATATGTCTGTATCTATCTCAACAAACTAACTGTGTGCTGTTGCTATTGTTCTCCAAATATTCCGTATGAAGAATACGAGAAGTATATGGAAGCACTTTGGACTGATGTGGAGGCGTCAGAAGGCAAAGCCATAGTCCTTGGAGATCTAAACGCAAAAGCGACAGATTGGGGTTCCCCAAATACGGATAAAAGAGGTCGGCTACTGCTATGGTTCCCTATTGGTGGAATTCGGAAATTGAATCGGCACGAGTAGTCTGCAATGCAGCAAGACGCAACCTAACACGCGTTCGTCGCAGAACAGGCGTCGCAGAGCCAAACGTCAATTTCCTCCACGACCTGTATAAGGAAAGAAGGAGGAGGTTGCAAAACCTCATCCTTGCAGCCAAGAGGGAAAAATGGAAGGAGCTATGTTCTTCTCTTGAAGAGGACATTTGGGGTGAGGGCTACCGAATCGCAACAAAGAAAATAACAGGCATGGCGCCCACGTGCAACTTAAGCGTCGAAAGGAAGATCGAGGTAGTGCGGCAACTCTTCCCAGTCCGGCAAGATGTCTGGCAACATGACAGCTTGGACGAGGATGTGGAACCGTTTACAATGGACGAACTACGGGTAGCGGGAGGAAAAATTAAGACCAGAAAAGCACCGGGTCCAGATAGAGTTCCCCCGGAGATCATCAAAGAATTAATTGCCACTGCACCGAGCCTACTGCTAGGACTACTGAATCGTCTTTTGAAAATACAAACTTTCCCGACCATCTGGAAAAAGGCTAGAGTAGTGTTGATTGCTAAGGGGGGTAAACCCCCAGAGCTTGCTTCGTCATACCGACCCATTTGTCTTCTGAACACAGTGGGAAAGCTGTACGAAGTACTAATCCGGCAGAGGTTAGAAGCGGCACTCGAAAAAGCGGGAGGCTTGTCGCCAAACCAGTTTGGCTTCCGCAGTGGCAAGTCAACGAACAACGCATTGGAGGCCGTTCTATGCTCCGTAGAAGGAACCTCCAATAAATGGGGAGCACTGGTGACACTTGACGTACAAAATGCCTTTAATACGGCGTCGTGGGGCATTATAATGGAGGAGTTGAATAACCGTGGCATACCGAGCTATTTACGGAATCTGATTGGCAGCTATTTTAGTGACAGAGCTATAAAAATTGCAAACGTAGAGCTAGAGATGTCTACAGGAGTTCCACAGGGATCAGCTTTGGGTCCTCTTCTCTGGAATGTACTGTATGATGGTGTTTTAAGGATAGTTCTTCCTCGAAACACAAAGACTGTGGCGTTCGCGGATGACCTCGCTCTAGTAGCCTCCACCAAAGACGAGATAACTTTGGTGCAAACAACAAACGAGGCGCTGAGAAGGATAGATGAGTGGATGTCCAGACACCACCTTCAGCTGGCCCCAAGCAAAACCGAGGCGGTTATTCTCCGGGGTTCTAGGATCACTAGGAACCAAGTGAGTTTCCATCTTAGAGGGGTGCAAATAGTACCCAGCAAATCGATAGTGTACTTGGGGATCACCGTAGACAACGAACGATGTTTCAACGAACACTTAAAGAGAACTGCGGTGAAAGCAGAAAGAAAGGTGGCATTACTGTCACGTATAATGCCAAACGTAGGCGGCCCAAGTATGCGGAAAAGACAGATCTTGAACGGAGTTATCCACTCAGTTATGCTATACGGAGCTCAAGTATGGTATAAAGCGATGGAGAGGAAAAAGCACCAGCAAACAGTAGACAGGGTGCAAAGAAAGTCGCTGCTGAGGGTGGCCAGTGCGTATCGTACTGTGTCTACCAAAGCGCTGCAGGTTATAACAGCGATACCGCCACTGCATTTGTTGGCCAAGGAGAGGAGATACATGTATATCGCGGAAGGTGCTCTCCCAGAGCGGCGGAGGATCGCCAGGCAGAAAACCATGGACGAGTGGCAGGGGATCTGGTCCAGTACAACGGAGGTGGCGCAGTGGACTAAGCGTCTGATTCCAAATATACAAGAGTGGGCAGAGTGTAAACACAGGACAACCTGCTATTACCTAACACAGGCGTTGTCGGGCCACGGTCCCTTTCGGGTGTATAGAAACAAAATAGGACGAGCGACGGACGATCGTTGTCGACATTGTGGCCAAAGCGACACAGTCGAGCACGTCCTATATGAGTGCGACAGATGGTCCTATTGCAAGCAGGAAGCGAGAGCGAACCTGCCTGAGGACCTGACCCCAGAGAACATGGTGCCCATCATGATATCGAGCGAGAAACGCTGGAAGATAGTACACAAAATGGTTCAAGGCATCTTAAAATTGAAAGAGACAGAGGAACGTCATGATATGTAACAAGAACATAAAGGAGGAGAAGAAAAAACATATTTAACTCATCTTGCACTGTGAAGAATATCGTTCACGATGATGCCCGGTACAGATGGAGATCGAGCAGAGGTAAGGAAAGAGGGAATGGGTTTTAGCCGGTCGGGCCGTGGTGACATGCCGGATGGACGCATTTGCGTCCGTTGGACATGACATCAGAGGACTCAAGCTGGTTCAACGTCGGGCGGGCAGACTCTCTCTCACACCTCCAGGTGTGTCAGTGTTTCTGTCCTTGCGATCAAGCCGATTTCCTAAACCCTCTATAATAAAAAAAAAAACTATGATACGGAAAATGAACCACTGCTTACCCCCAAGGACTTTAAGTCGATAGCTCCCATCACACATATTGATCGCTCTAAGTAAAAATGAAGTCAAGTTGATTGACTCAGTACTTCCCACACATTACGCTCATACCAGTTTATAATTTTCCCATAGCATGAAGCTATAGTCTGAGATCCCTTGTAACCAAATAATCGCCAGCCCCCCCCCCCAAATTGTCTTATGCCGCTAGGTTCTTCCTTCACAGGTCAATGGACAGCCTATTATCGATACTACAAACTTCTCAGTTTTACAACCCCCCACCCCCAACCACCTTACTTTCACCCCCACCCAAAAAACTGGTAGGAAATGACCAGGAACCCCTAAAACATCTAAAAACCGAATCTGAGTTGTTTTCATGCTTTTCGTTCTTTGATTATTGCTACGCTGCCACTGACACGATTTTTTACAAACATACGCGTTTTCCATTCTCACCACGGTAACAATATACTGTGTCAAAATTTCATTAGAATCAATTTAATAATGTCGACGTTACAAAATACAAAACGATTTAAACCAATAAATTCTCGTATGTATACAAAAAATTCTAAGTCCCTTAGTTTCCGTAATAAGCTATGCAATGTTCGGGTGGACCTAAAAAGATGATTTGTGTCGCTAGATCTTCCTTCACAGGTTAGTGGACAGCCTATTAGTAGTAGTACAAGAAGTTTTTTAATTTTTCAACCCCCAACCACCCCAATTTCACCCCCACCCAAAAAAACGCACAAAATGATCAGGCACCTCTAAAACGCTTAAAAACGAAGTTTGAGCTGTTTTTATATTTTTAGTTTTTTTATCATTTCTGCGCCGCCACTGGCACGATTTATAAAAACCATACGCGCTTTCCATCTTCACCACGGTAGTAATACTGTGTCAAAATTTCATTAAAATCCATTCAACAGTTTCCTCGTTAGACAATATAGAACGATCTAAAGCAATACTCCCGTATGTTTACATCAGAAAAAAATCTAAGTCCTCTGCTTTCTGTAATAGGCAAGGCAATGTTCGGATGGATCTAAAAAAGTCATTTATGTCGCCAGTTCTTTCTTCACAGGTCAGTGGACAGTCTATTATGAAAGCAATACATTTTTCAATTTTACAACCCCCCACCCCCCAACCACCCCAATTTCACCCCCAACCAAGAAAAAGTAGAAAATGATCAGGAACCCCTAAAACGCCTAAAAACGAAGATTCAGCAATTTTTAATTTTTTTTGTTTTTTGCTAATTACTCCGCCGCCTATGCACCGATTTTCAAAATTTTAGGAACATTACCTACTACGACCCCACAGCATACCGCTGCCCAAATTTCATCACGTTCCATGCAGCGGTTGCTGAGATTACGAGGGTAGAAAAACGCGACAGACAGACAGACAGACCGACAGACCGACAGACCGACAGACCGACAGACCGACAGACAGACCGACAGACAGACCGACGGAAATGAGTGACGTGGATTTTCGTTATGTACACATCATAAAACGCCCAAAAAGTGTATTATCTCAAAATCGAAAATTTTCGCGATCACAATACTCCCCTCACCTATCGGTGTGGGAAGTAAAAAGAAAGCATTCAATCAGCTTCCGTAGTGATGAGAATCGAATTCGAAACTGGTCAAAATGTTCCTAAAAACACGACAGCATACTGTCTGATCCTTCACGATCGAATGTTTTCTTATAATCCGTTGACTAAAATTGTGAAATAGCGTTAAATTGTAAATCGATATATTCCCCATTTCATTCCGCAACCGCATTCTGACCATGAAGGTTGTATACAAACGAGCTCTCCTGGAGTACCGCCAACAACTAAAAGCTCTGCGACAAGCCCTTGACAACTACTGTCACAAAATCTCTGTGTTTAAACGCTTCAGCCGAATGCGATTGTGAGTCTTGTCTTAAGGGGCTTCTAAACGGGCAGTACTGTTACTGCAATATTTGGCTATATTCCTGGTAACTATAGCCCGACCATGACGACAACATTTTATTGCAGCATATGGCTCGGCAATATATATCCCGGCAATATTTTCTGCAATAGTATAGCCCAAAAATTTGTTCATAGACGGGCTATATAGTCGGACAGCAATGGCTGACGCAGTGGCTTATATTGTTTTAAACAAAACATTAAATAAAAAAGAGAGAAGACAGTGGATTCGACTTTATCTCAATAGGCGTCAAACTTTAGATAACTCGAGTTTAGAAGTAAGACAAGACTGGCGGTTTTTAGCAACTGGAGATGTATATATAATCGGTCCAGGCAAGAACTGATTTGTAATTCTGAAGATACTATAGGGACTATATCATGCATTCAAAATATTTTTTGTACATCATCCTCGAAAACTCGCTCTTAACTTTTTGATTTCAAATTTATTTTTTTTTACTTTTTTTATTGTTCACCATTGATATGAGTGTTAATGTTAAGGATTGCACGTTACATCAATTTGCTGATGATGTGCAGGTGATCAGAAGTTTCCCAAAGGAGGATTTGTATATAGCATCTGCAGACATAAATATTACGTTGGAGAATATTTACAACTATTCCTGTAAACATGGTTTAAGGATCAATCCACACAAGACGGCTGCAGTTTGTTTTGGAAATATTCCAGCTGACTTGACTCACAGTCTTAATTTAACGATAAATGGCAATAAAATAGAGCCTTGTGATACGGTCAAATGCTTAGTGCTCAAAATTGATAGTAAGCTTAGATTCAGGCAGCATGTTAATTCTATTATCAGCAAATGTTACATGGCGCTTAAACATCTTTACCAAAGTCGATCATTCCTAACATTTCCGTTGAGAAAACAGTTATGTGAGTCTTTAGTTTTGAGTCACTTGAATTATGCTGATACAATCTATGGACCATGCTTAGATTCTAACTCTGCAGCTAGGATTCAGAGAGTGCAAAATGCCTGTATTAGGTTCTTATTTTCCTTGAGTAGAAGGGACCATGTTTCAGATAAACTAGTACAACTAGGTTGGCTCAATATGCAAAAAAGGAGGAAACTTCATCTCGTATGTCTTGTACATAAAGTTCTGTAACATAAAACTCCATCCTATTTATATGATAAACTTCATCCAGCTTCTGAGATCCACAATGTGAATACTAGAAACACTCACCTATTACTGATAGAAAAACATAAAACATCTTTGTATAAACGTTCATTTAGCTATAATGCAGCTTCAATGTAATGGAATTCCTACCAGTTTTAAGGATCTCCCTAATCATCAAATATTTAAAAATCGGGTTAAAGAACATCTTCTGGCTTTGTAAATTGTGCTGTAATTTTATTCATTACTGTATACTGTGCATTTAGTGTAATTTTTATGTGTTTGATCCATTCAATATTTTAATATTTTACGTGTATGATGTGTTTAACATTTTTTAATATTTTAATAAGTGTATTTTAACTGAATTATTACTGTAAACAATGATTGGTACTCGGTTGAGTAGAACAGCAGCTGCTGGACTCCGCCGAGGATGATTAAAATAAAGACCTTTTATTATTATTATTATTTTTATTAAATATGCACCGATTTAAAATCTTATGGAACCTTTGTTGTTAAACGCAAGCTTATTCAATTCAATTTATTTGTATCAATGAGTTACAAAAATGTCTAGCCCGTAAAATTATATAAATAAAATAAGAATTTATTTGACAGCTAACATTGTTGCAAAAAACGAAAAAACAAAAACCAAGTGGGTGTTTGGGGGTATTGAATGACCTATCATGCCAGGCTTTCGAAAAAAATGTCTCTTCTATCCTTTTTTATTACGAAAATGTTACGCCTCAAACAAATTCTTATTTTATTTATTTTATTCTTATGACTTCACGAAAAAAAAATGAATTGTTTATGAAATCAAGGACACTACAAGATGTTAAATAAAATAATGTCTTCATTTATGCAGGAAAAGCTGTGGGGTGCTATTTTAAAAAAGAAGTTGGGGGTAATTGTTAAGGGTTGAAGTAAACAAAAAAGTTTTGAAAGCATGGTATGATAAACCCTATACTACTTTCAAAAATACCACTCAGTTTTTTTTGAACTTTTTTTACAATATGAAGTGTCAAGAAAATTATGGGAACTTTCACTTTCCATAACTCAGGATGTAAGTGTATTTCATTGATGAAATCAATAATCCTCTCGTTGGTCCAAGAATTGGCCGTTTTCCTACCAAAATGTTCAATATCAACAATAAACAAACACCAAAATAGAGCAATATTGCCGATGTTTTCGGTAGCCAAGCGATCGTCCGGCCATGTGCCGGCAACACAAAATATATCAGCAATGCCGAATATATGTGGCTATATGGCCAGGCCATACAAGAAATATTGCTCAGTCTGGCCGTTGTTGCCGAGGATGTTGCCGGCTACACTATTGCAGCCACACATTGCAGTAAAAGTGTTGTCCGTTTAGAAGCCCCCTTAGACATACAGGGTTTCAAAATAGAGAAAAAAAAATTCACTGTGGAGGAGCTTTCAGCCTTTGATGGATCTAGGACATGTCATTATGTTTTTAAACAGCCTTTTCCCTGAGATCTGCTGTCGCCTGACCTACAAAAACAAGTTGGTTGACGGAGTACCACTATTGTCTTCAATGGACTTCTGGATATACACAAATGCATCACGTCTCCAGGATTCTTCAGGAACTGACATCTCAAGCGGATCGCATTTTTGTAAAGGGTAAAGAAAAAGTCAACTACCTGAGACAGTACTCTGCCAAGCCGATAATTGAATTGGATGAGCAGCCGCGATTAGTCGCACGTCCTGCTAGTTGTTTTGCGCACACTAAGGATACCTGTGTTTGTGCACTTTCTAATGTTTAGCTTTTATACGATACCTTTATCATGTCATAATTGTTACAGTTTTTGTCAATAAACATGAGTATTGCTTTTCATTTGATGTTTCATTCCTTCCAGTAGAAAATTACATATGTTCGGAACATTTTATTTCATGCGCAGTTCACAGTGCAAGCATGAAGGAAATGATTACACAGCTTTGTTTCATACATTTATTGTTGAGTAGTCGATACACTTCGCTACACAAGTTACATTTTTTTACACCCCAATTTCAGTTCACAGTGCAAGCATAAAATAAAAGATGCTTACGCACCTTTGTTTCATACATTTATTATTGACTAGTCTATACACTTTGTTGCACAAGTTACATTTGTTTACACCCCAATTTTTAGTTATCTATACATTTAAGTCACAAAACCGTTCCTTATATACTTTAGTCCTATGTCGTACACTTAATACTCGGTCCAGCACTTGCGCACATTGTAATATTCGCCTTTGAAATCTGCATCGGTCCGCAAGTTCTTTCTGCCACACCCCCATTCGTGCTACTCGTGATGCATACTGGCACACCGTGAGATAAATTATCGCCGTCTTATCGTTGAAGTGTACCTGCTTTCCACCCATTCTCTATAGATCGCAGAAGACTAGGCGTTTTCCGTCCGCTTTGACAATTCTTATGGATTTAACTCGATGTACATTTTGAGTTGACTGCTTCCAGGCATTTTTGTGGTGCTCCTTCAGACGTCTTCCTAGTTCTGCTGGTAATTTGTCCATTATGGGATAGAAGAGCTCACATCGTTGAGTGTACTACATATGGTTAAATAATCCTTCTGCACACAGCTTTCCTTCTTCATAGTTCGTTATAGCTATGTAGTGCCGTCGGAGCCTCTCCGCCATGGTGTATCGGTTGGGTATGTCTATCTTCAAGCACCAGTCGGCATGCTCATTCTCTATTTGCTGTTTTACTGGCTCCAATACACTTTTCTCTAAATTGGTTAGTGCCATGTTGTAATACTGTATAAGCTGCTTTACGTTGAACACAACTGTGAACTAATACAGACTGTTACACTGTTGGCTACTTTATACCTTCTTGTATAACGGTATCTTACAAAACCGGTATTTACCTGTGAAGGTCAAACTTACTCCAAGGTCAAGTTCATTGCTCTTTCAAGCTCTACTCCATATCTGAGATAAAGCTAAGCTCAAGGTCACATTCAAGGTTGACGTTGTAACTAAGAGCACATTCAAAGTCAAGGCCGCACTCAAGGCCAAGGCCACAATCAAGGCCAAGGTCACACTCAATGCCAAGGTCACACTCAATGCCAATGCCAGAACCAAGGTCGCGCTCAAGGCTATATACAGGGTCGCGCTCAAGGTCAAGGTCACTCTCAAGGTCATACCCAATGTTCTATTTAAAGTCAAGGCAACAGTCAAGGTAAAGTCTACCTTCAAGGTCACCCTAAAGGTCAAGGCCTCTTTCAAGGTCACATTCAAGGTCAAGGCTCCTCCTCCTCTTCCAGAACATACAATAATTCCCTACTATGGTGAAACCACAGCTTGTGCTGTTAAGTGTGTTGGAAAGCGGATTGAGGCAGAAATAGAACCATAGTGAACTGAGAGAGTCACCCTGAAAGATACCACGACGTATATGTAGTCATCCGTTTGGATATGGCCGTCCTAAGTTTGAGGGTGTATATTTGTTCGCCATGTCTCCATCGTTCTTGTAAGAAACTGACGTAGCCCTGGGTTGATTTTATATATTTGAAGAGTTTTTGTTAGCCAGCTATGGGGTACAGAATCGAAAGCTTTTTTATAGTCGATGAAACGGGTATGAAGGTTCCTGTGTTCTTTTCTGGTTTGCTTCATGATCACACTATCAATTATAAGTTGTTCCTTGGATTCTTGGCTTTGTTTTCTACATCCTTTTTGTTCTTCAGTCAGGATGCTGTTTTCCGTGAGGTGTTGTTCAGTTCAATTATTCAATTATTATTATTATTTTCACGATCAAACTGCTGACGTGGACTGTAAGTTTGTCTTGATTTTTTCCTTAAAAAATTGTGCAATACACAACATGCCAAAACCACTTTGTTAATATTGTGCACACCGGTATTTATAAGCGATTGAAAAATGTGGAACCATCCTAACAAAATTTAAAAAACATTTTTTATAATTCGTCTAGCCCTGCATACTCTATATTGTATATCATCTTACTCTTACTAGCCTGTGATGGTCTTTGTGGGTACGGTTTTATGGAATCTGTCCTTAAAGCAAAAGCCTCACCGCCAACAAATACATAAGGTAACTTTTTTGAATGTTCGCTGGAATTCAATCTTTAAAAGAATTTACATTTTTTGCAATCCATTTGTTCCAATATCCACATAAATAAATTCATAGCTTGCATTAGCAATAGCCATTAGAACGTCTACTATGATTCCCCTTGTAATTAAAGAAAGGTGAGCCTGCTCCGGCAGGAGGAACTATAGCGATATGTTTACCATCAACGGCTCCTCAGCAATTTGGAAATTGCCATCTATGCTCAAACTCTTCAGCAATTGCTATCTATTCTTGTTGTGAACTCGGGAACTGTAACAAAAAAAAACCTCAAGTCAGTATAATGATATTGTTTTTATTGTACCAACTCTACCTGCCACACCTGCAACATCTGTTGCTCCGTCTGCACGTCGTAAACGACAAGCCATTGACGAAATTGAAAATACAATGACGTTGATAGGTAAGAGATTAGAAAACACTGATGATTAATATGATGCTATTGGAAAAAATCTCGCAGCTAAGCTTCGCAACATGACTGCTACTCAGCAAGGCATAGCTGAAAATCTCATCAATGAAGTAACAATTTTGAGACGGTTTGAAAGACTAACTTTCAAT
This sequence comes from Callosobruchus maculatus, assembly GCA_951848785.1. Taxonomy (NCBI): domain Eukaryota; kingdom Metazoa; phylum Arthropoda; class Insecta; order Coleoptera; family Chrysomelidae; genus Callosobruchus; species Callosobruchus maculatus. Next base: position 1,630,803 of record CATOUR010000085.1, on the reverse strand, counting down.
GCAGAGTCCAGGTCCAGTCCAGGAACCCCAAAGACCTTTGATACACATTCCAGCTGTTCCAGTCTAGATTCAAGAACCAGAAGCATTTAACTTGTCACAGGACTCACAAGCTATTGACATCTCACACCTTGGTTGAATATTTATCATTTAATAATAATATAAATTAAAAATAAAATAGTATAAGGTTACGTTTGTACATGATAAATAATACATTTACTTATTTAAGCAATAGTGTAATTAATGTACCATTAATAAATATAGTCTGATTACCAGATCACTTGTACATTTGTAAGTTATTTTATTTATAAAATACGTGCATACTACATAACTTCAAATATGTGTTCAGGGTAGAGTAAATTGCATCACATGTCTCAGAAATTATCTGCCCTAATGATTGTCTTGATATTGCTGACTAATACATTGGATCTTTATATATTCCACCGGTTATCAAAAATCGCAATGTTACACTTAAACGTTCATGCGGCGAAATAGTTTCTGTCATGCAAGTATCCTGTTTAGCTATAATTTGAGTAACTAAGCGCAAAAGTTTTTCATACACCGGCTCAGGCATTCTGAAATAATTATGGAAATCTTCCTTGTCTTGACTGATAAGCGTAAGCGTAAGACAGTTCTTTACCCACACTTTTCGATTTGGTTTATTTTTTTTTTTTTAGTTTTTAAAATGTAATATGATATAATTCCTAAAGAACACAAAGCTTCTATCGGCGACATCGCAGTACAATGTGATCAGTGTGTGTCACCGACATCGCGACGAGTAAGTTCGCAAACTTACCCAAAGTTTTGACGTGTGTCACCCACTTTATATCACTTTACAGTGATAGAGAGATATAAATAAGATCATGCGATAGACTCATAGGCCCTCGCACTCTCGCACAACATCGATAGGTTTACCACAAGGGGGTATTCTGAGTCCGATCTTGTATATAGTATAACCTCATGATTCCGAGAAGCAGTTTAGTCAACAATATACATAGGTATATCAATATGAGGACGATTAAGCAATTAGTATCCGAGGTAAAGTCATAACGGAAGGACAAATGATCTGGACTGAACAATCGCCACTGCCAAAAAATGGTTTGATGACAACGGATCAATCATAGCGTATGGTAAGTCGTCCATATGCACGTACACCAAGTCGAGATTCAACCCGCCCAACACTATTATTTTAGGAGGTCAAGAATTTCGATACGAAACGTCGGTCAAGTACTTGGGAGTTATGTTGAGCAAGATTGGGAAGAGCATATCAGCCAGTCATCAAAATACAGAGTGTGAGTGTATTGTTCGTGTAACGAGTTGCTCCGAGAAAAAAGTAGATATGTTGAGCAGACAGAAAGAATTCTGCCGGTATATAGAGCAGCCCTCGTAGATATGTTGAAGTGAATCTTATTGAAATTAAAATCTCGTTGATGTTGTAATGAAAAGTGGAACATCAATGTGGCTATATTGATCGATATTAGATACCGCGATAGCACCTCACACGTATCGTGTCTACTTACTGACTGCCCGGACCTCGGTACTCTTCCCCGTGTATAGGTCGTTCCAGATATTAATAGAAAGCCAGCGGCGTGCCGATATATGCCAATACACCACATCTCTCCTTCTTTTTAGATTTATTCTTTATTCAAACAAGGGTTAACAGAGTAAAGATATATTGCAAATTTAGAAATGACATTAATCGCTAAACATACAATGAAATGATAATCATGATATAGCTAACTATATAAGAATACAAAATAACAATCCTTAGCTTAATGAACAACATTGACGGTTACAATTAAGTGTAGTTGCCTTCACCTTCTCGTTCCACTTCTAGAAAATATAAGTGGAATCTTCAGCCTAAAAGAAATGCTTTGTATCGATACACATAAATGGGTACACATACATACACATACATATATGAAAGCTTATTTACTAACATAGGTAAATCTATCCGCAAATAAGAGACAATGTAATTTGGAAGCCAACTGCTATAGATATTAGTTTTTGTTTATCATCATTTTTTTATTCACTGTTATCTGTTTCGTTTAATTCACTGTTCTGCACTTTCCATTTGCCTTCCACTTTCTTTAAATGCACTACATTGCGCCTGTACTCTTTTCCAGTGACATCATTCCTAACTACAACATCGCCTCCTGTCTTCCGCATTACTTTGTGGGGTGTGTCAATCAAAATTTGGTGTTGTTTTATTTGCATCAGTGAGGTTTTTTCGATATACTTGATCACCTACTTCAATATCTATATCTTGTGTCGCTCTTCTTTTACGATCCTCCCTGTCTTTTCCTTTCTGTTTCTGGAGTTGGTCTCTATCTCTTGTGTCTTCCTCAAAAATATTTTTTTGTATCTAATGAGCTTGGAATTTTGTCCCTAAATTGTCTTCGGAAAAACAGTTCACTCGGTGTCTTACCCGTGGTTGCATTGGGTGTGCTGTTATACATGACCAAGTAGTCTAGCAAATCTTGTTGCCAATTTTTCTTTAGGCTCTGACTTATTTTCAGTCTTTTTAAAATGCTACGATTTTGTCTTTCTACTCCACCATTCATCTGAGGCCAATATGGTATAGTATGGAATAGTCTAATTCCCTGTTCATGACAGAATGTTTCAATTTCTCTGCTAATGAATTGTGCACCGTTAACGGTGGTGATAGAAGTGGGAAGACCTAACCTGGAAAACATTTCCTTGAGGGCATTTATGGTATTCAGGGCAGTTATTGATCTCATAATCTTTATTTCCTTATATCGACTGAAATAATCTACCACTACGAAAAGGTGCTCGCCGTTTGGCAGAGCGCCCATAAAGTCCATCGCAATGTCAATCCATGGGCCATCAGGCATCTGTCTCCTTTTCATAGGGTGTGGGGCTGTTGGAGCTGACACAAGTGTGCATCCTTTACAAGCTTTCACCACTTTCTCTGCATGTTCATCTATTTTAGGCCACCACACTTTGGTCCTTACCCTGCCTTTCATGGCTACAATTCCTGGGTGTCCTTCATGAGCTGCGTCTAAAACCCTTTGTCTTAGTTTTCCAGGGATAACGATTCTCGTTCCTCGTAGCAGAATACCATCGCACATACAGAATTCTTCTTTAAATACCTGACAGTATTTTATCGGGTCCTTCCAATCATTTCGCTCAAATCCATTGCGTAGATTTAAAATTTCGTCATCTGTTTCAGAGCATTCTTTAATTTCTTTCATACTCACTGCTACAGGCCTGGAGTACTCAACAATGTTTTGGACATAATCATGGCTCTCAAATGGCTTTGGATCATCAGAATTAATTGAACACAGTCTTGAAAGAGGATCCGCGATGTTATTCTTCCCGGGTCGGTAAATTACCTTGTATCGAAAGGACTGCAGTCGGAGGACCCATCGTTCTATACGAGCGCATGGACGAGATTTCACCCCAAAAATTACCTCTAGCGGTTTATGATCCGTGAGGAGCTCAAATTCCTTTCCGTATAAATATATCTTGAAATGTTCGACGGCCCAAACAAGAGCGAGTGCTTCTTTTTCCGTTTGACAGTGTCTTCTTTCACAATCTGTTAAGCTTTTGTTTCCGTAGGCAATTATCCTTGGGCCATCTTTATCCGACTGAATCAAAACGGCACCCAGTCCAACAGGACTCGCGTCGGCTATTACTTGGGTCTTATCTTTCGGGTCATAATATCCCAATGTTGGGATAGTAATTAGTGACTCTTTGAGCTTACCAAATGCTTCATCTTGCTCGCCACGCCAGTGTTTCGCGATGTCGGTGTTTTGCCCGAGTTTTAGCCGCAACAACCTTCTCAGTGGTTCAGTGAGTGTGGCTAAATTTGGTATCCATTTTCCAATGAAGTTTACTAGCCCTAGAAAACTATGTACTTCATTTATCGTTGATGGTTTCCTAAAGGTTGTTATCACCCCTACGTAACTTTCTAGGGGCTTGATTCCAGAGGGCGATAGGATATGGCCTAAGAATTTTATTTTCTGTATTTTGAATACACACTTTTCTTTATTCAATAAGACGTTATTTTCTTTCAGGAGATTTATTGTGCTTTTCACTCTGCAGTCATGTTCTGTTTCTGTGCAACCGTAAATCAGGATGTCATCGATAAAATTTACTGTGCCTTCACATGGCAATAACAATTTCTCAATGATTTTCTGGAAAATCTCAGGTGCTGCATTTATACCGAATAACAGCCTCTTGTACCTGTATAGACCTTTGCTTGTTATGAAAGTCGTAATATATCTGGATTTCTCAGAAATTTCGACTTGATGAAAAGCATTTTTTATGTCAAGTCGAGAAAAATATCTAGATTTCCTGAACTTTGGCAGTAATGAATCGATTGTAGGAAGAGGGTAATTTTCGCGTTTGATTGCAGTATTGGCTTTTCTCATGTCAATGCAAATGCGTATCTCACCGTTTGCTTTCAGTACAGGTACCATTGGAGATACCCATTCCGATGGACCTCTAACTTCTTCAATGATATCAGAAGCTTTGAGTTCTTCTATTTTTTTCTTAATCTTTTCTTCCAGCGGAATAGGTACTCTTCTATATGGTTGACTCACGGCTTGAATAGATTTATCTATAGGGATATTTACCACAACATTTTTGATTTTAGGAAATGGCTCTATGTTATCGATATTATTTACGTTCAGCCCGATTTTAAGAACACCTAAAGAAATCGCTGTCTGTTTTCCTAATAAGTTCCTTTTACCTTCTTTTATTACGTAGAAAGTGGCTTTTTCAAATGTTTTGTCAATTCTGATGGTCGAACTGAAGGAACCAATAATCTTCAATGGTGTATCTGAACCATATCCAAACAGAATTTTATTCGGACTTTTTTGTTGATTTTCCACAGAAACCTTCGATTTCTTTAGTTGTTCCCATGTAGCCTCAGTTATTATATTAGATTTACTTCCAGAATCAATCAACATTTCCACATTCACGCCACCAATTTCACAATTTATACATTCATCATCGTCAACATGAAAAACGTACTCTACCTCAGAAACTTGGGCAACTTCTTCCTTCGATCTTCCCCCTCTTCGTTTGAAGGACGATGAGTTTTCCTGATGTTTCGTGATTTTGCGTTTCCTTTGAGAGCGGCAGTGCTTAGCAAAGTGTCCTTTGAAGTTACATCTGTGACATATTACTTCCATAGCAGGGCGGGCACTTGTGACTTCTGTTATCTTCGCTCGAACCACAGCGTGAGCATTTCTGTTCTTTGGGTCTGCGGATTTTCCGAAAATTAACTTGGTTAATCTGGTCTGACGTGGAGGAGGATGGCTTTTCCGTAAATACAGACATTTGTCTCTCGACTGTTTCCTGTGCGTTAGCTTCCCTTATGATGTCTTGCAGAGACATATTGTCTCCAGAAGCTAAAATTTTCTTTCTTAACTCATTTGAAGAACATTTCTCCAAAATTTGGTCAATGAGACTTTCATCTATATCAGTGAATTGACATTTCGATGCTTGATGTCGAAGTCTTATTATGAATGCTTCGAATTTCTCTCTTGGTTCTTGTTGAAGCTTCCGGAACAAGTGTCGTTCATATCGTTTGCTCTGTCTTGGTGCAAAAAATTCATTCAGCTTTTCAATTGCTCTGATGTAAACATTAGCGCCATCGTCTGTCTCGCCATCATTCCCAGGCAGATTGTAAAAAACCTCTTGTAGGGATATACCTCCCAGATGAAGCAGAGTAGCTCTTTGCTTCTCTGGTTCATTTATATTGGCAGCATCTAGATAGATGTCTAGTGCCCACGGATGCCCACGGAACAAGGGTCACCCTCGGAATCAAAAGCTTCGAGGGAGGTAAGGTTAGCCTTTTCCTGAAACAACCGATCAGGAAAATTAGATAAGATATGCCTTTATTCCTGTTTTGTTTTGTTCTACTTATTCAAATTCACCTAACTCTATAATATTTTATTTTATTTCATTTTATTTTCCTTTATTTTATTTTATTTTATTTTATTTTATTTTATTTTATTTTATTTTATTTTATTTTATTTTATTTTATTTTATTTTATTTTATTTTATTTTATTTTATTTTATTTTATTTTATTTTATTTTATTTTATTTTATTTTATTTTATTTTATTTTATTTTATTTTATTTTATTTTATTTTATTTTATTTTATTTTATTTTATTTTATTTTATTTTATTTTATTTTATTTTATTTTAGTTTATTTTATTTTATTTTATTTATTTTTTTTTGAATTTGCCATAGGTACTCAATGTTTCAATCAATCTTGTAGTTATATTTCCGGCACCCTGGAAGTTGTTACTATGAAAATACGCTTGCGTACTAACGAATTTTCCTTGGGTTTTTTCCTTTTTCCATACTTGCACTTTTTCCGTGTACTGAACTGATACAGGTATTTTCTCTTTACCTAGATGCATTTGTTGCATTTCTACTAGCTTTCATCATTAGGCACAAAACCGGTACAGGTGTCATTTCTTCACCTGAATGCATTTATTGCATTTCATCTTTTGATATGGCACTGAACTGGTACAGGTATTCATAGATCACCTGGATGCATTGGTTGCATTTCTACTTTCCATTGCAATGAACACTCACTTTGGAACATCAAAGATTATGTCCATTTGCTAGTAGGTATAACGTAAACAATGTGTACGTGTACAAATCGGTACTTACTTTTTATCCTCGTCGCCAATATTAGATACCGCGATAGCACCTCACACGTATCGTGTCTACTTACTGACTGCCCGGACACTCGGTACTCTTCCCTGTGTATAGGTCGTTCCAGATATTAATAGAAAGCCAGCGGCGTGCCGATATATGCCAATACACCACAATCGATAATGCGACTTTTTAATTTGTTTTTATTACCAAAACAGAGGATATTTATCATACATAAAAATAAGGATTTGAAAGGATCTTCGATACATTCTCCACAAGATACCATAACATATTTACTTTCAACAAGTTGGAGCAACTGATAGGTGTATTACAAAATTTTTTCATGGTGTATATGGAAAATCAATTTAAATGCTGTAAGAAAGAACTCATTAGCGTAGTATGCAAGGACTGTCTTTCTGTCTACCACAGAAGCTCTTGAGATGAACAGAAACTACACTGATGGAGGACAAAGCACCATATTTTGCTCACTAAAATGTAAGAAGAAAAAAGTATGAGGAAGACAGGATCAACAAAGTCTACATGGAAAATAAAGAAAACCTGATGCTAGAAAAAAATAAAATTAGAGACGCAAGAGAAACTCGAAATATATGTACGAGAAATAGAAAACGGATAAAGAGAAGGACAAGCGTATAAAAAGACTACAAAGAAGAACTATGGATATTGAAAACGAAGGTACAGGTGCGGAACAGGAGTATCTGCTAAAAATCAGTGAACAGAGTAATATTATCGATAAACTTAAAATTCAGGTAGTTACCCTAAAAGTTGAAAATAATGTACTTACTCTCTGACAAACAAGCTGATGAACAAAATAAATCAAAGGAACTACTAGCTAGGATTACGGAGCAAGAACTATTAAAAGAGAACATCCTTGTGTCGATAGAAATATTAAATCAAGAAAATAATGTGCATGCTGAAGAGCTAAAAGGTTTAATGAAAGAATTAGACCTCACCAGAACCGATAAGAATGCAACGAATACTTCCAACAATATTTCTACTTCAAACAGTCATACAAATGATCAGACCTTCTCTATAACAGTTTGTATGAAAAGCTGGGGTCCGTCTCTTGCAATAAAGGTGGAAAGAGCGCGTAAAGTGAGCTCCGAGATTTTACCCAAATTCATGGGAAATTTCGAGCGAATAATTGTTTAGAATTGACTAGTTTATAAGTGAGAAATACAGAGTGTGAAGTGCGTAAGAAATAAGGTAGGATCCACATATTTTCAATATAAATAAGATAAAAACATATTTCGCTGCTGTTACACCGATAAGAGTTCGGCTTCCGACGGGTCGACTGGGGCCAACTTTTTTCGCGGTGGATAGTTTTTCCACAGCATAAAGAGTAAACGCCATGGTTTCTCGTTAAATACTTCAACATTGTCAGCGATAAACGAACAGGACCGCATCTAGGAAATATTTCGGAATGGCTGAAGGTAATATTTCAACGGACGAGAGTAAACGACGTAGAGAGGAGGAAAAGGAGGAGATCTTTGGAAGATCACAAAAACTAATGAGATCGCCACTTAGAACTCCTAATACCAGTGACGAGAAGCTCGACGCGATACTAAACATGATGAAGGAAATGAAATTAGAAATTTTAGAAATGAGAAATGAGCAGAAGGAATATCGTGAGGAAATAAGGATAATAAAAGAAGAAAATAAAATGATAAAAGAATTCCAAGGGTTAATGAAAGCAGAAAATGAAGAAATGAAAAAAGAAATAGCCTATCTAAGGAACAGTGTAGAATGACTAGAAAGGGAAAAAAGAGAAAAAACCTAGTTATCTCAGGAGCTTCAATGGATGCTAATGATCCAAAGACACTCACAAACAATGTCAAATTATTTTTAGAGCAACATCTGGAACTCAAAGTAGATGCCATTAGAACCCGAAAATTAGGACAAAAAACATATTTAGCAGAACTAAATAGCTACCAAGAAAAACAAGAGGTTACGATTAACAAAAAAACACTACGGAACTCATCTGCTGGACCTGTCTACATTAACCATGACTTGACAAAAGAGGAGATAGATATACAAAACCTGATGAGACAAAAGGCACTGGAGGAACGTAAGAAGGGAAATATAGTGAAAGTGGGTTTCAAAAAGATAACAATAGGACAAGAAGAATTCAGATGGAATAAAGATACAAAAATGTTGGAAAGTTCAAAAAAGTGATAAAGAGGCACAATACAGATAGTTATGTTGACGATTTGGCTAGGGAAAGGGAAATTGATGATCAAACTAGTAATAGTCATATTAAACGCAGCACAAATATAAAAACTTGGAAAATAGCAACAAGGAATGTTAGAAGTGTATCAGGAAAACAAGATGAGCTTGTAGATGAAATCGAGAACTTAAATATAGATATATTAGGTATAACTGAAACAAAAAAGAAAGGAACAGGAGAATCTACATTGAAAGGGGGTCATGTGTTAATATACAGTGGGGTCGACAGTAGGAGCAGAGCAAAAGAAGGAGTCGGATGTATAATACACAAGGAGAACCAAAAATGTATAAGGAAGTGGATCAGCGTTTCGGAACGAATATTGAAAATTGAAATGCAACTAGATAGAGTAAATGATACAACTGTAATAGTTGCTTATGGACCAAACGAGGATGATTCATCAGCAAGTAAAGATTATTTTTGGGAACAGATGACAGAGACAATTGAAAATATTAAAGGAAGACTAATCATTGTTGGAGACTTAAATGCTAGAGTGGGGAAAAACGATGAAGAGACTGGCAAATCCATCGGAAAAGAAGGTGAAGAAATTAGAAACAACAATGGAATAAGATTAATAGATTTTTGCATCGTAAATAATTTAGTGATTACTAGTACATTTTTTAGACATAAAAATATACATAAGTATACCAGAGAGGTTCAAAGTAGGGGAGAACGGTCTATTATAGACTACATTATAATTAATAATTAATTCAAAACAGAGGTGAAAGGCACGAGGGTGAGAAGAGGACCGGAAGCCTACACAGATCATTTTTTGGTAATGACTAAGATGGCTATACATATTAAGGAACAAGAACAAAGAAAAACAATGAATAAACGGAGTGTAAAGGTCAAGGAAGTGATAAGAACGTACAAACTCAGAGAGAATGCAGTTGCAGAAAAGTATCGAGAACAGATAGAAGCAGAAATGGAAGGGATCAAACGCAGCATGAACAACATTGAAACAGTGGAAGAATTATGGAGAGTGATTAAAGAAAGTATAGTTGAAACCGCTAGAAAACTCTGTGGGACTGTTAGGAAAATGACAAATAGAAGACAAACTAGATGGTGGAGCGAAGAAGTGAAGGCAGAAATAAAACTCAAGAAATGTAAATGGAAGGCGTATTTAGCAAACAAAACCAACGAGAATTATGACACTTACAAAAGGCAACGCATAAAAGTAAAAGAAATGGTAAAACTTGCAAAACAAAATTCTTGAGAAGAGTTTGGAAGAAGAATGGAAGCTGACAGACATGGAAATCAGAAACTGTTCTACAAAGTGTTAAAAGGTCTCAGGAAAGGTAAAAGGACCACCAACAGATACCTAATGTCTAATCAAGGAACATTATTAACCGAGGATGAGGAGATAATGGCACGATGGAGAGAATACTTTGAGGATATGCTGAATGCGGGTCAGGATAAAATCCCTTTAACCGAAGTCGAGCAAGCGGTCAAGAAGTTGAAACGAGGAAAAAGTGCAGGTCCAGATGAAATAACAGCCGAAATGATTTTGAAATTAGGAACTATTGGATTGGAAGTACTGACTTACCTATTCAATAGAGTATGGTGTGAGCAAAATATACCTAAGGATTGGGAATTGGGAATAATACTACCAATATTCAAGAAAGGCGACAGTAATGACTAATGTGACCACCTAAAGTAGAAAAACAGGTAAGCGAACTAATATTTTAACTGCTTGCTAATGCCGAATCACGATTTAACGGTGGAATCTTTGTAAAAACAGGAATATTATATACTCGCTCATTTTGAGGTTATGTGAATATGTTTATTAGTTTATTTTATTGCCGAGTTGGGCCCCAGGTTGGGCCCACAAGTAAAGACTGCTCCAACTATAGGGGAATTACTATGATAAGCTTAGTATGTAAGCTATACGAGAGAATTTTAGAAGATCGACTCAAATATGTCATTGAAGCCCAGTTGGAAGAACCTCAAAGTGGATTCAGAAAAGGAAGAGGAGTACAAGATCATATATTCACCATAAAGCAAATAATCGAGAAGAACAGAAGCAATATTTATGTCGCATTCAAAAGTATACAACACTGTTTACAAACCCATTTTGACTTATGGATGCGAAAGTTGGACACTGAATTGACGAACACAGAGTAAAATTCAGGCTATGGAGATGAAATATTTAAGAGCTGTGAAAAGGGTAACGAAAAGAGACAAAATCAGAAATGACAAAATACGAGAAGACCTGAACGTGGAATCGATTTTACAAAGTATAGAACGAAGACGACTAAAATGGTTTGTACACTTAATCAGAATGAGGGACAACAGACAGGCAAAACGAATATGGCTAGCAACACCTGGAAAGAAAAAGAGAGGAAGACCACAGAAAACATGGAATGACGAGATTATGAAGAGTCTAGAAGCAAGAGGATTGACTTGGAATGGAGCGGCGAGAATGGCACATGATTAGAAAGCATGGCCTCAGTTTATTAATAACTAAATTTGTAAGAGTTTCATGTAAACCTTGACACCCTAAGGGTAGATAAGGTACTGATTATATATATATGAAAAGCTGAAGGGAGACTTAACAAGTGTGTTCACAGATTTTGAACTAAACGTGTAAGATAAAATTGTTAGACCTCTTCTTAACAAGCAACCATGCACCTGAAATCAAACAAAACATGTACAAAAAAATGGAGTCAATTTGATTGACTCAGTACTTCCCACACATGATGATACCATTTTATTGTTTTCCCATTCCACGAAGCTATAGTCTGATATCCCCTTGCAACCAAATCATCGCCCACTCGCCCGCAAAAAAAGATCCAACACTAAACTCGTATTGACGAGAGGGAGAGAGAGAGAACTATTTAGTTTCTTGCGTCTTCCTCCTTAGGAACTAGGGCGCCACAGTTTTGATTCTGCATGCTTCAACTGCATAATTAGAAACGATCAGGAGCCTCCAAACCGTCTAAAAACGAAGTATGAGCTGTTCCTATATTTTTAGTTTTTTGATTATTGTTGCGCCGCCACGTTTTCCATTTTCGCCGCGATAGTAAATCCAGTGTCGGAATTCCGTTAAAATCAATTCAATAATTAAAACATAGAACGAAATTAAGCAACACTCGTATATATGTAAACATCACAAAATTCCTGAACATGGTAGACATTCGACTTTCATGACACGACTATCGCGCTGATTGTCATGAGAGTATTTTCATGACAGTTGCCATCACCGTTTGTTTTCGCAGCTGTAGTCAAGGGCGTGGAAATTGCACTCTGTTTTTTTTTGGGTTTTTAATGTTGTTACTTTATCTCAATAGTTATAAAACAGTATACAGACTGTGAAGGTATTTTTGGCACTTCCACCATCCAACTGAAATATCGTTGAGCGCTTTTCACTTTATGATGGGTGCAAACATAGTTTTAGTCAGCGATTAGCGAAAACAGATTGGGGACTATGATGATGAGTGGACAATGTAAAATGGTGGACAATTTTGAATAACAAGATCATTTCTTTGATTACAGACGATTCTGGTTCGAAGAGACCAAGTTTAACTTTTCTATTTTCGTAAAAATCGTGTATCTAAAAATAACTATTGGATCTGAATGTTTTCAAACATATGTGAAAGAGCACTTTCAATCTTAAATGTGTTTCTATTTTGGATCCATACCAAATGTTACTTAACGCGTGCTTGATTTATGCCAGTTATATGGTGGTCCGGCCCTGTACCCTTCGAGATTTCGGCGAGTCAGCGTCTCGCCATGGTTGCATTTCCTGCCTCTTATCGTATGCACTTCCTTACTGCAGCATTTATTGTTACCATTGTCTTGAACTTATATTTTCAGTCTGAATTTAGAATTGTACGGGTAAAGACCTCTCTCCTGTAATTTTTCGACTTTGTCAAATTAAGTTGTTTTTTAAAAAGCAAGTTAACCGAACCTACAAGTTAATTGGCGCAGCCAGTAGAATGGTCAAACGGGATTAGGGAACATAATTTCGGTTCGTTTCAACGATTTATTGACCTCCTTTTCGCGAATCGCGCATGCACCAAGAGTTAGCGAAAATAACAGGACTTGGACACTACCGCGAATCCAGAATTCTGTGAACTCACCGAGTGCAGCGTTCGAACATCATCAAGTTCGGTGATTAGGCAGCCGAACAGAAGACAGTCGAAACCACGAGGACTACAAGATTGGGACACCGAAGGCACATCGAAGTAATCAATCTGCGTAGCCATATGGGACTAAGGACTTGGGCTTTACTGTAAGTACATGTATTTTAGAGGTATTACGGGTGATCTTTATTCGGCTGGAAGCACACCAGTAAATTCTGATTCAGGCTCAGACACTGATTCGGAAGATATACCATCTTCAAATATACATTCTGTTCATATCAGACCTAGTATCATATCAAACACTTATAATTCCTTTAGTAACACAAGTAACAGTAACATAATGGCTTTAAGACCAGAATATTTACAAATGGTACCTGAATTCCATGGAGAACAAGAACTACTCCCTAGATTCATCCAAATTTGCGAGAAATTAGTCAGTAAATTTTATAAACCTGAGGAAGATGATTTCCAAAATGAATACTTGATGAGCAGTATACTTGCCAAAATTAAGGGCGATGCCGCTATTAACATTTCTTCGAATATTACTCTCACTTGGACAGATTTAAAGTTAGCTTTATTAAATACGTATGCAGACAAACGAGATGTATTCACACTAAATATCGAAATGTGCGAGTTGAAGCAGACAAACGAATCGCCATTTGACTTCAACAAAGTGCAAAGAATTTTAAATTTGCAATTAGCTTTCCTTACAACGCATTCCACAGGGGAGGAAGCCAAAATTCTAGCGCAATTTTATAAAAATGTAGCAGTTAGAGTATTTTTGAAAGGGCTTAAAGACCCACTAGGCTCCTTAATGAGAACTAAAAATCCAGTAGACTTGAACGAAGCGTTAAACATTCTCACAAACGATTTCCAAATTGAAAACAATACGAGCAAGCCTACCAAAAACGTAAAACCCAGCATTCAACTACAACCGCGAATTACGTATCCACAAGCAGCTAGACCACAAACTTTCAATTTCAGGCAAAATTATTCACCGTTGAACGTTTCCATTCCACTCTTGTCGAACACATTAGGCTGTTAAACAACCAACCTGAATATAACGCCGAGCCAATAGAAAATAAAATAAACTATGCCATACTAGCATAGAATAATACCATTCACTCAGTCACAAAATTAAAACCCTATGAAATCGTAACAGGTCATTTAGATACAGGTTCTCCTTTTAATATTGATGTCGATAGGCAATTAATGAATCATTACCTTTCTAACCATAAGGAAAAATTGAAACTCATATACAAAAGCTTAAATCAAAAAATTCAGGAAAATAAAGAAAAAGTAATACCTAAAGTCAACGAAAAGCGTGAAAAATTACCGAAAATCCCAGAGAAGGTACATGTGAAAATTAAACAAAAACAGCAAAAAACGCACATCAAGTATAAACCCGAAAATATAAAAAGGATAAACGAAGAACGAAAAACCGCGGAAATAAACCCTACTCATGGTAATACATCCAAAAACATCCACCTTTCTAACATAAAGAGACGTGATAACGCAGAATGTGGGCATCCTACCAATCAAGCTTGGTAATGCAAGACTTCAGAGGACGAGTCACACATTTGTACATTGTTTGATAATTTGAATTATCAGTATAATAGTCTTAGGATTAGCTGTAAGAATCTCAGCAAGATTAATCATGAATTAGATAACTACCATTAAAATTCACCAACTTGTAGACATATGCAATACCTATTATTACTGATATATATGGAATACATAATATTTAAATATAAATATTCCTGAATTGACCCTTATTTGTTGTTTCCATTTTATAATAACTACTTATACCCAAGCACAAGTTTTTAACTTTTTTTGGGTCACTTGTTGTTTATTGTATTTTATTTATTTTATATTTACAATAAACGCTATTATTATCATTATTATTATTATAACTACCATAAGATTGTAGAATACTTAAAAAATTTAATCATACAAAAGTTCGACTAGAGAAGAAGAAGGGCTTCTTTAACGGATTAGGAAGTATAGTAAAGGCAGTCAGTGGTAACCTGGACGCAACTGATGGTGAAAGAATAGATAAAATATTAAACCACCTAGCATTCAACCAAAATCAAATCCGTAAACAGCTTGAGATGCAATATTCTGTTAACGGTAAGCTAATATCAAATTTTAACGAAACTGTACAAGGTACTCAGCACAACGAAAACGTTCTTAAATCAAAAATTATTCAATTGGGCAGAGATTTAATAAATCAGACTGCACATCAAGATATTTTAGTTGCTAAAGATTTAATCAATCAGCTGGTCATTTTATACAATGCAATTCTTAGCATTATGCAGGACATAGAAAATTCAATTACCCTTTGTAAATTAAAAACCTTGCATCCTTCCATTATTAAACCCAACGAGCTATTTAGAGCAATAGCCAAGATTTCAGCGCATTATAAGGAACAATTACCATATGACGTTACTTATGAAAATCTCATTAATTATGAATCAGTCTTAGACATAAGTTGTAAAATAGAGTCACATAGGATAACCTATTTCCTATCAGTACCGATAGATTATGAAATTGAGTACAAATTATTTAATTTATTATCCATACCTACAATGCATGAATCAGAATGTTACACAATAATACGTAGCGCGAAATATCTCTTGAAATCAGGTAAAGAGATTAAGCCTCTAACTGAAATTTGTACTGAAGGTAATATGTTCCAATGTCCAGATGATCTGTTGGCTAACCACCCGACAGATTGCGAAGGGACGATACTAAATGAAGAAAGTCCTAGATCATGCCGCTACAGTAAACTAAATATCCCAGAAAATCACATGGAGCTCATACACGAAATTAATCATTACCTAGCTGTTTTTCCAAAAGAAGAAAAAATTAAAATAAAATGCGAAGAACACGTAGAAACCAAGTCGTTAACTGGCATTTTTCTCGTAAGGGAAAATAAATGCAAAATCATGTTTAGAGAACGAGAAATAATGTTCATGGACAAAACATATGGGCATCCACTCGTAACAGACAAGCTCGAATATAAATTCGCCAAAAGAAACATTCCTAACACCGAAATCACATTAAAGTCCCTCAATCTACGAGCAGTATCGTCGAATCCTGTCCTACCAATAGAAGATGGAAATTATTTGGAAAACCCAGTGTATGGACTATTCTACGTTATATTGGAATATCGTCCATTGTTTTATACCTCATCTACAAGAAGATGAAGAACCGGAAGGCCAGCGATGTCGTCATCGAACTGTCAGGACAGCCCCACACTCCCAGAACCGATTCCAGTTCCACCACAGACGCAAGGGTCACTAAGAAGAAGATTCAAATCCAGGGGAAGTGAAACGATTGCGCACGCGGGTCTCGTCGTGGCGAGGGAATTGGAATCGGGGGACACCCAAACGTCAACGTTCCGTGGGTTCGGGTTATTGACAAACGAGGTTAGGGACGAATTGACATTGAGAGAGAGGGATGATCTGTGAAGATGTTCTGTGGCTCGGTGGTGACTTTGTTAATTTAATTGTTTTGTGTTCTTAAATGTTTATATTATAAAAATAGATGGGAATGGAAATTAAAAGAAAAGAGCCAGTTATATTAGATCGAGGGTTCGGATTTATTAAAAATATAATATGTAACGTTTGGACGATCTTTTCTTAGAGTATGCTGAGAATGTGTTGTCACTTAACTATGATAGATAATACGCTAACAAGCAGGTATTGAACTGATGGGGCCCCGTCTACTAACTGATATATAATGGATAGTGTAAGTACTGTAATAAGCCTGCCTTAACTATTTCTATAACTAAAATCACTATATTTTAGGGCTGGTTCGAAGAGTTATAAGAACTAAGTGTATAAAGGTTATCTCCCACCTGTATTTACGAAGTGTGCCTGCGCTGAACACCAGGTTCTTCTTAACCTCAGTATTTAAATATCCATATGCGGAGCGAGGGTGGTGATCCCATCAATCATAACCATCAAAGCGATAGCAGGGTACTATGTTGCATCCAACGATGTATGGAGGTATGTGCTACGTAGTAGTGCCAATGGGACAGTCGTGTCAGTTATGATCCTCTGGCCTCATGCAAAACAGCTCATGCAGAAGAGGCAGATGGTGTGGAAAGTGAAGCAGAAGTAGGATCAAGACGTTAAGTAGCAGAAGAAAATGTAGAATTGCAAAGTAAAAGAAAAAGGCCGTTGATGTTGTGTGGCCTTTAAGAGTGTTTTCCTCTTTCGACTTAACATAAATCCCACAGGTGTGGTGCTTAACAAGCAGAAAAGTCGAATTCAACTGGGTTTTAGCCCTCTAAAATCCACTAACGTGTGACCACCCGGTCTTACAAGGGTCCCAGAAGGAAAAGTCAAAATGTCTGCTTTTCCCCAGAAAACTGGCGCTAAACCAACTTCTGTCAGACAACCATCAATTGTCTTCAGTGACAGATAGACAGAAGACAGACGAATGGGGAAACCCAACCTTATTTTTCCCTACTGTGAAAATGTAAACAATAGATGTTGTAACGAAATACCCTAATTGAACTTTAATACTAATTTTTCTTTCTTTTTCAGGTGATGCAGTACTGTCCAGATGACACCAAGGTACGATTCAAGAATACTTCGTAGAATACATATAGGATATACATTGTACAATGCAACATAAATAAAGGAGTTTGAAAATATCAAGTTGTTTTGATGTCTAAGTAACCTGAGCTAGTTCTAGTAATCTAGGTAAGATATCATTTACACTTAACTTACAATATACCTTACATGCTAAAGTACATTGATAATAACCTCTCTATGTCAAGCGACAACACAGTCTTCTTTGCAGAGACTAAAAATACTAAATCAAATTGTCAGTTTCTCAGAACCTGTAACAACACCCCTCCTTCCCGGGAAAGTTTTTCCTGGAAGGGAAAACTTTTACAGAATGAAGATTCCAGAAAATTTTTGCTTTAACCACCCTTAATTAAAGACACTTCTATAGATAAGTATAGGTACTACAAAATAACTTTAAAATCAGTTACGGTAACTACTAATCCCTTCATTACCAGATAATCCAAAAATTAAGTAGGAATGAAAAACAAAACAAAAAAAAATTAAAAACCAATGACGAAGCCTATTCGTCTTGAGGTGTATCGGGAGGATGCGCTTTCAAATCTTTAGCGGCCCACATACCCCTACTTCTCCCATTCTCGTCCTCTAGTTCATAAACCCAAGGTGATACAATTTTTGAAATTCTAAAGGGGCCTTCGAACTTAGAACTTAATTTGAAGTCTGAAGTCGTATAGTTCCGCTTCCAAACCATTTGGTTGAGAGCAAAAGTGTCTGGACGACGTCTTAAATTGTATCGTTGGCTACTTCGGGTGTATGCTTGCCTCAAGCGATTCTGAACATCCTTGAATACATCTTTGAGGGCTTCATGCCGTTGTGTTGGCTGAAAGTCATCATCCTGATCCACATGATGATCCTTGCCTGACAAAATTATCTCCCTGCCAAAAATAACAAAGTTTGGTGTAACCTGAGTGACCTCGCTTTTAGCAGAACGGACAGCGGCTGCCACCTGAGGCAAGTACCTGTCCCACTGCTGTTGATTCTCCGCTACATATGAGGATAAAGCAGTTTTCAACACGCGATGGTGACGCTCAACAGCATTGGCTTGAGCGTGATAGTGGGCTGTAAACCGATGTTGGACTTCATATTTTTTGAGCAGGTCAGCAAGCAACTTGTTTTTAAAATGAGCCCCATTGTCGGTAACCAGACGGGCTGGGACGCCAAATACCAAGAACACTTGTTCTTCAATTAATTTCGAGATTGTGGAGGCAGTAGCCCTACGCATCGGAAAAAACAAGACAAATTTCGAGAAGACATCTAATACAGACAAGATATAGCAATGTCCTTGGCTAGATCGGGGTAGTGGTCCCACAACGTCCACACTGAGTGATTGCCAGGGCCTGGTCGCTAAAGGTGTGGAACTGAGCATCTGACCAATAGGTGGGTTCTGCTCAGGCTTGGTCCTTAGGCATGTCGAACACTGTCGAACATACCGTGCCACGTCTGCGCGCATTTTTGGCCAGTAATATTTCGTACTGATTCTGGCTAAGGTTTTATAAATGCCCAAATGAGCGCAAGTTGGCGGATTATGGTGTTCACCGATGATGTCCTGCCTCTGGTCTTTTGGTACGACTAGAATCCAATTGTCCGCTTGCGTTAGGCTGGGATATGGGTGCTCCACGTGCTTATACAGCTTTTTACCTCGTACTTGCCATAAAGGGTACTTATCTGGATTGGAAGTCACCTTTTGGATCATACCCGAATACCAGGGATCCGTTACCACAGAGTCACCTGCGCTCGGTTGGGTGACATCCACATCGACAATGTCAATAATCGGAACAGACCTCGATAATACATCTGGGACTATGTGGTCTTTGCCCTTGCGGTGTATAACATCGAAGTCAAAGGCCTGTAGTCGCAATTGCCAGCGAGCAATTCTTCCGGTAGGCTCTTTTATACTGAATAGCCATTTGAGACTGTAGTGGTCCGTAATTACGGTAAAGTGTGTACCTTCGATGTAAGGTCTCAGTTTTTCGACACCAAAAAGGACCGCGAGCAGTTCTTTCTCGGTCACTGAATATTTTCTTTCGGCTTTTGTGAGGGATCGGCTCAAATAACAAATAACCTTTTCTTGGCCATTCTGTCGTTGTGTCAGTACAACTCCTAGGCCGTAAGAAGAGGCGTCCGTCTCCACGAAAAAAGGCTGAGTAAAATCGGGTCAAGTCAGGACTGGTGCGGAAACCAAAGATTGTTTCAACTGAGACAGAGCTTTGTCACACTCCTCAGTCCAGACAAAAGGTCGGTTCTTTTCAGTGAGTTGCGTGAGGGGTGATACTACTGTGCTAAAAGACGGTACAAAACGACGATACCAAGACGCCAAACCAACTATTCTCCTTACTTCTGTGACATTCTTCGGAGCTTCAATACGGAGTATAGCCTCTACTTTAGAAGGATCGACCATGAGACCAGCCGCATTAACTACGTACCCTAAGTACCGTAGTTCCGGTCTACAAAATTGGCTCTTCTCACGATTTAGTGTGAGTCCAGCGTTAACTATCCTCTTTAGGACGGTTTCCAGTACTTCAATGTGTTTTTCAAATGTTGAAGTGCAGATGATTATATCATCGAGACAGACAAAGGTATGTTGTTCTAGATCTACTCCGAGTACTCGATCAATGAGTCTCTGCCACGTGGCTGGTGCAGAATGAAGTCCTAATGGCATCTTTTTAAATTGGAAGAGTCCTCGGTTTGGGACGGTAAAAGCCGTAAGTGGTTTTGATTCATCTGCCATTTTAATCTGATAGTAGGCACTCTTAATGTCAAGGCTGGTGATAAATCTTGCATCACGGAGTTTGTCCAGTATAGCACTGACATATGGTATGGGGTATGCGTCTGTGGTGCTTACAGAATTCAAGCGTTTGTAATTCACACAAAATCTCCACGACCCATCCTTTTTCGGTACGAGGACAATGGGTGAAGCCCATGGCGACTGTGAGGGTTCTACTATACCCTTGGCGAGCAAATCATCCAGTTCTTTGTTGACGACTTGTTGCAGTGCGGGAGATAGCGGATAGTACCTTTGCTTAATTGGTGGGGAGGATGTCACTATCCTGTGCTCAACAAGATGGGTACAACCCAACTTATCACCCATCCTCTCGAAGGCGGTGTCCACCACACAGTTCAGTTGACGAACTTGGTCAGGGGTCAAACTCTTAGCATCGGTTATACCGCAAACCATAGTCACGGACTTGGGGTCCTCCTCACGGAAATTCCATTCTCCATTATATAGATCAGGGACAATCTGCATTTCTACCCAAAAGTCAATTCCCAGTATTAACTCCTGAGGTAGTGAGGGTACCACCAACACATCTAAAATGCGAACACGATCGCGCAACTGAATAGGCAAGGGTAGCTTACCAAGAACCTGACAACTCTGCCCATTCGCCACCAGACAAGTTTCAATTGCAGACGGCAAGAGCTTACAAACTGTGCTAAGTTTCTTCCAGCCTGGGGCACCAATAATGGTCCTTGAAGCACCACTGTCTAAAAGTCCAAATAAATTACATCCATAGATGGTAACAGTTAGGTAGGGACGCTGGTCGCCTTTGGCATGAGCCATTATATAGTCCAGCAGGATTTTATTTTCAAATCGGGGAGGATTGGCCATGCATGTTTGTTGCTGGGGTGTGTCCGCCATATGGCCTATTGACGGCCCACCCGAGAGTTTTTTTGACGGCATTGAGGACAAGAATTGGAAGTTACATCTCTGCGACCACACTTGAAACAAAATATCTGCTTCTCTCTCTGACACTTATTGAACTTGTGTCCCGTCTGATGGCAGTTCCAACATAGAGCTTCTGACACCGCAGGGGAGTTTGTCAGGGATGCAAGGGGAACATTTTCTTCCTCATTGGGTCCGGAAGCGCACGAGGTGCTTGCCACTAAGCAATTTGTTGAAGGCGCGCTACCCTCGGTTCTGCGATATCGTAACTCCTGTTCCAATAGACCTTTAACATTAGAAGGGGGAGGCTGATACCTTTGTGCTCTCACATGTGCCTCTTCGATCGAACGTGCCAGTGACATAACCTGAGATACAGTGGTTACAGGGTGCAATGCTAACTGCCTTTGTATATAAGGTAGGAAATTACGCTGTATAATGTTAACCTTCGTGCGTTCAGGCACAGGCTCTCTCAGTTTTCGGAAAAGGCTTTCCATTACGACGACGAAATTCACCACCTTCTCATTTGTCCCTTGGGTGCGACTTCGAATCTCGTCCCAAAGACCATATTCATAGTCGTGGGGCAAGAATGTATCCCTTAGCTGATTGCATAGATCATCCCATGAAGAAGCACGTGTGGTCCGATACCACAGAAGAGCTTCTTTGGTGAAGAGTTCTGCTGCAGACCGAAGCAACCGGTCTTTGGATACACCACGTGAAACCCGCAATTCCTCGATCCTTTCCAAGAACTCATTGACACTACCACGCCCATCGTAGCGGACATTCCATCGACCAACGTCTATGTAAGGTGGTCTAACCTCGTATGACTCGTATACATGAGGCTCTGGATCAAACCGAGTGTTTTGGGATCTTGGTGCATGGAAGGAGCTGTTAGCAATGTGACTTACTGGGGCTCTTGCATATGTGTCGCATGGCTCTTTTGAAGTAGGCTGTGGAGCCGACAAAGGTTCGTCGTTTTGGTTGGCCAGGTTTAAACAATTTGGCCATCTACCTTCCAGAATGGGGTTATGGTTTTGGTCAACATCTAGAGACCTATGTGGAAAAGTGACGTTGCTCCCACCTAAAGGCTTGTATCTATCGGGCAGATACCATGAGGGTGCTGGTGCAGATATCGAATAAATGCAGCGATTACTCATCAAAGGTTGTTGAGCTGTCGTGTGGGGAGGATCCTTGTGAGAAGGGGGAGGAGGTGGAACATCGACAAGATCGAAAGACACCGATGCCTCTTCGCGATCAACTAACTTCACCCGCCTTGGCGAAGGATCATTTGGTGCATCCATTAAAGACACTTCGTGCCTAGCCTCAAGCTGGGAAGTTTCCTGCGTATTCCTTTCTGAGACTGTTTCAGGAACCCTTTCAGGAACTTCTGAATACCTCCTGTTCAACTCTGAAACAAGATCCAACACCTCCATCAACAGGGCACTCCTTCGACCCTCTGTTTCCAAACTACAAACCAAGCGATGCAATCGTCCAGACAGGTGCTCCAACCTTGTATAAATACGACGAAATTCGTTTTCCCTATTGGCAAAGTTGAACTCTGCAATAGCAAGTCTCAGTTCACCGAGTTTATTTTTGCAAGTGGCCAATTCATGCTCCTCGCTAAAATTACATTTTTCCGGAGGCTGAATAAGTTTCAGTCTCTCTTTTCTTAAAGCTTCCCTTAGCAAATTTCTTTTTTGTTCTACCGTATTACCAATGGGCAGTCCCCGTATTTGTAACTCGTAGGTGATTTCATCACCCAAAAGTCTGTTGATTTCCATTATCTCAAATATTTCAAAGTTAGCTACTTAAGTACGTAAGTGTAATTAACAAAATTTCCAAACCCCCACCCCGACGTGGAATAAGGAAACGTAGGGGAAAAACAACAAAAAAAAACCAATGCACACTCACAACTGGAGTAGAAATCTCTGACACTGAGAAAGAAAAAAAAATATCCTACGTGGACATAAATACCAGTACACGAACGCAATCACTTTAGTTAATAAACAGCAGTTCTGTAGAAGTAGCCATGTACTTTTAGGTTAAGTTATTTTTAGTTTGTAAATAGTAGATATGTAGGTTAAGGCTAGGCTAGTTTATAGTAAGTAGTAATCTAGGATAAGTTTAAGTTACTCTTAGTTTGTAAATAGCGGTTAAGTATATTTTATTTTTGTATTCACGCAGACTCCATATTCCTGTACCTGTATAGCACAACAATATTCGAAGTCAAGTTATGGAAGAAATATAAATAAAAAGTAAAAAAAACGTTTGCGTTTTCCAACCCAGTACAAGAAACACCATACAACAGATTATTCCAAATCATACACGTTGGCACCAAACCGTTAGAAAATCTCCCATCAAACAACAAAGTATCAATAAAAGTAATGTCCCATCACTAGCAACAAAGTATTAATAAAAGTAATGTCCCATCACTATCAATGACGATAACTAAAATATTGCGCATCACTATCAAAACAAAATAGAAATATGTCCAAAAACGTTTTCCCATCTCTAGTAAAATCACGGATTCCCATCAATGTCAAAACGTATAATCTCGATTTGTCACACATGTTAAGGGCGCCAAATTGAAACGATTGCGCACGCGGGTCTCGTCGTGGCGAGGGAATTGGAATCGGGGGACACCCAAACGTCAACGTTCCGTGGGTTCGGGTTATTGACAAACGAGGTTAGGGACGAATTGACATTGAGAGAGAGGGATGATCTGTGAAGATGTTCTGTGGCTCGGTGGTGACTTTGTTAATTTAATTGTTTTGTGTTCTTAAATGTTTATATTATAAAAATAGATGGGAATGGAAATTAAAAGAAAAGAGCCAGTTATATTAGATCGAGGGTTTGGATTTATTAAAAATATAATATGTAACGTTTGGACGATCTTTTCTTAGAGTATGCTGAGAATGTGTTGTCACTTAACTATGATAGATAATACGCTAACAAGCAGGTATTGAACTGATGGGGCCCCGTCTACTAACTGATATATAATGGATAGTGTAAGTACTGTAATAAGCCTGCCTTAACTATTTCTATAACTAAAATCACTATATTTTAGGGCTGGTTCGAAGAGTTATAAGAACTAAGTGCATAAAGGTTATCTCCCACCTGTATCTACGAAGTGTGCCTGCGCTGAACACCAGGTTCTTCTTAACCTCAGTATTTAAATATCCATATGCGGAGCGAGGGTGGTGATCCCATCAATCATAACCATCAAAGCGATATCAGGGTACTATGTTGCATCCAACGATGTATGGAGGTATGTGCTACGTAGTAGTGCCAATGGGACAGTCGTGTCAGTTATGATCCTCTGGCCTCATGCAAAACAGCTCATGCAGAAGAGGCAGATGGTGTGGAAAGTGAAGCAGAAGTAGGATCAAGACGTAAAGTAGCAGAAGAAAATGTAGAATTGCAAAGTAAAAGAAAAAGGCCGTTGATGTTGTGTGGCCTTTAAGAGTGTTTTCCTCTTTCGACTTAACATAAATCCCACAGGTGTGGTGCTTAACAAGCAGAAAAGTCGAATTCAACTGGGTTTTAGCCCTCTAAAATCCACTAACGTGTGACCACCCGGTCTTACAAGGGTCCCAGAAGGAAAAGTCAAAATGTCTGCCTTTCCCCAGAAAACTGGCGCTAAACCAACTTCTGTCAGACAACCATCAATTGTCTTCAGTGACAGATAGACAGAAGACAGACGAATGGGGAAACCCAACCTTATTTTTCCCTACTGTGAAAATGTAAACAATAGATGTTGTAACGAAATACCCTAATTGAACTTTAATACTAATTTTTCTTTCTTTTTCAGGTGATGCAGTACTGTCCAGATGACAACAAGGTACGATTCAAGAATACTTCGTAGAATACGTATAGGATATACATTGTACAATGCAACATAAATAAAGGAGTTTGAAAATATCAAGTTGTTTTGATGTCTAAGTAACCTGAGCTAGTTCTAGTAATCTAGGTAAGATATCATTCACACTTAACTTACAATATACCTTACAAGCTAAAGTACATTAATAATAACCTCTCTATGTCAAGCGACAACACAGTCTTCTTTGCAGAGACTAAAAATACTAGATCAAATTGTCAGTTTCTCAGAACCTGTAACAACACCCCTCCTTCCCGGGAAAGTTTTTCCTGGAAGGGAAAACTTTTACCGAATAAAGATTCCAGAAAATTTTTGCTTTAACCACCCTTAATTAAAGACACTTCTATAGATAAGTATAGGTACTACAAAATAACTTTAAAATCAGTTACGGTAACTACTAATCCCTTCATTACCTTACCTTACATGCTAAAGTACATTAATAATAACCTCTCTATGTCAAGCGACAACACAGTCTTCTTTGCAGAGACTAAAAATACTAAATCAAATTGTCAGTTTCTCAGAACCTGTAACAGAAGCTTCCTTCTAGGGGTGGAGGAGTTATATGGTGGTCCGGCCCTGTACCCTTCGAGATTTCGGCGAGTTAGCGTCTCACCGTGGTTGCATTTTCTGCCTCTTATCGTATGCATTTCCTTACTGCAGTATTTATTGTTACCATTGTATTGAACATATATTTACAGTCTGAATTTAGAATTGTATGAGTAAAGACCTCTCTCCTGTAATTTTTCGACTTTGTCAAATAAATTTGTTTTTTAAAAAGCAAGTTAACCGAACCTACAAGTTAATTTGCCTGTATTCTTAATTAAATATGTGCATAAAAACCTATGCCCGTGCCCCCCCCCCCCCCTCCCATCAGCATCATCATAGTCACAATGTCTTAACAGACATGTTGTGAACCCGTAAAGTAGTGCATTTACTCATTTTGTAACGGTTCACCCGTTTTCAAAATTATTTTTATATTATTTACTTGGCTACCATATACAAATAGTTTACAACTTCCATTTTTAGCTACTGCTTCCTCATTATACTAGTACATTTTTATAACTATTTTGCTTCTCACCCCTACCTTTTTCCCATCTCTACTTTCTTTCAAATGGAACGATATTTATATTACACCGCCTGCGCATATCTAATGAGTGGGGATATGCTCTTGCTCTCCACCAAGGTTACCTTTTATGTCGAAACACATATCTCCTTCCTTTTTGCGTTTTGAACTCAAACAGTTAACAGCTAACGTAGTTATGTCTCTCTAAGACAATCTTTTGTGTCTGTGCCATTATGTCTTAATCAAGGAGAACCACCCTTTTTTCTCCGGGTACCACCAAGACCATCTTTTTTGGCGGGGTGCCTCAATGAAGACCACTTTTCTTGGTCGGGGTGCCACCATGAAGACACCACACCTTTGGGGCACAACCTGAACTCCTGAAGAAAACTTTTCTTTGGGGACACCACACCTTTGGGGCACCACCTGAACTCCTGAAAAGGCCAGCCTTCTCTGGAGCACCACCTTCCTTTCGGAAGGGCACTACTACGAGGACTTCCTTCTGAAGTTAAGTTCTTTTTAAAAAAAAAAATAAAATGTACTGCATTCGTATACATACTAAAATAAATTTTTATTAAACCATTGTTGTCCTAGTTTTCATTTCTTGGCGGCTAACTAGACTCACACATTCACGCACACACGCACGCACCTACATACCCTAGTCTCATGCAAACTGATTGAGCTACTGGTTGCTATGAGTAATAAAAGTGTTGGCTGGTCGTTCATGACCAAGCAACATTTGTATTGTTACAAATTGGCGCTGCCATCGTGTGGCCAGACATGGGTATGTCTGGAGTTGTGCGTTGTGAGTCTTGCAGCTGTCTTGAAGTGAAAATTGGACAACTTTTTCAAAATTCTATTTCGGCTCATTGTCTCAAAATTCCATTTAATAATTTTTTTTGATGCAGTACTTTCATTTGGCATATATATATTTTATTATTTAATTTTCTTTAACTATTATCAGCTTTTTTTTTTTGTAGTTTTCAGGGTGATTGTTGGTCCAAATTTTCTATTTTCAAAATTTTTCTATTGAGGTATATTTGAAGTTATTTAAATTTTTCTATTGATTTTTGTCTAGTAGTATATTTTATTCATGACTGAGATTTTATTTCCTAATGCATTATTTTTTGTACTGTCTTGAGACATTTCGCGTATGCGTTAATTTATAAATCTGAGCGTATGTTGTAAATGTTTCTCTAAGATATCTGGCGTTTGGATATTATTCACAGGTCATAAACACATACCTACAGTTTTTTGTATGGTTTGCTCTTTTTTGTAGCTATATATTTTGTGTGGTATTTGGACAACAATTCACTACATTTTTCTTTGGTAATTTGTTATTTGGGTACATTTATTTAGTAACTCATTTATAGTTGAAATTTTCATAAGCTGACTTTAGTTTTTTGCTATTTATAGAAGGGTGGTTATATATGTGCAACTATATACTTGCATATATATTTAATTTTCTTGGTTAACACATAAATTGAGGCACACACACATATAAAATATATTGATATTTCAAAAAAAAAATTTTTTTTTGATCTTTCATTGAGCAAATTCTAGTCTTTGTTTTTGTTATGATTGTTTTATTCTGGAGTCTTATCGATATGTGTAGTTGATTTATCTGGCAAATTTTTTGATATTAGAGCATTTTAGTCTCTGTTTTGTTTTGATTGAAGGACTGATAAGGGCAGTCATATTTGTTGAGGCCAGATAAATAATTTTAATTTTTTAGTATCACTCCAGAATACTAGTTTCCTTTTCGAGAACATACATGCTCAAGTACTTTTTTTTGCTGAACTGTTTGATATTTTTAGTTTTTTTTATCTTGTTGGGTTTTGACTTGTCCTTTTTCTACTTAACCTCACTTAAACACAACAATGCCTCTCACTAAACTAAATGTTAATGACTTGATGTCAAGTGAGTTGGCATATGAGATAAAAATTAGAGGCTTGGAAGTTCCTAGCACTATGGATGATAAACGAAAAGTTTTGCGTGGTCTGCTATCACAAGAGCAGCATGGTAGAAGTTTTTCTGAAACTTCAGTTTTAATTCCCTTTGATGAGGATAAAGATGATATCATACTCTCTTTCAATAAACTTGAAGATATGATATCTCAATTTTCTAGTGGCTATGATTCAAGTGAACATCGCAGGATTTGTACTCGATTGTTGCACTTAGCAAATAGAATTGATCGTCTTGCTCCTTCTTCTGATGAGGAAGTGACACAAAAGTCTAGATTTAAAACACAGCTCGTGATTGCTGAATCAAATCTTTTGGCCAAGCTTGAACCTCCCACGGGACATTCATCGCCAGTTCCCATGCCTGTGACTGTTAATCCAACACAGCCTATGCAAACGCAACCTGTTACTACTGTAGCAGCTTCTTTGCCTCCCTTGGCAATGAATCCTCAGCCTTATTCTCCTGCTAGTTTTTCTCAACAGAAGAAAATTCCAATTTTTAAATGGGGGATTAGGAAGTTCAATGGCAAAACATCTGTCATTGAGTTTCTTGAATTGATTCAGTCTCTTATGGCTTCTCGAGGTTGTAATGAGATGGATCTATATGCTGCTGCAGGTGACCTTTTTGAAGGCATAGCATGGACTTGGTGGCATAATGGTTCTGTTAGGGGTGCTTTTCATGATTGGGGTGATTTGGTGCGTCAATTAAAGGATGCTTTCCTTAGAGACAATTACGACATCAACTTGATTGATGAAATTCGTAGACGCAAACAAGGTCAACGTGAACCTGTCATAACTTTTATTGCTTTTATGGAGTCTCAGTTCAATAGACTCACCAGCAACCCATTCACTGAAAAGGACATGGTTAACATCATTCGTAGAAACTTGTTGCCCGATTATGTTAAGTCACTAGCACTTCATGATATCTTGACGTTTGCCCAATTGACTTCATATTGTAGGAAGTTAGAGGATTCCTTTCTGACATGTCAACCTGTCAGTCGATCCGATTATAATCCTAACAATGATACATCTTCCCCTGTTCCTAGAAAACCAGTAGTTTGCTGGAATTGCGAAAAACTTGGGCATTCCTCACAGCAATGTAGATCTCCCCGTATTAGGTTTTGTTATGAATGTGGCATGAGAAATGTCACAAAATCAACTTGTCCCTCTTGTTCAAAAAACGTACAGAGACAGGAAGTTCCCGCTTTGACTCCTGGGCCTTCCCATGTACAGAACAAGGGAGTCACCTTTTCGGATCCCAATACGAAGGGCAAAGCCACTCCAGGGTTGATGATCAAATCACAGAAGTAGATAATGCTAGGGATTTTCATGTTGATACACCTGACTTAGATTTTGGTAAAGATTTTTCAGACATAGATACTAGGGAACCACAAGTGACTTCTAATGTCAAAGTTAAAAATTCTGTTGAACCTTCATTTGTGAGTAAGAACAATGATAATCGTCCATATCTTTCAATTTGTATAGATAATGAAAATTTTACAGCTTTGCTTGATAGTGGCAGCAATGCTAATATTCTTGGGTCATCCGGACTATATTTATTGAGCAAATTGAATCTCAAGATTGATTATAACACACCTTTACAACTGACTACGGCCGATGGTCAGATTCAGAATATTTTATGTTTTGTTTACTTTCCGATCACTTTTAATGGTGAAAATCATAAGATGAAAGTTTTAATTGTCCCAAGCATTTCACATAAGCTGATTTTGGGAATGGAATTTATTTTGCAGTTTAAGCTAAATATAAATTTTGGAAACTTCAGTTACGACTCTTGTACAGTAGATTCTCTTTTGTCATTTCCTACGCCAACTAGTATAACTCAGATTCGAAGATTAGTGGACATGTTGAGCTTTTATCGTCGTTTTCTCAAAGACTTCAGTTCAATAGCTTCTCCAATTACAGATCTATTAAAGAACCGAAAGAAAGGTCAGTCCATTACTTGGACACCCGAAGCTGCTGAGGCTTTTGAGAAGATCAAAGGCTTGCTGACTACTGCTCCCATTCTTGCTAGTCCAGACTTCACTAAGCCCTTTTCCATTGTCTGTGACGCTTCGGATTCTGGAGTTGGTGGTGTACTTTTCCAGGAGGAACATGGTTTAGAACATCCCATAGCGTACTTTAGTAAGACTCTCAACACGGCCCAAAGAAAATATTCCACCACAGAAAAAGAACTGCTTGCAGTTTTGCTAAGTATAGAACATTTTCGCTGTTATGTTGAACATACAAAATTTAATGTTATCTCTGACCATTCATCTTTGCAATGGATTCAAGGTCTTAAAAATCCTTCACCTAGATTGTCTAGATGGTTATATCGCCTTTCACTATATAACTTTAAAATTATCCATCGCAAAGGCAAAGAGATTCCTGTGGCCGATGCTTTGTCTAGAGTACATGAAGATATAGATGTTTCAATATTAAATTTAAATGAGTTAACTCCAGACAAGTGGTATCAAAGAATGATTAGCAAAGTCAGTAGCAATCCAGATTTATATCCATCGTTTAAAGTAGAAAATAATGTTCTTTACAAACACATTTTATCTGACGATCCTCTTTCAGAGACATATACTGATTGGAAAATAGTTGTACCAACGCCTAATAGGTTAGAACTTTTAAAATTTTATCATGATAATTGCACTTCAGGTCATTTAGGAGTTTTCAAAACACTCTCCAGTTTATCAGCTCTATATTATTGGCCAAACATGAAACAGTCAGATAAAATATATGTAAATTCATACAACAGAAATGACGTTAATGTCAACCAAAGTGTTCTAAATCCAAATTTAGTACCTGAGATTTATTCTAAAGTTCAAGACCGAATGCGACGTTCTTATGAAGTCAACAAAAGTCGTTATAACTTGCGAAGGAGAGATCTTAGATTCAAAGTTGGTGATAGAGTTTTGAAACGTAATTTCATTCTTTCAAAAGCTGCTGATAATTTCTGTGCGAAGTTAAGTCCAAAGTTTATCCCCTGCATTGTTTATAGAGTAAAGTCACCTTTAGTTTATACATTGAAAGATTTGGATGGTAATATTATAGGAGATTTTCATGTCAAAGATCTTAAACCTGACAATAGTTTAGATATTAATGATACCTATATGGGTAATAATTCAAGTGATAGTTCTGATTCAGATGGTGATTGAGACTGGTTCAGAAAGTGATCAACACTATTCTTTGTTGTTGTTATATAATGATCAACAATTCTGATTATATCACAGTCCCAAAAATTCATGCGCCCTGCTGTACTGGGCGCGGACGCTTAATGTTTGGAGGGAAAATGTACCACCATTCTCTCTTCAAGCATTGGTATCCAAAAAGAATTAGCCAGCGCCCCTTAAAAATTCTAGGCGGCAGTAAAAGTCTGCCAATAGACCTCTTAGGACACTTAAAACCGTTGTTATGCAACTTTATGAACTACCATAGTCCCAAAGTTTCATGCGCCCTGCTGTACTGGGCGAAGATGCGAGACGTCTGAAAGGAAAATGCGCTGTTATTCTCCCTTCAAGCGTCAGTGTCAAAGGAAGAATTAGCCAGCGCCCCTTAAAAATTCTAGGCGGCAGTAAGAGTCTGCCAATAGACCACTTAGGACATTTAACATCATCTTCAACCTTTTGAACCAATATAGTCCAAAATTTTGTATGCATACTATTGTGACAATTGTAATTTAACATCGATTTCCAAATTCTGATCAAATTTAAATTTAACCGTACTGAACATTTGTGAGCACACTCTTTTAAATTTTTACTGATATTTTTGATAGTTCTTAAAACTTTGATTAATCAATTTAATTTGTAGTATAAATTTATTGCATTCTGTAGTATACTGTAACATGTTTTCAGAAATATTATTTGTTATGGAATTTTTTTTTCCAAATTTTGTGTTATAGAGACTGATGTAAGTCCTATGACGTTTCTTGGATCGAAAGCGCTTTTCTTGTATGCATTTTCTGTTCACTTGTCTGTCGTAATATGCATACTTATAAATCTGGCGTATTTCGGGCAGCTCTTGAAACCTCTGGCGTAGAAGAAACACTTTTGATATGGTACATTGTAATGTACTTTGTTTGTTGGTGGATTTCTGAAATCCTATGTTCATTTATGCCATGTCATGTCATTTCAACTTTATGTAAATTTTTAAATTTTTACTTATGAATAAGATCATCCCTGATTGTTGCTGTCCTCTTCAGTTATCCTGGTATGCGTTTCTATAAATCTGCAGCGTACTTGAAATAGCTTTTGTAGGTTTGCGATTTTCATGTGTGATTTGTTTTTATGGTTCTTGTTCAATGTTCATTATAGTAGATTTCTTATGACTTTAAAATCACTTTAAAATTTACGGCTTTAGAACAAAAAAAAATTTCACTTAGCTCTCATGAACGAAATTACCCCTGATTGTCTCTATCCTCTTTAGTTATCCTGGTATGCGTTTCTATAAATCTGCAGCGTACTTGGAATGACTTTTGTAGGCCTGAGATTTTCATGTTTAGTTTCTTTCATATGATGTGATGTTTATCACAGTTTAGTTTTTTTTAAATCACTTTGAATTTATAACTTTACGATATTCACTTTGCACTCATAACTTGATATGAGTTTGTTACAGTTTTAGTAATCTGATATTTGATGGATTAAAATCTTGGTAACATTTCTTGAAATTTTGCATTTAATTTTCGACTTTTAGCTTACTTGAACCTTATAATTTTTAATCGACTAAGATCGTTGTGCTTACATGCTCACAAATAGTTCAAGCTTTTGATTATTGTTATTGTATTGGCTTACGCGATCTTTAAAAGATTTTTCTTGATTAGATCTTAAACTTACACTGATGTCTGAATTTTTTTTTTGAATCAATTTATTAATGAACATTAGATTTGTGGTAGTTATTTCACTTAAATAATTTTGCTTATTTTAAATTGTCACATGATGTATGAATTTTTCCTTGGATGTACTTTTCTGAATTCAATATGATGTATAATTTTCCCTAAATTTATTTTTGAATTCAATTTGAGGGACAAATTTTCCCTGAATTTTCTTTTCAAGTTTAATATGTTTTGTAAACTTTCCCTGAATTGATTTTGGAATGTAATCTTGTTAATCGTTTGTGAATTCATTCTTTTGAATCTATTATGACACAGAACCTGTTTGAATTTACTTTGTTGTTTACTATTTGAAAAATTTCATGTAGGTATTTGACTTTGAAATGATATCACTCAAGCACCTATGTTTGATTACTTTTTTTTCTTTGTAGTCTTATTTTAGACTGCTGGCGCCCAAATTTTTTTTGTTGATCACTGAATCATAATGCTCTTTATCGAATCAGAACATTACTGGATTATTGCAAGATCTTTTATCGAATCAGAACATCACTGGATTGCATTTTTTTTATTAAATCAGACCATTACTGAATTATAGTTAGTACTTAGAAAATATTTTGATCAAAAATTTAAATTTTATTTTGGGTATTCATAGAAACACTTATGGTGTTACAATATTTTTTTTTCATTTAATATTTCATATATGGAAATAGTTTGGTCTTATACTTATGCTTTAGAGATCTGAATTTTCTCTTGAGTCTGTTCAGTGGAATATTTTACAATCTTTTGTTGAGAATATTAAGGTTATCTCTATTTTGTTTGAAAATTACTCATAGTTATTTAGGGTATTTAGTTTTTTTATAGGCTTCGACCTTGTTGCTATTTTAGCGAGTCTTGAAACTCTTTGTCTTTTGTCAAAGTTTTGACGAGTTTTTTTTCTTTAGGTCTTAAGTATATTAGGGTTTGATAGGTTGCGTACATTTGTTTTTTTACTTCACAATTTATTACCTTCATTGTGTAGTACATATTCAGTGCAGCTTCACTGTACTTTTAAGCGAGTTGGTGCTATAACCATCCCTCTTGTTTGGTAGACTTGAGGCTATCTCTTTTTCTTCCCATTTCTCTTCCAACATTTTTGTTTTCTACCTGCGTCTTCTTGCTCTTTCATGCACCTTGATAGACTTTGTAGGTTGTAGATTACTACAGATTCTTGAGATTTGCATGGGGAAGCACGAAAACATAATCTGAGTTTGTTATCAGGACAAATGGTTGATTTTGATCCCTCAGTGATAACTTTAACTTTACTCTCTTTTAAAAAAAAAATTCTCGAATGCTTCTCAAATTTTTTTTTTTCGTTAAGTGGGGCCGAGTGTAACGGTTCACCCGTTTTCAAAATTATTTTTATATTATTTACTTGGCTACCATATACAAATAGTTTACAACTTCCATTTTTAGCTACTGCTTCCTCATTATACTAGTACATTTTTATAACTATTTTGCTTCTCACCCCTACCTTTTTCCCATCTCTACTTTCTTTCAAATGGAACGATATTTATATTACACCGCCTGCGCATATCTAATGAGTGGGGATATGCTCTTGCTCTCCACCAAGGTTACCTTTTATGTCGAAACACATATCTCCTTCCTTTTTGCGTTTTGACCAAGCAACATTTGTATTGTTACAATTTTACGAGTTTCTCTTGGAATATCTTGAAGATCCTTAATGCAGTAGTTTCCCATTTGCTTTCTGCATCCTCATGCCGTTGACCAGATGGTATCTACTGGTTCATCCGCCTTTAGGAGCAATTTCTCACCCCAAGGACAAGAAGGTGTCCTGACTCTTCTCAACTCGTCCACACAACGCTGTTGGTTGAGATTACGAGGGTAGAAAAACGCGACAGACAGACCGACAGACAGGCCGACAGACAGACCGACAGACAGAGCGACAGACAGACCGACAGACAGACCGACAGACAGAGCGACAGACAGACAGACCGACAGACAGACCGACAGACAGACCGACAGACAGACCGACAGACAGACCGACAGACAGACCGACAGACAGACCGACAGACAGACCGACAGACAGACCGACAGACAGACCGACGGACAGACCGACGGACAGACCGACGGACAGACCGACGGACAGACCGACAGGCAGGCAGACAGACAGACCGACAGACAGACCGACAGACAGACCGACAGACAGACCGACAGACAGACCGACAGACAGACCGACAGACAGACCGACCGACAGACAGACCGACAGACAGACCTACAGACAGACCGACAGACAGACCGACAGACAGACCGACAGACAGACCGACAGACAGACCGACAGACAGACCTACAGACAGACCGACAGACAGACCGACAGACAGACCGACAGACAGACCTACAGACAGACCGACAGACAGATCGACAGACAGACCGACAGACAGACCGACAGACAGACCGACAGACAGACCGACAGACAGACCGACAGACAGACCGACAGACAGACCGACAGACAGACCGACAGACAGACCGACAGACAGACCGACAGACAGACCGACAGACAGACCGACAGACAGACCGACAGACAGACCGACAGACAGACCGACAGACAGACCGACAGACAGACCGACAGACAGACCGACAGACAGACCGACAGACAGACCGACAGACAGACCGACAGACAGACCGACAGACAGACCGACAGACAGACCGACAGACAGACCGACAGACAGACCGACAGACAGACCGACAGACAGACCGACAGACAGACCGACAGACAGACCGACAGACAGACCGACAGACAGACCGACAGACAGACCGACAGACAGACCGACAGACAGACCGACAGACAGACCGACAGACAGACCGACAGACAGACCGACAGACAGACCGACAGACAGACCGACAGACAGACCGACAGACAGACCGACAGACAGACCGACAGACAGACCGACAGACAGACCGACAGACAGACCGACAGACAGACCGACAGACAGACCGACAGACAGACCGACAGACAGACCGACAGACAGACCGACAGACAGACCGACAGACAGACCGACAGAGACAGACCGACAGACAGACCGACAGACAGACCGACAGACAGACCGACAGACAGACCGACAGACAGACCGACAGACAGACCGACAGACAGACCGACAGACAGACCGACAGACAGACCGACAGACAGACCGACAGACAGACCGACAGACAGACCGACAGACAGACGACAGACAGACGACAGACAGACCGACAGACAGACAGACAGACCGACAGACAGACCGACAGACAGACCGACAGACAGACCGACAGACAGACCGACAGACAGACCGACAGGACAGACCGACAGACAGACCGACAGACAGACCGACAGGACAGACCGACCGACAGACCGACAGACAGACCGCCGACGACAGACCGACAGACCGACAGACAGACCGACAGACAGACCGACGGACAGACCGACAGACAGACCGACAGACAGACGACAGACAGACCGACAGACAGACCGACAGACAGACCGACAGACAGACCGACAGACAGACCGACAGACAGACCGACAGACAGACCGACGGACAGACCGACAGACAGACCGACAGACAGACCGACAGACAGACCGACAGACAGACCGACAGACAGACGCAGACAGACCGACAGACAGACCGACAGACAGACCGACAGACAGACCGACAGACAGACCGACAGACAGACCGACAGACAGACCGACAGACAGACCGACAGACAGACCGACAGACAGACCGACAGACAGACCGACAGACAGACCGACAGACAGACCGGACAGACAGACCGACAGACCGACAGACAGACCGACAGACAGACCGACAGACAGACCGACAGACAGACCGACAGACAGACCGACAGACAGACCGACAGACAGACCGACAGACAGACCGACAGACAGACGACAGACAGACCGACAGACAGACCGACAGACAGACCGACAGACAGACCGACTGACTACAGACCGACAGACAGACCGACAGACAGGCCGACAGACAGGCCGACAGACAGACCGACAGACAGACCGACAGACAGACCGACAGACAGACCGACAGACAGACCGACAGACAGACCGACAGACAGACCGACAGACAGACCGACAGACAGACCGACAGACAGACCGACAGACAGACCGACAGACAGACCGACAGACAGACCGACAGACAGACCGACAGACAGACCTACAGACAGACCGACAGACAGACCGACAGACCGACAGACAGACCGACAGACAGACCGACAGACAGACCGACAGACAGACCGACAGACAGACCGACAGACAGACCGACAGACAGACCGACAGACAGACCGACAGACAGACCGGCAGACAGACATCATAAAACGCCCAAAAAGCGTATTATCTCAAAATCGAAAATTTTCGCGATCACAATACTCCCCTCACCTATCGGTGTGGGAAGTAAAAAGCCTGGAACCAACAAAACAGAACAAGGACGAAAGCAATTCAAAGGAAGTCGAACATTCGAAGAATGAGGAAAGACGGAGTAATGGTAATAAGTGCTTTACTACGGTAATATTTGATTCAGCAGAAACATCTGAATGCGAAAAATTGAAGCTTCACCAAGAAGACTGTGGATATACGTTGGACGTGGAGCTCCTGGAACTACAGGGCAAAATATTACAGGTTTACTTCAGCGACAGTTTCCTGGAAGATATTTATTTTGATGTGACTAAGCTGCCCAGATAGAAGGACGGTAGACTTATTCAAGATAGGCGCAGACTCTGATTTATCTGATAAATTATTTGACAAATCCTATTGGCTTGCTGGTATTCTAGTAAAAAAGTATACATTTTTTACGAAGTCATCGACCGCAAGTTGGTAATAAGATAAGTATTACTCTTAAAATATTCCATATTAATATCTAGGGTATGAGTAATAAAATCAGCCAAATTGAGGTATTGCAGAAATACCATGATATTGACATTCTAGCTTCATCGGAGCATCATGTGACCTGTGACAATTTGGAAAACCTGAGCCTAGTTGGTTATGTGATAATATCTCACTTCTCTAGACAATTACATAAAAACGGTAGCTCAGTGATATTCTACAAACGAAATTTAAACTGCAAACATTTAAGCAAGCTCAAAAACCTATCCATCATA
This sequence comes from Callosobruchus maculatus, assembly GCA_951848785.1. Taxonomy (NCBI): domain Eukaryota; kingdom Metazoa; phylum Arthropoda; class Insecta; order Coleoptera; family Chrysomelidae; genus Callosobruchus; species Callosobruchus maculatus. Next base: position 1,592,715 of record CATOUR010000085.1, on the reverse strand, counting down.
AAAACATCGGAAATTGTGTTAAGCACAGGCTCAGTAAAAATCTCTATTATTAATACATATCGACCTCCTAGCGGGGATTTAAAGATATTTTTTGACACTTTAACTGATATAATTGCCGAAGTAAGTAAAAAGTGCTGTTATGTGAAAGAGTAGTACAGAGAGAGCCATATGACCAATTTTCATGAAAGGAGGTTATGCACCAACCGTTGGTGTCGGGTGGCCTTAGAGTATTTCCTTTGGAAGCTGTGTGATATGGATGTTATACTGATCCCACAGAAGTGGTTCTACAGACACTGTAAAGCAAAATCCAATTCTACACAGGATTTCTCCTCAATCATATCCGCAAAATATGCGCAATGACCACCTGGTCCAAGTAAAACAGAGAAGCGAAAAGGAAATGGCTTTTGCTCATGAAAATCGGCGCTAAACTCGCTGTGGTCCGGCCTTGGTCCAGCTATCTACAAGGTACAAAGCGACAGATGTCAATCAAGAGCAAGACATCATCATCAACATGGACATGTAAACAAGAGTGTTGGGTTGATGGAATACCATGGTAAGTTCATATGAATTTAGTTAAATATAATATTGACATTTGACTGCAGCTTGGTATACCTCATAGAAAAGACAGGATCACTTTGTAAATACAAACTGGACTAGCATTGTACATACTGTTACAAGTCTTTAGTCCGATTGGGCAAAGAAACACTTGGTACGGATTTTACTACTTATTTTCACTGACTATGTACACTACGCCTAGCCTAACACTTAACAGTCTAATTTATCTAAAGTCACTACACTAATTTATATTGGTCCTTAACTTCACTAATTTATGTCACAGTTCATTTACTTCGCGCGCGCCACTGGACGTCACGGATTGCTTTCCACTGCACGGCACGGTATCGACTGTAACTGACTGTCACTGGTGGCCTATGCGCGGTTTTATACTAGGTTTCGCCATCTCTGGACCGTACGCGACAGCTCTCGATCATTACCGATTGTTCTCGAGAACCTAAAACTCATAGAACAGGGATCGCGAAGTGGGTTTTCTCGATCTCACGAGATGGCATTACAGGGCCTCCTGGCACAATACATTATGCTGAATAAATTGACTTAAATGCTATGAACGTATATGTGTTTTATTTACAATAAGCCTAAATCTGAGTAAATATTTAATATACATATGTTGCATTTTAAACTATGTTATCAAACACAATGCTGGGCGATATGGACCATTAAATAACATTCAAGCAAATACGTACAGGATACATTTTTGACACGTAACAATGGTAGTGATGTAAATATCAAAAAATAGTAGAGAATAAGGAAAAACATGAAATATTATGCACAAAAAAAAAGAGACAATATAATGAAAACGTCGTAAGGGAAATAGAAGAAAACTTTAGAAATAAGGAGATTAGGTACCTCTACCAAGAAGCAAAGACAATGGAGAGATGACATTGTAACAGGCAAATTAACAGGCAAATCTTTCTGAAAAAACAAATATGGAACGTTAACAGCAGACAAAGACGAAATACTAGAAACGTATAAAGATCACTTTGTTGACCTGTTGAATGAGGAAGAGATAGAAAATCAAGAAACTCAATTATGGATGGAGGGTGACGTAGATAGTTTGGAAATTCCTACATATGAAGAAATAGAAAGCAATACAAAACGTTGAGAACAATAGAAGCCCTGGAGAAAGCAATATAACAGTAGAAATGTTAAAACTAAAAAAACTAATGCCGTTTGACTTGAAATGCTTTAATATGTCCAATATATAAGAAAGGTGACCCAGCAATATCAGAAAATTATAGAGGTATCGCTCTTTTGGAAACATGCTACAAGGTACTTGGGCAGATAATAAGAACAAGGCTAGACAGTTACGCAGAAACAATTTTGGGGGAATATCAGGATGGATTCAGAAGCGGCTGGAGTACGACAGATCAAATATTAATTCTCAAGGAACCAGGGTTATAAAAATCATGATTTCTTTAAAATAATCAAAAATCAGTGATTTTACGAGGGCTGCTCTATACCTCCGTCAATCCACCAGTACGCAGACAGCTGTTTCACGCTTATTAGCGATCATCAGTGCGCCATACGTCGATTGACGGAAATAGAGAGAACCCGCGCTCTCTGGTGGCCAAGCGGACGCGCCTTGGCGTCCCACCAGGAAGTCTACTGCTGTTCAGCAGCGGTTTCCTTGGTTTGCCGTTACCTTCGGGTACTAGATGGCGCACCGGCAGAATTCTTTCTGTCTGCTCTCACATGTTTCACATGTTTGGTAAACATGGAAAAATTGATGCTCTCTATTTCCGTCAATCGACCTATGGCGCACTGATGATCGCTAATAAGCTTGAAACAGCTGTCTGCGTACTGGTGGATTGACGGAGGTATAAAGCAGCCCTCGTATATCGGCTTTCTCACGCAGCGGCGTATAGAACCCGCGCTCTCTGGTGGCCAAGCGGACGCGCCTTGGCGTCCCACCAGGAAGTCTGCTGCTGTTCAGCAGCGGTTTCCTTGGTTTGCCGTTACCTTCGGGTACTAGATGGCGCACCGGCAGAATTCTTTCTGTCTGCTCTCAGTGATTTTAATAAAAAATCAAAAAACCTATTTTTTTAGTTTTATATGGTGTTTGGTCTTTTTAAGTACATATTTTTACCGGAACCCCCCCCCCCCCTCCTCCGAAAACTAAAATTTTTCTGATTTTCTAGTACCGAGTCAATCTACTACATTTTTTTCATTATTTCTACTATTAGCACGTGCTATTAACGCGATTTTACCACCACTGTCAATATTTTTCCAATTTCATGTTTATTTTTACTTACGACTCACCAGAATTGTTTATCAATAAATACATTAATGAAAACTCTTCTTATTTATAAATGGCTGGCATTCCTGGTTCATTATTCAATTTTGTTTGCTTTGTTGAACGTATTGGAAAAACCTAGACCACCTGAAATTAATACCACGCCACTGCTTACTAGCGAAGCGATTGTCAGCAGGTTCACATCCAATCCGTGATGGTGACCTGAAGAGGGATTACGAAGTGACGATATCGTGACGACACCTCGATATCGTATTCATCCGATAGAAGAGAGATCGTATCGACGAGTAGTATTACGAAATCGCATGTCGTGTATACTCGGCTATTCGATGAAACGGGAACGTCACTCGTCGCATATTTGTCATTTGCTCTCTGTTTTATGGATCGTGTTTGTTTTGCCGGTGCATTTGCATTGATGCCCGACAGAAATAAGCCCCAGTCCATGAATATTTGAATTTTTTGTAGAGAAAATTATATCCACAGTTTAAGGTAAGCGTAGAAAACGTTTAAATATAAAGCCGGCTATTAAAATTATCCATGATTTACTTTTTAGATGTCAATAAAATTAACCGAGCAACACCGGCAAATAGTTGTAAATTTTATGGAGTTGCATCCAGATTTTGCAAGAAATAGAGTAAAGGGACCAACAGGAAGGGATACGATGAAAAAACTCTGGGAAGAACTAGCGAGCCAACTGAATTCATTAGGATTAGGGGAACGATCCATTCAAAAATGGCAAAAGGTATGTTGGTGTTTTGGAGTCTCACAGCTAGTAGCTTTAGCTAGTGAGCCTACATGGTGACTGTGGGTTTTGGCTCTAAAATTCAATATCTGATCAAAGCCACCAGTGTCTCACATTTACCCTTGTGGGTATACAGGGTGGGCCAATAGTGCGTGGACGGAGGATTGTGGGCTTACTAAAAAATATTTCAAAAATCTGTCACTTGATCATGGTAGGGACCCTTGAGGGCTATAACGTAAAAATATTTTCACTTAAATTTTGACGTTTATACAGGGTGATTCATATCAAACATACATTTTTTTGAATGGAACCCCCTATATATTATTGCATATTTGGATTCCTTGGTCAATTCTAGTGTGGCTTTATGTATCACATATGGAACTTTAAACGAACCGTTTAGGCGCAAATCACCATTTTTGGTATATGTAGGTATCAGAAAAGAATTGAATATCGCAGCGATTATAAAACTTAGAAGGCCTTGACTTTGCGGTACGACTAAGCATGAAATGCGACGTCTTAGGTCAGACGGCTAAATTTAAATTCTGTTTGTACTTGGAGATATCAGAGGATGAATTAAGGAAACTTCAATCACAGATAACTTGATTTTTTCAAATGGGAATGCCTATTTTGGTTTAAAGAATAAAATGTAAAATTTGATTACCTTTCTAACGATATAGCATTCTTGATATCAGTCTTTCTTGGTTTTCATTTTATTTCAAATTTTCAGTCAAATCGGTGTTTTTCAACTTTCCTGCATGCAAGCAACCTAGCAGGCCATGAAAAATAAACAAAAGCTCGTTAATATGGAAGAAAGCAACTAACTTAGTAGAAAAATGCAAACTAACTAGAGCAGCAAGGCAAGATTACGAAAATTCCTTACAACATATTAGCTCTAATCAGAAACAATAGCAGTAACAAGAACGCTCATTTTTTAAAGCCTACTAGCTATTAGCCAATTTCCAAAGTTAGTAAAAAAATATCTAATCAAAGGAAAACTACTAGTGATTGTTGCTGACAGTAGAATATCTATGTCTTCTGAATAAATTTGAATAAGTTTTCACATTTGTTGCTATAAAAAAGTAGCCATTTCCGTAAGTCAAAAGTAATGATACCTCTGACTGGAACCCTTCAAATTCTTCGGTAGGTACTTCTGCTTATTAGCAAAATCGCGCAAAATGAAACTTGTATTGCAGTCTTTTTGAATTGTAAAACATAAATTAGTTTGCAGAAAACTACATGAAATAATCACAATTACAACATAGCGTAATAAAAAAATTCCAGCAATTATTTCAATAGATGTTCAGAATGCTCCAGCTGATAGTTTTCTTTTTGTTTCAAAATTTTTAATCGTTTTGGAAAGTTGCCAAGCTCTAGTAGACCTCAATAGCTAGTAGGCTGTGTAAAACAAACACTTCTGTCATACCCCAGCTACTCATTGACATTAGATATCTTGCCGCTGTTGTCTCCGGTTAGAGCTGATGTGTTGTAAGGAATTTTCATGTTCTTGCCGCGCTACTCGAGTTCGTTTGCATCTTTCTACTAAGTTAGTTGTTTTCTTCCATATTAACGAGCTTTTGTTTATTTTTCATGGCCTACTAGGTTGCGTGCACGCAGGAAAATTGGAAAACACCGATTTGACTTAAAATTTGAAATAAAATGAAAACCAAAGAAGATTGATATCAAGAATGTTATATCGTTAGAAAGGTAATAAAATTTTACATTTGATTCTTTAAACCAAAATAGGCATTCCCATTTGAAAAAATCAAGTTTTCTCTGATTTAAGTTTCCTTAATTAATCTACTGATTTCTCCGAGTACAAAAAGAATCCAAATTTAGCCGTCTGACCTTAGGTGACGCATTTCATGCTTAGTCGTACCGCAAAGTCACGGCCTTCTAAGTTTTATAATCGCTGCGATATTCAATTTTTTTCTGATACCTACTTATACCAAAAATGGTGATTTGCGCCTAAACGGTTCGTTTAAAGATCCATGTATGATACATAAAGTCACATTAGAATTGACCAGGGAATCCAAATATGCAATAATATACAGAGGGTTCCATTTAAAAAAATGTAAGTTTGATATGAATCACCCTGTATAAACGTCAAAATTTAAGTGAAAATATTTTTACGTTATAGCCCTCAAGAGTCCTAACCATGGTCAAGTGACAGATTTTTGAAATATTTTTTAGTAAGCCCACAATAGGAGGTGGCCCTCCAAAGGGATCTCTTCTCACAGAATAGATCACCGGATTTTATGTGTATTGGGGTCCACTTTATATGAAGGTCTGGGAATGCAAGAAAATAGAGTAAGTATAGCTGAGTAACAGTGTGTGAATTCACATTGGAAAATTCATTACATTGTTTTAATATGCCAACACTTAGATACTCTTTTGTAGTTTTTTATAAACTGTTTTGTGATCTACATTAAATATAATGCTGTCTTAACCGTTTAAAATACAAATTTAATATAAAATGTAAGTAAGTTGCTGATAAAGAGAATGGTATGTGTACTATGTAATGATATAGTTATTTTAAATGTTGGCAAGTTCCATACCACTTGTATGATCTATAAATCAAAGTATATTTTTCTTGCAGCTAGGATTTATTCAGAAACAGGATCTTGTCTATTCTGAAGCCATTGAGGATATTGCAGGTCCTTCTGGAGCAAACTCGATACACAAAACTAGTCCAAGAAGAATCGAAACAAAGTGGTAATTTTGTATTTTATTTTTGTAGATTGTAGTTGTTGTTACGTGGTGAAACTCCCCAATTTAACAGTTGAATAAGTATGTTGGATACATTAGTTTCACAATGGAGATCAGATGAATAAGGGTGAAACACTTTACAAAACTGTTATTCCTCTGTTGTTTGGTATCTCAGACTTTCACATATATCTTGTTTTAATAACAGTAGAATGGCTTTAAAATACTAGTGTCTATGTAAAAATGCATATGTGGGACACTGACACTGACTTATGACAAAGCATCATCAGACTACTGTACTTTTTGTTTTGAAAGATTCTTGACATATCTCATTTTTCCACTATCAGGATCTAACATTATATCAGGAGAATGTTACATTGTTTGGTTGCCTCAAACAGTCTCAAAAGTGCTCCAATAAACATGCCAATACTAACTAGTTACTAGTTGGAACACTGCAACACATGTATTAAAATCAGTCAAAAATAAATTTTTCTTTTCCAACATTTCCACAGATCATAATTAAACAAGGCAGCCATTAAGAAAACAACCAAGGAGAGTAACTCCAGATACCAGCATGGAGAAACTGTATCAGGAAACTTTAAAAGAATTGCACGATATAAAAGCATGTTTGCAGAAGCTTACTGCTACTGCTTCTGGTATTGAGAATGCGCTAACCAACTTATGTGGAATACTAGATTGTAAACAATAAGTTTATGTGATATTTGGTAATAGAAATGTTATATAATAATATACAATGTTTCAGTTAAAAAAAAGTTATATATTTTTTCCACTTTGATGTGACTTGGTACATAGAATACATCATGTTTTGTTTATATTTTTATTTTCACATATTGTGATTTGTTGGAAATAAAGTGAATGTTTCATTTTTCTAATGGTCTTTGTATAAATGCCTGTAAATATTTATAGCTGATTGTCAGTGAGTTTTATTGCAGCAAATATGTGGAGTTATTACAGAAATCATTTTTGTGCAAACGACTTCTCCTATGAAAAAATTAGATCATTCACTTAAGCTTTTCCTTTTCACATTTAACATGCATATAGATTTAAAGGATGACCAACGGAACTTGAGGAATTTAAAATTGCATTGTTGATTGTCATAGCATTTATTTGCCAAAATAATGGCTGCTAATCAGTAAAAGTAACTTTTTGCATGCAAATAGTCACCATAAGACTTATTAATTGAAGTCCTATTGATCTCATTAGACATTAGAATCTAGGTACTAACCCTATCCCTAACAAGTTTGCTTGAATAAGAATAAACACAGTTCAAATATTTATTTTAAAACTACAATTTTTATCCACAGATAAGGAAGTCTTATTGACTAAAACAGCAAATCAACACTGCATTTACAGACTACATTAATTATATTTTATAAATTATTCTGAAAATATCTTTCCACAATATTATTTCGTACTAATTGTCCCTGGTTTAGTAAATGAGGACCAGCTAGGTCATTGTGAACCTTTTCAAATTCTTCTGGTGGTAAGGGTTCATTGGCTTCTTGTCCCAAAACAGGAACTGCACCATTCACACACATTATGTAAAATGGAACATACGGTCACAATTTTTGATACTTTTGAAGCATCGTATCTGGCAACTCTTTCTCTTAGGAGACATCGAAACCTCATTTTCATTACACCTATAGTCCTTTCAACCACATTTCTTGCTCTGATGTGTGCCTCATTAAAACGAGCCTCAGGTGTGTTGGGTTCTACATTATTGAATGGGGTCATGAAATATGGCTGCAATGGATATCCCGAGTCTCCTATGAGCCAAGAAGTTCTCTCTCCTATATTATGGAGGTACTGCATACAAGTCTGAACCATTGAATGTCGCCAAATAAATCATTCGTGTGAGGGTCCACCAAAATTTGCATTTATGTTTAGTATTGCTAAGGCACTATCACAAATCATTTGGATATTTAAAGAATGAAAGCCTTTCCTATTTAAAAAATTATGTTCCTCTATTGATGGCTTTAATATTGCAATATGTGTGCCATCAATAGCACCTACTATGCCAGGAAATCCAGATCGATCCATAAATTCGACTTTGTTCTGCAATCTTTTCTCAGCTGTATTCGGAAATTGAATATAACTGTCCGCCAAGTTTTCATATATTGCATTTGTCACTATATTTATATGTTTTGAAGCTGTTGGCCGAGCAAAACCAAAATTGAAATCTTGACCTAAACTTCTCTGGTAGCATCCTGTTGCATAAAACCTTAAGGATGCTAACACAGTTCTTTCCAAAGTGATTCCCCTTCTCAATATAGGCTGTTGGATGTGGGGCCTTAATAATTCTATGAGTTGTCGTGCCAGTTCTTTGTTCAGTCTAAACAACTCGATGAAACTTCTATCTGGTAGGCCGAAAGGACTACTTTGCCCTCTAGCCCTTGTCCTTTCGTGTATATGTCGCAAGTTTTCTTGCCTTTGTGCAACCTTCTTGCTCGTTCTGTAAATATAGGCAGCATGATTACTCAAACTTATAAAATATGTATTACAATTTTTGTTGCAGAACCACGGGCAGAACCTCAAAACGTGATCTGTGAGCAAGAAGGAATGAACACATTGAAAAAGGACACCTATCTCGTCAGGGGCTCCCGATACCAAAATCCATGTCGGCGTGATGTCGATTATATTTAGGCAACCTGCAATACATTTTCGAGTGTCGTTGGTGTTCGTAATACCACTTCCTGGATGGACGATAGCTACATCCATCGTATCGTCAGTTCGTAATCCCTCAGCCAGTGGCGGAAATTTTTTTGTAAAACCCTGTAGCAGCTTGTTTGCACAAAATAATATAAGAAGGGAGACAACACGTAAGCTGATTCATTTAACGAATCTTATTGAGTGTGAGTGTATGATTCGGTCAAGTTCAAATAAAGTAATATACGTTAGGGATATTGATTAAAAATTCAAGTCATTATTTACAATTACTATAAGTTAACTGAATAAGTGAGGTACGAAAGTTTAAATTAAACTGAGTGGAAGGAAAAAAGACACAATTTGGAATTATTTTATAGAAAAGAAATCAGATAAAGCAACGACTGGTAGTAGGGCGACCTGTAAAAAATGCAAAAAAATGAAGGTTTTCTATATTCCCATAGGTAGTATATCAAGCGGGGTACTGCACTGTTGGTAACCCCCCTACCATCCACATCGGAAGAAGTGAGGCTTGGTCGACAATGACCAGAGGGTCAAGATGACCTTGTGGGCGCCGTACGATGCACAGCCGAAGAAGAAGAAGGGGTTAAAGTTCAAGGTCACCCCGAAGAGTGCAAAAGAAGTGACGTTACGCTGAAGAAGAAGGGTCAAAGTTCAAGGTTACTCCGAAGAATGCAAAAGAAGTGACGTCATGCTGAAGACATCTGACGAGACAAGCCTAGCCTGGCCTCGCCTCTCCGTTACTCTACTCTATTAAACACTACACGGTACAGCATCCTGTATACAAGACATGTAAGTATGACCCTGTAATAGTTTCGGAACAGCGAAACCCAGTACCTGTACCCATCAACTTAACGTATTCGAATTTGGATATAACATTGTCGATAAATTCAACGAATCGGCAACAAGTATGTATGTGTTGCTGTGGTATTAGGAAAGCATAACATGCGAGAAGGTTAGCTGTTTTTGTGTAAAAAATAAAAACGTAAATTAGAAGAAGTAATAAAACAGGCAATATACTGATAGTTTATTGAATGTGAATATTATAAAACAGGAGAGAGAATAGAAACAGCATACACTTACTTATATGTATATAAAACACTGCAAATAATTGTCTAAATTTGGGAATGTTGCCTTTAGACTGTCAACAGAGTAGGTTTTTCTTCTGAAATTAATGTATCCTTGTTTGGCCAATACTGCCGTACTAACAAGAAAGGTCCTATCTGCAAAATTTGGTAAATTGACATTTTTGGCTCATCGGAATGGTAAGCAAATGTTCTACACCTTGGCAAAGTCTAAGAGTCCTATCTGAGTCTTAACTGCTTCATTTTGTATCTAAATGTTTAGTCCGAAGTGAATAAAAAGTCATCTTTACTAACTTAAATTGTCGGATCAAACAATTACTAAGATAAATAGCCCGTTCTGCCTTCAAAAGCGCAGTTAGGACAATTTAGGCTAGCATTTTGTGATGAGCGGCATCAGTTAGGACAATTAAGCCTAGTATGACTAAATATATTATGTGCAATATAACCTCAAATAAGTGATAGGACACGTGTTTGTTACCGGTAAATCCGCGGTGTTTTTTGCATTTTAAGTCGATATATATTCCGAGAAATGAATCCAGGGTAAGTTTAGTGATAATTCCTTATTTTTGACGAATCTCTGATTGTAATTTTTGTTTTGTAGTGCATCAGGTAGCCGGTGCAACAGTGGTAGCCGATGCGCACGGATGGTATCTCTTGCATTAAATATCCAGCTCAAGGAAAAACTAGATGTTATTAGAAGATCTAAGCAAATTAATAATGCCAAACGTAATAAAGATCCAGATTATGTACCGGGGCTGTCCAATGAATTAGGAAATAGAAGTGGAAGTGAGACGAATCGTAGTTATGAATATAGTCAAATTACTTCACCTAGTACAAAAATACACATCGTGTCCAATATCATGGTAGCTCCGCCAGCAACGGTTATTCAGGTAGACTTAAATACTTTAAATTATTCAAATGTTGAACAAAAATACATTAACGAAAATTTTCAGGAGAATGTATTTGATATTATGGAACCAAAAGAAAAAGAGTTTAACTCTATCGAGGTCTTCATTCGAGAAGATATTTTGCAAGACATTATAGATAAATCAGTAGAAAAGGCAGAGAGCAAACTCTATACAAAAACTGGAAAAATAAGAAAAAGAAAAATATTCGAAGAACCACTAGTTGAAAGGAAGAAACAAAAGATAGAGAGGTACAGAAGAGCTCGTGAAGTGAAAAAGGCGTGTAAATGCAAACTCAGTTGCTCCCAAAAAATTTCGTACACTAGGCAAAAACACATTAATGAACAATACTGGCTATTACCAAAGCAACAACAAAAACAGTTTGTTTTAGAAAGGGTAAAACAATGTAAAAAAGGTAGAAGTACAACCAAAAATCAAACATCACCCAGAGTTTATTCCTACAAATACTATTTGACATCTGAGAAAGCCGAGGAAGTAAGGGTTTGTAAGATATTTTTGTTAGCGACCTTGGGGTATGAAAAAGAAAATGACAGAATGTTGAAAAATATACGTAAAACGGATCCGAAATGTATAGCACCTAAAACAGATGGAAGAAGGCGTTCATGCCCACGTAAAGTAGACAGAAACACAATTATTGAACATGTTAATTCATTTAACCCAACAATATCGCATTACAGAAGGGAGCACGCCCCCAACAGAAAATATCTACCCAGTGACATAAACATAACTCTTATGTACAAAGATTTTAAACTAAAATATCCAAATACAGACTTTTCTTACGAATTATACAGAAAAATTGTGACTAAGGACTTAAATATATCCTTTGCCAATCTAGGTAATGAAGAATGCTGGGAATGCGAAGAATTTGCAATACACAAAAAAGCCACGTCTCATGACGCTAATGTAGAAAACCTTGCTAGCTGCGATTTGTGCAAAACATGGAGAATTCATAAGCTAAAAGCAATTAACGCCAGAAAAAATTATAAGGAAGATGCTGAGAAAATTAAACAAAATGATGAGATCTTTGTAGCTGCTGATTTGCAAAAGGTAAAATTAATATATAGATATACACATAGTTAGATAATAATAAAATTGAAAAAACGCACATAAAGCATGTTACGTTCGAAGTCTCTTCGTGAACTGTGTGAGTATTATAAAAAAAACTTAAATTCGTTTTTTTTCAGGTGATTATGCTCCCCCGTATGGAAACATTTAAGGAAGTTATTTTTACACCACGTATCGTAGCATACAATGAGAGCTTCGTCCCGCTTGGGAAGAAGTCTAAAACCTACCCCTGTGCTGTGTTGTGGCATGAGGGAGTTGCTGGCAGATCCAAAGACGACATTATTTCCACATTCTATGCATTTTTTCAGGCAAATAGGGATATTAAACACATCACAATTTGGCTTGACAATTGTTCAAGCCAAAATAAAAATTGGTCTCTTTTTAGTTTTTTTATGTATGTGGTCAACAGTTCAGAAGTCGCTGTAGAAGATATAACTATAAAATTTTTCGAGCCGGGCCATACTTTTATGGCAGCCGATGCTTTTCATCATCAGGTTGAACTTGCTTTAAAGAGAAAAAAAAAGGTTTACGATTTTGACGACTTTTGTGAAGTGGTACAACAAGCCAATTCGGCTAAAGTTAATGTTATAAAAATGCAAATTACACAATTTTTTTCCTTTACCGACTACACTTCCAAATACAAGCTACAAAAACTAATTTCTCGCGTTTATTTAAAAGATATAGTTTGTTTTCATTTTAGCAGAGGAAGTTATTTTTTTTCTTACAAAACAGAATTTGAAAACGAATTCATCGATTTAAAAGATATTTTTGTAATGAAGTACGTTAAGGGTACTCTAACGAAGCCTCAGGCTCGTGATAAATGTCGCGGTATATCTTTGGATCGAAAAAATAATCTTATATCTAAATTGAAAGGGCACATTCTTGAAAATCGCTTGAAATTTTGGGAAGAGTTGCCGGTTTCCGAAGATGGTTCTGATGAAGAAAATGTTTAACATCCCTATTATTCTTTATTCTTTTCTCGTTTAATATATTATTCCTATCATATCTATGACTATATGAATAATATGTTCAGTTTTTCACATTATATATGAATAAGATGTTCAGTTTTTCTTATTATAATTCAAATAAAGTGTTTAGTAATAAAATATAATTTTTATTTTGGACAAATTCGATAAGTAAAATTAAAAAACATAATGGCATATACTAAGCTACATTGTCCTAAGTGACAAAAATATCAAATATCTCTTGATGGGGATGACGAGAAGCAAAATTATAATGAGCAATTAGATTCCATTTTCCTACATAGTATATAAAATGAAATTGGTAAAATTTCTTGAAATATCATGAGTTTTAGAATAAAAAAAGACAAAAAGCTGATTTTCTCAGAACTTAAATATTGCAGATAGGACCTTTCATGTTAGGACGGCAGAATAGGGTACTTGCAGAAAAAATATTATGTCATTTACGCGTTCCTTAGAGCCTAGTAAACATGACAAAATCACTTGTTTGGTTTTTTGGAATCGGCTGTGAGAGATATTCCAAAAATTATTTCAAATGCCGGAAAATCCCGCGCAAACAACCTCTGACGTCAGTAATATCGTATAGTGATGGGATGTAAAGTATTGATATTCGATATCGATAGCCAGCAATTCGAGCATCCTGTCGGTCATGATGACAATGTCATCAGCGAATCCCATAGCGGCGATTCTAACATCTGGGTTGAGCGAACCACCGGTCCAGTCCCGGTTTAATTTATCCAACAGTTCGTCCATGACCACATTAAAGAGGAGGAGGGACAGAGGGTCGCCTTGTTTGACACCCCGCTGGATGTTAATTCGGCGGGTGTTGTCTGCTCCGACCTTGATGACTGTGGAGCAGTCAGTCAGGGTGCTTTTAACATAGTCTATGAGTTCCCCCTCCAGTCCAGCTCTTTCAAGTCCTCTCAGGATGGACGAATGATGGACACTATCGAACGCCTTGCGGAGGTCGACTGACAGAACGTTATAGCTCTTGCCAGCGTCCTTCCGTGACCCTATGTAATGGTCGAGAATAAGGCAGTTCGCTAGTGCCCCGTCCATCCTAACAAACCCTCTTTGATGGTGGTTGAGCCGGAAGGCTTCTCCAATGCGGCCCTGGACGATCCTGTGTAGCAGCCTCTGAAGCGCAGACCCGATGGTAATGGGCCTGTAATTCCCGGCTCTACGTCTGTCGCCGTCTTTGGGCACCAGTACTGTTCGGCTTTGTTTCCACGATGTAGGGTGGATTTTGCTCCCAAAGACGACAGTGAACGCTATGCTCAACTCCAGGTTATCGAATTTTTTGAAGTCGGCCACAGTAATTCCATCTGGTCCGGGTGCTGAAGGCTGCCAGTGTGCCTTCCATGCGCCGACGTCATCAGACGATATAGGAAAAAATGTGGCATTTTTCGCTACTTTGCGATCACTGATAGCATCGTCGTCAGTGACCGCTTCGGACTCCCAGATTCCTCCAAATAGGTCCTCCACCTCTCCGAGTGAAGGAAGCTCGGGAGATTCGTACGTGCTTCGCCCTTCAAGCACGATCTCTGCGAGGCCGGACCTATTCTTGGCGTATAGATCCTGCGCCTTCTTGTACTCAGACGCGCGTTTACCGCTGCCGCCCTTGGCCTGATTGTACTGCCGGTTGGTATTCCTTTGACCTCTCTTATTGTTGTGGTTCTGGCGTTTCCTTTTAAATTTGGACTCCACCCAGTGATCCAGCGCGATCACTAGTTGTTCTGTGGAGCCCAACAAGGCCATATCGATGACCCTTTTTACTTCCCCATGCTCGGGATAGTTGAGCCCGCAGCGAACATTCCGCAGGTACTCCACACTCCATAACCTAACATTTTGACATTGATCATTATAACCACAAAACACAGTCACCCACAAAAGTACAAAAGTCAAAACAATAAAAGTTAGGCTAGATTACTAATTCACTTTCAAGGGATGGGCTTGAATTAGATTCTATCTTTGGATTCATTCATAATGGGATGCGCCGAAATAAAATGGTGGCTTCGATTAGTTGCGAATCTCGGTCACAAACAGGATGAACTGTGATACCTATCAGATATAAAAATGTATTGCAACGAAAATGCTAGTGGGTTAATTACTTGTTTCAAATATGTTTGAGTATCAATAAATTGAGTCGCTTTGTTAAAGAATTCAGATCATCTCTAGTCGAATGCGCAATGAGATTCATCTCACTGACCTGCGCTGTAGCAGTATCGATTGTCGATATCGATAAGATATCTGTGACGTCAGCCCTTGTTTTAAGTCACGTGGAAAAATTTGAATACATCCTTATTTTATTTTGCAAATATCTTTTTTTGGCCGCCAGTAAAATCATGTTTTTTGTTTCCTACTGCTTCTTGATATGGTTTTCTTTACGCTATGTATACTCCCGAGGCGATATCACGACCTCTGCAAGTACCCTATTGATGTATGGTGTAGTTCCCGCAGTGCATTAGAGTATCTTCCTTCATCGTGATGGGATTATAATTTTTGTCTTGTCCAATGATGAATCCTATTGTTTGGTTGTTGTAGTTTGTGATCGGTGTACCTGCTTCATAGTCTTGACCTGAAAAATGGAATGCGGGATATTGCTTCAATTCAGTTCCACCATATCTGCCTATTTCGTACGAATATAAAGTTCCATCTTTAATATAGAATATTTGATCTTTCACGATGACATATTGGTTATCTAACACCGCGTCAGTTTGGAAGAAAGTCACAACTCAAAATTTTCCAATTTTGACTTTTTGTACTGTACGCACTCCAAATAACGTCTAATTTTTACAAGAGCGTCACAAGTCTATATTGCTCCGTTACGGTTAGAGGGCGCTACGATGAAACGTCACATCTTAAAATATCATTACCGAGTTTAGACAAGACCGTCTCGTGTTAGTTACGTTTTAGCACTTGTGGGGATAAGTTCATCGCCTTGTGAGAAAAAGCGTCATATAATGAAATAAACTAGTTATTATCAAAAAAGTAGCATTTTTATTCATTTTAATTTTTAATTTTGAGATAGGACAGTCTCCATTGAATATGCTAACCGTAAAGTATTTCACTGTTTTACATAAGATAGTCACATTTCAACATAAGACTGTCTTGAACATGTATTACAGGGAGAATAAGGTATTTCTTCATTATTTTTTCGATATGTGACAGCCTTGTACAAAATCGCAAATAATATATTGTACCTTTTCAAGATGTGACTCTCTTGATCAAAAATTATGTTTGATTATAGTTGCTTTCGTATGTTCGGGTAGTTTTTGTGGTTTACTTTTCTAGCATGTTTGGAACTCATTTGCTAAATTTTTATTTTCAGTAACGATGAGCGGGCATAGGGCGCGAATGATGCTATAACTATTTGCTGAGCAGACAAATAATACATCAGGAGGACGTAAGTTATTCATTGAAATGTTTGATACCATAATAACAGAAATGTTAATAAACTCAATGTCAGTGATCAGTTGTCATAGCTCTGAAGTTGCTGCAGAAGAACAGAATATTGATGAGTTCAGCCACGATAATGATTCGTCGTCAATACAGGAAGGTAAATTTCTATTTTTATATTATATTACGAGATTATTCATCAATAAAGTTTCTGTTTCTATGGAGTGAACCTCAATTAACTGAATTTTAGCGGAACCAGATAAATCATTGGATACATTAGAAAGTGAGAGAGAGAGATAGACAGCCCTTGTCAATCAAATCAGAACATAGAATCTAACGTTGTGAACAAAATAGGATAAGCATCAAATCAAAAAGGTAAATGCCATAATTCAAGAGTAGTTGGTGTTGAATGCCTATTCTGTTCAAATATCCAACGATTTTGTTTTGAATTTTCCAGTTGCAACTCACACAAAAGAAAATGTGGAAAACAATACCTATTACCCCCACGATGACACAAATGCTAATAATTCTGAAGGTTCATCATCTCAAAAACTTAAGTTTCTCGTATCGTTAATTCATCACAAATTCTTCGCTCACATTTAAAAATTAGTAACATTAGTAACCTTGCAGTATAAGGACCGTAATGCGACTTTAATACAAATATATTATTTCAGTACCCATTATTGATCATAAAGATGATTAATCTTCTGATACAGATAGCCCTCTTGATGATACGACAGATGATCCAGACTATTCTTCTTCCGAAAATTCGTCGACTACCACTGATAATTATGATAATGCCCGTAAAATCAATAAAAAGCGTACCACAAAAAATCCTTGTCCTCCACCAGAGAAACAGGTTAGGAAACGGAAAAGAGCCCCTCAAAAATGGCAGAAAAATCTCACTAAAAAACGGAGAGACGGTGACAGTGGGCTTGCATATACCTCAGCCAAAGTCACAAAAAAATCTGATGGAAGTAAAAAAAGAGAGCTAGTTTCGAGAGAAGGGAAAAAAATATTAGCAGCTGGTAGCAGTGAAAAATGTCGTCGGAAATGCTCTACCAAAAATCTCCGATGAACAGAGACAAACTATTTTTAATGAATATTGGGCCATATAAAACGATACTTAAATGTCACTACAAAATTTCGGGGCACTAATAATGCATTTTTTTCAAGCTGATGGATGAAAACGTTCGAGTTTGCAAGCAATTCTTTATGGCTGCTTTAAGTATCAATTCAAGGACTATACGAACACTTATTGAAAAACGAAGAGATTCTGTAGGACCAATAGTTGAGCCTGAAAAACGTGGCAAGCATGAAAACCATAAAAAAGTGTGTGAAGAAATAAAAAATGGTGTTCGAGATCACATTAAAGGGATACCTCGGAAAGAAAGTCATTACTGCAGATCAGGCACAAAAAGAGAATATAATGAAGGTGGCAAATCTGTGCTGATTTGCATCGGGACTATGTGGAATTATGTAAGGACTCGAACAAACCATTCGTCAATTACTTGATGTGCTTCAATATATTCAAAGAAGAATTTAACATTTCGTTTCATGTCCCTAAAAGGGACCAATGTGATTTTTGTGTTGGTCTTCATAACCCGACAGATGCAGAGAAATAGAACCTTCAAACCGAGTATGATCTACACATAGAAGAAAAAGAAGTTTCTAGACAAGAGGAAAGAGAAGATAAAAGATCCGTGGATAAAGTAACTGCAAGCAGATTCTTCTAAATTTTATTACGTCTCTAAACTAAATACGTACAATATGACTATTTATGGCCGTTTGTCCATCCTTCGCGCCATTCATCCTATTTCTGCCAGCTATTTTCATCCAGGTCTCTTGCTTCCATCGCTGACTTTATACCCTGTATCCATTTTGTTCTGGGTCTTCCTCTCTCCTTCTACTTGGAGTCCAGTTCCATATTTTCTTTGGCCACCTATATTCGGGCATCCTTCTCATGTGACCATACCAAGACAGTTTGTTGGAAGAAACCTGCGCGCACGCCCATGCTCACGGGTCCCAGACGTCCAGACCAACCAGACATTCCGATCGATCTATAAATAGAACAGGTACAACCCTCGTCGCGCCTGCCTGTTGTGAACGTAGTGTCGTGAGTTGTGACCCTGAAACCGAGTAGTTAGTAAATAACAAGTCCTAGCGTGAACTTGATGCCATCGCCGCCGCGCCGGGAATGCATCTCAACGCGTGTTATAAGTGCAACTACTGCAACTTATTGTGATCGGGACTGTGAACATAATCATACATGTGTCATAGTATAGTTATTGTAAATTGCATACGCTGTTAAATCACTACTTATCGTGTGAATGTCAAAAGCCAATAAAGCCGATCAAACCAGCTACTGCGTTTACTACTGCAAACAGGTTATGGGACCCAGACATTAGAAAAAGCAGTGATTAAGTGACAAATCGATAACGTAGGTACAGTGGAAACAGCAAAATGAGTGTTGCGAAGATATCGTGTATTGACGCCCTAAACAAAGACAATTACGACACATGGAAAATTCAGATGAAAGCCCTGTTAGTGAAAAATGATGAATGGGGGTATATATGTGGTGAAATCAAACAACCACGTTTAATCGAAAATGATGAAACCTCGAAAAGAGCCGTAGAAGCCTGGATAAAAGGTGACAGTAAAGCCATGTCAGATATAATACTGTTGATTAGCCCATCTGAATTAAAACAGGTAAAGAACTGTAGCACAGCCCGAGAAGCTTGGATCAAGCTAGAAAGTATTTTCCAATCAAAAGGTCCTGCACGTAAAGCAACCCTATTGAAACAGCTGACTTTACAACGTATGGAAGAAGGACAGGACATACGCAGTCATTTGAATGCATTTTTCGACGCAGTGGACAAATTGAATAAAATGGGAATCGAAATAAATGCTGATCTTTTAGCTATTATGTTGCTGTACAGTCTACCGGCTAGTTTTGAAAACTTTAGATGTGCCATCGAATCCAGGGATGAATTGCCGACACCGGAAATTCTTCGAATAAAAATAATAGAAGAATTCAACGCACGAAAAAGCGATGTTCGCGACGGCCGTGAAATAGAAGGTGCCATGTTCGTCAGGAAGAAATTCCAGTACAGGGGACCGGTGCAACGGCGTACGGGAAGTGCAAGCGGTGCAGCAAGCAGTGGCGGACCAGCAGGTGGAAAGAAAAGCGATGCAACAGGTGAAACGTTCAGGTATAAGTGTCACAAGTGCAGACAAATTGGACATAAAGCCGCAGAATGCCAGAATAAAGGTAGGAATGTTGCCAATTTTAATAAAAATCAAGCGAACTGTTCTGAAAATGTAGGACTGACGACTGTAGATTGTTTTCATGTAGAATCAAATCCCGAAAGACTCAAGTGGTGTATAGACAGTGGCGCGACTTCTCACTTATGCAAAGACTTTGAGTCATTTTCCAAATTTGAAAATGATCGTGGTGACCGAGTGAATTTAGCGAACAATGCTTACGCGGAAGTTAGAGGTTCAGGAATCGCTACTTTTAATGCTGACGTCTTTGGTGATACCAAGTGCATTTCGCTTCATGAAACATTGCATGTACCAGATTTAAGAGTTAACTTACTTTCAGTAGGAAAAATTACTGACAAAGGTTTTGAAATCTTGTTCACAAAAGAAAATGCCTTAGTTTACGACAAAAACGGTGATGTTAAGGTTGTCGCTGATCGAAATGGTGGCTTGTATTACGTTAGAGAAAGTAAAAACTGTAACTCAGCTCTAATTTCGACAGAAGATTGTGGTGACAGCATGCTTTGGCACCGTAGATTAGGTCATTTGAATTTTCAAGACTTGAATACTTCAGTGAAGAAAGGGACTTTAAATGGTATTGACGTTAATCGCATGTCGAATAAACAGGAATTTAACTGTGAAATTTGTATTCGAGGACGCGTTCACCATTTCCTAAGAAATCAGATAGAAAATCTGATATGCTTGAAGTTATACACACAGACGTTTGCGGACCGATGCGTGTAGAATCACACTCAAAATATAAATATTTTGTGGAACTTCATGAAGCACAAGAATGAAGTTATACAGAAGACGCGCGAGTATATCACTTTGGTGGAAAATCAGAAGAACAAAAAGATAAAGTGCATCCAATCTGACAATGGAACCGAGTATACATGTAAGGAGATGGATGATTTATTGAAAAAGCACGGAATTTCTCGTCGTTTAACATGTCCATATACTCCAGAACAAAATGGGATTTCAGAAAGGAAGAATCGTACTCTTCTGGACACAGCACGTTGTCTTTTGATGCAGTCTGGCTTACCTCCGACGTTTTGGGCTGAAGCCGTTAATACAGCGAACTATTTGAGAAACAGGTGCCCCTCTAGAAGCTTGAATGGATTGACACCTTACGAAATGTGGACCGGAAAAACCCCTGACGTGTCACATCTTCGAGACTTTGGCTGTAAAGTATTCTGTCTTAACCAAGATCAGAACAAGGGGAAGCTTGACGCAAGATGCAAAGATGGGAAATTTTTAGGATATTCTGAAGAATCCAAAGGATACAGAGTGTGGCTACCAAATGAAAATAAATTTATAGTCACAAGGGACGTGACGTTCTTGGAAGATAACGATGTCATAGACAAAGAATGGACAGAGTTTGCTCCAGATGATGAAGTGAAGAATTCTGAAGCTGAAAGAAAAGTCATTAGTGTACAGTTAAGTCCTATTGTTGAAAATGACGATCCAGAGCAAGATCCTGATGTATCAAGCCAAGAAGTTGAACGAGAACCTGAACAGCCGACTACTACTCGCGGGAGACCCCGAATAGTGAGGACTGGTACAAGCGGAAGACCTAGGAAGATTCGTAGGGTCAGGAACGCTCAAGAGAGTTCAACATCTTTTGCAGAGGAAGTACTGTTATCCGAATTTCCTATGCGAGAAGCGATCAGAGGACAAGACGCTGACGAATGGTATAGCGCGATGGCAGATGAAGTAGCATCTATCTTGAAAAACAATACGTGGGAACTAAGAGAACGACCAAGAAATCAACACGTCATTGGAAGCCGTATCGTTCTAAGAAACAAGTTTAAACCAGATGGAACAATTGAAAGAAGAAAGGCAAGACTTGTAGCACAGGGATTCAGTCAAAAGCCCGGAATACATTTTAACGAGACTTTTGCTCCTGTGGCGAGACTTAGTTCTATAAGGCTCGTGATTGCTCTAGCCGCTCATTCAAACATGGACATTCAGCAACTAGATGTTACATGTGCTTACTTGAATGGTCAGTTGAATGAAACCATTTACATGGAGACTCCGGAATATTTAAACGAATCGTTGGAAAGAATTTGCGAAAGCTCAAAGTATGATGAATCTACCAAGAAAAAGGCCTTGAAATCATTGGAAAGTCTAAGAACTGGGGACAAAGTTTGTCTACTTAAGAAGTCCTTGTACGGTTTGAAACAAGCTGGTCGAAACTGGTATCATACGTTAAGCAATGCTCTACGTGATTGTGGTGCAGTAGCAACCAAGTCAGACCCTTGTGTATTCATCAAAGGAGAAGGCGAAAACATGATGATAATTGTAACTTACGTGGATGATTTGATAATTGCATCTCGGGACAAAAGATCAATTTCATCACTGAAAGATGAATTATCGTCGAGGTTTGAAGTCAAAGACCTCGGACCAGTCAATCATTGTCTGGGAATGGAATTTTTCCGTAAAGGAAACAGTATTAGTCTAACCCAAAAGGCTTACATACTGGAAATGCTGGACAGATTCAACATGGCGGAAGCGAATACTGTAAGCACGCCACTCGACCCTAACTCAAAATATACGGAAACCTACAGAAACTCCTTCGACTGAAGAGATGAAGCTACCTTATAGAGAACTTATAGGTGCTTTGATATATCTGTCTTTGGGAACTAGACCCGATATAAGTTTTGCTGTTAGCTACTTAGGACAGTTCAACAACTGCTATACTAAGGAACATTGGACTGCAGCGAAAAGGGTTCTTAGATATTTGAAAGGGACCATCGACCTCTCGATAGTATATCGCAAAGACCAACTGAACTTGGGAGGCTTTGTAGACGCCGATTGGGCAAATTGTCCAGAAGACAGGCATTCCTTCACAGGATTTACGTATATTCTCTCGAATGGACCAATATCGTGGGAATCTAAGAAGCAAGCAACTGTGGCGCTGTCAACCACGGAAGCAGAATACATGGGAGCTACTGAAGCAGCGAAGGAAGCGATTTATCTCAAGAAGTTTGTGACCGAACTTGGATTTGAGAAGCTGGCTGAAATTACCCTGCATAGCGACAACATGAGTGCCATCAAGTTGGCGGAAAATCCAAGGTATCACTCCAGAAGCAAGCACATCGACGTCCGATACCACTTTGTCCGTGAGGCCCTGGAGGAGAAGAAATTCAAGTTAAGGTTCACCCCA
This sequence comes from Callosobruchus maculatus, assembly GCA_951848785.1. NCBI lineage: Eukaryota > Metazoa > Arthropoda > Insecta > Coleoptera > Chrysomelidae > Callosobruchus > Callosobruchus maculatus. The sequence goes on along the minus strand of CATOUR010000085.1, from coordinate 1,569,876 downwards.
TCCTCGGAAATGGCCGCGCGCACGCCCATGCTCACGGGTCCGAGACGTCCAGACCAACCAGACATTCCGATCGATCTATAAATAGAACAGGTACAACCCTCGTCGCGCCTGCCTGTTGTGAACGTAGTGTCGTGAGTTGTGACCCTGAAACCGAGTAGTTAGTAAATAACAAGTCCTAGCGTGAACTTGATGCCATCGCCGCCGCGCCGGGAATGCATCTCAACGCGTGTTATAAGTGCAACTACTGCAACTTATTGTGATCGGGACTGTGAACATAATCATACATGTGTCATAGTATAGTTATTGTAAATTGCATACGCTGTTAAATCACTACTTATCGTGTGAATGTCAAAAGCCAATAAAGCCGATCAAACCAGCTACTGCGTTTACTACTGCAAACACAGTTGTTTGCTTTCTATTTTTTCTATAATAGTTTTCTGTACTCTCATTTGGCTTCTAATATCATCCGATCTTTTGTGGTCTAGTAATGTCGTTTTGCAGCATCGCCTCCAATATCCATTTTCAACAGCCATTATTCTCTGTCTGAATCTTTGGTTTAATGTCCATCTTTCTGAGCCGTAGGTAACACAAGGTTCCACAATGGAATTGAAGAGTCTAATTTTTGTATTTCTTGTGATTGTGTCATTCCATAAAAGAGAATGCAACTGCCGAGTAATTACTTTACCTCGTCCTACCTTTTGCAATATATCTTTATCATCTCTACCATCTTCTGAAATTTTAACTCCCAAGTATTTAAATTCCGAAGCTTTTTGTATTTTAGCTCTGTCGTTAAATCATTTCTAGTTCTTCCTATTGTTATATATTGGGTCTTCTCCACATTTACTTCTAGTCCCCACTTTTCATATTCCTCTATCAGTTTTCGTATCATATACGACACATCGTCTTCATCTTCGGCAAGAACCACCTGATCGTCCGCGAATATCATTGTGTAAGCACTATTACTTCCAATTTTAACTTCCATGTGTTCACATTTTCGACTCCACTCCTTTAATACTGATGTTAAATATATATTATGGATAGTGTTGGCGACATGCAGCATCCATGTCTGAGGCCCTTATTCAACGAGAATGCGTCCGATAAAACAGTTCTTGATTTTACTTGACTTAAATTATCCTTATATATTTCTTTTACAGCATTTATGTATTTTGCAGAGATATTATTTTCTCTCATTGTCAGCCAAAGCTTTGCATTGGTACACTATCGTATGCGTTTTTTAAGTCAACAAAAACAAGATGCATTTCACTACCATGTGGCAACGTCTTTTCAATAAGTTGTTTTATGCTAAAAAGGTTGTCAATACAGGATCTACCCGACCGGAAGCCACTCTGTTCTTCTATGTTATTGAATTGCTCTTCTATTCTCTTCTTTAATATTCGCCCATTCAGTCTGCCCACTGAAGGTGTCACGCTCAGACCTCGATAATTTGAACATGATTTTTTATTACCTTTTTTATATATTGATGTAATATACGCTACTTTCCATTCCAATGAAATAGGTTCACCTCTAAGACATTTGTTGAAAAGTTGTGCAAGTATCTCTATAAGTACGTCTAAAGCGTTTTTCAAAAGTTCAACGGGTAAATGCCCAGGGCCTGGGGCTTTATTGTTTTTCATTCGACCTCAGAGTTTTCCTTACTTCTACTGTAATATCTTCTATGTTTTCTTCGTTACCTGTTTCTTCTAAGTTATACTCGATCTCTACGAAATTTGGTCTTTTCTCTGTTAGCAACTCTTCGTAATAAGTTTTCTCTTCTTTAAAATTTGTTCTTAGACCTTTAATCATTTTCCAGGCTGTTCTTGATTTTTGACCCCCAATTAAAATGTCAACCTCATTGAATTTTTTCTCCCAGAATGTATTTTTAACTCTTTTAACTTTTCTGTCTTCTGGATCTCTAGTCCTTATCCATTTTAGGTAGGCATCTTTTTTTTCATCTACTATCTACTATCTTGTTGACCTAAATGAAAAGAAGTCTGAGAAAATAGATATAAATCCAATGCAACTTCATAGTTTTGGTCAGTTACCTCAAGTGCTTGCAATACTTTTGCTGCATCACCTCTCAAACAACTAAGCAAATAATAAAACTTTGTAACATTTTCTATAGAGTTATCTCTGTCGACCATCGCTCTGAACGTATCAATAAAACTAGACCTCTCTATGTAATCCCCTTAAAATTTTGGTAAATCAAGGACTGGCAGCTTTCTTGAAACCTGTAAGCTAGAACTAGGTTGTGGTAGAAAACTAGTTGACATTGGGCTAAGACCACTGAATATTCCTCTGATTATTATCCAAAGCTATGATTTCCTTTGCTGAAGCTACACGTTTAAAATAAGTGGTTTCAAATGCTTCCCTTTCCTTTAATTGTTCATCCAAATCATCTTCCGTTTCACATAAGGCTTCTAATTCTGATTGAAAACTGTCAAATTGATTGAAGCATTCCTCAATTTTCTCTACACGTGTCTGTAGCTCTCCGATTGATCGGTAGCCTGCTTCAAAATCCCTTAAAAACTATTAAAAATTATTTGGGCTTTAACTCTGCCTCTTTTTATATTTAGATCCTTCAGACTTAGTCTTTCAAAATCCATTTTTGTTTTTGCTTACTAAAATAAAGGTTAGAATGCTAAGGAATTTTCACCAAAACAAATAATAATTATGTTGACAGATAGGTTATATAAATGGACTGGAGACTCACAGCGCCCCTTTCTCTATAACTCATCAAATAATAATAATAATAATAATAATAATAAACGCCTTTTATTTGCAAAAATAAATCGAATACTTCCACTTTCCTGCCGGGTGCTGCTTGCTTCTCACTGTGCTTGTTCTACCCTTCTACCAAGGTAACGAAGGGATGAATAAGTTACGACGTACGTCACTGCTTTTGCTTTCTGTTTTTTTCTGGATTTTTCACCACGTAGAAATTGATTCTTGATTTGTTCTTTTTTGCTTTGGTTTCTCGTGTTTCTAGGATTTATTAGGTATCTGCTTTCCCGTAGTCTGTAGTCCGTGGTTCCGTGTTTTACTGATTCACTTGCTATCCGGCTCGAAGGACCAATTTGTTGGGCTTGGGTTACCTTCGATTAATCTTAAGCAAACCCCAAGTTGACTTCGTGTTTGTCGAAGGACCACTCTTGTTTTTATGTTTGCTCAGGTCAGCGTTATGATTGTGTTTAATGTGTTTAAAAAGCTTCTGATGATTGATTGATTAAGGAAAAAAATATCTGACTGAACCAACTGTCATCGCCCAAATGTTTTGACATTACAGGGTGTTTATACGTGGCACTTAACAGTGACAACTGTGCAGGACAAAATAAAAATAAATTTATTTTTGCCCTTTACATTTATACTGTTTTGAGTTTAGAAAATATAAACTCAGTCACGCACAAATTTCTGATAATTGGACATACGCAGAATGAGGGAGACCACGTGCACTCCATAATTGAGGGCGCTATAAAGAAATTCAAGAAATCGTCTCCAATTTACGTACCAGATCGTTACGTTACAATAATAAAACAAGCCAAGAAGCGTGGCAAACCCTACCAAGTTCATGAAATGAGCTTTTCAGATTTTTTTGACCTGAAATTGATGGCACAAGGAATTGGAATTAAAGATGTTTTAAAAAATGAGAACGGCGAGATAGTTCAACTTTCTAAGATATGTGCGGTGAAGGTAACAAAAGATAATCCTGAAGAGCTTTTCTATAAAACATCTTTCAAAGAAAATTACTTTCGTTCGCTAGTGGTAACAGTGAGTAAAAGACAATGTATCCCTCTCAAACGCCATCCAATCCTGAAGCCACTTTATAAAAAGAAGGTTGGCATCACACCCAAAAAGAAAGCAAGCCTGTTGTCCCTTTTTATTAAAAACAAAAAAGGCGTATCTAGTATGCCATGATATTACAAAGATTTCTCTGAAAATCTATAATGTTCTATTTTCTTAAGATTGAGTTTTTGTTCCTATGTTCAAAATTTAAAGCAAAATTTGCAACATTAAATTCTAAAAATTTGGGAAAGATAGTCATAACTCAAAACATTTTTTTATTTTTCATTTTTTTTATATTACGGATAACTGCAATGGATCTATTCCATGAAAAGTGATAAATGATATCTGTACGATGATATAACACACATTCGAACATTTTAAATTCATTTATGCTCTTCATACTTGAACTAAAATACTGTGTAAATCTTTAACGAGCTCTCCTGAAAATTTCACTTCTTTGAGTTGTGACTCTTCTCTTCCAAACTGACGCATCGTTGTGATAACAATTAACAAATGTTAAAAATAATGCTGCAATAATTGTTAGACTTGCTTTGTTCATTATGTGTGTGTGTCTGTCTCGTAGACCTGGATATAAATGAATGACAATTTATGAAATATTGTTTGCTTATATAAATTTTGTGACATCAGTGCTGGTGTGGGTGGTGGACATTTTTATTACCAGCACTATTATCACCTAAAATTGAATGAATAATTTTTTGTATAAAAATAGCAGTGCTATGAAAATCTGATTAGTTTAGGTGTGTGTTCTTGATGAACATATGAATACGTACATAGGATGAGGTATTATGCAACAGGTGATGGATTATTTAATTCAGCTATAAATAATTTACCTTTCGAGATGCATATACCAGGAATGAATTACTGTGGACCAGGGACACATCTTGATGAGCGATTAGCTATAAATGATCCTGGTGTGAATGGATTAGATGAAGCGTGCAAGGAACACTATATCTTTTATTCCACAGAAAAGGATTTGAATAAAAGAGATTCAGCTGATAAAGTGTTAGCAAAAAAGCATTAGATAGATTTCGCGCTAGGGATCAATCTTGGAAGGAAAAAATGAAGTCAAGTTAATTGACTCAGTACTTCCCACATATTACGGTGATATCAGTTTATTATTTCCCCATAGCATGAAGCCTGATAGTCTGAGATCCCTTTGCAACCAGATCGTCACCCCCCTAACCAAAATTGTGTTATGCCGCTAGGTCTTTCCTTCACAGGTCAATGAACAGCCTATTATCAATACTTACTATACAAACTTTTCAGTTCTACATCCCTCCACCCCCCCCCCCCCCAACCAAACCAATTTCACCCCTACCTAAAAGAGGCAGAAAATGATCAGGAAGCCCTAAAACATCTAAAAACGAGGTGTGGGCTGTTTTCCTATTTTTAGTTTTTTGATTATTGCTAAATACTCGTATGTATACATAAAATTCAACTCCCTCAGTTTCGGTGATAGGCAAGGCAATGTTCGGATGTACCTAAAAAGATGATTTGTGTCGCTAGGCCTTCCTTCACAGGTCTGTGGATAGACTATTATGAATACAACAAATTTTGCAGTTTTTCAACCCCCCGCCGCCCAGCCACCCCAATTTCAACCCCACCCAAAAAACCCAGAAAATGATCAAGAGCCTCTAAAACGCTTAAAAACGAGGTTTCAGCTGTTTTTATGTTTTCAGTTTTTTTACTATTCCCGCATCGCCACTGGCACAATTTATAATGACCATACGCATTTTCCATCCTCGCCATGGTAGTAATACTGTATCAAAATTTCATTAAAATCAATTGGCCAGTTCCCTCGTTACACAACACAGAACGATCTAAAGCAATACACGTATATTTACACCAGAAAAAAGTCCTTTGGTTTCTGTAATAGACAAGGCAATGTTCGGATGGACCTAAAGAAGTTATTTATGTCGCTAGGTCTTCCTTTACAGGTCAGTGGACAGTCATAATATATGAAAGCAACAAATTTTTCAATTTTACAACCCCCCACCCCCCAATCACCCCAAATTTCACCCCACCCAAAAAAGGTAGAAAATGATCAGGAACACATAAAATGCCTAAAAACGAAGTTTGAGGAATATTTGGAATTTTTTGTTTTTTGCTAACTACGCCGCCGCCCATGCACCGATTTCCAAAATTATAGCAGCATTACCTACTACGACCCCACAGCATATCACTGCCCAAATTTCATCATGATCCATGCAGCGGTTACTGAGATTACGAGGCGAGAAAAAACGCGACAGACAGGCAGACCGACAGACAGACCGCCAGACCGACGGAAATGAGTGACGTAGATTTTCGTTATGTAGACATAATAAAACGCCCAAAAAACGTATTATATCAAAATCGAAAATTTTCGCTATCACAATACTCCCCTCACCTATCGGCGTGGGAAGTAAAATTGGCAGCTTTAGCTGTGGTGGGGGCCATGAAAGCGAAAGTCAAACTTGAAATGGAGTTAAATGAAAATACCAATCAAATGAAAAAGTGTTTAAAGAATTTAGAAAAATTAAGGAAACATTTAGAAGGATCTCAAATGCTTGCTCAAGATTCGGTACAAATTTTACAGACGAATAAAAATGTGGATGTCAAGGAGAATAACAAACAGCAGCAGTCTGGTAAAAGGAAACCAAAAAGTGAAACGATCAAAAAGAAACCTGAACAGAAGTTGAAGTCTAAGGTTGAGAATGTAAAAGCAAAAATCAATAGAAAACGTGAAAAGACTAGATCCAAAACTAAACAGATTCCGATACGGAAGAAGAAATAATAATACCAAAGCCATGGAAACCGGCTTCTGCTACTACTGTCACCACCATCACGACTACTACCACTCCCACTCCGGGGGGAGTCTCAGCTTCCCCGGGGATGGCCTCTGAACCCCTTGTGTTACTAGGAGGCCTACCACACCCTGGGCAAGACAGACAAACCTAGGAGAGCCTAACTCCAACGCGGTGCGTCCCTATGGCTGATGGGGGGCTATGTGCGCATGCGCGCGCATAGTTGTGCTTCGGCACTCGTGGACCAAGTAGGCAAGACATAGAAGGGATGCGGCTATGTCTTCACTGGGTCGTTGTTTTATGGTATCCTACACCATTCCACAATGACCCAGACAGTCACCTGGGTGACTACTGTGTCTAGGGGGAGGGAGAACGGACGACGACCTGGCTATGGACACAGAATTGACTATGGACTAAGGAACTGACTGGGACCTGGACCAGCTTGATGACGACACGGCTATGATCCGGAAACGAACCCAACTCAAGGTGTCAGGCGACCCGTGTTGAGGAATGCGTGGCGGTAGGAGAGTACCGTCTCAAACGGAGCCTCTGAGATACCTGGCGACCTCCCAGAGTAATGAACCTTGCATCCGTGCATGGGGCACCGCGGATGTGGACAGTGTATTTCCCCCATACTCGTGGGATCAAATATGGACCATTTAGATAAGCAAGACGTGGAAGTAGTGGTGGGCGACCAGACCGTAGTTTCTGGAAGGAAAAATGCGCAAGGCGCTAAACCAGAGAAAGAGGCAGACGTCTGGCTAGAGGTGAGCGATCCTTTTGCCAGACGAAGCTTATTAAGCATATCTCCGCCTCGTTCCCGGAGAGGTTCGACAAGCTCGGTGAGTAGTGGAAACAGCACTAACTCAAGACTGACGTCACAGGAGCAGAAGTTACTAGATGAGGCTGATGGTCTTAATCCAGCCAAGAGAAAGAGAGCTGACAAAGCCCTGGAGAACGTTTCACCAAAATCATACCAGGATGGACTTGCAAAGTACATCGATAGGCTGTTATCAAGAGCAAGAGATCTTGAGAAATACTTGCAGATGACTCCAAATACCAGAACGAACATCAAAAGTCTGGTCGGTCTGGAGGAGTCTGGTCTGTGTGTCGCTATGGTATAGACGCGTCTGTTATTGCTGCAGTAAAATTGAATATTGTGCGGAAAGTTGTGCTCTAATATTCCTCAAGATTGTCGAGTGCACCTTATTAGTGGCTGTCTGCTGATTACTAGTTGCACCGTTGTGAAGGGTGGACTGTAACCTGCATAACCTGCACTTGCTTTTTTCCAATATGAGTAGTACTATACTTGGTGGCAGGCGAGGCGAGAACGAATTGCACGCAACAGTAAAAGATTTAGTCTCCAAGCTGTGCAAATCTGAAGACTTTATCGGCCAGCTTGCGACCTCGATAACATCCATCATAAATGAGAAGCTCAAAAAAGATATTGATGAACTAAAGCGGCAAAATAGCGATCTCGCCGCTGAACTTAAGGTAAACTCTGAAATAATGAAAGAGTTAGTAGCCAAGCAAGAAAGACATGAGCAGTATTCGAAGCGAAAAACTTTGCGAATATATGGGGTTCGAGAAAGCCACAATGAAAATTCTATGGACTAGAATTAAGTATTGAGCGTCCTGCGATTGAGAGCTGCTTTAGAGTTGGTACATACCAGAGAGACAAAAATAGGCCTATTCTGCTGAAATTCGGTACCGTTGTAAAGCTAGATTGAAAGTCCCAACTAAGTTGAGACCGTCAAGCTGACAGAACTGGGGTGCCTTTGGGCTGCTCAGTTTACTTACGGCGGGTCGTGAATCCTTGGCAACTTATTCTTTTCCTCCTATAATAGATGTCAGGCAAAATCACTAACTTTTAACGCGAGATTACTCTAAAGGCTCAAAAAACTTCAAGAAAAAGGGCGCCAGGAGTTTTCACCGCCAAACTCCAAGGAAGTTAGTGAAATTGCCCAACCTCTCCAGAAACACTGAAGGGATAGGTGCAGAAAAATTCAAAAGAGAATTAAACAGTAACAAGTATATTGATCTTAAAATATAATTAAATAAATAGTGAGTTGTGATATGACTATAATGGGATGACTGCTGGCCAGGAGAGTGGAATGATACAACCTGGCTTGCTTCGGCTAAGACTGATGGTGCTGGGTCAGTATGTGGGCTCGTCCAACGGCTCCTTCAGAGGGTCCCCTTTTGCAGACTGGCAGCCTCTTTAGGTTCCTTAGGCCAGACTACTCCTGCTTAAGCTCTCCCTTTTTAGGCTGTAAGGTCTCAGAGTCTGGCTCGGCCACCACTTCAAGCCGCCGTCATGCAAAGTACCAAAAAAAAAGGATTAGTGTGTGGACCCTCTATAGAAAAACCCCGGGATCAAAATCGTTAAGCAAGCTCAGGTGCACTACTTGGCCTCTGAACTGTACAGTCAAAACCCCAATAGCTTAATTAAGTACAATATCTATTTAAATTTAACGAGATCCCATACAAAATGCTTAAATTCTATACTAAAATGTTCTTAAAAGTTAGACACAAAAGCTATAGCAGATATCTCCCCCACAATGGTTCACAACTGAATCTGCATATATAAAAGGAATATAATTTTAAAATAAAGTACCAATATCGTATCAACAAAGTATCACCTAACCTAGATACTTGATAGGCCTTTCAAGTCTAATACTTAAAATAAAACTTTAAAAATATGAGTCTTGAAGTGAGCAAGGCTATAGTTCACTTAAGTTCAAAGCAGTTTAATTGATTTAAGAAGAAATCAAGGCTATGATTCTATTAAGTTGCTGCTGGCTCTAGTGCTCCAGAAAGCTTAGAATCTTGAAAGGTAATGCAACCACAAAAAAAAAATTTATCGAGCCCACAAATATTTACTAAAATACCTCAAAATCAAATATCACAAATAATCCAGAAAATTGAAACTATATGCACAGTAGTTGCAAGGTACGAGCAACTATACTTCAATAAATACTCTCAATGTTAAAACTATGGTTCCAAAAGAAACAAAAATCTATGAGTACGTTCAGTCTCACATAGATGCACTTCGGTAGGCTGTATCGGTTGTAAATATGGAAAATTTGTCAAACTCGTACCGCAAAATTACAGCTCAAAATTTGCAAAATGTGTGTGTGAGCACACTCAAAAACTCTCAAAAGTATACCAAAATAAAGAAAGGTGCTTCTCTCTCTCTCTAAAATTGTAGGAGGTACAAAGAAACTGAAGAAGGTTAGACACGAATGCAAAAATGCTCATTAGCTGCCCAAAATGGTGGAAACAATAAACTAAGCAATTTTTACACAGACTCTACCAAATAAAAAAAAATGTGCTCTCTCTCTCTCTCTCAAGAATGTACAAATGAGCAACAAAAAAAAAGGAAAAGCGGAATGAAGGTCACACTTGGAGGTGACTACAAACTCTAGATGCGAAAGTACGTAAAATAGCTCGATAGCTGCCAAAATGGCGATCAAAATTGAAATAAGCAAATTTTACGTACCTTCTATATCCAAAGTAGCAGGAACAGCTTGTAGTCACACTCCTGTGAATCCTTCCAGGGTCTCAGAAGTAGGTGGAAAAGGGCGTGTATTCCTTTAGATTGACATCAGCACCAGGTCAGTTCCTTCGGGAAGCAGATGCACACATTTGAGCTGAAAACCATATTATAACACAGTACGGCATTCACAATCTGACTCGAAAATGAAACTAAATCAAATCAATGATATCGATTTTAGATACTAAAGGTTCGATATCAACGGTATGCTAGCAAAAATCCAAAAGAGTCGCTGGTTTAACAACGCAGCATACTAAAACAGAAATACAGAATCCAAAAAATGGCGGAGTATTCACAATTCACAAATAATTGTCCGTGTTATAGGGTTAGGTACTTCAAATAGAAATCTCGCGAAAAGAGAGTTAATAACTTCAAAGTCTACCCCACGACAAATAAGAGAATCTATTTCATGAACATGACGGAAGGCCAAAAAGAAAAGACCTAGGTTAAATAAAGATGGCGGAATGCCGGAACGATACACCTGACCTGTTGCAGAAGCCGAAGGATTCAGAAGAGAGGGGCCCCTCGTCGAGGCTCAAGCGGTCTTGTTAAAGCCTGTTGACAAAAAAACTTGGGATAGAGAGGGGGTTTTACAATAGGCAACTGTCCCTCTCACTACCAAAAGGCGGTGTTGCCCACAGCAATCTATTACTACCAACCCAACCTCAAAGTAACTATAGTCTTAATTGCAAATCGGGACAGAATTATTATTATTAATAAAATAAACTCATAATAGGGAACGAAAAATGCACTAAGAGAATGAAACTAACAACTTTGCAAGGTTAACTTTTACAAATAACGCAATAGTTATATTTATTAACTTCCCCCACATCGGCAACCCTGTGTCGACAAGGTGACGCCTCCTGGTCGCGTTTGCGTATCAGAACCAGATATAGTCCAGTCAGGCTAGAGAACAAAATAGGCGCGGAAAAGTGGTTCTTTTAATAGCGTAACGGCAAAGCATAAGGGAGGGACATATATATTTACCTGTCAATCGGATATTATTCTGGAAGAATTGATCTATAAAGGAGTCACAGACGACGTGTAACGAAATTAACAAAAATTTCGTTACACCGTGTACCATAAACAGCTCTTATATGAAAACAAGAAACTCTTAAAGTCGTCGGGTACCGTCATCCGAGAAGATTTAACTCAGTCCAAGCTGAAGCTACTCAAGGATGCGATCAATAAAGTTGGAAGAAACGGTAGAGTGTGGACCATGAACAGCACTATTTTCTGCAAATACAATGGGGAAGAAAGAATCGTGAAGATAGAAAAACCCAGCGACATCGCCAAGCTATAATTGGGTCTGTAGTTATCTTCACCTGTGAGTTTGTTTTTTCTTGATGGTGTTACTTTCTCAAAAAAAAAACTAATTACTTTTCCTTTTTTTTGTTTGTAACTATAATATTATGCTTAGGTGTTAGGGTTATCCATGGAAAGCAAGAGAATCATAATGTTAATACTTATAGCAGGTGAAATACTTTAGTTTGGTTTGTTTACTTTTCTGTTTGATGTGCTGGATCAATCAGTTGCAGTGCCGATTAATAAATAACATATCTATCTTGTTGTGTAGCGTTAGATGACATCTGACTTTTATTTCCTAAATAACTGTTTGGAAAATTTTAATCTGCAGCACAACATTCGTGCAAATGAACCTCCACCCGCTTAGAGGTGGTACCATAGTTTTTTGTTGGAATTATTTCTTGTTCTGTTTTTACATACTTTTTCTGTGAGACTACCAATAATTATTATTATAGACTGTCTCCATACATATACCTACTGTTTACTTTTATATACTTTCATTATATCCGATAATTTATTATTTGTTATATAGAACGTACAGTACTTTAATCTGTAAAATTTGAGATTAACCATGGAAAATATCAAGATAGGTAGTTTAAACGTTCGATCATTATTACCATCTATACACGATGTTCGGTCACTAATCTTAGAACATTCGTTTGATATATTTTTGATTTGCGAGACTTGGTTGCATGCTGGGGTTGATGATGATGCGGTGAGAGTTGATAATTTTAACTCATACAGAGTAGACAAAGTCGGGGTGGTGGACTGATAATTTACATAAAGCAAACCTTAATTAGTGAAGCGCTACATATTGAGGAAAAGGGATTTATTGAACAACTGTGGATTCAAGCTAAATTAAATAATAGACGTTTTGCAGTTGGTGTTATCTATAAGCCCCCGTTTATTGACATAAACAACTTTCTGAATGATTTTGAAACTACTTTGAGTTCGATATATCCAACAGTAGATGATGTTATAATAGCGGGGGACTTCAACATAAATTTGTTAGATTGTGGTAACACCGCTAATAGCTTTTACTCTGTTTTAGAAGTCTTTGAGCTAACGCAAATTGTTGATGGACCGACACGAATATCGAATACGTCGGCGACGCTCCTGGATTTGGTATTGGTACGTGAGGAACTTGTTGTTGACAAAGGAATAATTGATATAGGGCAAGTTTCAGATCACCTTCTTGTTTTTTGTGAGATATCTCTTTGCAGAGCGCAATCAAAACAAAAATTTATCACATACAGGAATTTCCAATCCTTCAATGAAATTGATTTTTTGAATGACCTTCGCAGTATATCCTTTTTCTAAATCTTTGACCAAGATAATGTAGATACTAAAGTCGCTTATTTAACAAACTGCTTAACTCAGTTATTTGATAGGCACGCTCCTTTGGTGAAAAAGCGCGTCACGAAAGATAGAGCACCTTGGTTAACTTACACAATAAGACAAATGATGAGGTTGCGCAATGAAGCTCTTAGAAAATATAAAAGGACAAAAGATGAAATAGATTTGCGATACTATAAAAACTTAAAAAACTATACCAATGGTGCTATTTCAAGAGAGAAAAAAGCATATTTTTTCTATAAGTTCCAACACAGCAACTCGCAGCAAATGTGGAAAATTTTGAAGCAAAACAAAATGGCGAAAGATGGCTTAACCAATACCTTGCCTGCTAATTTGTCAGACGTGAATAATCTCAACTATTATTCTGTTAATTCTGCATCTTCGACTGAACCTTCGGATTCCTTGATAACGTTTTATAAAAACAATTGTCTAACAAATTCTAAATTAAGATTTAAAGCAGTTGATGACAACTTTGTACATCAAACTATCTTGGGCATTAAAACAAATGCTGCAGGTTGCGATGGTTTGAGCATATTTCTTATAAAACTTTGCTGCCCCCATGTGGTTCCGTACATTAAGCATATAATCAACTTTTGTCTAAGTGAAAGCGTTTTTCCGAAAGCATGGGGCAGTGCCATTGTTAAAGTAATTCCGAAGAAGTCAAATCCCACCGAGTATAATCATCTCAGAGGCATAAGTATATTACCTGAGCTATCAAAAATATTGGAAAAGGCTATAGAATCACAATTAATGGAACATAGATCAACGTTATCCTTACTCCCACCTTTTCAATCTGGTTTCAGGGAAAATTTTAGCTGTACAACTGCATTGTTACATGTCACTGATGATATCCTTAGAGCTTCTGACAAAGGTCACTGTACAGTTTTAATAATGAGATTTCAGCCGGGCTTTTGACACAATTAACCATGATCTGCTTTTAAATATTTTACACTATATTGGTCTTGATCACCACAGTACAAACCTTCTCAAGACCTATCTTAATTGCAGGCAGCAAAAAGTCTTGGTGGAAGAAATCTATTCGGGTCTGTTAGATTTGGTATCGGGCGTACCTCAAGGCACTATTTTAGGGCCACTTCTCTTTGCGTTATATACTTCAAGTTTGAGCAAAGGTCTAAATACGTGTAAAATTCACTGCTATGCTGACGACACTCAACTGTATCACAGTTTTCCTCCCCTCGATGTTAATACTGCGAGAGTTGCGATTAACAATGACCTACAGATATTGACTAAAAATGCTGAAGAACACTGTTTAAATCTTAATTCCACTAAATCTAAAGTAATGGTATTTGGACCAAAGAACATCCGTCAGGTAATTGCAAACTCATTGAATTTGAAAGTCAACGATGAACAACTTGACACTGTGGATGATGCAAAAAATTTAGGTATAATACTAGATATAAATTTAAGGTACGAGAAACACATCCATGGTTCTTTCACATTTCAACTTTTCTGATTGTTTATATGGACCTTGCATAACTGAAAATTTTAAGAAAAAAATCCAGATCATCCAAAACTCCTGTCTCAGATTAATATATGGTATACGCAGACAAGAGCGAATCTCACATAAATTGAAGGAAGCGAACTGGTTGAATATGGAAGCAAGGAGATTCTTACATACGGCAACACTATTCCATAAAATCATTCTTTTTAAGTCTCCTGCTTATTTATTTGAAAAACTCACTTTCAGGACCGATGTCCACAATATCAATGTGATATCCAGGGGGCTGCTGACGCCTCCGATATTCCGAACGGTACAATTCAAACGGTCGTTTAGTTATCATATTTGCAAAATTTACAACTCGATTCCAGCACAATATAAGAGTCTCAACATCTTGAACTTTAAACGTAAATTGAAAAAATATAAACATCGTACAATCCAGCAACGCTAAGCTCGCATCTTGAACACGCAAAAATTTATACTATGACTTATAATTTTGTACAGTAGGATTACGTCTTGTAGAATGGCTATGTATGTAATAATTAGATCATTTAATAATTATTTATGCACAGACTTGGTTCACGGGTTAAGTGGAAGAGCAGCTATTAAGCTGAACTTCGCCCATATTCTGTTTACCCTGTTTTTTAAAATGTATATTTTGAAATAAAGGCATTTATTATTATTATTACTATTAAAAAGGCTGGGTCGGACATTCTTCGTATGTCCATAAAGATAAAGCGTCTGAATGAGGAAATCCCAAAAGCGGAACCGAAAACAGTAGAAGCAGCTGAGGTCTGTCTACAAACCGACGTAGTCGCTGGTGCCAGAATGATGGAGAGCATAGGTATCCAAGCGAACATTAGGGACCTAAGAAGTGAACGAGATGCCGCAGAAGCTAAAGAAGTGAAAGATCTGCAAGACATAATTGACAAAGGAAATACGTTTGACGACCTGGCAACTATACTAGATAAACAGTGGCCAGAGCGCACCTTTGTTAAGACAGGCATAGAGTCTAGCAACCTCTCAAAAATACTCGTGGAAGGGGATCTTGCGATAATTGTGGATCCTTCGGATAAAGGAGAGAAGGGACTTTTGAAACAAGTGCTGTACAAAGAACCAGAACTAGCAGATATTATGAAGCACGGTGTTACTGAGGGGCAAGTGGAATACTTCATAAAGTCCGCTAAGGTAACTTCTAGACAGGGAGAAGTTCAAGAGAAATGCCGTTTTCTCTACGTGCTACCCATGAACATCGACGCAACTGGTGTAAATGACATGAAATGCGTTTACGACCTCCTAGTCAACTGCAGGAATATTGCAGAACATCAAGACAGAGAAAGCATTATGGTAGCTGCAGCTGAAGGTATCGACCAAAACTACGCAAGGAAGATAACGGAGTTTATCTTCAAAGACTCGAGAATAAACACCAAGTTTTCGATCCCTGCAGACAAGAATACCAAATCAGGGCCATCAGCTATGTCGAGTAATGACCACATCCCCAGGAGGCAGACCCGTCCGACAAAAGATAGGATACTAAATAAGGCGGATGGCAAAACATATGCGGAGCTCGTCAAACTGTACCCTATTTGTGGACACCCGAGTGGCTTCTGTTCTAAATAAGAAAATAGTCAGAGTGGGTTTGGTGCATTGCCAGGTAGAGAAAAGGCAGAGGGACAGCTGGTGCCGGAGATGCTGGAATACAGGGCACAGTCTCAATGAGTGTAAAGGCCCGGACAGGCAAGGTCTGTGTCTCAATTGCGCTCAGTCTGGCCACAGACGGGAAACCTCCAGTAACAACCCGTTTTGCCCAGTATGTGAACAGGAAGGTCATCGAGTGGGTGCCAGAGGCTGCGCAAAGCAAGCTGCAAATACAGGTCCCCAGAGTAACTGGAGAAACACAACCAACCGTCAATAAACTACAAATCATACATTCTCAGCTGTGCATTCTTCAGATTAATATTGATAGGGGTAGGCAAGCTCACGATCTAGCGCTAGCCACGACAGCTGGAGGACATGCGGACATACTTGTTATGGCTGAGCCCACTAGGTCCAAAATAGGGGATTCCAATTGGTTTACGGATACCCGAAAGGACGTGGCTATAAGAATCTGTAACAGACATATCGAGCTTTTTAATAGTGGTAGAGGGCCTGGTTTCGTGTGGATCGATGTTGGCGACATGGTGATATACAGTTGCTATTTCTCCCCCAATTCCGAGGTGTCCGAATTTGAGAGGTCGCTCTATTTTCTCAGGGAATCCATCGTAGAGAAAAATAAACACATAATTGTCTTAATTGTCTGTGGTGACTTTAACGCTAAGGCCCCTGAATGGGGAATGCCATATTCTGACAGAAGAGGTGATGTACTAACGGAATGGATAGCTGGGCTTGAGCTAATTGTAACAAATCAGGGAAATGAGCCTACTTTTGTTAGAGACAATTCAAGGTCTATGATAGATATAACGATGGTCACAGTCAACTGCTGTTCGCGACTGTAGAGTGCTGGATCTTGAAAGTTTGAGTTGCCATAGGTATATTCAGCTCAAGATAGACAAACTTTTAGAGGTTCCTCTGATGAGCATAAGGTATGTGGCTGGAATTTGAAGAGACTAGATCCGACAAAGTTCAAGTCTGAATTGCTGCGCAGAGTTGAACAAACTAATATCATCTCTGCATAGGTTCTAATAAGAGTATTGTCGTAGGCATGTGATGCTTCTATGCCGAAAAGGCGCCCTCAAAAAAGAAAACCTGTTTACTGGTGGAGCAACGACATAATGGAAGCCAGAAAAGCTTGTGTGCGTGCAAAAAGTGCTTCCTCAAAACGTAACTTGTTGCCCGAAGTCAGGGATCAGCTGCAGGAGGAATACAGAGAAGTACGGAAAGCTCTAAAGCAAAAAATCAAGGCTGCCAAAAGGAACTATTGGAAACGTCTGATTGCTGAAATTGACGAGGATTTGTGGGGCAAAGGCCATCAAATCGTCGTGAAAAGGCTAAAAATGGGCACCCCCAGTCTAAATATGCCTACTGACAGAAAGGTCGTGATTCTGAAAGAGCTATTTCCCGACAGTACAGGCGTCTTGTACGATCATAGGCCTAGTGGTCATATAAACTATTTTACCATCGAGGAATTGACAGCCGCAGAGGAAAAGATGCAGTGCCATAAAGCTCCCGGACCTGACGGAATCCCTTCTGAGATAATTAAGCTTGCTGTGCAAGCAACCAGACATATTCCTGAAGGTAGTCAACACCGCCTTAGAAGCAGGCAAGCTATTAGAATATGTAATACTGGGAAGGCTAAACGCAGACATAGTGGCCAATGGAGATCTTTCTGAAAGGCAGTATGGATTTTGGAAAGGAAGGTCAATGGTAGATCCAGTCTAGAAAGTAATAGACATAGCAAAAAGGGCGGCCGTTGTAGTAAACAGGCAGATGCAAATTTGCGCGTTGATCACTGTCGATGTCAAGAATGCGTTTAACGCGGCGTCGAGACACGAGATCCTGAAAAGATTGAGACGTATGGTGTCCGATGAGTATGTGTATCGTCTGATTGTTAGCTACCTGCAGCATCGGAAGGCCAGGGCCGATCACGAAATCCTATTGGAGATGAACAGTGGCGTGTCTCAGGGTTCAATACTGGGACCTACGCTCTGGAATATTTTATATGACGACATTTTGGGAATCATAATGCCAGAGGGAGTGACCACTGTTGCCTATGCGGACGATCTTGCAATTGTGGCGGTTGCTAGAAATGAGCATGATCTAATGCAAAAGGCTAATTGTGTCATTGAAGAAGTTGTGCACTGGTGCAGGGGGAAACATTTATCTCTTGCTCCAGAGAAAACAGAGGCAGTTCTCCTCACCTAGCGAAAAAAACTTGGGGACGTGTATTTTACGATGGAGGGACAGCCTATCAGACCCAAAAGTGCTGTAAAATATCTGGGTGTATGGCTGGATAGCAAGCTCAACTTCGGAGAACATACAGCAAGGCTAGCGGAGAAGGCATCAAAGTTGGTAGCAGCTCTCTCCAGACTAATGCCAAACGTTGGTGGTCCGACATCTAGCAAGAGAGCTGTCTTAAGCTCGGTGGCATTCTCAACAATTCTGTATGCCGCACCTGTATGGCAGTCTGCAATGAATATAGAACGTCATTGTCTTAAATTTGTGAAAGTTAACAGAAAAGTTGCACTTAGTGTGGCCAGTGCGTACCGAACGGTGTCCACGGAGGCAGTGGAAGTCATCGCTAGTATACCTCCGATAGATCTAATGGTGACTATGAGATGTGACATGCGGGAGAACTCCAGAGAAACTGCATATCATCGGCTCCTGGAAAAATGGCAGCAACGGTGGCAAGAACCAGGTAAAGGTGCATGGACCAAGCTACTAATCCCTGATGCTGTAGCCTGGATAAGCAGAAAACATGGTGAAGTGGATTTTTACCTCTCCCAGATGTTATCGGGACATGGATGCTTTCGGTATTACCTGAACCGGTTCGCAATATGCGACGACCCTACATGTTTGTACTGTGGCGATTTAGACCACGCCGGTCATACTTTCTTCCATTGTCAGCATTGGGCAAGTTTCAGAACTGAATGTAGTAGTAGAGTAGCCACAGAAATCAGACCTGATAACATTGTAAATGTGATGCTTGAATGTGAAGGGAACTGGACAGCGGTTGATGAGATGGCAAAAGGTATATTAAGCCGTAAAATTAAGGACAGCAGAAATGTTCAGACTATCGTACCAGACACGCCAATTGAATAGATAGAAGGTTAAGACTGCTATAGGAAGACACCCACAACAACGACGCAATGCTAACGTAGTCCTGTTGTTGTGCGGAGAAGAAGCAGCAAGCAGAGGTTTTTTACTGGGGATAGGATCCCCCAGACGTCGCAAAGAGCGATGCGTACGACGAAACAACTAGAGAACATAGACCTACCATCACGTTTTTCCTCTGCTGAAGAAAAAAAAAACTACCACTCCCACTACAATAAAAAAAAGAAGGCAGCTCAGAAAAACTGTGAAAAAACGGAAATTAGATATGAATGACCCAATACTTCCTAAAAAAACATATAATAGAAAACGTAAACTTAATGGTGATTCTAATGATGATGATAATGATGATGATGCTGGAAGCAAAAGGCAAAAGCTACATAGTAGAAAACGCAAGAATAATGCTAATGATGATGATGATGATGATAATGTGAAGAAAAAGCGAAAGTACTCTCCAAATGATCCTATCCCACAGTAGCGGTCTAAAAAAGCCTTCAAATCGCGTAGTGAAGATTCCGAAGAAAGGAGGCATGTTACCGCTTATTCCAATTTTTTCTGGATTGTCTGCACTGGGGGCAATTTCTGGGGGCGCTGCTGGAATTGCAAAGCTGTCAACGACGCTAGATCTGCTAAACAGCAATTGCAATTGCAATTGTTGCGCTTTGAAAAGGGATGTTTCTTAAACCTTATAAAACAGGAAATATCCCAAGTAACGATTCGTTAGTTATAATGTCAACAAGAAGAAAAAGAAGACTATCAATTAAAATTCCCAATGATCATGCACTGACAAATATTGAACTGCAGAGATATGCTAAACGGTTAGGAATACATCATTAATCATATAGAACATCAGATCAATTTGCACAAAATTGAACAGGAGCAAAAACAACAACAAAAACAGCTACAACAAAATGTGGTTGTAAAAGCAGATGGAAAAAAAGATGATGATTATCTTTACATGAGAATGAATTTTAACACATTACAGTTTGGAATGAAAAGTAACAGAATTATAGATTTTACGAAAAACGACACTATAGGTACAATGTTTGAATTTAAGAAGAAAAAGCTTGTACCAAACAAATTACATGTCTCAGACCATCCTATGAACATTACTAAGGTTAACGCAATATGTGCTGAATGTAACTTTGTAAGAAATTCATTCAGAAATGATCGTGCTGATCATCTGTTATATATGTTTTATCCTGACGTGCCGAGTGGATACCGTATTATAGAGAAAGCGTGGAATGTAATTTATCTTCCTGTGAATACTAATTACATAGATGAAATTTTACTTAAAGTAGTAGATCAAGATGGAAATCTGGTTAATTTCAAAGAAGAAGTCATCACATTAAGAGTACACTTGAAGGAACTATAAAATATGGTATTTGTGTATAATATTAGAGTGCTGCCATCAGGCTTCAGTCACAGTGTTCATATAAAAAACGATACGCATGTAAATGAAAGTGTCAGTAGCAGGCACTCAGGTAAAGAACTAACATCTGAAAATAGTCAGTTCCTTCAGCTGCTCGGTTTTAAGATCATCAAAACTGAATCACCATCAACGAAAAAACAGACAAACAAAAAAACGTAGATTTTTACGTACAAAATTATCAATTTATTATAACACCCAAAAGTTGCTGATTCGCCTTAGGTGTAACTGTGTGATATAGATAGAAGGAAAATGAGTTAATATTCTTAATGTTGGTGAGCATGTGCTAAAAGATAATTCTATTACCAATTGTGAGATGCATAGTCATCCATCCCATTCGGATGAGATAAGAATTCCAATACAAACACAAGACATATACACATTACCGTGTATATGTCTTATGTATATTGAAGGAGAACTGGTTGCTCAAAAGAATAAAAAATTATCACAAAGTTTGCACACGATAAACAATTTTGTAGCCTATCTATTTGAAGAAATTCGATATGAAATTGCAGGAATAGTTATAGATAGAGTACGAAATTCTGGGATAACATCCACACTTAAAGGTTTAGTGTCGTTTACAGAAAATGAAGCTTGCAGTTATTTGTATACAGGTTGGAGTAATAAGGCAAATCCGGTTATACATAATAATGAAGGCAACTTCAGTGTAAATGTTCCACTCAAAAATTTAATGGGATTTTTTATTAATCAATATTAGACAAGAATTGGTGTTGATAAGAAGCGCTAATGATTTAAATGCAATTGTGTCAATTGTAGCAGATGAAAAGCCTCATTTAGAAATTTACCGTATACTATGGCGAATTCCGCACGTTCTGGTAGCCGATTCTGAAAAGCTGCATTTGTTAAGGTACACAGAGAAGGGAAGAGATCTGGAATTGGCCTTTAGAAGCTGGGAGCTACACGAATATCCACTACTACAACAAACATACGTGGAACGTGAAGGAAACGAATCAACTGGAGAAACCTCGGCTTGTTATTGTTACATTTCAGACTAATCGAAAAAATAATTCTCAAAAAAATATGAGTGAATTCGATCATTGTAATTTAAGTATGTAGTGCGGCACTGTGTCGTGAGTGAGTGCGCGTGCGCGGAGACTGGCAGTTGGTCATCGGTGTACCGCTTGCCGACGACGATCACCGAAGACTCGAGCGAAGGAAGAGCCAGACGGCAGACGGCCGCTCGCCGCAAAGAATCATGTTACGCGCGCGATTCATTTTGGAGCATTTATTTTAATAAACCAACCTACTTTACAATTCCGAGTTTTCCTTGACTGGGCAACTGAGGGCATAACATTTGGCGCATCAACGGGTGGCTTCAAGATTACGGAAGTCGCGGACCACGAATTAAGGCTGAGAGAGGAGTTTGTAGCTGGTAGCTGTAAGTAGGTTCCATATTTTGGGGAATCGCGTTCGCCTGTCGCTGTGTCAACGGACAGATTATCAGGCGGTGTTGCCAGAGTTCATCGTGCTGTTCCGAGTTAGGAGCACGACTACGTTTGATAGAAGGAGATGGATTTTCGTACAGGCAGCGTTGTAGGAACGTTGAGCATTGTTTACTGGTGATCCAGTTATTTGAAAAAATACGAAGACGTCCAGATTTGAGATTGACTTTGAGTGAACCGACATTAAGGGGGGTTGTTTCGTTGATATACTGACAATTGTAAAGACATTATAAAGTTGGTTTGAGTTAGCATGAATATTGTATTATGCATGTATATGGTTGTTGTCTAGAATAAGACATTGATAATTGTTACTGATACTGTGTGATAGTGTAAGAATGTCGCCATGTCGCGGAGAAAGAAATCCAAATGTGATGATATTGAATTTGAAAATAGTCATTTAGAGAAAATTGTTGAGTCGCTAGCCCAGAGCATGGCGCAAATGCAAACAAGCATTTCGGATTTAGCAGTTAGTATTCAGAGTCGAAATCAAAATCAAATTGATCAACATGATGTGGGTAGGTCTAAAGGCGAGGTGTCTAGTAAGCAATATATCTCTATATGGAGGGATTTAGGGGGTGGAGCTGTGTATTTTTGTCCTGGGGGCAGTTTGCACCCCATGCAATTTTTGAATAAAATTGAGAGATTGTTTAATGATGCGGGAGTACCAGAAGAGGCCAAGGTGGGTTTGGCAATGAGTTGTTTAAAACAATCTGCTGCCGATTGGGCCATGAATAAAGAGCAAAAGTTGGGTTGTTATGACGAGTTTAGGCGCGCGTTTAGGGAGAGATATTGGAATGCGGAGCATGAAAGAACTTTATACTATAACTTAAAATACGGTGAGTATACGGGGGGTAATAGAGGGGACTATTTGCTAAAGGTCGCGGGTTCGGCGTCTTATATGTCAAATCCAAATCTCGAAAGTGATTTAGTTCAGATGATTGTGGATCATTTTCCATCGGAAATAAAACGTGGTGTAGTTTTAAACGGAATAAAAGGCTTGGATGATTTTGAGCGATATTTAAGAATGCTAGATGGCACGTACGAGGACGATAGACGTATAGGGGGTGCGCGGGGTGTTTTTAGGCCACCACAGGTACGAAATTCAAGTAATATAAATAATTCGTCAAGGGACGAGGGACAAAACCGTGGTAATAATAGGGAAATAAGGTACATGACTGCTTTTAACGCGGAACCAGAGACGTTATTATCTGAACCAGAAGAAGAAGTGGTTGAAGAAAATTTTAAATCGCCGGTTTGTCGGGGGATAGTTGGTGAGGAGTTCACCGATATACTAATAGATTCCGGGAGTCAAATATCAGCTGTTTCGCAAGATTTCGTTAACCAGCTTCGAGATAAAGGAGTACTTATTCCCAGCTTACCAATATCGGATGTATCGGTTTCTGTTGCTGTAGGTGGAAAAAAGTATCGGGTAAAAGAACAGGTCCTTTTGTCGGTTGAGGTAGAGTCAGGAGGTACCGAGAATAAGCGATTTACTTTTACTAATATCTGTGTGGTGATTCCTAAGCTCAATATATCTGTTTTATTTGGCAGTGACTGACTTGTTGCGGCACAAGTAAAGTTAGATTTCCACAGAATGGTCTTGTCAATGCCGGGAGTGGGATTCGAAATAAAAATAAATTTTGAAAATAATGCAGACGGCGTGTTAGCATTGAACTTCATATCAGGTAAGGGTAGTAACCGTCATAAATACACTGACAGTGAATTTCGACAGGCTGTGAGTAAGGTGGATAATTTGAACAATCAAGATAAAAATAGGCTGTATTTGCTATTAAAAAACTATGACTCTGTCTTTTCACCAGGTTTAATAACTGGAGTTCAACATGAAATTAAAATGAAGGATAAAACCCCATTATTTAAGAGATCTTACCCTATTCCGGTGGTATATCGCGAGGAAGTAGAGCGGCAGGTTAAGGAAGTGATTGCGTGGGATGTTATTGAACCGGCTCAAACTGAGTATGATTCTCCTTTGGGTGTTGTAAGGAAACGCGATGGAGCGGCGCGTATCTGTTTGGATGCTAGGACCCTCAATAAAAGGATGGAGAATGTACATATTTTACCGCCGAGGCCAGAAGAGCTGTTGATGAAGTTTCGTAAAGGCCAGATTCTGTCAACGTTAGATTTAACTGCCTCGTATTGGCAGGTCGAAATAAAGGAGGATAATAGGAAGTATACTGGATTTCTGTACGACAATGAAACGTTCGTGTTTAAGGTGTTACCGTTTGGGTTGTCCACATCGGTGGCTAGTTTAATCAATTCAGTAAAAGAGGTGTTAGGGCCGGAATCCGAAGGGTTTATCTCGTCATATGTCGATGATTTACTTATAAATTCCAATAGTTTCGAAGAACATTTGAAGCATTTAGAGTTCGTGTTAAGGAAATTTGCTGAACGGAATGTGACCGTCAAGTTGAGAAAATGTTTGTTTGTCCGAGCTGCGGTTCCATATTTGGGTCATATCATTTCTGGGGAAGGGGTCAGCATGGATTCTGGTCGTGTTAGGGCCATACAAGAATTTCCGAGGCCACGTAATATACGCAATTTGCGGGGATTTTTGGGTTTAGTGAATTTTGACAGGCGTTTTTCTAGTGGGTTTGCAGATTTGACGATACCTCTGGTGAGACTATTGAGGAAGGGCGTTCGTTGGAAATGGCGAAGCGAAGAACAGGCTGCATTTGAGTTAATTAAGAAAACGTATTTGGGGGTTACTATGGTGGTTCATCCCGATTTTAAAAGGACATTTTATATACAAGGAGACAGTTCAGGGTATGGTATAGGGTCTTGTTTATTCCAACTGAATGAAGACGAGGAAAGAAATGTAATCGCCTATGCTAGTAGAACTCTTAAAGGGGCGGAAGTTAACTATACGGTGACTGAAAAGGAGGCGCTCAGTATCGTTTTTGCGCTGCAACTAATGTACGCCTCTGTTCCCAGTTAACAAGTTAAATTTGTGCTCCTGTGAAATTTGTGAATTTGAGCTGACATACTGAGAATTAATTAGATCTGTGAGTGCTCAGATATTTATTGGAACACACTTCACTACTGTATGCATGTGCAATATAATCTTATACGTCGCTAGTGAAATATTGCACGTTATATCGAAATCTCAACTGCAAGATTCCTTCGTTATTTACATAAACAACCGAATGAATTCATACCAGTGCCGCAACATAGGTTTATTCTGTACTAGATAGCACCAGGTCTCAACATTGAAGATGCCTTCCAGACTTCCCTGTAAGTGTTGCAATCAACTATCTGATATCCACTTGCTGGTTACTTGCAGCGTGTGCAAAGATAAATACAAACACAGCTGTGTAGATATTACAGCAAATGAGGTGCGCACCCTTAATGCATGCACTTATTGCAGGGCTGTGGGAAAAGACATTAAAGACGTGCAGGCATTAATTATACAGCTACAGAACGTCAAGGAGTTAAAAGCTGAAAATGCACGAAACACGAAGTCGTCAGAATTCAGCTTTGAAGATATGATGGCAGAGTTCTCGGAGCGGCAGAAGAGGAAAAATAACGTAGTTTTTTTTAATGTGCCTGAGGCTGATTAAAACACCTGAACAACAAAGAGAAGATGATACCGCCGTAGTATCTGAGATCGTGCGCAGTATTGCTCCAAATATTCCACTGAATAATATTAAACCAATAAGATTGGGGCCATATCGCCAGTCTAAAGTGAGACCAATCAAAGTAACGCTTGAGAGCATTGATGTTGTTAAAAAAATCTTAACAAATACAAAAAATCTCAAAACAAGTACTAGATATAGGACGGTTATCGTTACATCGGACAGGACCAAAAGACAAATTGATTACTATAAAGAAGTAAAACAAGAGCTTACAAATAGGCAGAATGCTGGCGATACGAACTGCCGAATTAAATATATCAACGACGTGCCTAGGATAGTTTCGTTAAACTGAAGAGGCTCAACAGTATAAGTGACGATGCAGTGAAGGTATATTATCAGAACGTTAGGGGACTACGGAGCAAAATCAGCAAATTCTTCTACAATGTTAGTGACTGTGAGTACAATATAGTAGCTCTAAGTGAAACATGGTTGAAACCGGAAATAAGCAGCTCTGAACTATTTTCAGATCATTACGATGTTCACAGACATGATCGCAAATTTGAGTCAATTGGTGTATCAACGGGTGGGGGTGTTCTTTTAGCTATAGATTCGACAATGAAATCGAGTGTAGTGAATACCTCGCAATTTGAGTTGATTTTTCCCAGAGATTGATTTGTTAGTGTGTAGGTGCTTTATCAATGCTTTTATGTTTTATGTTGCCGTAATTTACATACCTCCAAACATTTCCAACGAAAGGTATGAAGAGTTCTTTGAGCTGCTTGGAACAACAAATCTCCTACATTTGAAACGCCTACTGTTTTTGGGCGATTTCAATTGTACGCATTTTGTTAGCAATCAGTTCAATGATGCAAAGACACGTACATTAACTACTTTTTTGTCAGTACTTGATTTGCAACAATTCAACAATGTTCTCAACAGTTATGATAGAGTACTTGACTTGGTAATAGGCAATATAAACTGTGCTGTAACAAAGGATTCGCTA
This sequence comes from Callosobruchus maculatus, assembly GCA_951848785.1. NCBI lineage: Eukaryota > Metazoa > Arthropoda > Insecta > Coleoptera > Chrysomelidae > Callosobruchus > Callosobruchus maculatus. Next base: position 1,543,364 of record CATOUR010000085.1, on the reverse strand, counting down.
GTTAATGAAGTCGACTATCATCCATCTTTGTCGATAGAAATGAAAGCAACTTTTGATCGTAAAAAATCCGTAAACTTCAATAATGAGCGTTCAAATTATACTTATAATTTTAGAAAGGCAAATTATGTTACTCTTTATAATGCGCTGTTAACTACTAATTGGACCTTTTTAAATACTACAACCAACAGTCATATTGCAGTAACAATGTTTTATGATAAACTCCATGAAATATTTGACTTACACGTACCTCGCATCAGAACATTTAAACGTAAGTATCCAGTTTGGTACAATAGTAGCACGATAAAACTTATAAAAGAAAAGGCCAAGGTACACAAAAGATGGAAGGGTTCAGGAAATATGAATCACTATCAGCATTTTTGTGAGCTGAGAGTTGCAGTCAAACAAAATGTAAAAGAGGCGTATGAACACTACTTGCAAAATGTTCAAAATCAAATCAAACAAAATCCTCGATATTTTTGGTCATATATACATCAAAAGCAAAAAACATCTAGAATACCCGGAAACCTATACCATGATGGTAATTGCTATAGTGATCCTAAAGCTATTGTAAATGCATTTGCTGATTTCTTCCAAAGTGTTTATGATACTTCCAAAACCTTTGATTTAGATAATGTAAAAAGTAATTTAGATAGGAACATCAATAGTTCAATAGATATTAGTTGTGAGCCAATTTCAGAAGAAGAAATTATACTTGCTGGCAATAAACTAAAAAATAAGTTTACATCGGGGCCTGACCAGATTCCTTCATTTCTCGTGAAAGACTGTATACGTGTATTGGTGAAACCTCTACAAATTCTCTATAACCTTATTATAACAACTTCAGTTTTCCCCAAGGAATGGAAGGTTTCTAAAATATGTCCATTACCTAAAACACAAGATAGGTCAGCCATCAGCAATTACAGGTCAATATCTATACTGAACAACTTTGCAAAGATTTTGGAGGTAATTTTGTATAACCGCATCTACCTATCCACAAAAAGCTATATATCCGACGATCAACATGGCTTTATGAAATGTAGGTCAACTGTAACTAACCTGGCACTATTTAGCCAGCATTTATGCCAGACTTTGGATGACAGGGGGCAGGTTGATGCGGTTTACACTGATTTTTCCAAAGCTTTTGATAAGGTTTCTCATCACATTATTCTCTCAAAACTCGTTAGTTTAGGTTTCAGTGACGCCTATATTATGCTATTAAAATCGTGTTTATCTGATAGGCAGCAGTATGTATCTTGCAAGGGTTATAATTCTTATAATTATGTTTCCACAAGCGGTGTACCGCAGGGGTCTAATTTGGGTCCATTATTATTTTTACTCTTTGTCAATGATATATGCCAGTCCCTCACATGTAAGAAATTAATGTTTGCTGATGATCTTAAGTTGTATGCAACAATAAAATCAGAAAATGATTGTATTGCTTTACAGGGTCAGATAAACCTGCTACAGCAATGGTGTGTTCAAAACTGTTTATACTTAAACACAAATAAATGTAAAGTGCTTACTTTTAGTAGGAAATGCAATACAATCATATTTCAGTACAGTATTGAGAACAATGTTCTGGATAGGTCAGATACTATACGTGACCTTGGGATATACTTTGATCGTCAGCTGACATTTAACTTCGACATAGAGGAAACTGTTAAGAATGCGTATTGTATATATGGTTTTATAATTAGGAATTGTAGTGATACATGTACCATTATTAGTTTATTTTATAGCTTAGTAAGATCAAAATTAGGATACGGCTCACTTGTATGGAACCCTATATATAGCCACTACAAAGTATTACTTGAAAAAGTGCAAAAAAGGTTTTTAAAATTTTTAGATTTGGTGTGATGTCTTTAGAAAAAAAGGAGAAGCCAGTTAGCAGTATTATTTCTATACAAATTGTTGAACAACAAAATTGACTGCTCTGAATTATTGTCACAGATTAATTTTTCTGTTCCAAGACTTACGTCTAGGCAAGATGTCACATTTCATTGTAAGAGGGTGGAGACTAACTTACTATATAAATCTCCAATAGAGTTTATGTGCAGGAAAGCAAATGCAATTTCAGAGATATTCGATCTAAATTCAAGTAGTTTTATTGATGTTAAAAACAAAACAAAGTCTCATCTCTAACCCATTTGTCAGCTATGGTTCTATTTTTTTATCTTATATTATTTTTCGTAGTGTCGTGATAATATGAAACTAAACTATCATTATGTAAAAAATTTCATTTAGGTTTAGGTTAAGCTAGGAGGGAACGCTGAATCGAATAACTATGTTGCTCTGTAAATGGTTTTATTACTGTTGAGCAATAAACGCTTTATTATTATTATGTTTTTTTCAAGCTTCTCTCGCATGACTGCGGTAGCAACAGATGCGGACGGGTCGTGCCAAGTCAACACCTGATCTATTACTGATCGGAATTTAAGAAGGATCGTACTATATTACAGGTCTTAAGAATTACAGACTTTTGGAATATTTTGTGTAGCTTTTCGTCCAGGCCTAGCTGGTGCAGGTGTGGTGTGAATGTGTTAGGTGTAAGGCCTGAGACCGACATAATTAGGGGTACAATAACAACTTTGTTTTGTTTCCAGAGTCGTTTTACTTCTATGGCAAGGTCTGTGTATTTAGATATCTTCCCAGCGTAGGCGGTTTGAACATTCGTATCATTAGGGATAGCAATATCTATTAAATAGGTGACTTTGTCTGCCTTCGACTGAAAAACTATATCTGGTCTATTGGCTGGGATAGTTTTGTCCGTGTGTATTTCGACGTCCCAGTATAGTTTGTATTGATTGTTGTCAAGTACTGAGGTCGGTGTATAATTATAATATGGAGCTGTGTTTTCGATTAGTTTGTTAGTTGTGGCTAGGGCTTGGTGTATGATTTTGGCTGCAGAGTTATGTCTGGCCGTGTACTCGGTTCCAGCGAGGGTTTTGCATGCACTTGTTATATGATCTATTGTTTCCTTCTGTTGATGGCATTTTCTGCAATTATCGTTGGTTACGGATGGATCTTTAATTATGTATTTTTTGTAGTTCCTCGTCGCAATTACTTGGTCCTGAATAGCAAGCATAAAACCCTCCGTTTCTGGAAAGAGCTGGCCATCCTGCAGCCAAGTGTATGACTGTTTTTCATTTATGTGATCTTGTGTAATTCGGTATCTATGTTTGCCGTGAAGTGCTTTCTGCGACCATGTGTTTATTTTTTCTTGTTGTAATTCTATGGGATTGTGTGTGTCTGCTGCGTGGTTTGGACTGGAGAGGGTGAGTGGTGTATAGTTCTTGTCTGCTTTGACTATTGCTCTATGCAAATTCGTTTGTTTGCTGTGAAAGAAATGTCTGAGTGTTTTTATTTGTTTTGTGCGGAGTGACTGTATATCTATAATTCCTCTGCCCCCTTGTTTTCTATCTATGGTAAGCCTTTCTTTGCATGCGTTCGGATGTGACATTCTGTGCCTCGTGAGCTCTGTCCTTATGAGGATTTGGATGTTTTCTATGTCAGTGTGCGACCACTTGATGATGCCGAAGGAGTATGTGATGACCGGTATCGCGAATGTGTTAATGGCTTTTGTAAGATTTCTGGAATTTAGTTTTGTTTTTAGTAGCTTAATAAGGCGGTCTCTAAACTCTTGTATTAGTTGTTCTTTGACTTGTGAGTGGTCTATTTTAACACTTTGATTGAAACTTATTTATTTATTTATTATTATTATTATTTAGGTTTCTTTTAGGTTCTCTTCCTGATGGCCTGGAAGGTATATACTGGCAGTATAGGGAAGGAATTCACCTTATCCTAATGCCAAGAACTTTCGCACTAAGCGGCAAGTAGCTAGAATAGCCGCTTTTTGAATTGGAGCCAGCAACTGTTTAGGGAGTGCTGCATTGTCAAGATATTTTAAGAAACGGTTTGTCACGACTCCTTCTACCGAAATGACAATTGGCACAATCGTTACTTCCGACAGTTTCCACAGACGTTTCAATTCCAGAGCTAGATCCTGATATTTAATGCTCTTCTCATCCTCCGTTTTTCTGAGGTTAACTGTTAGAGGCACTGCTATATCTATTATGACAGCGGTTTTCTCTTTTTTGTTTATATAGATTATATCAGGTCGATGGTGTTGTATGTGCCTATCCGTGATTATTGGACGGTCCCAATAGAGCAGCGACGCGTCATTCTCCATAACCGCCGTTGGGATTATTATTATTATTATTATTATTATTATTAACAGTGGAGGTGCCTTGTGCTGGGGCAAGAACTTGTCATTCTCTCTGATCACAAAAGCCTCTCTTTTCTGATGGATGCGAAATTGAAGACGGCCCGATTAACAAGATGGACGATGTTCCTGCAGGAGTTTAATTTTCGGATTTTATACTGTCCAGGTAGGGATAATAAGGTGGCGGATAGCCTGTCTAGAAATCCGTTGCCAAGAGTAGCTTGCTTCTTACCGGATACGAGAAGTACTGTTAGTGTTGCGCTGATGAAGATAGGTAACGAGTATAAATCAGTAGAAAAAAATTTAAGTCGGATTGGACAAGATCAGGTAGGAGATGAAGTTCTGGGGGAAATTATCAGGATACTAAAGGGGGAAGAAAGAAAGGGGGTTAGTGACAGAAAAGTGGAGAGGGTGAAGGATTAGTTCAAAATGTATGAAGGTGTGCTATTTCGAAGAGGATCGGAGGATAACCCCGGTTATAAGTTGTGTATTCCGAGAAACCAAATAATTGATTTGGTTCAGCAACAGCATGCTGAGATAGGGCACTTTGGGGTGAAAAAAACAACTGCTTTTATACAAAGATCTTTTTATTGGGCAAAAATGGTTAAACCTATAAGAAAGATTGTGTTGTCGTGCGTTTTTTGCCAGAAATCTAAGGTTTCTAAAAGATTGGTGGGTTCCACTAATACGGTCGTGACGGATCGTCCTGGGCGGTTGGTTGTTCTGGACCTGATGGGTCCACTGCCAAGGTCAAGAGGGGGTGTAGAGTTTATTTTGGCTGTAATAGATGGTTTTAGTCAATTAGTTAATCTATACGCAATTAAGAAGGCAAATGCGCGAGCGATGGTAAATCGTTTGAAGGGCGTTTATTTCATTCGAGTTGGGATTCCAGAGAGCATTGTAAGCGATAATACAACTCAGTTCCATTCCAAGTTGTGGAAAAGAGAATTGGCCTCATTCAATATCCAAGTGTGTCATACTTCGGCTTATTTCTCTGAAGGAAACATGACAGAAAGGGCTAACCGTGAAATAGGTCGGATTTTGCGGGCTCTATGCGTCGAGAGGCATACTAAATGGGCGGTGTATTTAGATCAGAAAGAGGATTATTTGAACAACGTAGTCCACGAGAGTACCAGGTTCTCTCCAAGTTGGCTTCACTTTGGCAGGGAAACGCCAAGTCTGGTCAATACGTTTTTTAAGCTGCCTAGTAGTGAACTTCCTAAGCCGGATTTGCAGTACACGTGGTCCTTGGTTCATGAGAGATTAAAATCCAACGCTGAAAGGTGTAAGAAGAAACTTAATGATAAAACTACAGAATTTGAGGTAGGGGACGCCGTTTTAGTGCGACAGCATCGAATATCTTCCGCTATGGACGCGAGTATAAAGAAGTTCTTTCTATTACCTGAAGGGCCCTATTGGGTGTCCAAGGTAGTGGCTCCAAATTGTTACCAAGTGGTAGATAAAGATGGCGTGGTGATAGGGCGCCATAACATAAAGAATTTAAAGAAGTTCGTTAGATTTAATGGTATATTAGCCAACTTTAGCTTCTGGTCTGGTTTATTTTGTTTAAGGGTTATATCCTTTGTTTGTCTTTTGTAGTAATGTGCCATTTATGAAGTTTAGCTTCAGTTACTTACTTTATTTTAGTTTGTGTATGATATTATTATCCCCACGTCATAGGGTTGATCGTGACGCAGATGCTTAGTGCTCTGGGTTAACGGACTAATTTGAGTAATTTGTTTGCTCATTATGTGATACTAGTTTACTTACCTCATAACGCTATCTTTGTAATAATTCTGAAGCTAGTTCAGACTTATTAAGGGTGTATTGTAGTGCGCCACTGTGTCGTGAGTGAGTGCGCGTGCGCGGAGACTGACAGTTGGTCATCGGTGTATCGCTTGCCGACGACGATCACCGAAGACTCGAGCGAAGGAAGAGCCAGACGGCAGACGGCCGCTCGCCTCAAAGAATCATGTTACGCGCGCGATTCATTTTGTAGCATTTATTTTAATAAACCAATCTACTTTACAATTCCGAGTTTTCCTCGACTGGGCAGCTGAGGGCATAACAAGTAATATCAAATTATTTTTAAATTCTGAAATATATCCATATGACAGTTTATCTTTCAACACAGCTAAAAATTGCAGAGGTTCACAATGCGTAACCTAAGCGGCAACAGTGGAATTGTCTAGGTGGTATACGTGCGTGCGACGATTCCTGGGAAGACGGAGGTTGTGCGGGTGAAAGTGAAAGGGGACAGTCAGTCGCTGCTAGACAGTGGTCGATGCTGGTCGGGACGCGGACGGAACAGCTGACCAAAAAGTACGCATGACGGTGACCTCCACGCATGGTTGGTTCCACCTCGCGCTAGAGACTATTTTAAATTTAAGTTATACGTTGGAATTGTAATCTCCCTTTTGGTTTGTCAATACACCTATAGTAACACGCTTGCCTAGTGTCTTGTTTTGTGAACCAACAACACCCTGATCCTGAAGCAGTTCTTGTGCAATAGCGTGGTGTAGGTTGCAGTTGCAGACTACAACGTGGAGACCAACCCTTTATAAATCTGTGGCTGTGTGACTGTCCATTGTGGAAAACGTATTACTCCAGAGATTGTTATGAAAAGTTTATTCATATTCTGATATTTGTCGATATATCGACGTTGTGGAAAACTGCATAATAGACATTGCAATATTAAATTGTAGCAGTGTAAAATAAAAGACATTTTTTGGCACTCGCCTACGTCTCAATGTTTCACTGGACTGTTTTGTATAATGTTAAAGTAATGTGCTTATTCTAATGGAGACATTGTATTTGATGACTAATCTGTATTCAATTGAATTCTGTTCGTATATTTATAATGCCTAGAGGAGCAAGCAAAAATACGTCGTCCAGAATGGCAGAACAAGGAAGTGATTTGAATGATGTTTTATCTCAATTAGCGACTGGCATGCTTAGTTTGCAGAAATCATTCGAAAGGTTAGCGATATTAGTCAATCAGGGATCTGATAATAGTAGCATATCAAACATAAATGAGTTGCAATAGCCGTCTAACTGCTATGGAAAGAACTGGGGGGTCCTAGTATTTGTTATACCCTTAATGGGAAATTGCATCCAAAGGCTTTCATAAAGAGATTAAAGAAAATATTTTTAGAAGCAGGCGTGCCAGAATCTCATAAAATAAGTCTTGCTATATCGTGTCTTAGAGGTACAGCATCCGATTGGGCCTCTATAAAAGAAAATTCTTTCGTTTCGTTTTATGATTTCGCAATTGCATTCATCAACCGATTTTGGAATATTGAAAAGCAGCGCGATTTCTATTTGAATCTGTGTTATGGGCGCTACGAAAATGGTAGTAGGTCCGACTATTTTTCAAATTTAGTTAATCAGGCGAGTTACTTGTCAGAGCCTGTACAAGGGCCTAAGCTAATCCATGTGATTAGTAAGCATTTTCCTGCTGAGATTCAGCGCGGCATAGCGACATTTGATTTAAAATGTTTTTATGAGGTGGATGAATATTTGCGTTCGATAGATGAAGCTGGTACGGACAGTTAGTGTGGGGGATAACAGACGAAGGCAAAATTTTAATGACAATAGGGAGCGCGATCGCCGATATCACACGGATAATGTAGACGCTCAACGTGGCAACGGTCTGGCGAACCAGGCTGGTGAAATCATCGCAACACCCCGCACTCCCCGCAGGTAAACTCTGGACCCTTGAACAGCGTTCGCCGCTTGGAAAATACAGACCATGAGGGTCATGTAATTAGGAATATAACTTCGGAAAAGGTTCCTATTTTTTGTGATGACACAAATTTGTTGTTAAGCGCATCCGAATCAGATGGTGAAATTGAGGAAGGTCAGGGCAATTATAAGCGATGTTACAATGGTGTGCGAGGAATTCTACAATAGCATCAAATGCAATAGGATACCGGTATTGCCAGTCAGTGGCGTAGCTATTTCGACAGCTGTCGGAAAGAAAAGGCAGCGTATAAAGCAACAGGTTCGCTTATCAGTAGTTTTGTTGGGGAATGAAAACATAGAGTTTCATCACAATTGTTTAATTGTGCCTGGACTGAATTGTCAGTTACTGTTGGGGTGTGACTGGTTGTTGGAGAATAAAGTCAAGGTTGATTTTAGCAATAATGCTGTCAAAATTATGAGGAATAATGAGTGCTTCAGTGTGGCATTCAACTCTGAGGTCACGGAAAGTAACTGCTACGCGTTGAATGTGTGCCTTGATAGTCGGGAAAGCATCGTTAATGAGCATGAGACTGTTCGCCGACATTGCTATAGTCAAGATAAAGTCAATGCTATCGTGGAGCAAGCTAACACCACTACAGATGTTAGGCAACAATTATGTAATTTATTGCTGGAACACCAGGGTTTATTTTCGGAGAATCCAGGGTGCGTTCGTTCCTATGAGCGTCGAATAGGAATGGTGGATGACACTCCATTTCATGGACCAAGTTATCCTGTACCATTTGCTTATAAAAGTGAGGTTCGGAAACAAATTGCAGAAATGGAGGAGTGGGGGGTGATTCGAAAACAAAAAACGGATTACATATCACCCCTGGTAGTGGTTAAAAATAAGGATGGAAGTCCACGTATTTGTTTAGATGCGAGGATGTTGAATTCAAAAATGAAAAAAGATTTTGTGCCGCCACCAAATCCTAATGAACTACTGTAAATTTTAGAAAAGGGGTAATCCTAAGTTCACTGGATCTCACTGCAGCATTCTAGCAGATAAAAATTAATCCTGAAGATAGGAGGTATATTGGGTTTGTATACGAGGGGAACTCGTATGTCTTTGAGAAGTTGCCTTTTGGTTTATCAACTTCCACCGCTAGTTTGGTAAGGTGCCTTACACAGGTGTTGGGTGAGACGTGTCGACACTTTACAATGGCATACGTGGATGATTTATTGGTGTTCTCCAATAGTATGGAGGAACATATGCGACATTTAAAAATAGTTCTTGGGGTATTGATGGCCGAAGGCGTGACCGTGAAGTTGCGCAAGTGTCAGTTTGTGAGGAACGAGATATCATTTTTAGGGCATATTGTAAGTAGTGAAGGTGTTAGGATAGATCCGAGCAGGGTCGAAGCTATTATGAAGTTTCCGACTCCAAGAAATATTAAAGAGCTTCGGGCATTTTTCTCGGGTTAGCTAACTATGAGAAACGGTTTTGTCAAAATCATGCAGATTTAGTAGTTCCTCTTCTGAGACTGCTAAAGAAACATACTATTTGGACGTGGGGTGCCACTGAAAGGGAGGCATTCGATCAAGTAAAAAATGCTTATCTTGACGTCACTATGGTAGCACACCCTGATTTTAACAAGGCGTTCTACATACAGTGTGATAGCTCTGGGTACGCTATTGGTGGGTCGTTGTTTCAGTTATCTGAGGATGGAGAACAACAAGTTATAGCGTATACCAGCTGTACACTTAAAGGTAGTCAGTTAGGCTACACAACTACGGAAAAGGAACATGTTTGCCTTGCTCAGTTGCTTGCAGCAGTAGCGCTGCATTGTGCTGGGTCATGACATTGTGGTACGCACAGATCACAAAGCATTGACTTTCTTTTTAACGTGCAAATTGCGTTCTGCGCGACTTTCGCGATAGATCTTGTACATACAGGAATTTAATTTGAGAATCGAGCATTGTCCTGGCGTGGATAATAAAATCGCCGACACTTTGTCGCGATTTCCACCAAACAGATGTTTAGATGTGGCTCCAGAATACTCGACTGATATTAATATCAGATTGTTCAAGTTTGGGGGGTGCTATAAGAAACTTAAACCTAATTTTGAAAACATGAGAGCAGATCAGCTTCAAGATAAGTGGATTGCTGAGAGATTGGCATTTCTGGAGGCCAATCGTTTGGTTTTGTATCCATGATGGATGATTGTTTAAGAGAGGGGATTTGACTAACCCAGGTTTTAAATTGTGTGTACCAAGGGCACATGTGAGAGGTTTGGTGATAGCGCAGCATGAAGTGCAAGATCACTTTGGAAGAAATAAGGTGTTTGCTCACATGAGGGAGTTATTCTACTGGCCCAAAATGCAGAAGATGATCAGGCAAATCGTTACGGCATGCAATTTATGCCAGAAATCGAAACCTTGCAAAATGAGTCAAGGACCATTAAAAGCGGTTGTGCCCGAGAAACCAGGAGCTTTGGTATGTTTAGACCTAGTGGGACCGTTGCCTTCATCTCGTGGTGGAGCAACGCAGTTGTTGGTCATTGTAGACGCATTTTCAAAATTTGTAAAGCTTTACGCTCTCAAAAGAGCTACGACTAGAGCTATTTTGAGTGAGTTGTTAGGGAAATATGTCATAGAAGTGCAGAAACCTTTGTGCGTTCTGTCAGACAATGGAACTTACGGCACGTAATTGGGTGAATTCTTTGGAAAGGAGGGGATTCAGGTGAAATATACATCAGTATATTTCCCACAAGGCAATATAACCGAGCGATATAATCGCGAAATACGACGTCTACTACGCGCGTATTGTGCTGACAAACACACTCGCTGGGCACATATGTTAGATTTCGTTGAGCAATGTCTCAATTCCGCTATTAATGATAGCACAGGGTATGCACCTCTTTATCTGCAACAGGGTTGTCGTGAAGATCATCCTATCATGAAGATGATCAAGCTCCCAGTTGATTCACAACAGAAACCATCCCTGCATGACGTGGCATGGATCTTGGCAAGGGAAAACTTATTATCAAAGGCAGAGCGGCGAACAGAGAAGCATAACTCGAAAAATAACCAGGTTGAGTTCCAAGAAATGGTTTTAGTTCGGAATCATAAGCTGTCCTCAGCGGAGGACCACACTATAAGAAAGTTTTTCCTTTTGTTTTCTGGTCCATATCGGATTTCCGGAAAAGCAGGACCAAATTGCTATACATTAGTTGGTGCTGAAAGCAAAGAATTGTCGAAACAGAATGTTGTAAATTTGAAGCGCTATAAAGAACTTCCTTCCGAGTTCTGAGGGGTTTAAAGCAGGAGGACTAGTTAAATGAACTATATGTTTCACTGTACTTTTAGTTTCGTATTTTTGGTTGTTCCTACAATTACTATATGTTTATGTTCCATGTTGACACATGTTTTATTACTTTTGAATGTTCGTGCAATACTATGTTTATTTCTCATGTGTTAACTTGTCTAACCGACTGTGTTTTCAACATTGTTTTTATCTCTGTCTCTTTATATTGAAGTGTATTTGATTGTTATCAATCGTTTGGTAACGCTGTTGATTTGCCATTGTACTTAAATTTAATTAGGTTAAATGTAAGTGGGGGGTAGTGCAGAGGTTCACAATGTGTAACCTAAGCGGCAACAGTGGAATTGTCTTAGTCAGGGGTTCCCAACTGGTGGTACGCGTACCACTGGTGGTACGCGGGAACGTTTCAGGTGGTACGCGTGAGTGATGTGAGCAAGAAGAATTTATCTGCATTTCCCACTCTATCATCATTTTTGGAAGAAAAGAAGATGAAATATCTCCAATGCTAGATGTGGTTGCAGATATCATTGTTCACTTGGAAGGCCTTGAAAAAAGTCTTAAGAAGTATTTCTCTGAAAATTATTTAAAAGTGGACTGGATCAGAAATCCTTTTTCGGGAACCTCACCAAATGAATTGGAACTAAAAGAAAGTTTTATCGATCTTACAGAAGATAGTTCCATGAAAGATTATTTTAAAGAGAAATCTTTAATCAACTTCTGGGTCGGATGTAAAACCGAGTACCCTTTGATCTTCCGGCAAGCTCTGCTATTTTCGATGCCACTTGTTACGAGTTACTTGTGTGAGAGTGGATTTTCTGAACTCTTGTACATAAAAAATAAACACAGAAGCAGAATAAGTGTTGAAGATGACTTAAGAGTGAAGATAAGTTCCATTACTCCTAATGTTGATATTTTAATCACAGGCAAACAACAACAAGTTTAGAAACTAAAGACTATAAAAGTATAATTTGTATGATGACTAATTTTTTGCTGAGTTTGCACTAATTTTTTATTTGTATGTTTTTAGTCCCAAATACGGTAATTACCATTTTAATCTTTTTATTTCTTCTTTATTATAAGCATGTTATTATAAATAAACAAATATTCATTAAATAGGAAGTTTTTTCATGAATTTAATTAAAAAGCCTTTGAATACTCTTAGAAGTAAATATTACACGTTTATTAAAATATTTAGGTTATTAAATTATTAGGTTATTAAAATATTAAGGTCTGGTGGTACGCCAAAATTTCACAAAAAGTCATATGGTACGCAGGTGCAAAAAGGTTGGGAACCCCTGGTCTAGGTGGTATACGTGCGTGCGACGATTCCTGGGAAGACGGAGGTTGTGCGGGTGAAAGTGAAAGGGGACAGTCAGTCGCTGCTAGACAGTGGTCGATGCTGGTCGGGACGCGGACGGAACAGCTGACGCGTGATGGTGACCTCCACGCATGGTTGGATCCACCTCGCGCTAGAGACTATTTTAAATTTAAGTTATACGTTGGAATTGTAATATCCATTTTGGTTTGTCAATACACCTATAGTAACACGCTTGCCTGGTGTCTTGTTTTGTGAACCAACAACACCCTGACCCTGAAGGTCTCAAACCTCTTCAAAATTATACAACTATTTTGTATGAAATGCATGCACATTTCCAACAATCGTATTATTATAAAAATAGCAGTGATCCGTCTCAATACCTTATACGTTTTAGAGAAAAAACATGTTATTGATTGCAGCAGACAAAATGAAAGTTTAAAGTCTGGTTCTGTTGATATCAGATTGGAATTTGAAACGACTGAGCGTATAGCAGCAAACACTACCGCATATTGTCTTATATTACACGATCGATTCGTGAAATATAGTCCGTTAAGTAGTACAGTTAAAATTTCTTAAAATGAAAAAGGTACGTTTCAATGAAAATAAAAATGTAGCTCATTATATGATTGTTTGGAAGTATGCGTATAAATGCTCAAGAAGTAAATACTGGGAAAATTTTGTTGTCGATAGGATGCACTTTAAACGTAAAATTGAACAATTGTCACAAGTCATTGAACCTATTTTAGATGTTAATCATAGAAAAAAATGTGTGCTCAAAGATTTAGGTTAGAGTAAGAATTGTAATGTATTATTATAACATGAAATAAAAAATAAAAAAAAATCGCACCTGTTTCTTTGTTTATTCCTTTTCCCTCCTTTTCATCTTATTGGTCAGCGGTTGACTGTGATGGTGCTGGTGATGTTGGTAGTGGTGGTGGTGGTAAGATTTCCAGCCCTGCTTCTAGTAAGGATGATAGCAAATCGGATGTTACTGGTGTTCGAGTTGGATAAGGAGGAATTATCTTTGTTGATGAATTTTTTCTTTTCTTTTTTTGTCCTCCTACTTCACCACCTCCTCCCCCTCGTTTTCCTCCTGGAACTGCTGCTGCTGCGGCTATTGTTGCTAAATCGGTAGTTCCTGATGTTGGTGCTGATGCTACTGTTGGTGATAATTTATTTACAACGTTTAACAATCGACATATTTCTCCACTGTCATAACTACAGAGGTCATCTTCATCTTCTTCGTCGTCATCATCATCGTCACTACTGCTGCTATAAATATTTTTGATATTTTCATCAGAAGGTAGTAGCTCCAGGTAGCGTTTTTTCCTTTTAATACCAGATTGTGATGCTGCAGACGATTCGATTCTGTTTCTTTCCATATCTTGTAGTTCGTTACTAAGCAGATTAAATTTATATAGCTTAACTACACTCTCTAAGATTTTAAACTCATGTTCTTTATCAATTTTTGCTCACATGTACTTTATAGGCAAATTACCAAATTCTCTTTTCAGAATTTTAGCCCTTGGTGAATATGTTAGAGATATATAAATTTTATCACCACGAGTTACCATTTCACGTACTCCATATCTAAAAACGAAAAGGGAAAAAATGACATAGCGAACAAAAAAAATTAAAAAGCTTATACTCACTGAAACAACTGCTTCATTACAACCGCTGCATATTTTATGGGGACTTTTTTCTTATCTTCAGTAAAAACTACAATTGTGGATATGGTACAGAAGCCACTGTTGTTAGACACGGTGCTGTTCGTCAGACGGCTCACACGAAACTGAAATGAAGTTCCCGAATAGGTATTTTCTTTATAAGAGCTGTAATTTTTTTTCGCAGCTTCAACTACTAGGGTCATTAGCTGCATAACACGGTAGGTATTTTTAATGCGTTTTGTTTTTAGATCTTAAAGTACAATTTCGTAAGTCTTAGGAACAGAAGAAGCCTACTAACTGCTGTTTCGTCATTGGATAGAGTCGAATGAATATCATCGGTTATACCTAGTACCAGTTTGAAGTTGTTATAAATGGGACAAGAAGTGAGCAAGTGACTGACAGTTAAGCGTTCGTTACACTGTTGGCACAATGGTCTTGGTCCACCACGTAATCTGCATAATATCATTTGTTGTTTCCGGGTAATATTGTTTGGGTAATGTCATTTGTCGACTTTGCTCTTTATATACTTCAAGTGACCACCATATTGATCCCATTCAGTTTGCCAAACTTTTTTTACTGATGCTATCAATTTTTTCATGATGTCAGATACTGGAACAGGTATACCGTCATCTATCCTATCACTTGCTGCTGCTTCTCGGGCTGCCGCATCTGGCCTGTCATTTCCTCTAATACCTACATGACCTGGTATCCAAATGAAATATACTCTTTTTCCATGGGATTCTAGGGTGACAATTTGCTCAACTATTCTTCTAATAGATGCATCCTTGGGAAAGGGGTTTTGTATAGCCTGCAGCACACTTAAGGAATCAAACGCTATCACGCAGCTGCTTTTAGAGCAATGTCCAAAATATAGCAGCGCTTGCCATATAGCGAATGACTCTGCGGAATATATACTCATTCGGCTATCGAGAGTCCTTGGAAAGGATTGCTTTTCCACCACAATTGCTGCGGCGGTACCGTTGAAAGTTTTTGAGCTATCAGTACATATTACCAGGTCATTCGGGAGGTTCGATATTTCTCGAGAAAATGCGAAAACGTATATTGAATTAGGCGTTTCGTGTCTTGGATACGCTTTTAGGTGTAAATTTGTGCTTGACGATGGCCTAATCCATGGCTTCGTGCTTGGTGGCAAATCATGTAGGACGTTTTCGACTCTAATTTCAAATTTATTTGCGAACTCGAACTTCTAATTCTAGCTGGTCTGGTTGTGGATGGTCTCGATATATAGTCGTTTTGGTCGTTGAAAATGTCTGAATTCAGATGGTGTGGTGGCGATTTTATATTAACTGCATACTTTATGGTTTGAAGGCCAAGTTTAAGGTGTACTGGCATTATAGAAGCGTCACACAATACAGATATGGCAGGGCTAGTCCGAAATGCTCCAGTGGCTAATCTTATTGCTGTTAGTTGCAATGACTCTAGGCGTTTGATTTTAGTAGGTCGTACGGAGCTGAATACTGCACCGGCGTACAGTATGCGCGACTCAATAAGAGAGCGATATATGCCAATTAGTATTTCACGGTCAACTTCCCAGCGAGTACCAGATAGGCATCGAATTAGGTTGATACATTTCTTGCAGCGTGTTATTAAATATTCAATATGATCGTTCCAGGACAGTTTGACAGTTTGACATTGATGTTCAATAATTTGACTCGTTGTTTCGTGGTTATGGTCTCACCTTTGAGGGTGAGAGGTGGAGGGTGGTGGGCTGTCCGAAGTCGACAAAAGTGAATACAGCTAGTTTTTGTTGTTGAAAAACGGAAACCTCGCGATTCTGCCAAATTATTTATTCTGTCTATTTCCGATTGCAAACTCTCATTGCCTTCATCCAGCGGTGCACCGTAAAGGATAGTAAGATCGTCCACGTACAGCACCGCGTGGATGGTAGGTGGAATGTCCTCAACCAGGAAATTTATTGAAATTGCAAATAATACTGCGCTAAGGACCAAGCCTTGAGGAAATCCGTTCTGCAAAGATCTGATAGAAGATTTTACGTTCTTTATTTGTACTTCGAAACATCGACCACTTAAAAAACTTTGTATAACCACTAGCAAGTTGCCCCTAAAGCCCCATTCGTATAGTTGGTTCAGAATGCCGAATCTCCATGCCATGTCGAAGCCCTTTTCAATATCGAACATTACTGCTGTTGTGTGTTCTCGATTGAAGAAAGCATCTTAAACAATGTTCTCTATGTATACTACGGCATCTTGGGTGGAGTGTTTTTGACGAAAGCCAACTTGGCATTTTGAAATTAGGTTGAAGTGTTCAAGGCACCAAATAAGTCGAAAACTAATCATCCTCTCAACCAGTTTTCCTAGACAGCAGGTAAGAGAAATCGGACGATAACTGCTCGGAATTGAGGGGTCTTTATTTTCATTTAGAATAGGTATAATAGTGGCTTTTTTCCATACGTCTGGGTAGAGTCATTCAGCCCATGCTTTATTGATCAATTCCAACAATCTATGCTTAGCTTCAGCAGGAAGGTGTTGAATCATACTATTTGGTATACTGTCTGGCCCTGGAGCGGTATCCTTACAGATTTTCAGTGCATTTTCAAGTTCAGCATTTGAAAAAGGGGTATTATATGAAAAGTGGTCTTGAGTCCTGAAATCTATACCTCTTCTTTCTGACTCCTTTGTAGCTAGAAAAGTAGGATCATAGTTGACGTC
This sequence comes from Callosobruchus maculatus, assembly GCA_951848785.1. Taxonomy (NCBI): domain Eukaryota; kingdom Metazoa; phylum Arthropoda; class Insecta; order Coleoptera; family Chrysomelidae; genus Callosobruchus; species Callosobruchus maculatus. The sequence continues at coordinate 1,526,461 of CATOUR010000085.1, read as the reverse complement.
ATTACTTGTCATTTAAAAATGGTCGGCATATATCAACCGGATCATCTATCTGACAGTCATTCAACTTTAATGCGATGATTGGTTTGTAAGAATTTCTTCCAGAAATTATATTAATTTTCCTCCACACCTCTTTGAGAGGGACGTTATGCGTCAATGATGTTATGTATTCTTGCCAAGATTTCCTCTATGATTCGTTTATCATTTTTCGAGCTTTAGCTCTGAGTTTTTTGAAGTTAATCATGTTAGACATAGTAGGATTTCGTCGAAAGAAATTTAGAGCCGTTTTCTTTTCTTTTATAGCTGCATCAATCCTATAGTTCCACCAGGGAAGCACTTTATTCGAAGATGATCCTGATGTTTGCGCAATGGAACTAGTTGCAGCATTTTTGATGGAATTTGTGAAATCTTGCAATGCGACGTTAAGGTTTGTGTCATATGTTGTGGGCGATGGTTAAGCTTTCTGCAAAGAGATTCCAGTTCGCTCTACTTGCCAGCCATATTTTATGGGATGGAAAGAAATGCCTTTCAATATCAGTAGTGATGATTATAGGAAAATGGTCGCTAAAATGTAGATCATCTAATGTATTCCACGATAATCTACCAGACAACTGCTGTAAACTTAGACTCAAGTCGATAGCTGATGTGTATTGTTCGTCCTCGGCTGTCTAGTCGCCAGGAACCCCATAGAGGAGAGTGAGCATTGAAATCTTCAACTACTATATAGGGGGGTGGTAGGGACGATAGAATATTTTGTATTTCGTCAATATTCCAGTTTCCATCAGGTAAGTATATGGAACATATGGTAGCTTTCATAGGTGTTTCTACATTAACAGCTACTGCTTGTAGTCTGGTATCTATATGAACTTCTGTAGCTTGGAGATGATTTTTTATGACTACCTTTTGCCCTTCGGTCTGGCACCACATCTTTTCTAAAAGAGCTATAACCTCGAAAGGAGAAGGTAGGGTCAGGTTTAAAGTGGGTCATTCTATTTATATAGTAGAGAAGAGGTAATAGACGAATATATGTAAAATGGACGTAAGGTAATTCGTTATATGTGTAAGTCGATTTGGAGAGCATTCTCACATCATATAATGACAAAGATCAATCTGAAGGTAAAATGCAAAAGTATCAGAAACATGAAGCATTTAGTATTGCATATCACCTGAAATGTTCATATGATGATTCGCTGTCGAAATTCGAAAGCTACACTGATCGTGACTATCAGGTGTGGTTTGTAAAACAATTGGAAAATCTAGGATCTAAATTCCATACGAAAAAATTGTAAATCTATAGAAATGCCAGATGATGAAAAAGATTTTGCTAATGCTTCAACGTGTCACCTTTGCTCAAAATCTTTTACAATCCATGAAATAAAAGTCAAAGATCATTTTACTGGAAAATATAGATTTTACTGGAAAATGTAGAGGTGCTGCTCACCAAATGTGTAATTCACAAATTACAGATAATTGTAAATTAACTGTACCTATAGTGTTTCATAATCTGTCTGGATATGATAGTTTTTTCTAGTTGAAGTACTCTGTACTAAGGTCAAAGGAAAAATCAGCTTATTACCTCTCAATAAGGAAGAATTTATATCATTCACAAAACATATCGGTAGCACCAACATAGACTATAGATTTATTGATTCATTCAGATTCATGGCTGAATGAATGAAAACCAAATTTTGAGAGGTTTGTTGGCAACCAGCATGGAGTCTAAGCATTTGGGGTGGTATTATTGGAAACCGTATAATAAACTGTTTTCCAAAATTTTCTAAATGAAAATTTGAAAAACCTGTCGGAAAATTCACCACTCGGGTTTTTAAGAATAATGTGGTAACAGTTAGATGGAGGGAAAGCACATTTTAATATTAGAGGTCGAAACACTTTGGATGAATGGCTTCCTGCCAATTGTTTCATCTGCGAGTCACGCCACCTACGATTTTTCCAATTTCTACGCAATAATTACAAAACCGTAAATATCTTGAAAACCATCAAAGATAGAACCACATGTGCCTAGATAAAAGTGAAAGAGAATTTAATTTCCCATCCATCGAAGTGAAACTTATCATACCATTCCATTTGAAAATAAAAAGTTTTTAACGTTTTTAACTTTTCAAATTTGAAAGTTGCTAGTCTATTTACTTAATGTTCTTTAAAAAAAATGATCTTACCGAAACACAAGTACGTTTCTTGCTTGTTTCGAAACCGAAAACCGCATCTTACTATCGCATTTAGTTTCCGAGATATTAACTTTTCTTGTAAAGTACTACAAACGTCAAATTTTGTAAAAATTGTTGAATAACTCTGAAAGTAGGCTTCGTAGACATAAATAATGGTTAACAAACTGGACCTAAAAATAGATACTGAATTCAAAAACTTAATAATATACAGGGTGTCCTATTTAAAATAAGGAAGTTGATGCCTACTTCCGGTATATCCGGAAGTCCGCCATCTTTGAAACTATTTTCTGAATGTAGAGAATTCGAAAAGAAAGGTTTTTTTAAACATTTTCGTCTAATTTAAACGGTATGACCGCTAGAGAGCACCGCGCGCTTATTGGACCGCCCTGTATATCATGAAAATATAATCAATTGTCCTGATGATAGTGATTATGGGTATATACTGGAAGTTGATTTAGAATACCCAAACGAAAACTATTTGATACTCATAAAGATTTACCTTTGCCTCCTGAACACATGGTACCACCTATATCAGAACAGAACATTTCGAAGTTAATAACCATCTTATATAATAAAAAAAATTTTAGTGCTTCATAAAAGTCTCAAACAAGCACTTATACTGGGGGTAAGGCTCACCAAAATTCATCGTTGTTTAAGGTTCAAACAATCAGCGTGGTTAGAAAAATATGTCTCAATATCGAATTACGTAAGCGTAGTATGAATGAATTTAAGAAAAACTTATTCAAAATGTTCATGAACGCAGTATTTGGTAAGACAATCGAAAATGTTAGAAAATAGAGATGTAAGAGTAGTAACAAGATGGTCAGGTCGTTACGGTACAAATTATTATATTTTTCAACCAAACTTCCACAGCTGTACGATTTTATCTGAAGTTGTCATTATCATCGAAATGAAACGCTTAAAGGTTTACTTTTGTAAACCAACATATGTTGGTATGACTATTTTATATTATCCCGTATCCAGTGTGTGATGGAATATAGAGCGGCTGGGAATCCTTTTACGCACCGAGTGCGCCAGATAGCCTACGGGCCGAGGCGCGACCATCATACACTCAGTCAAGCGGTACTGGTTGTTGTCAAGCAACACTGTCTTGACAGGATACGGATGCTAATCGCTGCTAAACGATCGTTGGTGGCGCGGGCGAGGGGTCTGGAGCAGAACAGGATGTTCTATGAAAGACCTTCTCGCCTTTTCCAACAGCCGCCACCAGCCATAGAACAGCCGCCAACTGCTGATCGCGTGGAGGCCTTTTGGAGGGACATTTACGAACAACCCAAACCTCTCTCAGCAGACACTCCGGCCTTGGCGCAGTTCGAGTCCGTTTGTAGGAGGACTCCTAACTTGAATGTACTGCGTCATCCGATAAACACGGAAGAAATTCTTGACGCCTTACGAGGCGCAAAGAATTTCGCAGCTCCTGGCCCGGATGGCATAAACACCTACTGGTGGAAAAAATTCCCCAGTTGCCACCGGCATTTAGCTAGAGTTTTTAACTCGTGGCTAAATCAGGAGCAGCCAATTCCGGCTTGGTTTGTCGAGGGTCGAACCGTGCTTCTCCCAAAGACCGGAAATTTGTCTGATCCCAAAAACTACAGGCCAATAACATGTCTGAACGCATGTTACAAGCTCTGCACCAGAATCTTGTACATGCGTATCCTTCAAGCTGTGAATCGTGTATTTCTCGACGTGTATGAACAGAGAGGGTCAAAGAAAGGAGTAGCTGGCTGCAAGGAGAACCTGTTGATTGACCGATGTGTCACGCAGGACTCCGTGCAGTACAAGCGAAACCTTTCTATGGCCTGGATTGACTATCGCAAGGCATTCGACAGCATGTGTCATGAGCTCATTCTGCGACTGTTGGAATGTCTTTCGGTGGATAATCAAATAGTGGGATGCATCAAACAACTGATGCCACTCTGGAAGACCCGGTTCACTATAACATCAGGTGAAACTCGGGTTCAGACAGAGTTGGTGTCATTGAAAAGAGGTGTCTTCCAAGGAGACTCCTTGAGTCCCTTGCTCTTTTGCATCTCACTTTTGACTCTGTCCATAGCGCTGAGAAATAGTAAAGGATACAGCTGTGGCACGCCCAATAACCGGAGGCATAAGGTCACCCATCTGTTTTATATGGATGACTTAAAACTTTATGCCTCCGGCCAACGCGAAAACAATCGCTGAGTGTGGTGCAGGAGTACAGTCATGCTATCGGAATGGAGTTCGGGACAGACAAATGTGCATTGGTTCATCTCAAGAAAGGACGAAGCGGAGATAGTGTAGATGAGGAACAGCTCGTTGATGGGAGCATCTTGCGACAACTGCATGCCGGAGATACTTATGCCTACCTTGGAGTGGCGCAGCGTCATGTCCAAGAGGCAGAATTGGTTAAAGAGTGTCTCCGCCGCAAGTATTTGCACCGACTCCGGCAGATCTGGTCGTCAGAACTGTCCGGCAAGAACAAAGTCGCTGCCACAAACATGCTTGCGGTCCCGTTGTTATTATACAACTTTGGTGCTATACACTGGAAAGTGAACGAGCTGAAGGAAATCGACACGAAGACCCGCAAAAGGATGAATATGGAGAGAAGCCTGCATCCTAAGTCCTCTGTTTCGCGAATATACCTCCCGCGACGCCTGGGAGGGCGTGGACTATTGAGTTTGGAGCGTCTGCACAACAGAGTAGTACTGGCCACTGCCTGCTATGTAACGAACAGCACCGATCCCCTGATCCGCTTTGTGCGAGAGCACGAGAATGCGGGAAAAGGAGCCTTTCTTCTTAGCGCAGCGAAACGAGCAGCCAAGGAGCTCAGCCTCACACTCGACTTCAAGCGGAGGTGTCAGCAGTCCATTACGGAACTTGCTCCCGCAGAATTAAAATCCCACATTAAAACTGTCGAAGTCGACTTCCTATTAAGACTTCATAAAGATAAGCCAATGCATGGAATCTTCTACAAACATCTAGAAGAGCATGGTTTGTCTGAGCAGTTGACCTTCTCTTTCCTAAGGTCTAGTGGGTTGAAGTCGGAGACTGAGGGCTTTATAATGGGTTGCCAAGACGGTGTCTTCAATACCTTGGTGTATCGTAAAAAGGTTATGGGTGTAGATGTACCCGACACCCATTGTAGAGCTTGCCGACAGGCGCCAGAGACGCTTATGCATCTCTTGTCGGCGTGTAAGACGTACGCTGGGACGGCTTACGTCCATCGGCACAACGCGGCTTTACGAGTGCTCTACTATCATTTAAGGCACTCATACGGTATCGTTGAGACACCGGTGCTGCCATACGCTCCGGGGGATATAGAGTCCGTTGTGGAGAACGAGAGATGCCGGATTTACTGGAACTACTCGTTCCCCACGCTCGAGCTTGTACAGGCAAACAAGCCCAACATAGTCCTTCTCGATCACCAACAGAAGACGATGTTCGTTATTGAGTTTTCGGCGCCTGGAGACGTGAACATCGTCTCTAAGGAGGAGGAAAAGCGGACCAAATATCAGGAGTTGCTCGGACAACTTCGCAGGCTGTGGCCAGACTACACTCTAAGTCTGCGGGTTATGGTCATTGGATCCCTAGGTGGAATGACGAATACGCTGCTCTCTGCACTGCGCAAAATACCGGTGTGCCGTGCGTCGGCACACATCTTAGCCGCCAGAATGCAGAAGGCAGTCATCGTTGGGTCCCTTCGTCTACTTAGGGCGCACGATTCGCGGACCCAGTGATTGCTCACCTCACGGTGTGAGGAGTAGTCATTGGGTAATGGAACAGCAGCTCGGTGTGTCGGAACCCTGGCTGCACTTTTTTGTTTTTAAAATAATAATAATAATAGTGTTTATTCCTCAAGAAAATATCTATACATTGCAAAAATCATTGACTAATATAAACAATTAGGACAACAGTAATACGAGGACATAAACAACGAATTACCACAAAAGTGCATCACTTGTACGTGGTGTACGAAAATGAACATATATAATATTAAATGTAATAATAAACATAATATCCAGGTGAAGGGTCAAGTGTCATAATTTTGTAATTTTGAGTTAACTTAGGGTGTTTTGTATAACTAGGTAAAGGATCATAATTATAATTTTGAGTCTAATTAGGGTGTATGGTAGTATACTAGTACTAGTACACTAGTATTGGTACTATATAATCTCTATATATTTATGTATTTGGAAGCGGGGAAGTTCTTGAATCCAATTTTTTACTTGTTTTTTGAAATGCCTTAACCTTCGAATTTCTTTAATAACTGATGGTAATACACTGTATAGTTTTGATGGCGCGCTATACCCCCTGCGCCGACGCCACTTCAATCTTCTGGCCACCTGCGCGCATTTCACACGTTACCATGGCAACCGCCGAACCCGAACAAGAACCCGACAGCGACCGAGGCGAGTGGAGCCGTACAACGCTTCGACACTCACTGACCGACAGCGCGGCGCGACGACGCAACCACGTTGCACGAATCCAGTCGTTTCAATCGGGAGGCATTTTTCGATACATACGCTATACCGCCATATTTTGTCTTGTTCAATGAATAAAGTGTTTAAATGACCAGTCTTCAAGTTTATACAGTCCACGGAGCCCACAAAATTGGTCCTACCAGCCGAATCAAGCATTTCAACACAGAGAAGAGGACGTTTCAGAAGAAAAGGCCCGGCAGCACAACGTTTTACATGGTTGCTGGCTATCACAATAGAGAAACGTTACAAGTTACAAGGCACGAGAGAGCGGTATACGAGGCACAGGGGTGAGTCGTTCCATGACCTATTGGTTTTATATCCAGTATTCCCATATTTCCAAGTCACAAGTTTTAAATTGTTGCAAGTTTTCTTTGAGTATTCAAAATGGCAGATGATGAAGTCAAAGTGTTAAATAAAAAAAGAGGTTCAATTAAATCTAGCTTAACGCGGTTCAATAACTTCATTGATGGCATTCGTTCAAAGCATGATGTAAGTGATGTGGATTTGATTCAATTGCAAGATAGGCTTGAGAGAACCCAAAATTTCATAAATGAGTACAGTGAAATTCATTCGGAGTTATTGTCAATTTTACCCGAAAATAAGCTGGAAGAACAGTATGCAGCCTATGAGACATTTGAAAATGAATTCTATCAAGCAGTGGCGGAGGCCAAAAATATTTTAATAAAAAGCAAAGGCTGAAAACAATTCTGACGACGAAAATCAATCCAATCGTTCTTCCAGGGTCGAGGCATTCTTCCAAAGTATCTGGGTCAAGGTCAGGGGTTGGTTCCGGTATCAGAGACAGGGCAATAGAACTGCCCACTCTAGAATTGCCCAAATTTCACGGTCAATATGAGCAATGGTTAGAATACCGCGAAACTTTTGAGTCCATGATCCATACAAACGGTTGTTTGAGTGAAATTCAAAAATTCCATTACCTTCGGGCGTCACTAGTTGGGAGTGCTTCTCAAGTCATAAAATCCATTGAATTTACAGCTTCGGGCTACGCGTTAGCGTGGGAAACTTTGTGCGAGAGATACAATAACGAAAAATTGCTAGTTCATAACCACGTTAAGGCCTTGTTCATACTAGATTCAGTAACTAGAGAGTCATCAGCGCGAATAAGAAAGCTTATGGATGATGTTTTCAAGCACCTGCGTTCCCTAGAGCAGCTAGAACAGAGCATAGAAAACTGGGATGCGCTTCTTATTTACATAATATCATCCAGACTAGATCCCCAAACACTGCGAGAATGGGAAAAGCACAATGCTCACACAAAGGGTCTGCCCAAGCTGAGCGATTTTAAAGAGTTTTTAAAAAATCGTGCAGATCTTCTAGAAACCTTAGAGTTTAAGAATAATGACAAGCCTAGTAGTGTCAAGCACCGTGAAGTAAAACAAGTTACGAGAGGGTTGCTGGCCACCAGTATCACTTGTTATTATTGCAAAAAAGATCACAGTATTTACTCCTGTGAAGATTTTCTACAGTTATCTGTAAATCAACGAGTCAATGCTATCAAGAAAGCTAACCTTTGTCCAAATTGTCAAGGGCATACGGCTAAAAAATGCAAAATGGGTCCATGTAGGAAGTGCAAGCAATGGCACAACAGCCTCTTGCATTCTACCACAAGTAATAGCGACTCAGACGGCCCATCCGATGAAAGGCCACCCGAGTCTGGTAGCGTGAAGGAAAACGTAACCACTGCTAATGCATTGAGCAGTGCAGTCACACATCCAGGGGCGGGCTATGTTTTTTTGTCTACGGCGTATATTAAAGTTTTTGACAAAAGCAATTATCCGCATCGTATTCGCGCTCTTCTAGATTGTGGGTCACAGACCTCATTCATTACGGAACGTACCTGTGAGCTTCTAGGTTTACCACGCGATAGGGCTAATCTTTCACTATTTGGAATAACGAATTCCTCCTCCAAGATACGTGAAAAATGCGAGATCTCCATAAGGTCCTTGCATTCAAGTTTCAATTCACGTCTCACTTGCTATGTTCTAAAGGAGATCACAAGCTTAACGCCCAGCTGCCAAATCGACGTGTCAGCGATGGACATTCCCAAAGATGTCACTCTAGCAGATCCAGACTTTTTCAAACCTGGTCATATTGATGTTTTGATAGGGGCCGATCTTTTTTGGAATCTTTTGGGCCCTGGTGAGATCACTAGCTCAAGAGATATGCCAATGCTTAGGGAGACCAAATTAGGTTGGATTGTTAGCGGCTTCATGAGTAATGCGCACGCGCCTATTGAACGATCTGTGTGCAATGTTAGTGTCACTAGTATTGAGCTCCACAAGCTTCTCACTAAGTTTTGGGAAATTGAGGAGCAGGACACGCCACAGATTTGGTCAGAGGAAGAGACTTCTTGTGAACGCATATTCCAGGATACAACTACCAGAGACTCTGATGGTCGGTTTGTAGTAACACTGCCCCTAAAAATGGATGCCTCCAGTTTGGGAGAGTCCAGGACGCAAGCTGAACAAAGGTTCCACTCTCTTGAACGCAAGTTTTCTAGAAATGAGGGTCTTAAGAAAGACTACGTTAACTTCATGAGAGAGTACCAAGAACTTGATCATATGTCCGAGGTCGCACCTCGTGATTTAGGTGCAAGTCCAGAATACTTCATGCCTCATCATGGAGTTGTACGGGAAGAGAGTATAACAACAAAGCTAAGAGTTGTCTTTGACGCTTCTGCACCCTCAAGTAATGGACTTTCACTCAATAATCTACAATTAGTGGGTCCCGTTATCCAAGATGATCTAATGGTTATACTTATTAGATTCCGCAAGCATACTTATGTCATCTCTGCCGACATATGCAAGATGTATAGACAAGTCCTAGTCCAACCGCCGCAGAGGGATTTGCAAAAGATTGTGTGGCGAGAGTAGCCATCTGATCCTCTCAAAACCTATGCCTTAAATACAGTCACATACGGACAGGCTTCAGCAAGCTTTCTCGCAGTTAGATGCCTCGCAGAGCTAGCCAATGAGTGCGAGTCCTCACACCCTGACATAGCCAAGGTAATCAGACATGACTTTTATGTCGATGATTTGCTTACGGGTGCAGACACTATTGACAAGGCTACTAGAATCGCACAAGAGGTATCACAAGTTCTAAGTAGAGGCTGCTTCGATTTAAGAAAGTGGCACACTAATGAGCCGCAAATCCTTAACAAGTTAGAAGAATTGGAGCTAGAGTGTGGAGTAATCAAGTTTGCTCAAGATGAACGATCTAAGACCTTAGGACTTACTTGGTCATGTTCAGGAGATTATTTATCCTACAGTATAGAAAGCCTACCCGAAAAGTCATGTACAAAGCGCAGTATTCTATCTATGTCTGCTAGAATATTTGATCCTTTGGGACTTCTTAGCCCATGTGTAGTTATCGTCAAGATGCTGATGCAGAGATTATGGGCAGAAAAGATATCATGGGATCAACCAGTATCAAAGTCTATAGCTTTCAGGTGGAACAAGTTCAAAAATGAACTAACAAGTTTGAACGACTTACGTATTCCTCGACGAGTTCTATGTGATGACGCGAAGTCTATCGAGTTGCATGGATTTTCGGATGCCTCCGAACTAGCCTATGGGGCATGCCTCTACGTCAGGACTGTCAAAAGTTTAGGTCAAGTGTCAGTCCAACTACTATTTGCCAAGTCTAAGGTATCGCCTCTCAAGAAACTTACGATCCCCAGGCTGGAGCTGTGCGGAGCTCTTTTATTATCTCGCTTATTGGACAAGGTAATTAAGTTTATAGGCATCACATTTGATAAAGTCTTTCTATGGTCTGACTCGATGGTAGTCATCCATGCAGGATCAATACAAGTCCCCACTTATTGAAAACTTTCGTAAGCAATCGAGTAGTGGAAATTCAATCACTATCGGCAGCACAAGATTGGCGTCACGTTCCCACAGACAATAACCCGGCTGACTTAATTTCTAGAGGTCTCTATCCAAGTCAAATCGGACAATCGTCACTGTGGTGGAATGGCCCTGAATACTTAATGTTACAGCCACAAGATTGACCTTCAGCACGTCAAGAAATAGAGGTTCTTCCAGAACTCAAAGTTCAGGAAATGACACTAGTCTCTTCACTAGCCACTCCTGGCATCACATCCCACTTTCCGTGGGACAGATTTTCCACGTTTTCAAAGCTCAAGAGAACAATGGCGTTCATGTTGAGATTTATAGGCAACTGTATCAAGGCTAAATGCGATAGGGTAACAGGACCGTTAACTGTTGCAGAGCTGAGTCAAGCCGTTGAACGTTTAGTCATAATTTCACAAAGAGAAAGTTTTCCGGTGGAATACAAAGATTTGTCAACATTAAAGTCGCTTAGCAGTAGCAGCAACCTAATAAAGCTATTCCTATTATCCCTATAAAAGGAAACATCCAATGATAATACATTGCAAGCATCCTTTCACAAAGTTATTATTCGAATACGAGCACCTACGTTTGTTTCATGCGGGTCCCCAGCTTCTCATTTCGAGTTTACGTAACCAGTTTTGGCCTGTAGCTGCCAGAAACCTAGCTAGGTTCACAGTACGTAATTGTATGCGATGCTTTAGATTCAACGCTGAAGCCGTTCAGCCGATTATGGGGGACTTACCTCGAGATAGAATCACTCTCACTAGCCCATTCCTAAACATCGGCGTTGATTACGCAGGCCCGTTTGCAATCAGGACTCGAAAGGGTCGCGGAAGTAAAACCGAAACGTGCTACGTAGCTGTATTCATTTGCTTTTCGACAAAGGCTATCCATCTAGAACTTGTCTCTAATTTATCAACAGATGCATTTTTAAGTTGTTTGCGCCGTTTTATAGCTCGGAGAGGCAAGCCTCATAAAATATTTGGCGATAACGGAACCAACTTCGTTGGGGCTAAGAGAGAATTAACAAAATTCCTAAATTCTAATACTAGTCAATTCCAAAGATTTTGCGCCGATGATGGTATAAAGTGGTACTTAATTCCGCCACAATCACCGCATTTTGGCGGTCTATGGGAAGCGGGAGTAAAGGGATTTAAACATCACTTGAAGCGTGTTTTGGGCGATGCTAGTTTGACTTTTGAAGAGGTCACAACAGTCATAGTTCAAATCGAAGCCATTTTAAACTCCCGTCCCTTGTGCCCCCTTTCATCCGATCCGAATGACCTAACTCCCTTATCCCCGGCTCACTTCTTGATTGGGAGATCTCTCGTTGCCACTCCAGATGAAGAGCTAACCGATGTCAAAATGAACCGATTAACAAGACATCAGCTTGTCCAACCGATGTGTCAGCATTTTTGGAAGCGCTGGCAAAATGAGTATTTGGGCGAGCTCCAGCAAATAAAGCGATGGACCACGAATAAAGGATGTTTGGAAAAGGGCGCCCTCGTCCTGTTGAAGGAGAAACACACTTCGCCTACTCAATGGAAGCTTGGCAGAATCATGGAACTTCACGAAGGCACCGACGGAGTAGCAAGGGTTGCTACGATCCAAACCCGGACCGGAGCTGTCAAATGTGGCTTCCAAAAGATATGTCCACTCCCTGTTGTTGTTTAAAGGTGCAAGGCCCTTTAAGGTTGGGGGCATGATGGCGCGCTATACCCCCTGCGCCGACGCCACTTCAATCTTCTGGCCACCTGCGCGCATTTCACACGTTACCATGGTAACCGCCGAACCCGAACAAGAACCCGACAGCGACCGAGGCGAGTGGAGCCGTACAACGCTTTGACACTCACTGACCGACAGCGCGGCGCGACGACGCAACCACGTTGCACGAATCCAGTCGTTCCAATCGGGAGGCATTTTTCGATACATACGCTATACCGCCATATTTTGTCTTGTTCAATGAATAAAGTGTTTACATGACCAGTCTTCAAGTTTATACAGTCCACGGAGCCCACAAGTTTTGTGGACAAGTAAACATATGACCTAAACATAATACTTTTATGCGGTTTGAAAACATAGTTGGACGATAATTTATATCTTGTTGCATAGGTATGTATAATTTTTAACTGATCACACTTATTCTGATAATAATGTAAATTGGAATGTAAGAAATACAGCTGTCGAACGTCATATATCTTAGTGTCCTCATACAGAGCTGTTGTGGGATATAGTCGTGATTTATGAAATATCGTCTTAAGTATATATTTTTTTGTATAATGTCTAATTCATGTATATGGTTTTTACTAGCAGCCAAGCTAAAATCCCATATGTCATATGACTTTCTACTAAAGCAAAATATAACATACGTAAATAATTTTCAGGAAGAATATTCGATATATGTTTTAGTTTGTGTAAAATGAGTCTCAGTTCTTTTACTACGTATTTAATATGTATATCCCATTTCATGTGTTCATCAACATATATTCCTAAATATTTGGTATTGGGTGATCTTTGAATTTCTATTTGTTCTCTACCGATATTAAACGAAAGCGAAGTATAATTTGGTAAATCATTTGTATACGAATTGAAGGCGACAAAGTGGGTTTTATCATAGTTTATAGTTAGTAACCTGCTGCTAAACCACTGTGGTATTTGTTTCAAGTCTTTTTCTATGGCATGTTTTAAATTTATCCAGTTACTTGATTGGTATAATATCACAGTGTCATCAGCAAAGCTAACTATTTTACCCTCACTTTTTAATTTGAATAAGTCATTTAGGTACATATTGAAAAATAATGATCCAAGAACTGTGCCTTGAGGAACGCCGTATTTGACAATTCGTTCATGACTATGTACTTCTGAAATTTTAACAAGTTGCTCGCGGTTTGATAGATAATTTTTTATCAATTTATACGATGTTCCTCTGAATCCAGCTCTTTCTAATACACCTAATAACTGCACATGACTAACAGTGTCAAATGCCTTTGCAAGATCAACAAACACGCAAATAGTCGGAATTTTTAAATCAATGTTTTTATTTATATCATTTGTTATTGATAAAATAGCATCTGTCGTTGATTTGCCTTTTGAAAACCCATATTGTTTTTTTGATAATACATTGTATTTTTCTAAATAACTGCTCATCCTTTTTTCAAACAATTTCTCAAAGACTTTCGCTAAATTAGATATTACTGAAATAGGTCGATAGTTAATCCCATTTAACTTATCACCTGCTTTAAAGACTGGTGTTAGAAGTGGTTTTTTTGAATGCTATAGGATATTCGCCTGATGAAAAACTTATGTTTATGATATGAGTTAAAGGCTTAGCAATGTATCGTGCAATTATTTTTAAATGTTATGCTTTCAATCCATCATGTCCTGGACTTTTATTATTTTTAAGCGACATTATAGTCTCATTAACTTCATTTATTGCTACTTCCTCTAAAACAAAGGATTTTAGTATATTTGTTGTTGGAAACTGTTTAGATGTTGGACTCTTAAGTACCCTGATTGCTAAATTTTCCCCAATTTCAGTAAAAAAATCAATAAACGTATTAGCTATTTCTTCTTTGTTCTTTGTTGTCTGCTGGTTGTCGAGTTTGATTTCATTTATATGATTACTTGAACCGTAAGATTTGTTAATCATTGCATTAACTGTAGACCAGAGTTTGCTGGAATTTGGTTTGTTGGCTTCTATGTTTCTTAAGTAATATGTTTGTTTAGCTGTCTGTATTAGTTTTGAAAACATTATTTTATTATCAATGTTATGCTGACTAGCTGACGTTTTCATTAGTCTATATAATCTTTCTTTTTCGTTGGCTGATTTTACTAATCCTTTCGTGATCCAACATTTCCTAGGCTTCTCGTCACGTTTAATTTTAACTAAATTTGTACTTCTCTCTACGATTTTTTGTATTTTTTTAATTAAAGGTCAGTAGCTTGATCTACCTTATAAGTGGAGCATATATCAAACCAATTTTCTGAATTTCTTTCTAGTACTATAGGAATATAGTCAAAAGCCTGTATAGGATTTTTAATAAAGCAGTGGTCGATACAAGAAGCAGACTTTTTGGATACGAGTAGGTTTATTAATGTATGAAAAGAATCCCTTGCTATATAAAACATTAAGATAGTTATTTGTAACTCTATTGTCATCAAGAATATTTATATTTAGGTCACCAATAATTATATGTTGAGCTGTTGTTATATTTTCATTATCTAAGTACATTCCCAAACACTCAATAAATTCATCTGCATTTGTCGATGGTGGCCTGTAGACTGCTGATATTTTCATTTTGCTTATTTCTAAAGTATGAATGAGCTCTATTATTTTCATACCATTTTTTAACGTGATAGTATTGCATGCGTAATTATAATTCTTTCTTATGTATATTACTAAACCATCATTTTGATTTAAAGAACCATAGTTATAATGCATATCATATCCCTCAAAACTATACAATGATATATCTCCTATCTGCCATGTTTCTGTAAGTATTATCACATCAAATTTAGTTTTAAGACTACTCATACTTATTTTTAAAGAATCTAAATTTTGGTTGATACTTCTAATGTTCATGTGAAAAAGCGAGAGGTTAAGACCATCTAGCCAATTATCGAGCTGACTTACATATTTTATAGATTTCGTTTCAATATCTTGAATTTGAAATTGATTTATGTATTGATTCATATTTATATTATAAAATTTGAGAAATGTATTTAATTTGACTTTTTTTTTAGTTATGAAGTTATGAGTATTCTATGTTTGCGAGGTATTCATTTTGGAAGTGTTTATAGCATGGGCAATTTTTATCAGTTGCATTATGAGCAGTATTGTAGTCTTTGTTATATTTGGTATTACTGTATACACAATTTAGGCATTTTGGTTGATTGGATTTACAAGATTGAGATGTATGTTCTTCACCACAGTTGCTGCATGTTTGTTTGTTTTTGCATTTGCCCGTTGAGTGACGGAAACGAAAGCAATTCTTACATTGGCTGACAAAATTGTTTTGAAATACTCTTAAACTTTGAAAACTTAATAATATTTTTCCGTCATTTTTTTCAATGATGTCTAAAACTTTACCTTTTACATCTGCAAATATTGTGTAATTATTTTTTTCTTTGTTATGCTTTAAATAAGTTATTTTTATATCATTTTTTCCAATACTTGCGGCGATTTTCGTTAATAAGTTGGTAAATAAATCTCTCCTTTTCTTCTACTAACTGTGTGAGTAAATTATTTTCCTTTTTTAATTGAGCTATGCTATCCATGTCAGTCAGACATTCTTCTAGTTCATCTATTCTAGATTCATTTACTTTCCCTTTTTTCTTTTTACTCATATCATTAATGAGTACTCTGTATTTTTTTGTAGGATGTTGAAAATATAAGCTATGTCTAGACTTACTTGTTGTGTCTGTCAGCAAAAACGTCAACCTTTATTTTAAAATCTGCTTGATTACGTGTAGTTGCGGGTAGTTTTCAGCTCCTCTCGACCCTCCAGCTACGCAAATCGTTAAGAGTCACCGTTATCTCCAGTATGGTGTAGTTCAGGCTTTTGGTTCAGTCGTACTGCAGGTTTTATAGAAGAGCAGACAGTACGCAGACAGTACGCAGACAGGCAGAACACAGAGTTGATCTTTGCAACCTTGGCTTTGTTTTCCATAGATAACCCCCTCTTATAGATGGGAAACTTCTATAATGACGGAAGGGACCGTGTTTTTGCGCCCCCTTGCGGATTGGGGGGTATAAAAGCTGAATGGGCCTTTCCCACAATGCTCGAGTAGGGAGTGTAATGGGGCTTTTCACATTTGGTTGCATTACCTAAAAATATTTTATGCAATAAAAGAAGTGGTTATGAATGAAGGTTTATTAACTCGTAATGTAATATACAGTGCATAAGTTAGAATTACATGTACAAAATCAGATAAATAAAGCAGTTTATATTCCACTTGTACATAGCTGTACTTATAGTTTAAGTTACAGCAAATGCAAAAATATTTATCAGTCATCGAAAATATGACAAAATAATGATCATATACATTAAGATAGTTATATATGGGGTTTTAAGATTAATTTACAAGCCAAGAAGCTTACTAAACTCAAACAGGCCCACCGGGCAAATGACTGGTAGGCCCGTGAGGCAGCAGGTACCTTGTTTGGATGGATACAATATTCAATGGAACATTGTGGTACATATACAGGGTGGGCCAATAGTGCGTGGACGGAGGATTGTGGGCTTACTGAAAAATATTCCAAAAATCTGTCACTTGATCCTGTTAGGGATCCTTGAGGGCTATTACGTAAAAATATTTTCACTTAAATTCTGACGTTTATACAGGGTGATTCATATCAAACTTACATTTTTTTGAATAGAACCCCCTATACATTATTGCATATTTGGATTCCTTGGTCAATTCTAGTGTGACTTTATGTATCACACATGGAACTTTAAACGAACCGTTTAGGCGCAAATCACCATTTTTGGTATAAGTAGGTATCAGAAGAAAGTTGAATCTCGCAGCGATTATAAAATTTTGAGGGCCTTGACTTTGCCGTACGACTAAGCATGAAATGCGTCACCTTAAGTCAGACGGCTAAATTTGAATTCTGTTTGTACTTGAAGAAATCAGAGGATAAATTAAGGAAACTTCAATCACAGATAACTTGATTTTTTCAAATGGGAATGCCTATTTTGGTTCAAAGAATCAAATGTAAAATTTGATTACCTTTCTAACGATATAGCATTCTTGATATCAATCTTTTTTGGTTTTCATTTTATTTCAAATTTTCAGTCAAATCGGCATTTTTCAATTTTCCTGCATGCGAGCAACCTAGCAGGCCATGAAAAATAAACAAAAGCTCGTTAATATGGAAGAAAGTAACTAACTTAGTAGAAAGATGCAAACTAACCTGAACAACGAGGCAAGATTATCAAAATTCCTTACAACATATTAGCTCTAACCAGAAAAAATAGTGGTAACAAGAACGCTCATTTTTCACCGCCTACTAGCTATTATCCAATTTCCAAAGTCAGTAAAAAAATATTTAATCAAAGGAAAACTACTAGTGATTGTTGCTGGCACTAGAATATCTATGTCTTCTGAATAAATTATCACATTTAATGCTATGAAAAAGTAGCCATTTCCATAAGTCAAAAGTAATGATACCTCAGACTGGAACTCTTCAAATTCTTCTTATATTTATTAGAAAAATCGTGGAAAATGAAACTTGATTTGCAGTCTGTTTGAATTGTAAAACATAATTTAGTTTGTAGAAAACTACATGAAATAATCGCAATTACAACATAGCGTAATTAAAAAATTCTAGCAATTATTTCAATAGATGTTCAGAACGCTCCAGTTGGAGATATCTTCAGTTTTGACTTAACTAAACGGAAATGACTAATTTTTTTATCCCATTAAATGTGAAATTTCATTCTAAACATGTTAGACTGTAAGCAAAAATCGCTGGTAGTTTTCCTTTTGTTTCAACATTTTTAATCGTTTTGGAAAGTTGTCAAGCTCTAGTAGATCTCAGTAGCTAGTAGGCTGTGAAAAACAAACACTTCTGTCATACCCCAGCTACTCATTGAGATTAGATATCTTGCCGCTGCTGTATCCGGTTAGAGCTAATATGTTGTAAGAAATTTCCATAATCTTGCCTCGTTGTTCTAGTTAGTTTGCATCTTTCTACTAAGTTAGTCGGTTTCTTCCATATTAACGAGCTTTTGTTTATTTTTCATGGCCTGCTAGGTTGCTTGCACGCAGGAAAATTGAAAAACACCGATTTGACTAACAATTTGAAATAAAATGAAAACCAAGAAAGGTTGATATCAAGAACGCTATATCGTTAGAAAGGTAATCAAATTTTACATTTGATTCTTTAAACCAAAATAGGCATTCCCATTTGAAAAAATCAAGTTATCTGTGATTGAAGTTTCCTTAATTAATCTATCGATTTCTCCAAGTACAAAAAGAATTCAAATTTAGCCGGCTGACCTTAGGTGACGCATTTCATGCTTAATCGTACCGCAAAGTCACGGCCTTCTAAGTTTTATAATAGCTGCGATATTCAATTTTTTTCTGATACCTACTTATACCAAAAATGGTGATTTGCGCCTAAACGGTTCGTTTAAAGTTCCATGTGTGATACATAAGCACACATTAGAATTGACCAAGGAATCCAAATATGTAATAATATATAGGGGGTTCCATTCAAAAAAATGTAAGTTTGATATGAATCACCCTGTATAAACGTCAGAATTTAAGTGAAAATATTTTTAGGTTATAGCCCTCAAGGGTGCCTACCACGGTCAAGTGACAGATTTTTGGAAATATTTTCAGCAAGCCCACAATCCTCCGTCCACGCACTATTGGCCCACCCTGTAATATTATATTATATTTCGCGTCCAGTCCTCGTATCACAATAACTATGTAGTACGCCCCTGGCGGCTACCACCGTGCACCAATGTCCGAAGACCTAAAAGCAGAACGTAAGTTCCCCCCTCGCCCCGTTACCTACCACTATCCTATCTGTTGGTTCCTGACTCATTCGTTTCTTGGTGCACCGACCGTGCGGTTGATTTATTTCGCGTACCGAGAGTGTTTTACGCAAGATTTACGCTATATCGCGTTAGTTCCCCTGTACCGGTAACGGTAAGTATAATATAATCTTAGCTACCTATATTCATATAACAACACTCCTTTTAGCGTAGATATGGGACGCAAGAAATCAGCTAAAGAAAAAATCAGCAAAAGAGAATTATGGAAACGGATGGAAAGGATCGAGAAACTTTTAGAAAAATCAGTAAGATCTCGCTCCCTTAGTGGTTCGCGGTCACGTAGTAGGGACTCGGACGAAGGTCACTGCTCGAGCAGCAGCGGGTCGTTGCGATCCCTACACAATATTAGAGAATTTGATTCTCGAGATCGCGATAGTCGAAGCCCGGGCGGCTCGATATCACGTACACCACCAGCTGGCCACTACCTGAGCGGGGTGGCGGCTTCAAGGTCATCAACGGGCCAGACTGCGCGCGAGTTGGGCGTTGAGTCGGTTCCAGTAGCGTCACAGTCGGGAGGGGCTGTGAGAGAAAATTCGGCCTCACCGGTTCTGCGTATTGATAATGACGTGGTCTTGACTACTGACGCACTGGACATATTGGGAGATGATCCTAGCCAAGTTGAGTCACCAGGCTTCACCCTGAAGGATGCAATCGCGTCCAGGTGGACCTACATTCTCCGCAATGGGATAGGTCCAGAAGAGCTAACAGCTCTAATAAAGAAATACCAAGTTCCACAGAACTGCGCCATGTTGCATCCACCAAGAGTTAATCCTGAGATCAAAGCAATTATGAGCCCACCGAATGTTACAAGAGATAATTCACATGCTAATTATCAATCATTGCTGGCTGGTGGACTCTCGGCATTAGGCCAAGCTTTAGGTTCTCTATTGGGACAGCCCGATCAGATTACTAAAGGACCGCTAAGCGAATTAGCGGATGCAGGGAAGATCTTGACAACGCTGTTCAATAACATCTCCAATACTCGGCGACAACTAGTACTGCCATTGGTTTCAAAACCAGTGAAGGAAGCTATTGAAAACATACCGCCTGGTGACTTATTATTCGCAGCGGAAATTGGTGAAAAAATTCGAGAGGCCAAGTCTCTTGAGAAGGTAGGAAGAGACATACGCCAAACTCAAAGATTCCATCCTTACGCTCCTCAAAAAAAGGGGGGAGGGGGTAATACCAAGCAACAAACACCCTCATCGTCGGGAAACAGGTGTCGCCCGGCCTATCCCAAGAGGGAGGAGAGGCCAGCCAAAGGGCAACGACCCTCGAACTACCGCATGCAGAGGCAAACGCGGAAATTTTGAAGGTAAGTACTCGTACTGCTGGGTGTTTACGCATGTTTCACGAACACTGGAGTAACATCACATCAAACCACATAATCCTATCATGGATACGTGGATACACTATACCTCTCAAATTAATGCTTAGACAGTCACAGGGTGCCTGTCAAAAACCCCAAAAACCTCTAACTCCAGAAGAGGAACCTTTGATGAAACAGGCAATCAATGAGTTACTCTCGATGAAAGCCATATCTAGATGCAGCCATAGCCTGGATCAGTGTGTATCACCCATATTCCTCACCGATAAATCTAGTGGGAAGAAAAGGTTCATACTAAACCTGAAGTATTTCAATAAGTTTGTTGACTCCCCACACTTCCAAATGGAAGATTACAGGACGGTGCTTAGGCTCATTAGGCAGGACAATTTTATGACTACGGTTGACCTCAAAGACGCATATTTCGCAGTACCCATAGCTGAAACGGATAGAAAATATCTTCGTTTTATATACAAGGAACAATTATTCCAGTTTAATTGTTTACCTTTTGGTCTATCATCAGCTCCACACTGCTTCACGAAAATCATGAAACCAGTGGTGGCCTATTTTAGACGAAAAGGCATTTTTTACGTAAACTATCTCGATGACTTCATCATTTTAGCAAAAAATCACCAAACATGCCTGAATCATACCACAATAGTCGTAAATACCCTCCAACTGTTAGGCTTCACGATTAATCGAGATAAAAGTCACTTGATACCCAGAAAATCATGCCAATTTTTAGGTTTCATTTTTGACAGTACAAAAATGACAATAGAGCTACCGATAACAAAAAAGCAAAATATAATAAGGTGGTGCAACCGCCTAATTATTCTTAAAAAGTGTAAAATTAGAGATTTGGCTCGGTTTCTGGGTATATTAGTATCGGCTTGCCCAGCCGTGAAATACGGTTGGATGTATACAAAGCTGTTGGAAAGACAAAAATTCCTAGCCTTGTTGCAGAACAATATGAACTATAATGCTTCAGTTACACTCTTACCCAACTTAATCGCAGATCTATTGTGGTGGCAAAATAATATCACGAACTCTTATAACGATATTAAGAAGAACAGCTGTGATCTCGAAATATTTACCGATTCATCATTGTCGGGTCGGGTTTCTGGACGACAGCAGACAAGGAACACCACATAAATTACCTAGAGCTTCTCGCCATCTTTTACGGTATTAGGTGTTTCGCTAGCCAAAAGGCTGATTGCAATATTTTGATACCTTGTGACAATACATCCGCTGTATCATATGTTAATAGGATGGGAAGTATACGCTTCCCAAAGCTATGCTATCTCGCTCGCTCTATATGGCAGTGGTGCGATGAAAGGAACATTTGGCTCCACGCATCTTACATCGCATCGTCTGATAACTGGAGAGCGGACCAGGCGTCTCGGTCAACTAATTTCGAAACTGAGTGGTCCCTGTCTGATGGGGCATTCCAGGCCATAAGACAAGAGTTTGGTGAACCAGAAGTTGACTTGTTCGCTTCACAAGCAAACCACAAGTGCAAACGGTATATATCATGGCATAGAGATCCAGGATCATATGCTGTGGACGCGTTTACAGTATGCTGGAGTAGCATGTACTTCCCACCTTTTAATCTCATATTGAAAACACTACAAAAAATTGTTCAGGACAAAGCAGAGGGGATATTGGTCTTTCCTGATTGGCATACACAGCCATGGTACCCTTTGCTCACCGAACTAATTATCGATCAAATATATTTTGAACCTAACACTACACTGCTGTCTTCTCCTTTCAACAGGACGCATCCGCTAGCCAAGAAAACTACCCTGGTGGCGGCGAAATTATCCGCCAGGCATTTTTGAGGAGGGGTCTGTCTGACCAAGCAGCCAACACAATGCTAGCTTCGCTCTCACCGTCCTCAATAGCCCAATACGACAGCGTGTATAAGCAGTGGTGGTTGTTCTGCCATGCAAACGATATTGCCGTTTATCAAGCCAACGTCCAGCAGGTAATACATTTTATGCAACATATTTATGAGAACAATACCCATAAGTATGGCACTTTCAACAGCATGCGTTCGACAATTGCATTGATTTCGGACAACAATTTGGGAACCAACCCCCTCATGAAACGTTTTTTAAAAGGATTGTTCCGCTTGAGGCCACCGCAGGCAAAATATGCGGTAACATTTTACAACACAAATTGTCTTAAATTATATTCAAACCCTCCCTAAGCCCTTATCACTACAAAAGCTGTCTCAGAAGCTTGTAACCTTATTGGCGATCATCACGGGCGGTAGTTTACAGACAATCTCACTAATCAGAATCTGCAATATAATATAATCTGACAGAGAAATACAAATACTAATTACAGACAAAATAAAGACCGCAGGTCCCAATAAACCTCAGCTAGTCCTCCACATACCGTTTTACTACAGCAAACCGGACATATGCGTAGCTTCTGCGCTAAAAGAATATATAGTAGCTACAACACACCTCAGGAAAACATCAAACGATTTTCTTTTTCTGTGCTGGAAAAAGCCAAATGATACAGCAAGTAAGCAGACTCTCAGTAGATGGGTAAAGGAAAGTCTGATTTCGGCAGGGATTGACACATCCATCTTCAAGCCACATTCTACCCGACACGCTTCGTCTTCGGCAGCTCTTCGCCAAGGAATCTCTATCGAAACCATCTGCAGAACCGCAGGATGGTCCGAGCATTCAGGGACCTTCGCGCGGTTTTATAATCGACCATTATCCAGTCAAACGGAATACGCCGAGGCTATATTAAAACTGTAACTTCGAATTGATTTTCTTATTTTTTTATTTCAAATATTGTATCTTGCAAAAATGTTTTGTTTCAATGGTGGAAAAGTAAAGCGAGTTACCATAGCATTATTTTACTAGTATTTTTACTACCCACAAACAGTCGATGGACACACGTCAACTGCAGCTATCTTTAAACAACTACATAGTTATTGTGATACGAGGACTGGACGCGAAATATAATTCATCGATCAAACGAACTTACCTGTAAGTGAAGTTCGATCGTGATTATATGAAGCGTCCAGTCCGAAGTATCACACTCCCACCCTCCCAGGTGTTATACACAACTCTCATGAAGGGGCTGCAGTTGCAAGAGAATCTTTAAACAGAATGAGTCAGGAACCAACGGATAGGATAGTGGTAGGTAACGGGGCGAGGGGGGGAACTTACGTTCTGCTTTTAGGTCTTGGGACATTGGTGCACGGTGGTAGCCGCCAGGGGCGTACTACATAGTTATTGTGATACGAGGACTGGACGCTTCATATAATCACGATCGAACTTCACTTACAGGTAAGTTCGTTTGATCGATGAATTATAATCCATATACATCTTTAGGATTAAGTAACCACAGAACAATGAAATCTTAATATAATATTGTGTTTTACACTCCTCGTAAAACCTGTTTATGCCGACTTTGCCAAATTAAAACTTCATAATTATTCACTTAATAGTATACAAATAACGTATAATTGAAGCACTTGGATGACAGCCTTTTGAAAATGACCCATGTTGATGTTGAAGACATTTACAATTTTAGGTTTAATAACTTCAATTGGTGTAAAATATGTACCTTCTCAAAACAATCAGGGCCCCTGAAATACTGTCCTAGTTCCATATGTTTACAAATTTAGGTTTAGAAAAGTAGGAGTAAGTTCAAATGGCGCTCTCACTGTAGAATTGGAAGCGATATTGACAAAGCCGGATTTTACCCAGACAAGTTTTTTCATGCTGATTCCGAATCTGTATTTAGTTTTCCTCTAGCACCCGTAGTTTTGGCTATCTATGGCTATGGGTATTAGGACGGACGGACAGACAGAGGCTCTGCATAAGCTCTCTTACAGTGAGAGCTAGAACTGTTTTCGGTGCAATATACATATATTTTTACAACGACGAAGCAATCAAGGCTCGTAAAATACGGCCCCTATTAAAAAAATGTACAAGTTTACGTGTAAAAACCTCATTTGGTAACAGTAGCGTGCTAAGGTCTTCGGCCCCCACCGCAATTTTTTTCACGGGGCCCCTCTACATAAAAAAATATACTGCCTATACTGCGGGTGAGAACAAAACTACTGTCTATACTACGGTGATATTCCAAATCAGTTATAGATAGAAAAAATTTGGTGTGACCTAAACTTTACATTTCGATTTTTTTCCGTACGAGTTTTTGAAGAATAAGAATTCATAGACGTTATGTAAAATATGATTATACATCGATTAATGACGCAGATACGCTTCGAATCAGTGTAACGTTGCCACTTGTTCTAGTCGTTTCGTAGTCTACCTTCCACCACATTATATTGTTGTCAAATTTTGGAATGAAATAGGTAATAAGGCAAAAGATATTTAATTTGATTATGGAAAATTATGAGGTATAGACATATATTCCGCCGCTATAAAATAAGTGTGAGTTTTATAGTTACTACTATGTAAAAAGCTTGCCACTGTTTGGTGGCATTATGTACCGCCATAAACTAATTGAGGCCCCGTTGAAAATGGGCCTTGTTTAAAATGTAACAACTTTATTTTAAGAAACCTCCAGTTCTCACCTTAAAACAACCGAGGCCGCCTGGAAAACAGCTCTTCTTGAAAATATTTACAACCTTACATGTAAAAACTGCAAGAACATTTGGAAGCCTTTATTTTGATGGCCACAGAAAAAGGATATCGATGAACATCAAGTAATTATATATGCATTGTCATTTCAAAGTAGTCTGTTAAAAAGCTGTTAATGCTATATAAATTAGCTTAACAGCTTAACTTAAAATTTACGCTATTTTCAAACATTGTCGAAAGTAATCAAATAAATTCCAGTTATTAATAATAAAGTATCTTTCATGGCTTTCCATTACTAATCTGTTTGAATTAAACGGGGCAGATCAGCCTATAAGGTACGAGTTTTGGCTACAAAGATTGGCATTAAATTAAACTAGGCTTTTTTTCTAAATGGTGGAATCAATACTAAAAACTGGAATAAGAATAATTAATTGGCACATGAGAAAACAAATCATGGAATTGATGAAATTTCTACTTCCTATGCCTCCTGTGTTTCAGATATATTTCTCTTGCCTGTTGAATGATAGGATCATTATTGGAACAGCGTAAATCTTTACCGCTCAAGGTTCTGTTAATACCTACTGTCCAGTTATGACAAATAAATGTTACAAATTTATTAATTAATATGCCATTCAATGAATTGCCATGGTTCTGGCAATTAAGCGGCAGAGAAACCTTGCTTGATACAAAATCCACCAAGATTGTCAAACACTTTGTTCTATATGCAAGTTGTGGCAGCACATACATCACGATATTGTATATTTGGGCAAACTTCTGTACAATCTCAGGACGGCAATATTTCAATTTTGCAGGCACTGTATGCAAATACTCTTTTGCGCGGATCAAATCATGCCATTCGTCTACAGGATTCTCTGAAAATATGCCTCCTTTACAGCTCGCACAAGCTGAACTATATTTTTTGACATATTTCGTCATGAATCCACTAACATAGCCCAAACTAACTTTACTTATGTAAGTCATTGTTTGTGGAGGAATATGTGCATAGAAGGTTCCCAAATCTGTACCTGTAGGTATGACAACATCTTGGGTGACGATTTTTTTTACTGCTAGGATAACATTCTTTGTCTCGTCATCCTCACAATTTGAAGACACGGAGTGTCGACTAGAAAAATTATTAATAAGAAGGGTTTTGAAATGGTTTTTAAATCGATTGCAAGTAGGATTGGTGTCTCGTATACCCTGCTGCCGTATGTGGCCAAAGAAGTTTTCAATGGGGTCTTGATTCAGTCACCTACATTTGAGGATATTCACATTTTCACACTCCAACATTTCGAAGATATCTATAACACCATTAATTGTAATTGTCCAGTTGACCAAGGATGGAGGTCTGATGCGTTCTTCACTACCCTCCGCTGGAAAAAATGATATAGATACATTGTGAAAT
This sequence comes from Callosobruchus maculatus, assembly GCA_951848785.1. Taxonomy (NCBI): domain Eukaryota; kingdom Metazoa; phylum Arthropoda; class Insecta; order Coleoptera; family Chrysomelidae; genus Callosobruchus; species Callosobruchus maculatus. The sequence goes on along the minus strand of CATOUR010000085.1, from coordinate 1,500,058 downwards.
ATTCAATTGATCGTCGTTGGAAATATTAAACCTAACAGAAGGGATAAAATAAAAACGCAGGATATTTGGAACAGGATGGGTATAACGCACTCCATAACAAAAACATTAGAAAATCGGGCACTTCAGTGGTACGGACATGTCAAACGAATGCCAGAGAATAGATGGCCCAAAAGAATTACGGAATGGTCTCCGAGGGGAAGAAGAAAAAGAGGTCGATCGGCTTTGAGCTGGGAAACTTATATAAAAAATGTCATGGCGGAAAAAGATCTCAGTGAAGGAGACTGGGATAATAGGGAGTTGTGGAAACAAAGGACGGTAAACCCAGGCCGGTAAAAAAACCGAAGAAGAAGAAGAAGAAGAAGAAGAAATATTAATGAGCTGGAGATTGTAACAATGACGACTCATGCAATAATTTGAGCAGTTCCTTAGTCCCAAAGATGGCTTTCGTCTAATGTGTTATTTAACAGTGATACATATATTTCAAACTAGTCCATCGTCTTCTTTCTTAATACTCAATTATATTTATTGATTGTCGTATGTAAATATATTGTATCTTGTTCCAATTTAATAAGCAAATATATTAATTCTGAGCCTTATCGTACTATCTGATTGGGCAAGACCTTCAATGAGTGAATTTAAATTTGATGTTTGTAAAAACGAAGGCAAAATGCATCACAAAATACATTTTTTTTTGTAGAACTGCTGTTAAAAAGATTTTGCCAAAACAATACCTGTCAAGTAATAGCAGCAGGTTTAAAATGTATACAAAGTAACTAAATATACCTTGATAATACATCCGTCGCAGTGTTTGTCGCGCTTCAGTCCAAAATGCGAAGTGGTCTGTGGAACGAGATACAGCACACCTCAGTCGTTTTCCACTGGTTGGATATAGACTGTGCCCATTAACACTGTCCATCAGATTGTCAAAAAACTTAAGCACTTGTGCTGTACCAACTGCAGTTTCTGTCAATTTTTCTCCTTGTACTCCGGCTACTCCTATAAAAAAATAGTAGTAACAAAAATTGAATAAAAAAAAAGAAAAAAAAACAGTGAAACTTAAAAATTTACCTGCACGTGCCATTAGACTTATCACTGATGCAACAGTATGGCTGAAAACTTGAGTAGCACAGGATACTTTCATTTTCTTGATCGACTGTCGATTTACATGGCAGTCTGTGAGCTTTGGCATAGCTCTGAGACTTCCAGCAGCATTATCTATAGCATATGCTGCCTCAATATCTGACCATCTGGCAACAATTTTCTGTCCAGGTGACTCCCATATTAAATTCTTTGTCAATAAATTATTGAGGATACCTTTAATCAAGTGAGGAGGGTCATATATATGGATAATCTTACTGCCATTGACAAAAAAGTATTTTCTGGTAGGATCCACCACTCCTGCTACAGAATATTTCATTAGATAATTTATTGCTGCCTGATTTGTTGCTCCCTGGTCACATACTGTACAAAGCACTTTCAGCCCTGCCTGCTGACACCTCATTATGATCCTCTTGATCAACCTCACCAATACCACGGTCTTACAAAATGTATATGCTAATGGTCGCTTCCAGTTTTTTACAAGTCCTCTAATTAGAAACACTAGTGCATGATCTGCAATAACTGCACTTCTGGATGGTTCGTCATTTGTTTCGAAACCTTCAAATTCCTTTTTCATAACATTTAAGTCAATATGAGGATCCAAACTTATTTCATCGAACATCAAGCACCAATATTTGTTATTCTCATCTAAGCCAGCAACAACTTCTGTCAAATTGTTGAATATAACTTCATTTAGCCCAGGATTAATGGGAATTTTTTGCAATAGCTGCCGAATCGTTTTCCTACCCGGCAAAGCAAAGAACTTTGATAACGTCTTATAGCCTTTCCCACTTTGTTTATACAGTATGAGTCCCATTAATTTTTCCTCTAAATTATATCTTCGACCCTAGAACGATCTAAAGCAATATTCGTATGTATACATCGGAAAAAATTCCAAGTCCTTTAGTTTCTGTAATAGGCATAAGGCAATGTTCCTTCACAGGTCAGTGGGTAGTCTATTATGAATACAACGAATTTTTCAATTTTACAACCCCCCACTCCCCACCACCCCAATTTCACCCCCACCCAAAAAAAAGTAGAAAACGATCAGGGACCCCTAAAATGCCTAAAAATGAAGTTTCAGCAGTATTTAATTTTTTTGTTTTTTGCTAATTACTCCGCCGCCTATGCACCGATTTTCAAAAGTATAGGAACATTACCTACTACGACCCCACAGCATACCGCTGCCCAAATTTCATCACAATCCATGCAGCGGTTACTGAGATTACGAGGGTAGAAAAATGCGACAGACAGACAGACAGACAGATCGACAGACAGACCGACAGACAGACAGACCGACAGACAGACAGACCGACAGACAGACCGACAGACAGACCGACGGAAATGAGTGACGTGGATTTTCGTTATGTACACATCATAAAACGCCCAAAAAGCGTATTATCTCAAAATCGAAAATTTTCGCGATCACAATACTCCCCTCACCTATCGGTGTGGGAAGTAAAAAACTCGGAAGAATAGAGAAATGTACAGACATTTTTATTTGCCATTTCAGGTCAGTGTATTACAATTAGGTATGGAAGACGGTGTCACGCAAAGGACCCCCGCGACTCATGTGGCATGACGTAATTCGTTTATTGAAATTTCCTATCACTTTTTGACACAATGCAGGTGCTATGCCGGCTATTTCGCGTCTAATCTCCTGTTTAAGCTCTGGAATAGTGTTTGGTTTAGTTTTATACACTCTGCTTTTTAGATACCCCCAAAGAAAAAAAATTTAGGGGAGTAAGATCACATGATCGCGGCGGCCAATTGATATCGTCGTTACGTGAGATAATCCGAACTGGAAACTTGCCGCGCAGCAATTGCATCATTTCTCTGGATGTGTGACAAGTGCCGCCATCCTGTTGGTACCAAAAATCTTCAATGTCCATACTTTCCAACTGCTCCCAGAAAAAATCAGATATCATGTTTCGATAGCGAACACCATTAACCGTAACGGTATTCTCCGCATTATCCTCGAAAACAAGGGCCAATGATTCCTGCGCACCAAAAGGCGCACCAAACAGTTACTGTTTGAGGATGCGTTGCTTTTTCAGCAATCTCTCTTGGATTTTCTAATCGCCAAATACGAGCATTGTGTTTGCTTACAAAGCCACCAACGTGAAAATGTGCCTCATCGCTAAAGATGATTTTCGTTGCAAAATGAACCCCTTGTTCTCGTATCCATTCTGCAAACACGCGGCGCTGTTGATGATCTCGAGGTTTCAACTCCTGAGTTATTTGGACTTTATATGGGTGTAGATATAAGTCTTTTGTTAAAATTCGTTATGTGGTTGAATACGTAAGGCCCACTTGCTGCGATCGATGACGAATCGATGTCTTTGGATCTCCGGCTACACTTTCGCGAACAATGGCAATATTATGATCTAATCGACCTGCACGAGCACGTTGAGTGACTTTGAGGTTAGTTACAGATCCAGTTTGCTCGAATTTTTGAACCACATTCCAAATTGTCCTCTCAGAAGGTCGATTTTGCGCGCCGAAAAGATCACGTAGAGCTCGAAATGCGTATTTTCTTGATCGACCATTTTCATAATAGGCTTGCACCATTTTTACACGTTGTGCAGTCATATATTGCTCCATGACTAATTTTGTTTATGTTTTGAGGTTAGAAATCTTATATGATAATCAACAAATACAGTGGCGTTTCAAAAATATTTCAGATTGTAATGTGGAAACTCTTATTGAATCACCCTTTAGTATAATGGAGGACGCCGCTATGGGGCAAATTATCAGAACTGCATTAAATGAGTTCCAACTCAAGCACTACAATGCGTCAGTTCATTTCTTTGACAACATTACTTGCCATAGGATATTTCGTAAGTTCTTGTGTTCAAGATTTATGGTAAATTTCTGCATCAATCCCAAAATAATTGTATTGAAGACAATTGATAGCTCGAATGACTTAGCAAGTAAGAATGTTTCTGTTGACAATGAATTGACTAATTCAATCAATTTAACAAATACTTTAGAAGATGTTATCTCACCAAGATCGAAAAGTCTCTCAAATTTGTTGAGCACATCTAATTTTTTAGAATTAGCGAACCCGCAAAAGAGATCTCCATAGTGCCCGTACCCTCGGTAAATCAGATTAAAGAGAACAATTATTATAAGTTACTTAATATTTTACATCAAAATGTTCAAAGTCTATCTAATAAGCTTTTAGAATTAGAGATACTCCTAGATAATAGAAACTGTGATATCTTTTGTGTGAGTGAGCATTGGGCCAAATACGATCAACTGCTATCATTGCAGATACAGAACTTTGAAATGGCTAGTTTTTATTGTAGAAGTTCTTACATACATGGTGGTGTAGGTATATTCATTAGAAAGGGTATTCGCTACGAAAATATATCTATCTCATCAGTGGAAAAAGACTTTGAATGTGTTGCTGTTTACTGTAGTGATTTAAAAACACTAGTTTTAACTGTATATAGGAGTCCATTAGGTAATCTTAAGATATTTTTAGAAAGATTAGATGATACCCTCACACGATTAGGCAATAAATACAACAGCCATAAAATTGTAATTTGCGGTGACTTTAATATAAACTTTCTGAGTAGAAACACTGGACTCAACTCTCTTCTAGATCTTTTCAGTATTTGGGCAATGAATCCTACAATTATGTCACTAACCAGGGAAGATAATTGTATCGACAACATATGTGTGAATTTTGATGAGGAATTTTATGAGAGTTTCGTAGTAGACGGAAATATCAGTGATCATTTCGCACAAATTATAAGGATCAATTACAAAAGTACTGAAAGCGCCACACCTAAAGTATGCATTAATTATTACAGACAACTTAATAATAAAGATAATATCAAATACTTCAACATGCTTCTAGAACAGGAAACCTGGTCTGATGTTTTTACAGCAAGTGACATCAATCTAAAGTTCGCTAATTTCTTTAAAGTTTTCTGCCATCACTATGATTTAGCATTTCCTTTAAAATCTAAACGTAAATTCTCAAGTACAAATGTCCGAAAGCCATGGTTAACTAAAGGTCTTATAGTTTCCGGTGAGAATCTGAAAAATTTATTTCATCTGACAAAACATAGCAATGAGTTGAAAATTTACTATAAGCAATACAAAAGACACAGAACTAGTTTTGCGCAACGTGAAATGCACAGAACTAGTTCTGTGGTACTGAATGGCCAGCAGCAGTTATATGAAAAAAGTAACGTTATGTTTATGTTGTTGCTTTGGATGTTAATTTTTGTTTCTGCTTCTGGACAAAATGCAAGCTAAATTCGAATCCGAATTAATTCGGCTACTTGAACCTTCAAGTACACAAAAACATAATCTCATGACAAAAGATCATTACCTCACTATATTGAATGAAGTGAAGGAAGCAAATTTATGCAAATCCCAAGGAAAACTCTTATGTGCCAAACAATAAAGAAGGATAAAGCGGTTTGATATAATAAGTATAAGTGGTGTGGAAAAGTTAATCAAAAAACGTAATGAAGATTCTGATGCCATAGTATATTTTGTTCATACAGAAGAACTGTATCCCATAATTCACCAGGCACATATTTCTACAGGTCATAAACGATATAAAGGTATGTTTGAATCTCAAGTCTATCTATTTTACACTGTATTTGAGCAACACTAGGCTCTTGATACCGGTATTCAAATAAACACAGAGACCTCTACTGTATTTATATTATATATTATATATTATTAGGATACCGGTACCGGGAGGCTAGACATAGCGATTGAACAACAAAGAAACCGTTTAACTGCAACGAGATATCATTACGCTCTTAACTGTGACAAATAATGACATTACAGATACTTTAAATGACAGTTATAAGAAACTTTCCATATAGAGCTTTTTTGGCGCAGTGGCTATGCATCGCACCTGTGGTGCGAGCGACTCGGGTGCGAATCCCGCTTAGATAACTTTTTTTTATTTATTTCTGCACAAAAAAATTTGGGGACAGATCTGATTAGGATGGATATGGTTTCAAAAAATAATAAATGGAATATAATGTGCAACCAAACAAGATTTCTTTGTTATATCTCGAAGTAATTTCGAGGATAAAGATCTTTTGATTTCAACCTTTTTTTAAGTTCCAATTTTTTTATAACGCGTGAACTTTGTTTCAGCATTGGAAGAAGAGTTAAAGAAAAAATATGCAAACATTACTAGAGAAAATATTAACATATACCTACAATTGTGTGAAATATGTCAACTGAAAAAAACCGCACCTAAGAAGGGAATCGTTGTCAAGCCTATTTTGAGTAAACTGATGAATTCTCGGTGTCAAGTTGATCTTATTGATATGCAGACTGATCCAGACGGAGACTACAAATTCATATTAAACTATCAAGACCATTTGACGAAGTTTTGTGTACTACGCCCAATGAAAAGTAAGACTGCTGTAGAAACTGCCAGAAACCTAATAGAAATTTTCTGTTTATTTGGGGCCCCATCAATTCTTCATTCTGATAATGGTCGTGAATTTGCCAACCAAGTCATAAATAATTTAAAATCTCAATGGTCGCATTTGAAAATCGTACATGGTAAACCGCGTCACTCACAGAGTCAGGGGTCAATAGAACGGTGTAACAGAGATGTACAAGAAGCACTTATTTGTTGGATGTCCGATGAAAATACCAAACACTGGGCTGATGGACTGTGTTTCGTCCAGTCAAAAAAAATAGAAGCTACCACAGTGCAATCAAACGATCCCCATATGAGGCTATGTTTGGTTGCACTCAGAGAAATGGCTTAAAGGATACTGACTTGCCACAGGATCTTATTGCTCCACTGGAAACCGAAGACGATCTCCAAAAATTGTTAAATGAAACCACCGAACTTCAAAATACACTAGCGTTTATAGATGAAACTATTGAAGATGACGTGCAGGTTTCTATGGTCAATAAGGAAAACATAGTAGATAGTGAAGTGCAAGTTTTTATGGGCAATGAGAACAATATGACAGATAGCGAAGTGCAACTTTATATTACCGATAAAAAAAGTATAACGAATAGTCAATTCCAGGGTTTTGTACAAGATACAGAGAAAGAAGAAATTAAAACTTCTGAGGTGAATGTTGACAATGACAACCAAAGTGAACATTCGTTATGCATTGTGTGTCAAAAACCCATCGTTACCGTGGAAAACTGCTCAAAGTGTAAAGGAAAAATTTATGCTACCTGCAGCATTTTAACAGTTAGCAACGAATTTGAATCAGAGTTTCAATGTTTTCTTTGCCAACGTTCCTGGAATATACGTACGAATCGTGAAAACGCAAAGAGGTTTGGAAGCACAAGCTAATCTGATGCTCACACAATCAAATGAAAAATTTAAACCAGCCTCAGTTGGCGACAATGTTCTTGTACGAATACCAGACGTGGATCGCGGCAGATTAGCACCACGAAGTGTAATGGCAGTTGTTCAGTCAGTTGATGACGGATTTTATAAACTAGCCACAAAGACTGGAATTTTACAAAAACATTTTTGCAGAAATGAGTTTCAGCTGGCTGATGGTAATAATTTTTTAGACGACAATGTTGACGACAAGAACTACAAGGAAATTTCACTTAGAACGGCATCTTCCCAGATATCGGGATCTACACAAGGATTTAGTTCATGTCTCTGCAATAAAAAATGTATTAACAAATTGTGTTCCTGTAGAAAAAAATCTCCTCGCAATTATAAATGCCACCATTCAAGCTCTTCTTCAAATAAATAATTTTTTTAATCCACTACCTATATATTTTCCTGAGAATTAGAATGTTTATTTAATTTATTATTTGTTGGTATTCATTAAAATATATTTTTTAACTCATCCAACTTTATATTTATTTGAGTCCGTCCCTGGCGCTCATTAAATGTGTATTTTGATTGTCGTTGATTAAATGGAAGAAGCGGGAATTGTGCTGGTCATTCAGAAAATATACAGAACTAGTCCTGTGCGTTTCAAATTGCGGAGAACTAGTTCTGTGCATTTCAGGATGCGCAAAACTAGTTCTCAATAATGCTCAATAGCCGTATAAAATTAATATTTCGGGTTTGGGAAATAACTCTTGCTCAATACTAGTTCCGCGCATTTTTTCGGGCATTGCCCGAATTCGGGTATTGAGCGTAACATATATATCAAATAGGATATTGAAAATGTTTATGCGGAAATGGCTGGTTTTACAAATTTATAAAAAGGTTGGACTTTCTCCAGCTGCTAGCCCTATTCCTACTGCAGTTTCGGCAACATCCAAAAACTTTAGAAAATGACCAGCAGAAGATGAAAGGATTTGCAATATATGATTTTCAGTGCGTTTCTGTACTATCAAGTACAATTCTGCAATCACATATGGCCACTAGTAGCCTTGTAGTCATTAGTGATGTTTTTATTACAATCAGAAGTACTGTTTGCCTGATACGTTTAAAACTTAACCCTCATTGCAAAGTGCTATCCACAATTTTGACTTGATGGGGACATATCTGTTTCTTTTCCGGTAATAATACCGGAAAAGAAAGCAGTACGTTAGTTCATAAGAACTAGGTGTGAAGGTTTTTTTTAATGCTTTGCCATCGACATACCCCGTGAAAAGGAATTTCAATGAGGCTTCCAATCTTATAGAGAAAAGAAGTTGTAAATTATTTATTGATTGACAAGTTTTAGGGTTTACGCTGACTAGTGTTAAGTCATTAAAAATCGGTGATTTTTTAATTACTTAATTTATGTAAGAATGTTACTCTCCTCACATTATGTACTGTTGTAAATAATAAAGACGTGAATGAAATGCTTGCGATGGCTGGCAATATTTCGAGAGGCTTGTAGCTGTCCAGACCAAAAAGAAGGATTAAGGCTTAGTTCAGATGACGCGCGTCCGGAGCGCGTTCGCTTGACGCTCGTTTTGAAAATAGAAATAATTAATTCAAGCTGATCACATGGACGCGCGCACGACAAATTGTTACACGCGTATGACGCCACTAGACTCAGAGAATACCGCCGCTGACTGACGCGCATATTGAAATACTAGACGTTCCCATTGCCTGTTCAGATGGCACGCGTCTTTTCTAGCATTCAGCTGACATACCCGGCGCTTCTTTGTAAAAATTTATTTCCCACGTATGCTATTGAAATGGAAACAGAAGAATTCAACACAGATTTTTTCATTAATGAAATTGAGAAGAGGCCTAGGATTTGGGACATGCATTCCAAATTATATTCAAATAAGATGGCAAAAAAGAGCGCCTGGGAGGAACTGGTCCTGATGTTTTGCAAATCCGATGATACCGAAGAAAAAAAGAAAATATTCGGTAGGTTTTTGGTACTGCTTTATTTATAATTGGTGGTTACAGTCTGGGATACAGTGTAAAGTATAAACTTGTAGAAAGTCTATTCCTTAAAATTGGGTGAACGTAGTCTGTCCTTTCCCTCCTACGTCGTTTCCTTCTTCTATATGCTAACCAAACTTGTATTTATACAGCTTCTCCTACATCCATTCTCGTTAATACCAGCAAATAAACTGACACTCGTTTGCCTAGTCTCAGTCTATATAAAAGTTGTACGAAGTCCTACGCGTGTCATCTGAACACATACGCAACAAACGTGCGCCACGTCGACGCGCGTCCCACGCGCGTGATCTGAACTAAGCCTAACTGCAGCAACTAAGTTGAAAAAAAGGCATATCTACACACAAACCTTTAGTAGAAGTGTTGCCGATGCTCTTGGATTTTTAGAGAAAGACTTGGCACTTCACGAATTTCAGGGTGATGAGGTGACAGAAATCTTTTCAGTAATTGAGGAGCAACTTATCAAAACGCATTATGTCCACCAGATGACAAAATTGAGTTTGATGCGGTTTCGTATTCATTTTGATACATTTCATACGTCTGTACAACAAGAATGAATCAAACAACATTATATCCCTACGTAATTTGGGTACAAAATATGATGTCCGCATCGAAACGCTTTATGTCCTCAAAAGTTGTCATATCAAAACGCATTATGGTACTTGGCCACCAGGAGGTGCTCTACGCAGTGCAAACGTCACCTGATTTAACTAGTTCTGTCGTTAGTTCTTTGAGATTAGTCAACCGGTTAACGTGTTTATTGTTTTTTTTGCTATATAGTTATGATGGAAAACCTTGATCAGAGCATCTCTGTAGGGGAAAATACCCACGGATCAAGGAAAAGAATGAAACAAAAGACTAAACGAGAACATGTTTATGAAAAAAGGTAAGTAATATGAATGTTTTATAATGATTTGCTATTTGGCATGCTAACGTGCGCTTAAGTGTATTTCAATCCTTCACTACATTACGTTATTAAACAGCGACAAAACACATTGAGCGTACATGTAGTGCGGAGTTTAAATCAAATCAATAGTTAAAATTGTTTTTTGTATTCAATGAATAAAAATGTAACAAAGTTGTATTTCTTTGTAGATATAAAGATCCCGACCCATTGCTTGCCAATTTCCGTCCCCCATGCCAGCATCGAGGAGCTCCAGGAAGAAAAACATTTTTTAAATGTCTAGACATCTCCAAAAATGTTCTTGCAAGAGCCAAAAGAAACGTTTTCTTCAAAATAGACAGAAAAGAACAAGACAAACGCCTATCATTTTTGATGCACGTTGGATACCCTAAGCGAACCCGTGTTCGAGGTGGAGAGGAACAAAGAATAAGGAAACGACGCCGATTTTTAGTGGAGTACTTTTTATGGTCAGCAGATAAGAAAAAAATGCCAGTTTGCTCCTCGTTTTTCTGTAAATTGTTTCAAATAGGCCAAACAAGGATAAATACTATAGCCGAGGGGATACTGAGTGGAAAAGGTGTGCAAGATAAAAGAGGCGGTGACCACAAACCTAACAAGTACTCGGAGAAAAGGTTGAGAGTGTACGGTTTTATATCTAAATTGAAGGCATGTGAGAGTCATTATACACGTAATAAGAGTAAAAGGCTGTATCTGCCATCTTCGCTCAACATAAACCGACTTTTACAACTTTATAAACAAAACTGTTGAAAATGACTACAAAGTTAAAAAAACATTTTTCACCAAAATATTTGGAACGAAGTTTAATTTGGGCTTTGGTTCACCGGCACGTGACACATGCAGCTATTGTTATAGAACCAAGACCGAAATTCGAAGTTGTGGAGATATGGCTCAAAAACAAGCTTTAATGACCAACCTTACTATCCATAAACGGAGAGCTTCATACGATAATGAAAACAAATCCTGAAGGGAATGCGACTTATGTGTTTATCTACAGCAAGTGCAGCCCATCCCTAAATTAAGTATCGGTGAAACATTTTATGCGCGTCAAATTTCATTATACTGCTTTTATATCACAGACGTTGCTACAAAAGATCCCAACTTTTATGTTTGGAATGAAACTCACGCTAAAAGAGGTGCCCAGGAAATCAGCTCAGCTTTGGTTGATTTCTTACAAAAGGGCATCTTCGACGAATCAATTGAGACAATTCGCCTTTTCGCAGACGGCTGTGGAGGCCAAAATAAAAACCAGCACGTTGTTCATTCGTTATGTTACTGGTTACAAAACAAGTCCCCTAGCACGGTCAAAGATATTATTATGTATTTCCCGGTCCGCGGACATTCGTATTTGCCTGTCGATCGAGTATTTGGACGTGTGGAAAAAAAGCTGCGTAAAGTAGAAGAGATCTTAGATCCAAATGGCTATCTCAAAATTTATAAGTAATCTGGAAACATCAGAGTTCTGGGAAAAGACTGGTCCATGAGAAACTTCAAAGAATTAGCAAGCACATTAAAGCAAATTGAAGGCATAAGTTTCATTAAGCGGATATTTTTGAAAAAAATAAGCAAAGATCAGTCTTTCGATGTTAAGATCAAACTTGAACCGTCATATTACTTCGATGACGAATCAAAGGTATTTACATCAATAGTAAAGCGTGGTAAAAGTCTGAAACAAGTTCCAGAACCAACTGAAGCCCCGCTGGTAAACGTGATTAAGGAAGATAAGAAGAACGATGTTATAAAATTGCTCCAAGCAAGATTTGGAAACAACTGGGAAGATGAAATTCCATTATCATCGTTACACTTCTTTGACCAGGCTTTAAGCGTTGAGCCTCATATACTTAGAGCAGCACAAGACGAAGACGAGCAAGACTTATGCGAATGTCTAGAAGAAGACCAAGATCATCATATTTAGTTCATAATTTAGTTTTCTCTTGAAACACTGGTTATAGGCTATACTCCTATTAAAATTATGTTCTGTATTAAATAATAAATAAATATTTTGCATTTTATTTTTGTAGTGAGTAAACTGCTGTTTGTACTTTACTACAAATTTGGAACAAAGAGCATTATGTCCAATATTGGCCACAACAAAAAGCATTATGTACATATTGATGGATCGAAACGCGCTATGTCCAACTATTTTTTAAATTTTTTCTACAATTTGTATTAGTTTCAATTTCATTGAGAATGGATATTGAAGGCATAGACCAATATTAATCCAAATACCTCAAGCCGAGGTTTAAAATCTTGGGAGACAAAAGATATTCGTTTTTGGTTGTTTGTGAAAAAAGACGTTTAACGGACTTAATGCGTTTTGAAAAGTTGCTCCTCAATTATAAACAATATGTTCGATATTTTCAACAGTAAGTCTAGATACTATACCTCTGAATACAATAAATTCTAATAATACAAGTGCTATATTTACATTTTTAGAACAGTGTAAAGTTTTTTAGGGTTCATTATATGCATTGATAGCTTGCAGGCATTTTATATGGGATATGTTATTAGGTACCAATACTTAAGTTAAATTTTGACATATAGAATGTCCCAGGATCATATTGAGCTATTTTTTAGTGCCATTCGCAGTAAAGGAGGAAGCAATAATAATCCCACTGCTCGTCAGTTTGAGGCTATACACAAACGGTTGCTTTTTCATTCTGAAACTAGGGCACCAAAACTGCAAATGTAGTCGCAATAGATAACACAAGCATATTTTGGGGAACATTTGGGAGAAATGGAAGATCAATGAAGAAACGTTGGCAATCGTTTATTTTTGTTACAGCTGTGGCAGCTAGCACCATATGTCTGACGTTGTTGCATGTATTGCTGAATTTGTTGTGAGGCATCTCAAGAAATGCATTGCATGTGATGACTGCTGACCTTTAGTTGAGACGCTCTCTCTTTACAAATGTACCCACCCCTTCGATGTATCAGAATGTAGTGTATCCTCCCACCGCCGTCTCAGAATATAATTAAACCTCTCTCCAAGATGAATGCCACACCCCAAGACCATTAATTGATAACCGATTTGAGTGGAGGTGAGTGGGTTTCACTGAGTTCAATATTGGTTCAAGGGAACCAGAATGAAAAAAGAGTAAACCGGTTTGATCGAGTTCAATAAATTGGCGAATGAGGGACATGCACCTGAGAAACCTGTTTGAGTGAATGTGAACCGGTTTGATGGGGTTCAATAAGATACAATGAACTTGAAGTGGCGATAAATCAGAAAGAAAAAATAGTGAACACGTTTGGTGGGACATAATCTCCATTAGCAATGAATATAGACGGCTTTAAAAAAGAAGGAGATTAGTACAGCTGCAGTTCCCGAAAGTGTTAGGCATATGAAAAAATCGGTATAGACTATAAAAGCGAGTATTTGCTGTGTTGTGGAAAATGAAGTGTCCATTGTGTTACAAACTGTTTGCATCGAATTCATCGCTTAGCCGTCACAAAAAGGAGAGTTGTCCGTTTAGATTTGATGTAGTGTCAAGCAGCAAAAGGCGAATGGTTAGAAGTACCAAGTACCAACACCACCAACATCGGTAAGCAACAGTCAACCAACGCTCGATCATAATGCAGACAACCAAAGCGATAGAGTGGGTGGGAGACGGTGTGACGCCAATGCACCATCAACATCTGTAACTGATCTTGAAACAGACAATCAAAGGCGAGGGAAGAGACGACTAGAAGCAACAGGAACCACTGTAGCACCAGGTGTGAAGAAGGTAGCAAGTGCATTCAAGTCTAAGATCTGTAGATATCATTTTACAACCAATGAAGAAGTGAAGTTGGACTGTGATGCATTTTTTCAAGGTGTCAAAGGGAAAGTAATTGCCATTATGAAACAATACCTAACAGAATATCAGGCATTAAAAGTAAACTGTGAGCTTTTTGGAATTTATAGCAAACCAGAGAAACAGACTACAGATATAAAAACTTTCAATACAAAAACCAGAATTATCATGATATCAACAACGCTGGATGAAATATATGACGAATTCAAAACAGAAATCATAAATAAGTGTGGAACATTCGAAGAAAATGAGGATGGTTGTTAATGAGTTTATTATATTTGGAGGTAAATATAAACCAATATAATCCTTTAAGAGCAGGAAGTACATTAAGCTACCGAAAAAAATAGAATACAAGAGGGCTGTGCTGGACATCCAAAACAAAGATCAGTGTTGTTTTTGCGCACTCGATTGTAGCAGCTCTTATACCACCGATTGGACATCCATGTAGATCTGCATCTTACCCACATTTCTCATGTTTATTGAATTTTGATGGTTCCCTGTACAGCTGAAAGACATATCAAGATTTGGAAAGCAGAATGATACCTACCTCCATCAGCTTTTTTGGATTGGAGTATGAGTACAAAACAAATATATGGAAGGTTGTTGGCCCTTATACTTTACATCTGGAAGAAGACCCACTCATGTAAATTTATTACTACTCATAGAAAATGGTGAACCATCACTATTGTCTGATCAAAGACAATCTCCAGACAAAGGTCGCGGCATGTGGTTGTCTACAATGCTACGATGCAGTGGAAAAATTGAAACGACATCAAACTTATGATTGCAGTCATGTTACAACAAAGCTACCAACAACAAATATGAGTTTGAACAAGTATGGAGAGTATATACCAAAAGACAAATTAAAGTTCACTAACCTGGAGAAGCAGTTAAAAGTCTCCTTTGAAGTGTATGCCGATTTTTAAAGTATGCTGGAACCTAGCCAGTATGCTGAGCCCAATGGTGAAAATGTAACAATAAATGCAGCTTGGTGATGAACCACCAACCAACATATTGCCCATAGCAACCAGCAGCTCAATTGAATTGCATGAAACAAGGGCCTGTGGGTGCGTGCGTGCGTGAGTCTAGCTAGTCGTCAAGAAATGGAAACAGGATAACAATGGTTTAATACAGATTTATTTCTGTATACGAATGCAATACATATGTATATATTATGTAGTTTTTCGAAAACAAGAACCTAGCTTCGGTGGGAAGTTCTCGTGGTGCCCTTCCGAAGAGAAGGTGGTGCTCCAAAGGAGGTGTTACATCCACAGCATGGTGATCTTCCAAAGAGGTAGTGACGTGATGATGGGACGCCACTGAAGTGTTGATGATGTCTACATGGCGGCACCCCAAAGAAGGGTGATGCCCCGGAGAAGCGGTGGTGTCCACATGGTGGCTTTCTTCAAAAGGAGTTTTGGTGGTGGCACCCCAAAGAAGGGTGGTTTTCCTGTGAATGAGTTATGGCGGTATTAGCACCTTGTAGAGAATTTCACAGGACTTCACGATCTGTTTCTGAAGTATGGATCTTCATGCGTTCTTACATTTTGGAAAATTGCGTTCATATACTTCAGGAACAAATCTATGAAGCAATATGGGCATATTTAAAAGCCAAAAAGCAGACAACTTTCACATGTTCACATGGTAAAAAATAGAAAAAAAGACATATATACAAGAGCGAACAGATAGAACAATAGTTAAAAAAAGATTCATAAATGCTTTACATTTACAGTCCTACCGGACCTTTTCAGATATATGGTGGTGAATAAAAAAAAGTATATATAAAATATGTTCGAAAATCTACAACTTTTTCCTCACCTCTCGTAAAACGAAATTACACAAATGTCCAACAGATCTTTTCATCTTTATCAGCAAATCTAACTGCTAGGTATCTTTACATAAGGAATGTAATGAAAAAAATGTGAAACATTAAATACACGCAAGATGAGGCATTTTAACACAAAAATATATGGCTAGAAACAAAGAACAATGTTCAGCTACTCTTTTGTTAGATAATTAATAAATATACAGTGCATGATTAACTTGATATTTAAGGATTAAAATGTTCGCCATCACATGTTCATGGAAAAAAAATTTAAAAATCGGAAAAATTCCTACACGTAGCTGTAAAATAAAAAGCAGAAGCAATAAAAATATGCGAAACCATAGCAATCAAATCATCATGATTTTGCATTGGGAATATAAATTCCTTACCTCGGTAACAACATAAATGCACAAACACAAAAAAATTGCCTTATAGAGACATAGGTATTTTATGTATGTGTTCACTGTTCGAATTCAAAAATGGAAAGGAACGAGATATGTGTGTCGATGTAAAAGGAAAGATTGGTGGAGAGAGAGCACCCCCCCCCCACTCATTAGATTTTCCCAAAATGTGTGCGCAGATTGTTTAATATATAATAATATTTCCAGCTGAAAGAAATAGAGTTGGGAAAATGAAGAAGTTAAAATCGAAAAGTTATGAAAACGTTACTAGTATAATGAGGAAGTAGTTGCTAAAAATGGAAGTTGTGAACTATTTGTGTATGGTAGCTAAGTAAACAATATAAAAATAATTTTGAAACCGGTGAACCGTTACAAAGATTCGTTCTCAGTGAAAACGTTCGAGCATGTGCCGTTTTCATTCTGCTTCTATATAAAATGCCATTCGATGATTCTGTGTCACAAATATTACAGTATAGCGGACTCGATGCTGCTGAAAAATGTTGTAGAGAAACTAGAAGAACCCGTAGTTAGACTATATCATACATATTTGAAACAACCAAAAGATGTTACCTCTGACACCATAAGAAGAAGATGAATTCAAGAAAAGCACAGTTTGCCATGTGTGTGAGAAAGAGTTCCAAGAAGCACATATCAAAGTGAGAGATCATTGTCACTTGATAGGGAAATACAGGTTTGCTGCTCATTCAATGTGCAATCTCAGCTATAAGCTACCACTCCTTGTGTAGGTGTTCCTACACAACTTAATTACGATAGTCACTGATTCATAAGAAAAACTAGCATTAGACAAAGAAAGAGTATTTTGTTTTTAAAAAAGGATTTTGGTAAAAATGAAAAAGAAGACAATGAAGTAGCGATTCTTGGATTCATACAGGTTTCTACCTAGAGCACTGAATGAATTAAGTGAAACGTTATCCTTAGAGGAATGCTGTGAAATAAAAGAAGTTTTTCAGATCAAGATGAATTCAATGAAATAAGAAAAAAAGGAATTTTTTCATATTCATAGTTTTTTTATGTATTGCGGGGTGAAAACATTACTACTGAAGTTGTGTTGCTTTTAGCAGATGTGTGTTTGAATGTTTTCGAATAGTGAGTTTGACTTCGTACAAGTTGGATCCAGCTCGGTACTTCACAGCACCTTCGCTGGCATGGGGTGCAATGTTGTGTAACATGAAGGTAGAGTTGGACTGCTAACATATGTGGATATGCTCCACTTTTTTTCGAAAGGCTATCAGAGCAGATTTAAGCCAATGCAGTCAAAGAGCTACAGAAGCAAACAACAAGTTCATGTCAGATTATGATGAAACAAAACCCTTCTCTCATATATAGTTGACCTCGACGCCACAAACCTGTATGAAAAAGCAATGTCACAGTGCTTACCAACCGGAGTTTTCAAACGGTTAGCAGAAGGAGAGATTGAAAGTTGCGAGTGGTCCACTGCCGACGAAAACAGAGAATTTTTACATATCCTCCACAACGACGTTCCTTTCTGCCGCTGAAACAGCTGTGCCACCCAAAGAAAAACACCAGAAGCATCTAGCCACATTGAAAAATAGAACCAAGTACGTCATCCATTGCAGAAATCTACAACAGTGATTGACAGGAACCAACCACCTGTGAGTTGAAGTGTCGATGGGCTAAAATAAAAAAAATACACATCATTCTTGAATCCCCTGGCTGAAAAGTTACATTGATCTAAATACCATCTTGAGCAATAAAGCAAGCAGCAAATTTAAGAATTATTCAAATTATTCAATAACGCAGTATTTGGCAAAACGATCCAGACAAACGTGTTCACATCAGACTTTGCACAAACTGGGAGTCAACTCAAGGAAGTGTTGGAGCACAATATTTGATTAGTAAGCCGAATTTCAAATCAGTTTCCATATTTTCCAAGAATTCATGGCATTATGAAGACCCCATCTGTGGTTGGAAAAATGAAAGATGAATATGCGGGAGCGCCAATTCATAAATTTTATGGCTTACGTGGAAAAACGTATTGTATAAAACTACAGGACGATGATATCAAAAAAGCAAAAAGATGTGAGAAATAGTGCTATCAAAGAGTTAACTGTAGCTGACTATAAGCACATAGTTAAGGAGGAAACTTGTATAAGAAAATGTTTGTCTTTAGCACATTTAGCCCCAGGCTAACAACTGATGACTTCACTGTGGACCAATTAAATTTTTTAACAATTTTATGTTGAGTAGCTGTAGTTATTTGTACTTACCCCAGTAGACATCAAAAACATAGTTTTTTTTAGTAAAATAATGATGTGTACCGATATGGCCCATATGGTCTGTAAGAAAGACTTTTGTCCCTTAATGATGTCCTGGACCGTGTGAGCCATATGCTTTCACACACGCAAGTATTATTATGTTTTTATTTGCACTGTTAAAATTTAACAATAATTATCATTTTTTTAGTGTTGATACATGGCTAAAAAAAACATTTTACGCACATAAATGGAAAGTCTATGCATGCTGGACAGAAGGTATGAACACGTTTTGAATTTTTCATTGCATTGCATTCTCGTTCTGAATATGTTTTGTAACACATGGTACACCTCCCTCGTTTGTCTTTTTCTT
This sequence comes from Callosobruchus maculatus, assembly GCA_951848785.1. Taxonomy (NCBI): domain Eukaryota; kingdom Metazoa; phylum Arthropoda; class Insecta; order Coleoptera; family Chrysomelidae; genus Callosobruchus; species Callosobruchus maculatus. Next base: position 1,481,076 of record CATOUR010000085.1, on the reverse strand, counting down.
CAATAGCATGTTGGTGATACTCTTGATAACTGTTTGGAGGAACATTTTGGGATATTAGCGATAAGACAATTTTCTCGCGAAACTCGGTTATGCTCAGTTTATTTCCTGTTACATGCGTATAAAGTACATGAGCATTGACCAACGCCGTGTTTGTTAAGAGTTCAACAGCTATTTTACGGTATCACTTCATTGACCTCCGAATTGGAGTATGGTATGATGCTTTTTGATCTGAAACGTCTATGACTGATTTCTCAGTATTGTATTGCGCAATTGTTGATGGTTTTTTGACCGTTTCGTTGGTACTTCAACCATCGCCGGCACTTCTTTTGTTGTCAGAAAAAGGACATCTCTCTTATCTCTCCATTTGCCCACCACCACCTTAGAATTACTCCGTAAGCATTTCATTTCGCCCTTTTTTAACTTTGCGTCAACCACAGCTTTAGGATTATGTTTCCTAATAAAACGGAGTGTTCCAACTAAGTGAGTCTTATCTTGAATCAGCTCATGAGCCAAGTCAACACTGGTATAAAAATTATCGGTATATAATGTTCTCCCAGTGTTGAGAAGTGGGTGCATAAGCTCCATTACTACCCTGGATGCTAAGCTTTTTGAGGTTGGTTGCTCTTCGCCACCATAAATTTTAATTGAGTAGGTGTAGCCTTCTATGATGCAAAGTTTAAAAAGTTTTATGCCATACTTTGTGGCGTTTCCCAGAGATGTATTGAAGAAACCTCAATATACCTCTAAAAGGTACCATAGTCTCGTCTATGCACACTGGTTCTTTTGGTGTACATACTTGCTGAAACTTATCGTTCAGAAGTTGGACTAGTGGAGAAATTTTATAAAGCCTATCATCAGCTGGACACAATTCGTTGTGAGATATATGAAAAAAATAAAGCAGTAATTCAAATCTATTTCTGCTAATTGTGCTCCAATAGTATCTTAGCCCTGGCTTCTTATCTAACCCTATCCAGACTATAAGAGCTAAAAAACGCAATAACTCTTCTTTATCCGTTGGCTTCCACTGATTACTGAGTAAATGTTTTGTCGCCGATTCCTCAGCAATTGCCTCTATTATTTTCTGCTCTGCATATTTGTTCGTTTCATCAACCAACCTATTTTTGATAACATCGTCGATAAACAGCAGGTAGAAATTGATTGGTTCCCGCCTTTGTAGTTTTGATAATTCATTAGGATTGAATCCAGGTATTTCTGTGAACATAAATTCATTTAGATCTTCTGGAACGCATATCTCGCTCCACAGGATTCTGTTATTTGTAGCATCTTGGGCATAATTATCGGGATTATTTTTGTTAGTGTTGTTAGTGTAATGATAAAATATTACCTTATCCTTTTTTTATCCATAAAGAGTTTCCTAGATTTAGAGTTTTCTGTTACTAAATCTTTTTTCATGGTCACTTACGTAAACTCTAAATAATTATGGCCTAAAATATGATCAGAAACATGTCTTCTGTATCGTATCAAACATAACAGTTCCATAATGACAAAGCTTGTTCTTAATGTGTAATTTTTTTGGGACTCGAAACAACTGATCCTGTCACAAATGCAACAGGAAATAATATAATCATTGAGTGTCCAGAAGATATTTCTGAGGAACTTGGCATAAGCGGCGGTGATGACGAGCCTTTGTCACTTCAAGCAAAGCATTCAGATAATTTTGAAGGTGTACTAGAGCAATCGAATAATATTCTAGGAACTGCTACTGCTGAAGGTCAGTATACAAATCAGGATGCAGATGATGAAAATTTTTCGCACTCTAACGAAAGTAAAGGGTCGGACAAACTTTCTGAGCCATCTAATCATAGCAACAGCTTAAGCTCCGACGAAGAAAGAAATAGCTCCGAATACTGAGATTCATAGTGAAGAACCAACGCGAAAACGTTCTTTAAAGGGACAGGTTGATGGCTCATCATAGAGAAAAATATCAATATTGCAAAAAGACAAAAGGGGAAGAGTATGAAGATCGGAAACTGAGTGAGGGAAAAACCGTACCTATTTTCAAGAAAAAAGACAGCTTGGTCAAGCATGTTCTAGCAAGTTGTGCTCCAACGCCCAAAGCAGATACTGAAATTAATTTACTCAGGAGGATCGCTTAAAAATATAAAAACTTTCGGGAAAATTTGGATTGGGGCAAAAAAATATTTGTTTCAGGACTGATAGATGTATGTCCACCAAAATCAAGAAAAAAGAATTCCAGCTGTACGGTCCCAAAAAAAAGACTGTGACTTTAAACTATCACTTGAAAAAAGATAACAAAAGATTAAGTGTAAGCAATTTGATGTTTTTGAACACATTAGGAATTGGCGAATGGTCTGCTAGAGAATGGGCTTTAAAAGGGTAACATAAGTCTTCTCTTAATGTCAAAAAATGCAAGGTTTTGCTAAAACCTAAAGGAAATGAAGTTTGGAGTCATTTTTAAACGAACTTCCGAAGATACCTTCGCATTACTGCAGGTCTCAATCTAGCAAGCTATATTTGGAGCCTATTTTTAAATCCCAAAAAGAAGTGTTTGATGTATACGTTGAAAACTGCTCTGCATGCAAAATAAAGCCATTATCCCTCACTCACTTAAAAAATGTTTCAGACAGATCAACATTGATTTATTTCAACCTAAAAAGGATCGATGCGATCTGTGTTGCATGCACGAAGTCAACAATATAAGTGAGGAGGAATGGTTAGAACATCAACAGATGAAGGAAGACGCGAGAAGAGAAATGAAGGCAGACACAGAAAGAGCTAAATTGCATAAAAGTTTGATGGTGATTACGATGGACCTACAGGTGGTTCTTCTGTGTCCACTTTTGAAAGCCTGAGCCATATACCGTAAAAAGAAATTAATATTTCATAATTTTACAATGTTTAATAATGTCACACACGAAGTTAACTGCTACGTCTGGCATGTGGGTGAGGGAAATATTACAGCTAATGAATTTTCCTCGTGCATCGTAGACTATATCGAGAAAAATTGTAATGAAAAGCTTAAGGAGATAATTTTTTGGAGCGGCGGTTGCACCTGCCAAAACAGGAACTCTGTTTTATCGAACGGACCACTACAATGTTCAGCGTTAAAAAATGTGTGTATTATTCAAAAGATTTTATAGAAGGGTCATACACAAATGAGTTGTGATTCAGCGTTCCAGCTGATTACGTAAATATAATTGAAACGGCACGAAAAAATCCTATGCCCTACAATGTAATTTGTTTAGATCACACTTTTTTTAAGGCATATTCTAATTTGAAGTATTATAGTTCTATTCGTCCTGGAAATAAGGCAGGAGATCCAGTTGCTACGGATTTGAGAGCCCTTAAGTACAATGGATCAGACCTTACCACGGAAAATTTTCAGCTGAGGAGCCGGTTGGTTTATACAATTCTGCTCTAGGTATTCAAAAGGACAAGTATGATCACTTGCAGGGACTAACCAAAGTTCTTAAATCCGACTACCATTTGTTTTACAGAAATTTAAAGTATTATTGATTTTCTTTGTATTGTTTTTGTTTAGTTTAAAAATAAAATTTATTGCAATAGAGCCTTTGTTTTACAAAAATTTAATATTATTTATTCTCTTTGTGTAGTTTATGTTTAGTTTGAAAATAAAATGCTTTGTTCAATGGAGTCCTTGTTTTAATAGCCTCATAAACCTCGCAAGTACAACTAATTATTAAAAACCAAACCTCGTAAATTAAATTTTTATTTATAATTCTGTAATAGTAACCCCAAAACAAAAAAAATGTATAAGGGTTTGATTTTTATATTCATTATTTTCCAGATATAGTAATCAAATTTTTATTTTACTCAAAAAAATATAAAATATAACGTTTTATTGCTCTCCTGAAAAATATTGTGTTAGCACATACGAGGTATGAGAATTATGTAAACGATACCCAATTGAGCTGCTCCAAAAGGACTCATTCTTGAACTGGGACCTGCAACTGGTTTCTGCGCAAGCTTTTGTTTCTTTTTTGGCATTTCCACATCATTATCACTGCTATTACTACATTCAGATGAGTCACTCATGTGATATGCCGGATCGGCATCCGAGTCCGGAAACTGTTCACTACAATCACTATAGTCACTGTCTTCTATGATTCGACGAAGTTCCTCATCTGTCAAACCTTTCTTTCGCGACATTTTACGGTGCTATAGCTCACTATTACTGAAATCAAGTAACAAATTGTGCAAACAACGTTTACTTGACAACTGCTCATAAAGTGACTTAACCTCAAAGTTTAACATGTGCTTTTAACGGACTAAGCAAATATTTTGTTTGCCACGGATCGGACTTGTATGGTACAGATAGGGCGTAACGTGTTTTAAATCATGGTTGCACACTATTTACATAAGAGCTGAAGAACAAGGTAGCTTTAACGAGTGTATATGACAAAAGATATTTTGTTCCTGGCAGTATTCATACTATGGTTTGGGGCGATCACGCTATCCCAGTAGTTGAAAGATACAGATAAATCGAAAAACAGATAGAGTTTGGGGATATGTTTGAAACACCTGTCCAACCAAAACAAGAAGAATTTTATATCGCTGAGTTTGACTTGGAACTGCTTTAATACCACGCACCACTAGCCACATCCCCTGATACATCTCACCCCCTCCTATCTACCCCCTCCCTCCCCCCACTAATCCTATCCTGCCCCCCACCCAGTTATGCAGACCCAGATGTATTAACAAGCCAGCGTTCATTCGTGGTACGCATAGTCAGCAAACATGTGGCGTGCATACAGTCAAACAGTAACTGTGACGGATCTCAACAGCAAGTTAGACTACCTCTGTGATGAACTCAGTAAAAATCGTTGGGAGTACGACCACGAAGGAATTTACGGCATGGAGCGATCGTGGTCAACGAAAGAGTGCCAGAAACAAGCAAAACTGGAGGGTATAGCTCTCGAACTTACAGAACTGTTCCAAGCAGAGAAGATCTATGGAGAGTCTTGGACAGGGGCTATTCTTCGCCTGAAAAAATACTTTCCAGAAATCAGACAAGTTTTCCGATTTCTATCTGAAGATGTTCAAATACGAATCGCTTTTCCTGAGGAACCAACCACCTGTGAGTCGGAGTGTCGAACACAAATCCAGGCTGTGGTCGAGGGTGTTGAAGGCAGTGAGACACCAGGTCCAGCAGGCACAACAGATACACAAGGGTCAGCAGAGGTACCAGGTCCAGCAGAGAGACAAGGCACATCAGGGCAGTATAATATAAAAGATAATTTCGTATCGGATAATTCTTACCCGTTCATTGAACTCAATGCACACAGTCTTATTCTGTTAGTTCACAAAATTTGGGTCGCAGGGTTGTGAAAAAATGTTCAGAGTTTTAAGAAGTCTGACTTCAACTATCGTTAACTTCAGTATCAAGGAGATTCTTCATAGAATTAATAAAGTTAAAGAAGTTAACGATCTAATGTTTGAAGCAAAAGACGTTTTCAACATTCCAAGAGAAAAGAAAGAGAATCTGCTACTCAAATAAAATTAAACTTTGAGTTTGACATTGAAAATACTGTTCTGAAGGCTTTAAAAGGAGCCATTGAAGATTTATCAAAATTAGGTATAACAAAGGTCTGCGATAAAGATTGGCAAAATGTTGACGTAAACCTGCTAAAAACAGATTAGGGAGAAATATTAACAATTGATGAGGAACCGAATATAGACCTTATGCTAACAAATCCAAGTAAAGAGAAAAATTATGCACTTAAAGATTTCAGTGCATCAATTAAAGATAGTGACGTTACACCCAATTCACCATATGTGATGGTCAATTTTGACGGAAAACAAAAAATAGTAAAAAACCCTCCACTGGTATGGTTCCTAGGTGAAGGCAATGAGAAGGTCAGCAAAGATAGAAGATTTTTTGCTCCCAAAAAGAAATCCACCTAGAGAAAATGGAGTCAAGTAGAGTTGAAGTACTTCCCACACATAATAACGATACCATTTTATTGTTCTCCCATTGCACGAAGCTATAGTCTGAAATACCCTTGCAACCAAATCATCGCCCACCCGCCCGCAGAAAAACATTCAACACAAAAAGTATCGTAAATAGTATCTTGTGCCTTCCTCCTTAGAAACTAGGACGCCACAGTTTTCATTGGGCATGCTTCAACTGAACGTCTGAACGATGCGAAACGATCAGGAGCCTCTAAACCATCTAAAAACGAAGTATGACCTGTTTTTATATTTTTAGTTTTTTTTAATTTGTTGCGCAGCCAGTGACACGATCTTTCAGACTCTGGCGCGTTTTCCACTCTCGCCGCGATAGTCAATTCTGTGTCGAGAATTCACTAAAATCAATTTAATAATAACGAAATTCAGCAATACTCGTACCTATATGTATACGTCACAGAAGTCCCTTGGTTTCTGTAATAAGCAAGGCAATGTTCACATGGACCTTAAAAAAAAGGCCCCTAGGCATTTCTTCCATAGGTCAATGGACATACTATTGTGAATACAACAAATCTTTCAGTTTTACAACCTCCCACCCTCCAACTACCCCAATTTCAGCCCCACCTAAAAAACGTAGAAATTGCCCAGGAACACCTAAAAACAAGGTTTGAGCTGTTTTTATATTTTTGATTTTTCTATTATTACTGCGCCGCCACTGACACAATTTTTCCAAAACATACGCTTTTTCAATCATCGCCGCGGTAGTAATACAGTGTTAAAATTTCTTTGAAATCAATTGAATATTTTTCGCGTTACGCAATATAGGACGATCTAAAACAATACAATACTCGTATGTATACATCACAAGTCCCTTCGTTTCTATAATGAGCAAGGCAATGTTCGAATGGACCTGAAAAAGTGTATTATGCCGCTAGGTTTTTCATTCACAGGGCAATGGACAGCCCATTATGAATACAACAAATTTTTCAGATTTCCAACCCCCCACCTCCCAACCACCCCAAATTCACCCTCACCCAAAAAAAAGTAGAAAATGGTCAGGAACCCCTAAAACGAAGAAAAACAAAGTTTGAGGCGTTTTTATATTTTTTATTATTGCTGCGCCGCCACTGACACGATTCTCCCAAAACATAGTTTTTCCATCCACCCGCGGTAGTAATACTGTGACAAAGTTTCATTAAAATCCATTCCATAATTTTACGTTACTCCTACGACCCCACAGCATATCGCTGCCCAAATTTCATCACAAACCATGCAGCAGTTACTGAGATTACGAGGCTAGAAAAACGCGCACGGATAGACAGACAGACAGACAGACCGACGAAAATGAGTGACATGGATTTTCGTTGTGTAGACATCATAAAACGCCCAAAAAGCGTGTTATCTCAAAATTGAAAATTTTCGCGATCACAATACTCGACTTACCTTAAGGAAGATTAATCCTAATTTTCCGAGCTTGTCCGAAGATATAATTATACGTTGTAGTTTCCATGAAATCTACTTGTCAGCACGATGTTCCTAAAAATAACAATAAACGAATAACCCCATCTCTATTTCATCCGCCTACCCTAGACGGTACTGCTACCGCTCCGAGGACCGACATTCCGTTGAAGTGCTATTGAGAAAAAAATCGCCTAACCAACGGGAGATACAGGGCGGGTGGGTAATTATATCTTCGGACAAGCTCGGAAAATTAGGATTAATCTTCCTTAAGGTAAGTCGATTAATCTATCAATTTTCCTTCGCTTGTCCTCGATATAATTATACGTTGTAGCGGTTCAGAGTAAAGAGGGCGATTTTTTTTCTCGAACAGCATATATTAATTCAATATATTAGTATATAGAATATCATCGGAGATCAATATGGAAAAATATATATTCTTTTTTAACATAAATTTACAATGAAAACATCAATTCGTACATAATTATATGTACTAAATATAAGTCTCTGAATATAAATAACATACCCTACACATGTATTTCTGATACCAACAACATTAATTCCACAGCATTAATCACAGAGCAACAAAACAATAAAAATATATTATATTATATACGTGTGTACATATGTATAATACACACACATATAACAAACATCCTAACAATTGTCTCAGCAAAAGTTATTAGGATCTTTCAAGGACCTATTATGAAATGCAAATACATATTATTAGAGTTTGGTGAACATTTAACAATGTTTGATGTATGTATTCCAGCTACATCTCGTTTTTTTACACCGACTTATACTGGTCTATAACCAAGTTGCATGGAACACCACTTCATGAGTGAGCATGAGTTTTTATTTTCTTTCTGGCGATATGGTACCCTTTTTCATGTAAAATTCTATAGTAGACGCGATATTCAATTTCGGTTTATTTTTAAAATAAGAGAATATTAGATTCGGTTGATATCTGCCCGGTCCAGACGTTTCTTTTTTGATATGAAGTATTTTTATTTTAATTTTATCAGATAATTTCTGCATGCTTTCGAACTCCATTAATGTTAGTGTTTGAACCACCGACGATAAAGTTGGCTTGAACTCTTCTAGCAGTATCGGAGCCACATGTGTAAGAAGTTTATAGGTTAGATTATCAGATGATAAGCTGTGTGACGGATACCATTTCCCTTGTTAGGGATCTGGATTTCAGGTTATGTCATGTTTGGGTCTTGACGCATGTCTATAAAAAGACTCCTCTAAAGATTCTACATATTATCTTTTCTCCGCTAGAACTATAGATTAAGTTTACTGCCGATCTATAGGAATTGAAAAAACTGAGTACGAGTTTTACTCTCGGTGAAATTAATCTAGATATGCTTCAAAGTTATACACAAAAAAGGGTCTTGTTGTTTGTAATTACAAAATTTCCAGTAGTTTGTAAAAACAAACTGAGTACTGTTTCGGGGTTCCCTCTACTAAAGAGGCTATCATCATCATTTCTATAACGTTTTCTGGTACCTGTCTGAAAAGAGCGCTGAACAATCTCCCTGCCAGTAGGAAAATCTGCTTGTACAGAGGATGACTCTGTGAAAAAGGAGAAGTTAGTATACGTACTCATTAGGCTAAAAAATGACGTTACTATTATTATTTTTTTTAAATAGTTAAAAAAAAATTGGCGATACCAGGGTTGTGTTGGCCAATCTAGGCTAACGACAATTCCTGAAGCCCTTTGTTGAAGATTTTTCCTTTTCAGAACTCCATTGAAAATGGGGGAAAAACATACAAGTAGTATGTGTAGCCCAATTTATTGTAAATGTGTCGGTAGAAGGATTGTGGGTCCGGAAACCAGGACATACATTTCTGGAATATACATATATATTTTTTCTTTTGCAAATGAGTTTATTCCGGGATTCTGGTATATTTTTATTTTGTTCGAAACTATGTAACTTGTTGAGTATTATTCTGTATCTACAGAAAACGATCTTGATTCTTTATCAGCTTCTTTATTTTCCAAGTAGAAGTATAGCTACCATATACTACTAATATACTTTACTCTTCACACCATTGCCAAAGCGCTTTCACGGCCTCATTTAACTGTGGATACTTAACAATACTGCATGATTTGTTTATACAAGAATTTACAGTTTGGTCATCAACTCTTAATACGAGTAGTACACGGATATTAGTTTTATTTTTCGATCGCAAGACCTGATTACGCAGCCTTAATTTCTAGATAATTAATATGCTTGCACCGATTCTAAAACTCATGGCAAGTAATTTCTCCACAAGAGGCTCCCCCACCTGTTGGAGATGCATCCGAAAAAAAAAATTCCATAGAAGAAGGTATAGGTTCAATATCTTGCCCTATTCCAATACCTGTAGGTATACCACCATTGTAGTTCTAGCAATAATTCTTCTGAAATAACCAATTTTCCAATACAAGTTTGATTTTTTAGTCTTATACATAGATATTTAATCTTTCTGATTGGTTTTATGTGGACAAACCTTAATTTGATAGCTGGAGAGGAGAAAACCCTGGTAGAAACAAATTTACCAATTAATTTGGCATGTTCCCCTACAGTAGTATTATATTTTTTTTAATTGCAAATCAATTTTTAATGTTTTTTTTGCAGTGAGATCTGCATATTTACTGCATCATATTTAAAACCCAAAAATTATGTTGTCTGTAGCCGATTTAAGTAGCAGCAGATCCTAATTTTATCAAAAAACCTTAACCTTTTAAGAGGGTTATGGTTATTCCAGTATTCTTCATACATTGGAATTTATCCTTTCCTATTACTAGGGTATCGTCTAAATAGAAAAACTGTCAATACGCCTTTGAGTCTAAGTGGGCGGCCATAACGGCGCACCGCACCTCGCACCGCACATAGCATCGTACCATAGTATCCCTGTGCGAAGCAAATACTAGCGTAGAGTTAAATGCACGTGGCCACAACAGCGCACCGCCCATCGCCGCGCACCAAGACTGGTACCATAGCATTGCACAGCGAAATTCAGCTTAGTATTTTCCAGAGCATCGCACATCGCACACGCACGGTGTGGCTGACCATGGACAAGGAAAAATTAATAACCAGTGTATTTGTCAGAGAGGCTATTTGGGATAAAACAAGCAAAAATCACCATAACAGTCTACTTTTGACAAAATTATGGAAAGAGGTAGCTGTGGAATGTAACACGACAGGTAAATTTGAAATTATTTATCATATATTACGTTTCTTAAATTGGGTTATTACAACAAAAATTTTTGAATGCTTCTCGAATGTATTTTGCTTCACTGTTCGGTCTCCCTGCAGGTGCTTGTATATTTTCGTTCCGAAAAGTGGATTGAATGTCCTGTAGATTATGTTGAATTCCTTCTTTGTCAATAATTATATTATGTAACAGACAAACTGTCTTGATTATTTTATCTGCGTGTTCAGCACTTGTCAGTATAGGTTTATCTAGTATTTGCCATTTTGATCTGACAATGCCAAAAGCACATTCTACTGTTCGTCTGGCACGGGAAAGGCGTTTATTGAAATATTTGTTCTCTTCATTCAGTTCTTGCTTACCATATGGTTTTAGTAAGTTTCTCATCAGTGGATAAGCTTCATCAGCTATTATTACGTGTGGCATGGATATGTTCGAATTAGGTAAAGGACTATCTTCAGGCAAATTTAGTGTTCCATTGGTAATTTTCTTATATAAAGCAGATGCTTTAAATGTGCCTCCATCGCTTTGTTTGCCGTAGCCTCCCACATCAATATCAATAAATTTGTAGTTTGCGTCAACAAGAGCTTGGAGTACAATGGAAAAATACCCTTTATAATTAAAATACAGTGATCCAGAGTTATTTGGGCAACGCATACGTATATGTTTCCCATCTAGCGCCCCGATGCAGTTCGGAAGGTTCCAAATTTCATAAAAATCCTTCGAAATTTGCCGAAAGTCATCTCTCGATGGAACAGGCATATGAATTTCGTATAATGAGTCCCAAATATATTCTGAAATGTCCAAAATAATATTGGCTACTGTACTTTTACCCATTCGAAACGAAAAAGCCAAAGATCTAAATGACATTCCAGTGGAAAAATATCTGCAACAAAAAAAATGCATCAGGTAGGTTGACTCGGTACTTTCCACGCATTGTAAGTACGTAAAAAAAATCTTGACAGTATTGAAAGTTTGTGTCTAAGCCCAAAAATGATACCCTCATAGCTTTTTGACTACGCGTAAAAAAATGCAATATGTAAATATTATTCAATGACTAATAATATTTAATTGTTAACCCCTCTAAAAATATTCTACTATGCAAAAAATAGACTGTTGATTCGAGAAGCATAAAAAATTAGTTTGAGGATATTTCAGATGATGTTTAACAATTTTTTTTTGCAGTTACCCTAGCAAAATCACAATGGAAACGACTAAGGGAAACTTTTAGGAATAAACTAGCAGAAATGCCTGAGAAGCATTCGGGTGATGGAGCAGAAGATAGCGACAGCAGTCAACCAAATTGGCAACATTTCAACTCACTTTTATTTTTAAAAGATCAGTGTGTGCCGCGGAAGTCTACTGGAAATTTTGAAATAACAGGTACTGAGGCTTTTCAAGTTACTAAAGATACTGAGATAGACAACGCCCTGAACAGCATGGAGGAGATTGTAAACGAGACTGAATCACGGCCTACTACATCATCTTCTTTATCAAATCCACAACACATAACTCCAGTCGCTCCAGCACTTAAAAGAGCAAATACACAAAAAACAGTTAAAACAGCGGATGCCGTTGGGGAACCATTACTAAAGGCAGAAGAAGAAAAAATTGCATACCTGAAAAGAAAAGAGGAAATTAGAAGCAAAAGAGAAGAGAAAGAACTGGACGATGACGAAGCATTTTTCAAAAGTATACTTCCATATGTAAAGGCCATGCATCCAAAACAAAAGTTGAGATTCCGTATACAAGTTTTGCAGTTAATAGATAGCGAAATTCCTACACAATCTTCAATGCAGTCTAATTACCGCGTCGTACCAGGTGGTCAACCTAGAGTATATGACATTTCCGCCACTCAAGAAGGTCAACAGGTTTTCCCAGAGCAAATTGATTTTCAATCTGGTAGTAATGTAGACTCCGGGATGGCTATAACTCAGGATCATTCTAGCGATAATGTGCTCCTAACAGACGTCCAAACATATAGAAACTTATAAATGTTTTGTGCTATAAGTATTTTCCCTAATAAAGGTTTTTACTCACCGCAAAGTTAGCATCAGTCTTTCCTCAATTGTTATAGGTTGAGAATGGCAGTTCTTCCAAGCAATATCTAACTTGTGCCCAATTTTCTTGATAATATAATCGAACGTATCAATGCTCATTCGCATGTACTCGAAGAAACGCTGATTATCTTTTCTGAGGTCATTGAACAGGTGGTGAAATTCACCGAAGTGACTTCGCTTTTCATTCAAAGGATGTACCGTATTCTTTCTTCTATTTTTAATGAAGTGCCACTTTGCTAAACTCGAATTAAACAAGATATCATCTTCATCTGACGAAGATGAGGACGAATTCATGTTTGCTTATTGCTCAGTAGTTCAGGATGAAATAAGTTCTAGGTGCGGTGCGTCACTACGGACACCGAGCGGCAATACTATGCGCGAGGTAGGGGCGATACCATGGTACAATACTAAGTGCGGTGCGATGTGCGGTGCGTCATTATGGACATACCCTAAGTCTTTCCGCCCCTGGTTTAAGAAGTTTGATAAACATATAGAGAGCTACCTTCATGTCAAAGGGAAGACAAGTGAATTAATACAATTTATTGTCGAATCTGAACCTGTTCCATGACTTGAAGTGAGGGGCGTTACTGAATCTATTAATTAAATTCAAATTAAATCTATATGTTCCTTGTGGTTTTGGAATGAAAAATAAATTAAAATAAAGTGAATTTTAGAATAGGAGGACATATTTTCCTACCTCCAATCTTGAATAACTCATCAATTAATGAATTTGTGGTTCTTGGGTTTTTAGGCCGGCGTCGTTTAGCGTTAAAGCTTGACGTTTCGCCACCACGAGTGGATGGCATCTTCAGAAGCTATTTCACTTCGGCGACTTCCAAAATACTTGGCCGCGAAAGCCTTACACAGTATAATCATGAATTAATTTTGGTATTCAGGGAATAGGTTATCCGAAATTTTTACATAGTAGGTTCGGAATTTTGCATTGGCACAAATTGAAAAGGAATAGATATCACTTCAATCTATAGTGTAGTGAGTAAGCACTATCTACTTGACGGCTGGCGCCCGAGCGTTAGGCGCGCAGTCAGTATGTATGGGCGGTTGTTGTGTTAGTACTAAGAAACGTGTAAACAACAGCTCTGTTTTTTTTTACAAAAAAAAAGAGTGGATGTTACACATACTAAGACTTTCTGGTTTTCCAATTTTGCAAATATTTTGATAGGTTGTCAGCTTAAGTAGTATATACATGTATACACTTTGTATGACTTTGTTTGTAGCATTAGTTGGCTTCTTTCTTCCAATATGCCGATGGTGGATGACCCGACTTCCTCTCCCCCTTCCCTCCTTCTTCTCTTGAATTTGAGTTGAGAGAGGTTGTAGTTTCAGTAACGATGACTGTATATGCCCGCTGAGGTTGTAGCCAAGTTAGCAGGGGACTACCAGGTTTTTAACCTTCGGTACAATCTGAATTCTGACGAGGAACTGAATTGACGGTGTAACGAACAGATAATGCACGTTAGCAAAATAGTTGGTAAGCATCAGCTGGAAGTATGAGGTTGCTTATTATTATTATTTAGCGTATGGCTACATGGATTAATTGGTAATAAGTCTTAAACAATATAATAAAATACAAATATTAAATTTAAAACAAACAAAAATAAATAGTTTTTAGATTTTAAAATTAAGACCATTTATCCAGTCAACTACAGACTTCGAGGCTTCGAAGAAATCCGACTGTTGTCCAGCATATGCGGTAATCGGGCATTCGGTGACAATATGCTGAACAGTCTGCCGGGGCTCTCCATAGTCACAGGACGGTGATTCAGATATCCCCCATTTAAAGAACGAGTCACGACAGATGCCATGCGACATTCTGACTCGATTAAGGGTTTTCCATGTATGGCGAGGCAATTCCATTCCAATAATGCTTCTTTTTTATAACATTTGCGACTGCACCTATGCACCTAACCCTACAGCTATTTGTTGTTGTAAGTGATTTAGGAATCTATAATGACCATCATCTTTCTTTTTTTTTTTGCAGTGAATAATTTCGCCACTAATTTGAGGAGCAGGTAACGTTTTACAGTTACTCGGTACTTTATATTCTCCCAAAAATTCCTCTCTTTGATTCTTCGACAGCCATTTCTGCCAAAAGCTACTCGAACGAAATGCTATTTCGTCATGAATTGGCTTGCCTACCTTATCTTAAAAGTTTGGTTTGAAACTGAGGTAGTAAAGAAAAACGGCTCCGGCTCTGAGGCGTGAAGCGTCCATGCTTATTGGTCTAAATAAGCCGTGGGATACTTGCCTCTGCCTTTGCCTTTTCTAATCTGCCGATGAGTCTGAGATTAGAACAGGAACACACCAGCTTCGAAGAATTGTTCGAAGAATAGATGCCTTCTGCTTATTACTTATTACAAAAAGGAATAAAGACTAACGCCTGCTAATCTTATCTTTCCCACGAAGTCTTCCTTCTGCTAAACTGTTTTTTGGACCAACGCACATTAATCCAGAAAAAAAAACAGGATCAACAAATGAACATAGAAATAATTTCACCACATCTCCCTACTCGATCTTTTGGCCAGAACTAGCGAACGTTAATTCTGTTTTTGTTCAGCAAAAAATGCCGAGCCAATACAAGGCCGTAAATAAATAAAATCGAACGACTTTATTTATTTGAACGAGTTTCTGGAGATATTATGCTACCATGCATATGAATTCTACCACCCCACATATAAATAGAATCGAACGACTCTATTTATGTTAAAAAGACAACGAACGTTATCTTAAGTGGGAATGAATATGCACCACACTGCGACCGCAGTGATGCGTATGTATTTAAGAGAGGTTGCTGCATTAACTCTATAGTGACTCCTCCGTACCTAAAAGGAGTATATTTGTCTATGAATATGAATTCTACTACCCCACATATAAATAGAATCGAACGACTCTATTTATGTTAAAAAGACAACGAACGTTATCTTAAGTGGGAATGAATATGCACCACACTGCGACCGCAGTGATGCGTATGTATTTACGGGAGGTTGCTGGATTAACTCTATAGTGACTCCTCCGTACCTAAAAAGAGTATATTTGTCTACAAAATTAAGGCCTACCTGATGATTCGGATGAACTGTCTGACGATAGGCAAACCTAATTCTTTTCACACTGGATTTGTAGTAGCTTCCTCCTACGCCTCTTGATTTCCTTATGTGGAGCACACACACTGCCCTTTTCGACATATTTTTATTGCGAAACACCTAAACAGTTTGTAAACTGCGGAACATGTACTACTGACAAGCACGATAAACGGAATGTCGGTCCTCGGAGCGGTAGCAGTACCGTCTAGGGTAGGCGGATGAAATAGAGATGGTGTTATTCGTTTATTGTTATTTTTAGGAACATCGTGCTGACAAGTAGATTTCACGGAAACTACAACGTATAATTATATCGAGGACAAGCGAAGGAAAATTTATATTCTATGGCCTAATAGATTTGATTGGATCTGGGCCTGAAGAGAATAGACCTAGTCAATATAAAGCAACTCTATAAATGTTTAAAGAGGGTTTAATGGTTCTTTTACTCAAATCAAGAGTCACATGAGAAAAAAAGATTTGTTTTTTGTCTTTTATGCTTTTATTGTTCTATTTTTACTTCCCACACCGATAGGTGAGGGGAGTATTGTGATCGCGAAAATTTTCGATTGTGAGATAATAGGCTTTTTGGGCGTCTTATGATGTCTATATAACGAAAATCCACGTCACTCATTTCCGTCGGTCTGTCTGTGGGCAGCGTTATGCTGTAGGGTCGTGGTGGTAATTTTGAAAATAGATGCATGGGCGGCGGCGTAATTAGCAAAAAACGAAAAATTTTAAATATGCCTCAAACTTCGTTTTAGGCGTTTAGGGGATCCTGATCATTTTCTACTTTTTTGGTTGGCGGTGAAATTGGGGTGGTTGGGGGATGGGGGGTTGTAAAATTGAAAAATTTGTTGCTTTCATAATAGACTGTCCACTGACCTGTGAAGGAAGACCTAGCGACATAAATTACCTTTTTGGGTCCATCTGAACATTGCCTTGCCTATTACCGAAACCGAAGAGACTTAGAATTTTCTATATACATACGAGTATTTATTGCTTTCGATCGCTTTGTATTCTGTATCGTGGAAACTATTAAATTGATTCTAATGAACTTTTGACACATCATTATTACTGTGGTGAGAATGGAAAACGTGTATGCTTGTTAGAAATTGTGTTAGTGGCAGCGTAGCAATAATCAAAAAACTAAAAATATGAAAACAGCTCAAACTTCGTTTTTAGATGTTTTAGGGCTTCCTGACCGTTTCCTATCTTTTTTGGGTGGGGGTGAAATTGAGGTGGTGGGGGGTGGTGGGGTTGTAAAACTTAAAAGTTTGTATTATTGATAATAGGCTGTCCATTGACCTGTGAAGGAAAGACCTAGCGGCATAAGACAATATGGGGAGGGGGGGCTGGCGATGATTTGGTTGCAAGGGGATCTCAGACTAAGGCTTCATGCTATGGGCAAATAATAAACTAGTATCACCGTAATGTGTGGGAAGTACTGAGTCAATCAAATTGACTTCATTTTTATTATATATTTTATATGTTGTAACAAGGTTGGATAGAATTAGAAACGACGATATTAGAAACGAACTAGGAGTAGAGTAAGTATGTAATTTAATAGAACGGAACCAATTGAAGTGGTTTGGGCATATGTGCAGGATGGACACCAATAGACAAGTCAGAAAGGTCTGAGAAAGTAAAACAATACCGAACAGAAAAAAAAGGCGTCCGACTACATCATGGAATAAGGCAGTGTAGAGTGTCATTGAGGACAAAGCACTCACGGTGTCAAGTGCTAGAAGAGTGGCCATGGATAAAAAACAGTTTATTGTGAGAAATAAGTGTATTACTCACCCCTACACCATTTGATGGTAGAAAAGGGGTTTAAGACAATATATATTTTATATGTTTTCAACAAAAAGTTTTTATATTGTTGTAACTATCTTAGAGTGTATTGTTACTTAACCATTAGTTCATAAGAAAATTTTATTTAGACTGTTAATTTTTTATTTTTGTAATAATCTTAATTTCAAAAGTAAATGTTTTGATGAAATTTTAGTGCATTTATTTTTATAAGAATATCCCAAATGATATACAGCCTTGCAAAACGAGGCTCATAGGCCTAATTTACCAATTCTGGGGCCGTCTAAATATGTGATTGTATTTAAAAATGCATAAATTCATAATGAACCAGAAGAGGAAATATTTGAAATCGAGGCATAAATGAGTAAACATTTATTACAAAAAATCGCATTATTGTATATGTAAGGATATGACTACAGTCTAGGTGTGTCAAAAAATAAGTGTAGCGTGGTGTGCAAAAACATCAGTACTGAATTGGCATGGATTGTCAGGAAGTCCCATGAATTGTTTTGAATTGCCATGAATTGTATTGAATTTCCATGAATTGCCTCGATTTTTTTATGAATTGTCATGCAATTCCTTGAATTGTGTGAATTGTTTGAATCTTTTGTATTGATTTACATGGGAAGCATATGAATCGTCTGAATTGACGTGTAAAAAATTTCCGTGACCGGTTCACCCCTCGACCAGACATATCGCACGTAGATCAATTATCATTTGTAATACGCTATGTGAAACAAAACGGAGAGCCTTTTGAACGATTTAGTTTTTTGCCGCATATTGGACATAGGGCTCTTGATATGTTCAACGCAGTCACTGAAACTCTGCAACTTTATGGTTTGGACATACAAAAGCGCCGCTGGCAATCCTACGATAATGCTTCCAACATGTCTGGGATCTATTCAGGACTACAGGCTAGAATTCTTGATATCACTTCTCTTGCACCATATATATATCCTGTGTGCAGGATACTCTCTAAACCTGGTTGGTACTCACGCAGTAGAGTCTTGCATTGAGGCTATGTCACTATTCACTTTGTTTCAAGAGCTGCACTTTTTTGTTCTAGCTCTACACATAGATGGGTGGTCCTGAATAAACACAAAACCATAATACTAACGACCAAAATAGAACGCGGCTCAATCGTTCCTTTTGGTGATTCGATTCCACGGTAGCGATTCCACTTTCGGAATCGATTCCTTCGATTCGTTCACGATTCCGACCGCGGACTCGCTCGAAGATTTACGAATCCTTGTTATCGACTCAATGTCCATGGTATCGATTCTTTTTTTCGGAATCGATTACTCCAATTCGTTCACTACGTTCACGATTCCATTAGTCCATTACAGCAGCGTTCCCATTCGTTGTCACGAAAATAGCGACTTTTCTATTATGTTGAGACGTAGCGGCGATTTAACAAAATAAACCGATTTGTAGCGACTTTTCTTAGTCTTGGAAAAAAAATTTTTCGATTCAAATTTCTCGCATTTCATTGTTGTTCAATCCATGATAAATTCTAGTTTTAGTTTATCGACAGAAATCATTATTTTACGTTATGTCTATAAAATATATATATATATATATATATATATATATATATATATATATATATATATATAAGATTTTGTTTTTTCACTATTATTTCTACAGTACAAGAGTTATCATAAAAGAGAATATTATTCTACATTGGCAACAAACCTTCTTCATATAATATACCTAAATAAATTAAATGGAAAAAACTTTCTTTAAAAAAAGCTTTTATTTGAATGCTCTAAAAAGAAGAAAACAAAAATTTCCTTTAAAATGTTTACTATCAACTTATAGCCTAATTGTACACAATTTATATGATCACAAAAGCTCGACGCTCGATTTACTTGTGTCAATCAACTAGTACCTATTTATTTGAGTAACTTAATCTCCTAAGTTTAATTGTTTCAAAATTTCAGTTTAACAGAATACTTTAGTACGTACGCAAACCTTGCGATAAGCTTTTATAATCATATTCGTTCTGTCATTGATTAATGTATTGTTTAGTTAATCAATGGTTCTGTATAAGTTGGTAGTTAAAATTTTAAAGGAAAATTTAATGTTCTTCTTTTTAGAGCATTTAAATAAAAGCTTGTTTTAAAACGTTTTTCTTTTAATTAATTTTTTACTTTTCAGTTATTAATCTTCAATTTTATTCTCAGCGAACCGTTCGCTTAATACGGATATCATAGGACAGCATAAAAAAACTTCAAAAGTTCGCCATATTGGATTAAGGGTGATTTCAGAATATTTTTCTAATTATATTCTCGGCAAGCCCTTCATTTCATACCTATATTGCAGAAGTGCCTAAAAATAGCTATTCTGCCATCTTGGATGGTCGGCCATATTAGATTTAAAATGAAGTCACATTCTTTTTCGAGTTACTCCCAACAACCCCTTTAATTTGATACCCAAATTGTACAAATGCATAATAATTTACTATTCCGCCATCTTGGATGGTCCGCCATATTAGATTTAGAACGACGGCACACAGCTTAGCTTATCGTGACTGATATCAAAAAATTGAGTAGCAAGATGCCACCCGTACAAACAAACATAGATTGCAAGTTAAAGAAAAGCTTTTAAAATCTCTGTACAAGGTACTTCACAAAGAAAAAGTAATGGAATTGCCAGAAATAGCTACACCGCACTACAGCAGCGTCAGACGTGAATTCCGTGAATTGTTTTGTTCATCTCGTTCATGATTTCGGTACAACACGTCGGAATCGACAACACGATTCACTAGTAAGTTTGGCTAACCGACACCAACATCGACAGTTCGAGTCCGAGTCCATGCGCGGATTTGTCATTTCCAATTCCAAACCATCGGTATCGATTCCTTCGATTCCTCGAAATCGATTCCTTTGATTCCTCGGAATCGATTCCTTTGATTCCTATTACGGTATCGTTCCTTTGGAACGATTCGTTCGGAATCGACTCACCTCTAGACCAAAAGCATTTCCACTACGAGATGGTCTGCTAGACATGATGCTTTAAGAGCGTTACAAGAAGAATGGCCTGCAAAAATCAGAGCCCTAGAAGCATTAGAAAGCGACACAGATCAGAAGTCTAGCACAGGAGTAGAAGCTAAAGGTCTACTAAGCAGATTGAATCGCTTAGAAACAGCTATAATGGCCAAGTTATGGGGTACTATTCTATTTAGTTTGTATAAAGTCAACAAATATGTCCAGAATGAAGACATCGATGCAATGGCGGTAGTACAAGCTTTCAATTCACCCATGTCATTCTTTGATGAGCTCAGAAATCAGTTTGATATGTATGAAAACAAAGCGCTTGATGTTTGTGAAAACAAAGTGTATGAGCATGACAAGAGATGTAGGACAATAAGAAAACTTCAAGATGATGAGTCTCAAGATGCCGAAGTTTCATTTTCTGGAAAGGACAACTTTAGAGTGAATACATTTCGGCCGACCGAATGAGAATGAATGCCTATGAAGAATTTGTTGGAATGTTTGGTGTTGTTATAAAACTTATAGATCTTACGACAGAAGAACTAGAAAATGAGGTCAAATAAATTCTTACTGTTTTCACAAATGATTTAGAGCCATCAATTTTTGATGAACTCATCCATTTAAAATCAGACTTGACAGCAAATAAAATAGAAAATAAAAAGCCGTCGTCTCTGTGCAAGTGACTTATAGGAAATAATTTGCAAGATGTATATCCAAACGTAGAAATTTTGCTACGGATGTTTATTTGTACTTCAGTAATAAATGCATCAGCTGTGAGAGGTAAGTAAAAAATATCAAACCGTTACTCTGTATAATCTGAATAATCTGAATCTGAATCTGAATAATCCCTAATCATAGCCTACTTTGTTACCTTGTAGAGATCAGAGATCTTTTATAGGCAAGCAAGTTTCCGCTATTTGATACATCATTCTCTAAGTATTTAATTACTTCATATTCATTAATAGTCATCTTTTTACGAGTCTGTTTATTTTATTTTTTATCACGTGTTTCCTGTATTAATTGTTTACAAGTGCCCAACTCAATCGTATTGTTCAAGGTCATTTTCTTGTTTGAAGAGGATCAGGCAGTACCATAGATCAAATTTGATTCAAACAAAGCTCAACGCGCTCGCTCTTTTAAGCATTGAAAGTGAAATAACCAAAACATTGGATTTCACCAGCACAATTTGCCTGGACCAAAGCAAGAAGGAAGAAATTTTTGAAATATATTTTCCTTAGTACATACAGATACAGTGTTGTTCAATTATATGTTTTATTTTTCAACATCTTCCTTTGGAAGCATCTGCTTACTACAAATTGCAAGTATATATTTGCTTTTTATACATTTTGGTATTTTATTTGGTGGTATTATTGTGCTTGATTGATATCAACTATCATTTGGAAAGCTCAAAAGAAGACAGACGTGGCTGAAGTTAGCTTCAGATTCAGATTCGAAAATCGATTACAGTCGACCAATTCAGTAGCAAAAGCAAATGAAAAACAGCTCTAAATTCCAAATGATCGTAACTAAACTTGTTTGATGTTCATTTACGAATCGTAAATGGATAATGATTGGCCGAAAATATGCATAACAGATTACAGTACAAACTTAGTTATACAAGGTGATTCCGGCCCCATGGAATAGGTTGATACTACGAAAATTCGAATAAAGTAAATCAAAATTTGTACCACCAACAAATTTTTATAATTGACACGCACTTTGCAGATCTACATATCTGTGACAGCGATTTGCAAAAATTGAGAGGCCTACAGGGTGATTCTGGCCGGCCAAAAGATAGGCACCTAAAACTCAGATAAGTCGTACAAGCCAAACGGAATGAATTTGTGGTTCTTGGGTTTTTAGGCCGGCGTCGTTTAGCGTTAAAGCTTGACGTTTCGCCACCACGAGTGGATGGTATCTTCAGAAGCTATCTCACTTCGGCGACTTCCAAAATACGTCAAGCTTTAACGCTAAACGACGCCGGCCTAAAAACCCAAGAACCACAAATTCA
This sequence comes from Callosobruchus maculatus, assembly GCA_951848785.1. Taxonomy (NCBI): domain Eukaryota; kingdom Metazoa; phylum Arthropoda; class Insecta; order Coleoptera; family Chrysomelidae; genus Callosobruchus; species Callosobruchus maculatus. Next base: position 1,458,533 of record CATOUR010000085.1, on the reverse strand, counting down.
TTGGACGATGGCCGCGAAAGCCTTACACAGTATATAAGCCAAAGGGAAATTTGTACCAGAAACAAATTTTACACTTCATACGCACTTAGAAGAGCTACACAGCTGTGGACATTTGTACCACCAACAAACTTTTACAATTTATACGGATTTAGGAGAGCTCCGTAGCTGTGACATAGATTTGCAAAAATTCCAGAGTCCTACAGGGTGATTCTGACTGCCCAAGGGATAGGCACCTGAAACTAAGATAAATCGTACAAGCCGCACGGAAATTTGTGCCACCAACAAGCTTTGTAGGTCTATAGCCACGTGGGAAAGCTACACAGGTGTGATACATATTTGCAGACATTCAGAGGTCTACAGGGTTATTATGACCGTCCAAGGGATGGGCACCTGAAACTAAAATAAGTCGTACAAGCCAAACGGAAATTTGCACCACCAACAAAGTTTTACAATCTATACGCATTTAAAAGAGCTCCATAGCTGTGACATAGATTTGCAAAAATTCAGAGGCCTACAGGGTGACTCTGACTGCCCAAGGGATAGGCACCTGAAACTAAGATAAGTCGTACGGAAATTTGTGCCACCCACAAGCTTTGTAGGTCTATAGCCACTTAGGAAAGCTACACATATATATTTGCAGAAAATCAGAGGTCTACAGGGTTATTATGACCGTCCAAGGGATGGGCACCTGAAACTAAAGTAAGTCGTACAAGCCAAACGGAAATTTGTACCACCAACAAACTTTTAAAATTTATATGCACATAGCAAAGATACATAGCTGTGACATAGATTTGCAAACATTTACAAGCCTACAGGGTGATTCTGACCGCCCAAGGGATAGGCACCTGAAAATAAGATAAGTCGTACAAGCCGAATAGAAATTTTGTACCACCAACAAACTTTGTAGGTTTATAAACGATTTTGACCTACTGTGATGAACTTCAGTTACTTTTTGTAGGATAAGGTCATGCATACAAAAACTCCTTATTTTTCTATTTGCGACGTTTCGACTTATATTAAGTCATCTTCAGGCAACAGAAAATCGAAGTTTTTATCGTTATTAGGAAAAAAAATCATAAGAATTTGACTAGATAAACAACTGGATTAATAAAACACTGCCAACGGTATTAAAATATAACGCCACAAGACACGTACAGTAAAAACGAATAAAATTATAACAAACAGAACAGAATGAAAACAGCAATTGCTGTACGTGTCTTGTGGCGTTATATTTTAATACCGTTGGCAGTGTTTTATTAATCCAGTTGTTTATCTAGTCAAATTCTTATGATTTTTTTTCCTAATAACGATAAAAACTTCGATTTTCTGTTGCCTGAAGATGACTTAATATAAGTCGAAACGTCGCAAATAGAAAAATAAGGAGTTTTTGTATGCATGACCTTATCCTACAAAAAGTAACTGAAGTTTGTAGGTTTATAGCCACATAGGAAAGCTACACAGGTGTGATTTAGATTTGCAGAAATTTAGAGGTCTACAGGGTGATTCTGACCGCCCAAGGGATAGGCACCTGAAACTTAATAGATCTTACAAACCAATCGGAAATTTGTACCACCTACAAGCTTTTCATATTCATAGCCACCTAGGAATACTATATAGCTCTGATATAGATTTACAGAGATTCAGAGGTCTACAGGGTGATTATGACCGCCCAAGGGATAGGCACCTGAAACTAAAATAAGTCGTAAAAGCCGAACGGAAATCTTAAGAAAGGTTCCATACAGACGTACAGGTGATATTCAAAATATGTACCTTCGCACATTTTTCAAGATATCCGGAGTCACTGTGGATATTCTTTATAGGACGGGCTGCGTAATATAAACTTTGAACTCGTAAAATGCATCAAGTCGGAGCTCGAGTACTACTGACACGAGTACTATCAATAGTTTTGAGTACAGTAACGCAACTTCCAGTGGTACAGCGAACACATCTACGGCGAATATGCCAAATAACGCACAGTCTAGTAATAGCTTATTAGCCAGTGGGCGGATAAATACAGTTTATTTGCAAACAGCTTGTGCTCAAATTGTAACAAATAACGGTGAGCACAAAACGTTCATTCGTATGGTCCTGGATGGTGGTAGCCAGTTAACGTTCATAAAGGAATGTGTGTCCAGACAACTTAACTTGCCAATCGTTGGTTCACACAAAATTTCTATCATGGCATTTGGTAGTAGTGAGCGAACTTCTGCTCGAGTATGTAGAAAAGTACCGTTGACTTTAAAAGGTCTACACAGTAACGAATTAACGCACATAACGGCTATAGAAGTACCGCATATATGTTTTGATAACCTCGATTCACCAACGTTAGATGATGCAGCGATTCATAAGTTCAGCATCAATTTTACCCTAGCTGATTCAATTCCGGATGAGGCCAATAGCGTTACGCAGGGAATATCACTTTTGGTTGGAGCAGATTTCTACTGGAAAATAGTCACCGGAAACACTCAGAAGATAACGGACAGATTAATGGGTGTAGAGTCAGTGTTCGGTTGGGTTGTCCATGGTGTTAGTCAAGGACAATCAAGTGCGCTTTTTCTGTGGGTATGAACATAGCAAACGTTCTAGGTACTCAAGTAGAACATAACGCGGACGCGATGGACTTGAAAAACTTTTGGGACCTCGAATTGATCGGAATCAATAACTCTAACGCTACCGATCAATTGAAAACGGACAATTTTTTGAAAAACAATATAACGTACAATAACGACCGTTATAAAGTTTCTTTGCCGTGGAAAGAACCTAATACGTGCCTAGACTCTAACTACGAAGGTGCTTTCTACAGACTAACCAACTTAACGCGAAAATGAGTGAAAACTGATAAACTGTGCGAGTATGATAGTGCAATGCGCGAGTACTTAAATAACGAGTGCGCCGAAAGATCATCAGATCAGTGTAACGAAAATAAAACGTATTTTATGCCGCACCGTGCAGTTTATAGAGACGATAGACACCTCAAAAATCAGGATTGTGTTCGACGCATCTGCGCATGCTCCAGGACTACCGTCGTTAAATGAGGTTCTAGAGCAGGGGGAAAATCTCACGCCTCTCTTATTCCATATTTTGCTGAATTTTCGTTTTGGGGCTATTGCTGTTATAGCTGATATTGAAAAGGCATTCCTGCAGATAGAAGTTAAAGAGAACGATAGAGATGCTCTCAGTTTCTTGTGGTATGAAGGACCCATGAACGATTCATCCCATCTACCGAGGATTGTCAATTACCGTATGAAGCGAGTAACGTTTGGAGTCAATTGCAGCCCATTTCTTCTAGCAGCAACCCTCAAGAAGCATTTGCAGTCACAATCTGACAACTATAACGATACGTGTAGCATTCTTTTACAGTCATTTTATGTGGATGACTTGGTAGTAGCAGTTAATAACGAAGAAGATGCTGAACGGGTATTTTATGAATCTAAAGAGATTTTGGCGAAAGCTGGCATGAATTTACGTAAGTGGAACACTAACAATGCCAAGCTACGAGGAACTATGAATTGTAGTTCTACAGCCAACACAGAGTCCAAGAAGGTTCTAGGTGTTTTATGGCACCCTAGTAAAGACGTGCTGATGATAAACTCAGATGAGGTTTTAGAAGAGAGTCAATCACGTGCACCGACGAAACGTACAGTCCTGCAGACTGTTTCAAGAATATTCGACCCTCTGGGCTTCCTGAGTCCGTTCACCATCAGAATAAAAATACTACTACAGTCTATTTGGAGGGCTAAGCTACACTGGGATGAGCCTCTTCCAGATGCATTAACTAACGAATATGCTAGGTGGTTTTCGGAAATAACGTCACTCTCTGAATTCACCATACCAAGGAACTTCATATTTTCGCCGATGCTAGTCCAGTTGCATATGGAGCAGCAGCTTACTTGAGATGTGAAGATGAGCATGGTAAAACACATTGCAAGCTCCTTATTGCAAAAGCAAGAGTATCTCCAATCAACGAAAGTGGGGATAAACAGTTAACTTTACCGCGCTTAGAGTTAACAGCGGCGGTTTGTGCAACAAGATTACAACATTTTATATTGTCCAACACTAAAATAACGTATAATAGCCACACATTGTGGACTGACTCCAAAATAACGCAGCATTGGATAAATGGCAAACCATCGAAGTGGAAACCATATGTTTGCCACAGAGTCAGTGAAATACAAAAGTCAACGATAGGCAGCTGGAGACATTGCCCAGGCAGCGACAACCCAGCAGATTTGTTAACGCGAGGGGTTAAAGCAAAAGTTCTGCTAACATCGGAAATGTGGCAATGTGGTCCAGAGTGGTTAAGATTAGGTCATGAGTTCTGGCCTAATGGACTAACAACGACATTTTGAATGACGTTGAATCTTCAGTTTTTGCTGTCCAGAATGTCGAATCTCCTTTAAATGAACCGATTTTTTGCCTTGAAAAATACAGTAGTCTTGAAAAGATTCTCAGAATCACTGCCTACGTAAAAAGATTTATTCATAACTTGAGAAATAAAGATAAACGATTTTCTCATTTAAAGTCCGCAGAGCTAGAAGATGCGGAAAAATACTGGATTATGACTACTCAACAACGTTATTTCAGCGTAGAACTAGCTAGTCTCAAAAATGAAAAGCAAGTAGACTCATCCTCAAATATATTAACGCTGAACCCCTTTTTGGACGACGATGGGATTATTCGTCTAGGAGGTAGACTTCAAGAGGAACCGTTATCGTATAAAACGAAGTACCCTGTAATAATTCCTAAGAAATCTGCCTTGACTGACAAGTTGATTGAGTCTGCTCACCTGTTGACTATGCATGGAGGAGTCAATCTAACTATAACGCAACTCCGTAAAACCTTTTGGATAATTCAATATCGTCAGCGAGTAAAGACTATGTTGAATAGGTGTATTACCTGCAGAAAACTTAGAACTAAGTCAGGGAATGAACCTTTTGCACCGCTACCTAAGGAAAGAGTTACAATGACTGCACCGTTTAAGGTCACAGGAACTCACTTTGCGGGACCATTGTACGTAGTATCAGAAACAAACGGTAGGAAAAAGACTTACATAATGTTATTTACTTGCGCTGTTGTTCGAGCGGTTCATCTCGAATTAGTTCCAGATTTAAAGACAGAAAGTTGCATTAATGCTTTACGCAGATTTGTTTCCAGAAGAGGAGTTCCAGATATCGTGTACTCTGATAATGCACGGACGTTCAAACGAACCTGTCTTGAACTGAAACAATTGACAAAAATTCTGACTAACGAAAAATTCCAAGCCTTTGCAGCCAGCCACCGTATAGAATGGCGTTTTATCACTGAAAGAGCTGCTTGGTGGGGAGGTTTTTGGGAGCGGATGGTGAAAACGGTAAAAGATGCTCTAAAACTAACCCTTGGGAAAAGATCTCTCACGTTTGAAGAACTTCAAACTGTGCTGTCTGAAGTTGAAGCAACTGTTAACTCCAGACCACTAACTTACATAGAAAATGATGCTGATAATCTTATGATTTTAACGCCATCACATTTTCTACTAGGAACCAATGAGTGTGGTTTCTTCATTGATTTCACCAACTCAGAAATAAGGAAAAATCAAATACTTGAAATGTGGAAGAAACGAAACGCTATGTCGAGATCATTCTAGAAAAGATGGTCTAACGATTATTTGCAGCAACTGAGATTGTTCCACAAATCGCATCCAGTGAAGTCAAATAACTTTCGAGTAGGCGATGTTGCTCTGTTGCATGACCAAAATGTGCCTCGACTTTTATGGAAACTGGTACGAATAACGCAAGTTTTTCAAGGACGAGATGGCAAAGTACGAGCTTGCGAAGTAGTGACCGGTGATGGAACAACTCTGAGGCGACCCATACAACTTCTCTTCCCATTAGAAGTCACTGCGGCCCGGGAGGATGTTGAGAATTGTGAGCGAGAACCGGCAACGCCGCGATCCAGCGAGTCGTGCGGGGAAACAAACCCCCAGTCAGTGGAGATATAGAAGCCGTCTTTAATGTGTCGCGGTACGAGGGACCGGCTCACGCGTGACTAACGAATATTTTGTCTCTTGTAAACTCACATTGTATTTGTCGTTCAATACAAACATCCTAGCTACGAACCGGCGAGTTTTATTTAACGTTTCCGAAAGTATCCAACTTCATTTTCATGAATCTTCAGTCTAAATGTTCGTTAGCTTGATTGAAAAGTTTCGTTAACTGAGCTCGGTATGTTCTGCGGAGAACGTTACTCATTTTGTATCGATACACGTTAACGTTAGAAAAGTTAATTAAATGTCCCCGTAAACACGACACTATTACGTTATGTTCACACACAAATTCCTCCCGGGTTTCGGCACCATGAAAATGAAGTTGGATACTTTCGGAAACGTTAAATAAAACCCGCCGGTTCGTAGCTAGGATGTTTGTATTGAACGACAAATACAATGTGAGTTTACAAGAGACAAAATATTCGTTAGTCACGCGTGAGCCGGTCCCTCGTACCGCGACACGTTAAAGACGGCTTCTCGATCTCCACTGACTGGGGGTTTGTTTCCCCGCACGACTCGCTGGATCGCGGCGTTGCCGGTTCTCGCTCACAATTCTCAACACTATATGTTGAGAGCAAAAAAAATGTGTCTATGTATATAACGTTTCTGAAATGAATGTTGTGGTAATAAATTGTTAAATCTGCTATGATCTGATGTATACGTTAGCTGACGCAAATTAGATATGTATAGGATACAAATTGGATAATTAATTTGTAAATTTTGTTTTTATATACCAGTGAACTTGGAAATTGTAGGTAAATGCTGATTGAAATTTTTATGTGTAAATTAATAATAGCGTGGTGGTGCAATTTAAGTGGGCCTTTAAATGAAATGGAGCCACAAAAAAAATCAACCTCCTCACCAATATCTCCTCTGACAGCTGTTGACGGGTGGAAACGGGGCCAATGTCACCCAGAGCTCTTATGGCTTGAGTGAGCTGGGAAGAGTTGCACGCCAGGACCTGTACTGGCAGCGGTTCGTAGATGTTTGCCGATTTTAGGAATGTGTTACCTGGAATTTTTTTTTGTATATTTGAGTCCTATGCTGTGGTTTCCTTTACAGAATTTTTTTTTACAAACGACGCTAATTGAACATACAAACAATAAATCTTAACACAAATCAAGTAAACAGAATTCAAAAAATTTTTTTTTATATATAGATCTATATATAAAAAAAAAATTTAGAGCTATAAGTCGCAGTAAATAATCAAATTACGCTTTACAGATTTTTTTTTATATAAACGTCACCAATTTACACAAACAATAAATGTTACACACAAATCTCATAAACGATATTCAATATATATTCTTTTTAAATGTCCAACTATTAATGTACATGCGTATCAACGCACACACGCAATGACCTTAGAACAAGTTTCTTTTTTATATATAAGTACCGAGACCAACCTTACACAAAAGGAAACAACAATTACATAAAGTTATATCCGCAACGGGCCCCACTAAATCCCTATTTATGCGAGTAAGAAAATTCAATAAATTGAAAAAGGAAGAAAAAAGATTAAAATGTTAATGTCCCATATCGGTTGACTGAGAAAAATGACAATTGAAATTCACAAAATCTTTACCAATGAACGATAGGAAAAATAAGCAGTGATAAATAGTAGCAGTACTGTACCAAAATGGTTATCGTGAAATAAGTTGAAATGTAATGTTAAAAATAATGGACAAAGGTGAAAAAAATATATATTTCTTTTATGCTCGGGCGCCAGTTGTAACGGGCCAAGGTTGTGCTAGAAGAGCACCTCGGGTCCGTGAATCCAAGGGATTAAATGAGGGATAAAACGTGACATATATTTGTTTCACCTTTTAATAAATTGTTCTAAATTGTAAATATGTGCACATAAATCAGGTATAAAATCGACAATATATATATATATATATAGATAGGAGATTTGTCTGATCCTAAAAACTACAGGCCAATAACATGTCTGAACGCATGTTACAAGCTCTTCACCAGAATCTTGTACATGCGTATCCATCAAGCTGTAAATCCCGTATTTCTCAGCGTATATGAACAAAGAGGGTCTAAGAAAGGAGTAGCTGGCTGCAGGGATAACCTGTTGATTGACCGCTGTGTCACACAGGACTCCGTGCATTACCTGCGAAACCTTTCTATGGCCTGGATCGACTATCGGAAGGCATTCGACACTACGTCTCATGAACTGATTGTGCGGCTGTTGGAATGTCTTTCGGTAGATGATCAAATAGTGGGATGCATCAAACAACTGATGCCGCTCTGGAAGACTCGGTTCACTATAACATCGGGTGAAACCAGGGTTCGAACAGAGTTGGTATCATTTAAAAGAGGGGTCTTCCAAGGAGACTCCTTGAGTCCCTTGCTCTTCTGCATCTCGCTACTGCCTTTGTCCATAGCGCTGAAAAATACTAAGGGATACAGCTGTGGCAAGCCCAATTACCGGAGGCACAAGGTCACCCACTTATTTTACATGGATGACCTGAAACTCTATGCCTCCGGACAACGCGATTTAGAGCAGTCGCTGAGGGTAGTGCAGGATTACAGTCAAGCTATTGGTATGGAGTTCGGGATAGACAAATGTGCCATGGTTCATCTCAAAAGAGGACGTTGCGGAGATAGTGAAGATGAGGAGCAGCTCGTTGATGGGAGCATCTTGCGACAACTGCATGCCGGAGATACCTATACCTACCTTGGAGTGGCGCAGCGTCACATCCAAGAGGCAGAATTGGTCAAAGAGTGTCTCCGCCGCAAGTATTTGCACCGACTCCGGCAGATCTGGTCGTCAGAACTGTCCGGCAAAAACAAAGTCGCTGCCACAAACATGCTTGCGGTCCCATTGTTGCTATACAGCTTTGGTGCTATCCACTGGAACGTGGAAGAGCTGCGACAAATCGACATAAAGACCCGCAAAAGGATGAATATGGAGGGAAGTCTACATCCTAGATCCTCTGTCCCGCGAATATACCTCCCGCGACACCTGGGAGGGCGTGGACTATTGAGTTTGGAGCATCTGCACAACAGAGTAGTACTGGCCACTGCCTGCTATGTTACGACGAGCACCGATCCCCTGATCCGCTTTGTGCGAGAGCACGAGATTGCGGGTAAAGGAGCCTTCCTTTTTAAAGCAGCAACACGGGCAGCCGAAGAACTTAGTCTCACGCTCGACTTCACGCGGAGGTGTCAGCAGTCCGTTACGGAACTTGCTCCCGCACAATTAAAAACCCGGATTAAAACTGCTGAAGTCCAATTGCTTTTAAGACTTCACAAGGATAAACCAATGCACGGAATCTTCTACAAACATCTAGAAGAGCATGGTTTATCTGAGCAGTTGACCTTCTCCTTCCTAAGGTCTAATGGGTTGAAGTCGGAGACTGAGAGCTCTATAATGGCTTGCCAAGACGGTGTCTTCAACACCTTAGTATACCGTAGCCGGATTATGGGTATGGATGTGCCCGATATCCGCTGTAGAGCCTGCCTGCAGGCGCCAGAGACCCTTACGCACCTCTTGTCGGCGTGTAAGGTGTACGCTGGCACAGCCTACGTCTATCGGCACAACGCGGCTCTACGAGTGCTATACTACCATTTAAGGCACTCATACGGTATAGATGAGACACCGGTGCTGCCATACGCTCCAGGGGACATTGAGTCCGTTGTGGAGAACGAGAGGTGCCGAATTTACTGGAACTACTCATTCTCCACGCTCGAGCTTATACATGCAAATAAGCCCGACATAGTCCTCCTCGACTACCAACAAAAGGCGATGTTCGTTATCGAGTTCTCGGCACCTGCCGAGGGGAACATCGTCTCTAAGGAGGAGGAAAAGCGGACCAAGTATCAGGAGCTCCTCGGACAACTTCGCAGGCTCTGGCCGGACTACACTGTGAGTCTGCTAGTAATGGTCATTGGATCCCTAGGTGGTATGAGGGATACGCTGCTCTCTGCGCTGCGCAAAATGCCGGTGTGCCGTGCGGCGGCGCACATCTTAGCCGCCAGAATGCAGAAGGCAGTCATCCATGGGTCCCTTCGTCTGCTTAGGACGCACGATACGCGGACCCAGTGATTGCTCACCTCACGGTGTGAGGAGTAGTCGCTGGGGAATGGAACAGCAGCCCGGTGTGTCGGAGCCCGGGTTGCACCTTTTTTGTTTTTGTTTTGTCTTATATATATATATATATAACCCGGGCTCCGACACACCGGGCTGCTGTTCCATTCCCCAGCGACTACTCCTCACACCGTGAGGTGAGCAATCACTGGGTCCGCGTATCGTGCGTCCTAAGCAGACGAAGGGACCCATGGATGACTGCCTTCTGCATTCTGGCGGCTAAGATGTGCGCCGCCGCACGGCACACCGGCATTTTGCGCAGTGCAGAGAGCAGCGTATCCCTCATACCACCTAGGGATCCAATGACCATTACTAGCAGACTCACAGTGTAGTCCGGCCAGAGCCTGCGAAGTTGTCCGAGGAGCTCCTGATACTTGGTCCGCTTTTCCTCCTCCTTAGAGACGATGTTCCCCTCGGCGGGTGCCGAGAACTCGATAACGAACATCGTCTTTTGTTGGTAGTCGAGGAGGACTATGTCGGGCTTATTTGCATGTATAAGCTCGAGCGTGGAGAATGAGTAGTTCCAGTAAATTCGGCACCTCTCGTTCTCCACAACGGACTCAATGTCCCCTGGAGCGTATGGCAGCACCGGTGTCTCATCTATACCGTATGAGTGCCTTAAATGGTAGTATAGCACTCGTAGAGCCGCGTTGTGCCGATAGACGTAGGCTGTGCCAGCGTACACCTTGCACGCCGACAAGAGGTGCGTAAGGGTCTCTGGCGCCTGCAGGCAGGCTCTACAGCGGATATCGGGCACATCCATACCCATAATCCGGCTACGGTATACTAAGGTGTTGAAGACACCGTCTTGGCAAGCCATTATAGAGCTCTCAGTCTCCGACTTCAACCCATTAGACCTTAGGAAGGAGAAGGTCAACTGCTCAGATAAACCATGCTCTTCTAGATGTTTGTAGAAGATTCCGTGCATTGGTTTACCTTTGTGAAGTCTTAAAAGCAATTGGACTTCAGCAGTTTTAATCCGGGTTTTTAATTGTGCGGGAGCAAGTTCCGTAACGGACTGCTGACACCTCCGCGTGAAGTCGAGCGTGAGACTAAGTTCTTCGGCTGCCCGTGTTGCTGCTTTAAAAAGGAAGGCTCCTTTACCCGCAATCTCGTGCTCTCGCACAAAGCGGATCAGGGGATCGGTGCTCGTCGTAACATAGCAGGCAGTGGCCAGTACTACTCTGTTGTGCAGATGCTCCAAACTCAATAGTCCACGCCCTCCCAGGTGTCGCGGGAGGTATATTCGCGGGACAGAGGATCTAGGATGTAGGCTTCCCTCCATATTCATCCTTTTGCGGGTCTTTATGTCGATTTGTCGCAGCTCTTCCACGTTCCAGTGGACAGCACCAAAGCTGTATAGCAACAGTGGGATCGCAAGCATGTTTGTGGCAGCGACTTTGTTTTTGCCGGACAGTTCTGACGACCAGATCTGCCGGAGTCGGTGCAAATACTTGCGGCGGAGACACTCTTTGACCAATTCTGCCTCTTGGATGTGACGCTGCGCCACTCCAAGGTAGGTATAGGTATCTCCGGCATGCAGTTGTCGCAAGATGCTCCCATCAACGAGCTGCTCCTCATCTTCACTATCTCCGCAACGTCCTCTTTTGAGATGAACCATGGCACATTTGTCTATCCCGAACTCCATACCAATAGCTTGACTGTAATCCTGCACTACCCTCAGCGACTGCTCTAAATCGCGTTGTCCGGAGGCATAGAGTTTCAGGTCATCCATGTAAAATAAGTGGGTGACCTTGTGCCTCCGGTAATTGGGTTTGCCACAGCTGTATCCCTTAGTATTTTTCAGCGCTATGGACAAAGGCAGTAGCGAGATGCAAAAGAGCAAGGGACTCAAGGAGTCTCCTTGGAAGACCCCTCTTTTAAATGATACCAACTCTGTTCGAACCCTGGTTTCACCCGATGTTATAGTGAACCGAGTCTTCCAGAGCGGCATCAGTTGTTTGATGCATCCCACTATTTGATCATCTACCGAAAGACATTCCAACAGCCGCACAATCAGTTCATGAGACGTAGTGTCGAATGCCTTCCGATAGTCGATCCAGGCCATAGAAAGGTTTCGCAGGTAATGCACGGAGTCCTGTGTGACACAGCGGTCAATCAACAGGTTATCCCTGCAGCCAGCTACTCCTTTCTTAGACCCTCTTTGTTCATATACGCTGAGAAATACGGGATTTACAGCTTGAAGGATACGCATGTACAAGATTCTGGTGAAGAGCTTGTAACATGCGTTCAGACATGTTATTGGCCTGTAGTTTTTAGGATCAGACAAATCTCCGGTCTTCGGGAGAAGCACGGTTCGACCCTCGACAAACCAAGCCGGAATTGGCTGCTCCTGATTTAGCCACGAGTTAAAAACTCTAGCTAAATGCCGGTGGCAACTGGGAAACTTTTTCAACCAGTAGGTGTTTATGCCATCCGGGCCAGGAGCTGCGAAATTCTTTGCGCCTCGTAAGGCACCAAGAATTTCTTCCGTGTTTATCGGGTGACGCAGTACATTCAGGTTTGGAGTCCTCCTACAAACGGACTCGAACTGCGCCAAGGCCGGAGTGTCTGCTTGGAGAGGTTTGGGGTGTTCGTAAATGCCCCTCCAGAAAGTCTCCACGCGATCAGCAGTTGGCGGCTGCTCTATGACTGGTGGTCGCTGTTGGAAGAGACGAGCAGGCTTTTCGGAAAACAATCTGTTTTCCTCCAAACCTCTCGCCCGCGTCACCAGTGATCGTTTAGCAGCGATTAGCGTCCGTATCCTGTCAAGACAATGCTGCTTGACAACAACCAGTACCGCTTGACTGAGCGTGTGATGGTCGCGCCTTAGCTCTCGGGCTATCTGGCGCACGCGGCGCGTAAAAGGCCTACCGGCCGCTCTATATTCCATCACACACTGGATACGGGATGCTTCTTGACGAGCCAACTGGATTTTCGCTTCCATCTGGCGCACCCGCCTCTGTGCTCTCTCGACAGGAGAGTCTCTCACTCTCCCCTGTCCAGCCAGCCTCAGAGCCGCAGCGTAAATTTCGCAATTGATGCTCCAAATGTCAGAGACCTCCGATAGACGTTCACTCAACGCCTCATCCTCTCTCTTTAAATCTGCCAGCTTGAAGGACCTCTTGTTGTTATGCAAGGCCCTTCGGTCACTGAAATCTCCAGGTGAGACGGCTTCGTCGATTTCCCTCTCAGCGGGCCTCATCGGCGACCTTTCAGCCTGGTTAACAGGCCTTTCAGTCGCCGGAGGGGCAGGCTGAGCTGGAGCACGAACGTATCCCTGCCCCCGAAGGTAAAATACCTGGTTCCGCAAGCTCTGGGAGGTAATTGTGCTATGCTCTGGATGCATTTCACACCATCTCCCATGCATGCGGGACATGTATCCCCTACGGCGCGGGCTACTGCTCTCGTAGCAGCTCAGCAGGTCATCCTTCAGTTCCGTCGTCCACCTAAAACGGTCCATGTCGTTGCACCTTTATATATATATATATATATATATATATATATATATATATATATATATATATATATATATATATATAAACAAAACAAAAACAAAAAAGGTGCAACCCGGGCTCCGACACACCGGGCTGCTGTTCCATTCCCCAGCGACTACTCCTCACACCGTGAGGTGAGCAATCACTGGGTCCGCGTATCGTGCGTCCTAAGCAGACGAAGGGACCCATGGATGACTGCCTTCTGCATTCTGGCGGCTAAGATGTGCGCCGCCGCACGGCACACCGGCATTTTGCGCAGTGCAGAGAGCAGCGTATCCCTCATACCACCTAGGGATCCAATGACCATTACTAGCAGACTCACAGTGTAGTCCGGCCAGAGCCTGCGAAGTTGTCCGAGGAGCTCCTGATACTTGGTCCGCTTTTCCTCCTCCTTAGAGACGATGTTCCCCTCGGCGGGTGCCGAGAACTCGATAACGAACATCGTCTTTTGTTGGTAGTCGAGGAGGACTATGTCGGGCTTATTTGCATGTATAAGCTCGAGCGTGGAGAATGAGTAGTTCCAGTAAATTCGGCACCTCTCGTTCTCCACAACGGACTCAATGTCCCCTGGAGCGTATGGCAGCACCGGTGTCTCATCTATACCGTATGAGTGCCTTAAATGGTAGTATAGCACTCGTAGAGCCGCGTTGTGCCGATAGACGTAGGCTGTGCCAGCGTACACCTTACACGCCGACAAGAGGTGCGTAAGGGTCTCTGGCGCCTGCAGGCAGGCTCTACAGCGGATATCGGGCACATCCATACCCATAATCCGGCTACGGTATACTAATGTGTTGAAGACACCGTCTTGGCAAGCCATTATAGAGCTCTCAGTCTCCGACTTCAACCCATTAGACCTTAGGAAGGAGAAGGTCAACTGCTCAGATAAACCATGCTCTTCTAGATGTTTGTAGAAGATTCCGTGCATTGGTTTATCTTTGTGAAGTCTTAAAAGCAATTGGACTTCAGCAGTTTTAATCCGGGTTTTTAATTGTGCGGGAGCAAGTTCCGTAACGGACTGCTGACACCTCCGCGTGAAGTCGAGCGTGAGACTAAGTTCTTCGGCTGCCCGTGTTGCTGCTTTAAAAAGGAAGGCTCCTTTACCCGCAATCTCGTGCTCTCGCACAAAGCGGATCAGGGGATCGGTGCTCGTCGTAACATAGCAGGCAGTGGCCAGTACTACTCTGTTGTGCAGATGCTCCAAACTCAATAGTCCACGCCCTCCCAGGTGTCGCGGGAGGTATATTCGCGGGACAGAGGATCTAGGATGTAGACTTCCCTCCATATTCATCCTTTTGCGGGTCTTTATGTCGATTTGTCGCAGCTCTTCCACGTTCCAGTGGACAGCACCAAAGCTGTATAGCAACAATGGGACCGCAAGCATGTTTGTGGCAGCGACTTTGTTTTTGCCGGACAGTTCTGACGACCAGATCTGCCGGAGTCGGTGCAAATACTTGCGGCGGAGACACTCTTTGACCAATTCTGCCTCTTGGATGTGACGCTGCGCCACTCCAAGGTAGGTATAGGTATCTCCGGCATGCAGTTGTCGCAAGATGCTCCCATCAACGAGCTGCTCCTCATCTTCACTATCTCCGCAACGTCCTCTTTTGAGATGAACCATGGCACATTTGTCTATCCCGAACTCCATACCAATAGCTTGACTGTAATCCTGCACTACCCTCAGCGACTGCTCTAAATCGCGTTGTCCGGAGGCATAGAGTTTCAGGTCATCCATGTAAAATAAGTGGGTGACCTTGTGCCTCCGGTAATTGGGCTTGCCACAGCTGTATCCCTTAGTATTTTTCAGCGCTATGGACAAAGGCAGTAGCGAGATGCAAAAGAGCAAGGGACTCAAGGAGTCTCCTTGGAAGACCCCTCTTTTAAATGGTACCAACTCTGTTCGAACCCTGGTTTCACCCGATGTTATAGTGAACCGAGTCTTCCAGAGCGGCATCAGTTGTTTGATGCATCCCACTATTTGATCATCTACCGAAAGACATTCCAACAGCCGCACAATCAGTTCATGAGACGTAGTGTCGAATGCCTTCCGATAGTCGATCCAGGCCATAGAAAGGTTTCGCAGGTAATGCACGGAGTCCTGTGTGACACAGCGGTCAATCAGCAGGTTATCCCTGCAGCCAGCTACTCCTTTCTTAGACCCTCTTTGATCATATACGCTGAGAAATACGGGATTTACAGCTTGAAGGATACGCATGTACAAGATTCTGGTGAAGAGCTTGTAACATGCGTTCAGACATGTTATTGGCCTGTAGTTTTTAGGATCAGACAAATCTCCGGTCTTCGGGAGAAGCACGGTTCGACCCTCGACAAACCAAGCCGGAATTGGCTGCTCCTGATTTAGCCACGAGTTAAAAACTCTAGCTAAATGCCGGTGGCAACTGGGAAACTTTTTCAACCAGTAGGTGTTTATGCCATCCGGGCCAGGAGCTGCGAAATTCTTTGCGCCTCGTAAGGCCAAGAATTTCTTCCGTGTTTATCGGGTGACGCAGTACATTCAGGTTTGGAGTCCTCCTACAAACGGACTCGAACTGCGCCAAGGCCGGAGTGTCTGCTTGGAGAGGTTTGGGGTGTTCGTAAATGCCCCTCCAGAAAGTCTCCACGCGATCAGCAGTTGGCGGCTGCTCTATGACTGGTGGTCGCTGTTGGAAGAGACGAGCAGGCTTTTCGGAAAACAATCTGTTTCCCTCCAAACCTCTCGCCCGCGTCACCAGTGATCGTTTAGCAGCGATTAGCGTCCGCATCCTGTCAAGACAATGCTGCTTGACAACAACCAGTACCGCTTGACTGAGCGTGTGATGGTCGCGCCTTAGCTCTCGGGCTATCTGGCGCACGCGGCGCGTAAAAGGCCTACCGGCCGCTCTATATTCCATCACACACTGGATACGGGATGCTTCTTGGCGAGCCAACTGGATTTTCGCTTCCATCTGGCGCACCCGCCTCTGTGCTCTCTCGACAGGAGAGTCTCTCACTCTCCCCTGTCCAGCCAGCCTCAGAGCCGCAGCGTAAATTTCGCAATTGATGCTCCAAATGTCAGAGACCTCCGATAGACGTTCACTCAACGCCTCATCCTCTCTCTTTAAATCTGCCAGCTTGATGGACCTCTTGTTGTTATGCAAGGCCCTTCGGTCACTGAAATCTCCAGGTGAGACGGCTTCGTCGATTTCCCTCTCAGCGGGCCTCATCGGCGACCTTTCAGCCTGGTTAACAGGCCTTTCAGTCGCCGGAGGGGCAGGCTGAGCTGGAGCACGAACGTATCCCTGCCCCCGAAGGTAAAATACCTGGTTCCGCAAGCTCTGGGAGGTAATTGTGCGATGCTCTGGATGCATTTCACACCACCTCCCATGCATGCGGGACATGTATCCCCTACGGCGCGGGCTACTGCTCTCGTAGCAGCTCAGCAGGTCATCCTTCAGTTCCGTCGTCCACCTAAAACGGTCCATGTCGTTGCGTGTGTCGTCGTCAGGGCGATCCGAGGCACCGCCACCTTGCCCAGAGCCGGCTTCCGATACCGGCCTGGTGTGGGTGCTCTTCTTCTGGGGCGGTCGAACCAGAAGGTAGGGCCCGTCCGGTGGTTAGCCTTAGGGCCCCCAGCCGACATTTCGGAGGCAGCCGACCACATTGCCTCCTAGGGATGACCTGTAGAGGTTGCCGGCCGGCTTTCATCCCTGGCTTGGGTTATCCCCACAGTGTCGCCACGCACCGAATAGCCGTTTGATGTTGGTCGGCTTCCTGGGGGCGCATTTTATACCTACTGCCAGGTTTGCTATCAGCCGCCCCTAACCTGGGGTCAGACGCTGTCGGGAAGCCGTCCTTAACATAGGTGCAGCCGCTTCCTCACTATGGTGGTTCATACGCCTGCTTTCACAGCCGGTGACCACCATAGGCCCTTTTAAGGCAAGGACTACCAATCTTTTAGTCGCCTCTTACGACAGGCAGATTAAACCCTGGGAACATTCTAAACCCGGACCCAGATATATATATATATATATATATATATATATACATCTTAGCGTCGTAGGTCATCAATACAAAGAGCAGCAATAAGTCATCCACTAGAAATAATGCTTATAGGCGTATATACTCAGCGTATATGACGCTAATAAGTGCCTCTGAGTCCAGAACGGTAAAGAAATCTATAGAAATTATTTTTTGTATAAAACACAAGCTGCGGTGGTTGAGTCCTCCGACTAGGTTGCCATCTATGGATCCTCCAGGTGTATAGTCGCGTTAGCGAAAGGAACGATATAGGTCATCCTGGCGTATAGAAAAAACTAAACTGCAGTGGATCAGTGTCCCAAAACGTTGCCACGTCTTTTTGTATGAAACATAAGATTCCCTTTGTTTCGGTAGTGTGTTATGTCCGAACTTTTAAGTAGCCCACAACGCAATTCATTACTTAACAGATAAATGTACCTGCCCGAGTTTTGATGATAAAATCGGTGATGCAGTTTTTAATTGAAATTTGAGCCTACTTACAAATTATTGAAAGTGATAATGGCGGTAATGTGATGACGAAGGTATCTGAAGTTAGCAATGTTTCTGTCAACGTTTCCTTAAGCTAGCAAAACATAGGATTTTATTTTAAACGAACATTTGAATTCTTCAAAGGGTTTTCAATTAGACACCTTTAATTATTCCCTTATATATATATATATATATATATATATATATATATATATATATATATATATATATATATATATATATATATATATATATACATTAGCACTACAGGCCTAGTAGGCCCAAGGCTTTGTTAGTAATTTCTTTCCATTTTCTTCTATCCATAGCCTTCTCCCTCCAACTTCTAACACCTACTGTTCCAACGTCCCGCAGTACCTGTTGTAACCACCTCTCTCTGGGTCTCCCTCTCCTCTTCATCCCTCCAATTCTCCTGTCCAACATCATGTTAGGTACTCTGCCTGGTGCCATTCTAACAACATGTCCCAACCATCTTATTCTTTGTGCTTTAACCACAGCCGTTATGATGGGTTCCTTATACAAGTCATATAACTCTTGATTTGTTCTTCTTTCCCATACCTCTCCTACCTTCTTTCCTCCAAAAATTTTCCTCAGAACTTTACGCTCCCATATCTCGATTCTTCTGATATCCGCTTCTGTGAGGACCCATACTTCACAAGCATATGTAATCACTGGTCGAATCAGTGTTTTGTATATATGTATCTTTAGCCCTCTGGAAATAAGTTTATTTTTTAGCAGCCCATTAAGACTATAGAGGCACTTATTTCCTTTTACTAGTCTTGCCTTTATCTCTTCCCTTACTTCTGGCTTTCTCTTGAATTCTGTCCCCAGATATACAAACCTATCCACTTCCTCGAAACTTAACTCTGTTCCAGCTTCTGTTTTAACTTTTAACCATTGTCCTTTATTGAAATTTCCGTCCGTCCATGACATGAACTTTGTCTTCTCCTCGCTTATTTCCAATCCCACCCAGCTTGCTTTTTCTACTAAGGATGCTATTACTTTCTGTAGCTCGGCTCTACTTCGTGCTACTATTGCTATATCATCTGCAAAACCTAAGCATTGATGCATCTTATGATACAACAATCCAGTCCGATTTATCTTTGCTGCTCTCATAACCTTTTCTAGGACTAAGCTAAATAGGATTGGCGATAATGGGTCACCCTGTCTAAGACCCCTTTTTACGTTAAATTTTCGAGAAAGACACCTATTCACCTTTACTTGGTTATCCGTCTGCTGCAGAGTCATTTTTATTAGCCGTATTAATTTTTTATCAACTCCTAACTCCTTCAAGGCGTTGTATACTGCAGATCTTTTAACGGTATCATACGCTTTTTTAAAATCCACGAAAATTACGTAAGTTTCTTTCATATGTTGGTAGCTCTCTGCTTGTAGTTCTCTTAAGGTGAAAATCTGGTCAATCACTCCTCTACTCGCTCTGAAACCGCACTGATACTCCCCAATTTCGTGATCTATTCTCTTCGCCAAATGGTTCTTAATATACTTCGATAATACTTTGTACGCAACGTTGAGTAAAGCTATGCCTCGATAATTTGCACAGTCAGTACGGTCTCCTTTTTTATGCAGCGGGCTTATTAGTGCTTCATTCCAGCTTCGGGGCATTCTTTCCTCTAACCAAACCTTCTTTATCAGCTGGCAAAACTCTTCTAATAACAATTCTCCTCCCCATTTTAACATTTCCGCTACAATCTCATCTGTTCCTGGACTCTTATTTGACTTTAGACTTGACAGAATCTTTGTAATGTCTTCTTTGCTTGGTACTTCAATCGTTTCTGCTTCTTCCAGGCAACCTTCCTCAACATCGTCATATTCATCTATTATAAATCCTTCATTTAACAGCTCCTCGAAGTAATGGCTCCATCTCTCCAATATCTCTTCTTCACCTGTTAGTAGCTCTCCATTAATATTTTTGATAAACATCCTGTTACCTTGTTGTTTTGTTCCTTCTCTCTTTATTCCTCGGTATAGATTTCTGATCTCTTTCTCTTTGTAATGCTCCTCTATTTGCCTTATCTGATCTTCTTTGTATTCCCTCTTCTTCCTCCTTAATAGACTTTTGCTCTTCCTCCTCACTTCAATATATCGTCTTCTTACTTCCTCAGTGTCATGGGCTAGCATTACTAATCTTGCTGAATTCTTTTCCTCCAATACTTTTTCGCACTCACCATCGAACCATTTCTGTTTATACCTCTTCTTGGTCCCTGTAGATCTGTTGGTACACTCTATCATTAGGTTCCTTAGGGAGTTCCATTCATCGTCTACTGTTTTCCTTTCTCTATTTTGTGCCCTATACTTAGCGATGTCCTCTGATAGTAATTTCCTATACCTAATCCTCTCTTCTTCACTATCTAATTTTCCTATGTTTGTTCTTTGATGAGCTCTGTTTCTTATCATCGGTATAATTGGTTTAAGTTTCATTCCTACGGCAAAATGATCAGAATCAGCGTCCGGGCCTCTGTAAGTTCTGATATTTATTATGCTTTTTTCCTCCTCCTCTTGGATAAGGACATGGTCTATCTGATTTGTCGTTCTACCATCTGGGGATCTCCATGTGCCCTTGTATATATCTTTTCTCTCAAAATAGGTGCTCTTTATAATTAAATTTTTGCCTCTGGCAAAGTCTATTAGCAGTTCTCCATTTTCCGATGTTTCATTATGTAAACTGTGCTTCCCAATTGTTTTTCCATATATTACTTCTTTTCCTATCTTTGCATTGGCATCACCTAATACTATTTTCATGTCATAT
This sequence comes from Callosobruchus maculatus, assembly GCA_951848785.1. NCBI lineage: Eukaryota > Metazoa > Arthropoda > Insecta > Coleoptera > Chrysomelidae > Callosobruchus > Callosobruchus maculatus. The sequence goes on along the minus strand of CATOUR010000085.1, from coordinate 1,437,648 downwards.
CTGGGAACTCTCTCGAACTCTTCTTCTAACTTGCTATAAAATTCTTCTTTTATTTTCTCATCTTTGTCCTCTGAAGGCGCATGAAAGTTAAGTATGCTTATTTTCTGATATAGTCCCCGTAGGCGTAGGTAACACAATCTTTCATTAATCGGTCTAAAGTCAATTATACATTCCTTTACCTTGTTACTAACTAAAAATCCCACTCCCAACATTCGGTTAATTCCTGGGCTGTTGAAGAATACATAATCCTCTATACCCATTACTTCGTTTATGAGCTGCTTTGTCTCCTGGATGGCCATTACTTCAAACCCATATTTCCTGCATTGTCTTACTAAATTTATAAGAGCTCCTTCTTGGAAGGTTCCTCTGACGTTCCAGGTTCCCATCAAAATGTTTCCTTTTATTTTATTTCTAAGACTATACTGTTTGATTCCCCCCTTTTGATTTCTACTTACTTCCTTATCTATACTTTGATCTGAGCTATGCTGCTTACTGTGCTCTCCTATTTTACACAATTCCTTACTCATAACCTGTTTCATAGCCTGTGTCCGTCTTACAACCAACCCTGATGTACTTGCTACTATATTCCGTTTTTTTCCCGCATTAATTTCATACCTTCCTTGGACCATATCCACGTTTCACCATCTATTATTAGCTTCTTGTATCCTATTTTTACATCTTTCCCTTCCTGTTTTAGTTCTTTACCTTTATTCCTTACATATTTTTCGATAGCTCGATCTTTTTCTGTGAGGTCATGATTTATGTACACCCGTTCACCTTTCAAAAACCTTAATGAACTTTTCTTCTGCATAATTCTACTTTTATCTTCAGCCTCTTTAAGCTGCACCAGGCAGACCTTGTTTCCCAGCTTTGATGCCTTCTCAATCTTGACCTCCTCTCCTAATTCGTGTTTTATGAATTTCTGCATATCATCTTTTAACTTATTCCCATCAGCATGCTCTATCTTCATCCCTGTAATTATTATATTATTTCTTTTTAGCTCTTTTTCCAACTTTTCCATCCTATCTTCCACGTTTTCCAGCTTTTTCTCCGCGAGCAGCAGCGCATCTTTCAGGTTTTCGTTCTCTTTTCGCATTGCTGCTAATTCGTCCCTAAACTCTTTGTTTTCTAGCCTAATTCCTTTAACCTCTGAAATGACCGTTCTCAGCATCTCTCTGATGTCCTCGCTATGTTCTATGTCTCCTTTACATATTTTCTTTTGTGGGGTCCTATTAAGTTTCTTTACCGCCTTGAAAGGCGAAATCGATTCAGTGTTCTTCCTCTTCCTTTCGTCCGACGTATAATCGTCACTATCAGTCACAGAATCCATTGGTACGAAAACTGCGGAAAGAGCAGACCCACCTCAACGGTTCAGAAGTCTGGCCCTTATCAGTTCTTAATACTTCTGCTTTCCAATAGACTTGGCAACACCGCAGAACAAAGCGACAAGAAATTCAGTGGACATTCAGGAAATTCTTCGCATTCTTTCCCATCGAATAGATAACCTGCATTGTTTTCTTACCTGTTTCTTTTATTTACCACCCAAATTACTCACTTTTTGACCCTGATCTTTTTTAGTTTTCGCACACTACTGTTCACTAAATAATTACACACTATTTGCCGTAATTAATATTCACTACAAACCCTTAATTTTGGTAATAAGTAGGTGAAATAATTAATTACGTTCTCTTCTCACCAAGCGACGTTGCCGAACCAATTATTCCCTTACTATATCATAATTACTTTCTTGTTTTGTATCTATGTTTGCTTTTTTAAATTAGTCAATCGCGCCATATTTTCAAAAAGCTGAGACATTTAAATTCTAAATGACGAATGGAATTTACTTTAGGAGAAAATGGTACAGATCATTTCCAACAAAAACAGTAATATAAATCAGTGTGCAATATACAACTGTTTCAGAGATGAATTGATTTTTAAAGATTTTCATGCATATCTCCAAACCAAAACCCTAATAAAATAACATTTCATTATCCGATTTTGAAGATCTTGGTACTAGTCCTTAGAAAATATGCTATCACGTCATTATCGACTAAAAGAGAAAGAAAACAGAAGTCAAAATCAGCATGTTTTGAAAAGTGACTTCAAAAACATTACAGAAAAATGAATTTATCTTAAAAAATCACAAACCGTGCACTTTTCGGTGAACACATGCCCATCTTTCTAGTTATCCATTAGTGCCACAAACTTGTTGCAAATGTGGTAAATATAGGCAATAAGATTGAGTTCAAACTCTAAATGCATATTGGATCTCCGCGAACGCAAAATTTCAACAGAGCGTTTGGCAAAAACTTGTCAGCAGATTTTTAATTTTTGTGGTGGGTACTTGAGTAATCTGCTATTACAGTGAAACAGTGAACCTCACCTTCCACTGCGAAATACCATATTGGGGCGATTTTCAACAGCGTAGGTGGATGCTGTGTGTTTTCCGTGTAAGCGTGAACACTGACGACGTTGCCCGTTCTAAAAATAGAGGCGCAGCTGTCACAACTCACTGGATCCTAATTTGTGCAGGCGTACGTTCATTATTGTCGACCTACACCACAAAATTTGCAGTTTCAGCTTTAGCATATGTAGGTTCATGACTGATCCATAGTGTGTTCACTAAAGATATCACGCTTAATTTTAGACCTACTTCGTTCTGGACCATTTACGACCTCTTATTTACTTGTATATAGGAGCGTTTTGCTTAATTACCTTTTAAGAGATTACCTAGCGACTTTTTAAGACGAATCTATTTTAAATTTCAATTTGAAGTTTTCGTCTAAAATTATACAATTTTGAGATCATGTACCGAAGTTTTGGTTAACCGATCACCTTTTATGACAAATCATGATGTAATTCGTTATTCAAGTAGGTGCCCACAACAAAAAATAAAAATCCGGTGACAAATTCCAAAATCCGACAATAAAATTTTGTTTTATTAGGGTTTTGGTTTGAAGGTCTGCATTTTTATGAAAATCTATAACATTCAATTTATCTCTTGAATAGCTGAAAATCGGACCCTACTTTATAAGACTTTTTTTGTTAAAAATAAGCTGTACAGTCTTCTTCTAAAGTATTTTCCATTCGTCACAGATCACCCTGTATAGGGCTGCTCTGATAACTTCTCCTTAAGTTAACAGAACATGTGATTTTTTTAACCAAGCTGAGCACTTACTTTGTTGATAGGACATATAATTAGCTCTGCATTATGACGTGATCATTTTTTCAGTTTTCAATATTGTATGTATGATTGCTCCTCTACATTTTTCTCAAGTTAGGAGAACATGCATTGGAACATTTAAATTCTTTATAGGGTATTTAGTTAGCCTTTAAATAGCTCTTCATTGTGTGATTATCATTTTTTTTAACCTTCGATTTAACTTGCAATGTATGTATGTATGTATGTATGTATGTTCGGGTGGAATCTTTAAACTCGATTTTGAAGCAGAAGTCATCAGCCGATTGAGCTGAAATTTTGTATACACGTTTAGTTTGGATGACCATACACGATAAACTGTGTGATGTGTGACGTCGTTCTAAATCCAATAGTGGAATAGTTATTTAATGCATTTCTATAATATGGGTATCCAATTAATATGAGAACGCCCAGTAGATGGTAAGGGGAATGACGATCTAATGAGAGGGATGTCATGGCTGACAATAGATCCACTGATGTCATTTTTAGTCAAAACGATGAATTTTGTTGTAAGAGTTTGGGAAAACTGTTCAAAGTTGGCAAGTTGTTTTATCACTGCATGAACCTGACGACCTGAGACAAGAGAGTTTTTGCATTTGGCGCCCAACTAGAGGCTTGTGGTGTGAGCAAGGATACGGCAGCAGTCACGGGAGATTCTGGATCGAATTGTACGAGTTCCTTTATACAACCTACTCAGTGGTCATCGCCATGTTGTATCGACGACGGCGACGACATCGACATGAGGTTAGGGGTAGCTAACGAACCCCTGGTGCAGCGAGCAGCCACGGAGGGTGGACCGGACACCCAATGTGTGTGTGTCTATGATGCGGCGTGAGTGGTAAATGATCCGCGGTAAGGATTTTCCAAAAATAAGTTGTAAAGGAGGATTTGGGTTACTGGACTGACTTTGGGAAAGTAATGGGCATAAAACCGTGTTGTTAGTGAACTCTTATTACCAACACAGTGTCAAAGTTATGGCTAGAGTAGTCTATATTTTTGTATATTTTTAGTTTACTTAGTTTAAGGTTTTCGTGATGTCTAATAAAAGGAAATCTGCGAAAATGAGTGAAAATCAGGATAGCGCAAATTCTGAATTACAAACTGTCGTCCAAATGATGCTTTTATTTAAATGTTCTAAACAGAAGAAAATAAAATGTTCCTTTAAAATGGAGATAAGCCTTATGAACTTTTTTTACAAGTGAGCTAGAAGAAAGTTATGTATTTACCCTTGTTGTTGATCTTACAATGTACAATGACTTTGTTTTAAATAATATCGTTGACTAGAGCAAGATCCTGAAAGTTATTGCTCATATTGCTTGCTGCAGCAGCTTACCCACTGGAAGTGCGTACCTGAGAATTGACAATTTACATTTTATTTTTATAAAAATATATTATAAATCATAATTTTGAGGTATTTGCTTTGTTTCCATTATCCATTTCCCCTCCAAATGCACCAACTACAATCACTAAAACGCATTCAAAGATGTAGAAAAATTGGAGAAAATTAAAAAGAAATCCAGTGTTAAAGAATTGTTTTGCTACATAGAATTGATACTACTTATATTTTACGCTATGATTGTATAATTGAAAACATATTTTCAAATGTCAGAACCACTGCAATAAGGTCTTTACCATATTGGCATTTTTTAATTTCAGTTAAACTCAAATAAGGAATTTACAGTAAGACAATTTGTGTAGTTTGAAGTCATAGAATCGTAAATTATGTGTAAATAAATGATGTTTTACACATTTAGAAAGAACCGATTTCTTTAAATATATAGAAGTTACTGACATGGTAATGAACCTATTTACATTTGATTACCTAATTATTTGCTAGCATATAAGATAAACAATACCAATTCAGCTAAAAAAATCTCGTCATTGTATCAATTCACATTTATGAAAAAGTAGCAAGCACTATTAATAAAAGTGTTTGAACTGAAAGTCAGTTTCCTTTTATTTTATCTCGTTTATCTGTTAAGTATAAACAAGTTTAATTTGGAATTGAAGTATTTCAGGATCAATTATAATTATGTCGCTGGTTCGACAATAGGTTATAATTAGTTACCAAGTATCCTATTATATACTATAAATATAATATAGCCATTGGATAAATTACTGTAGTTGAGGAATACTGAATGTAAGGTCTTATTGAATCAAAGCGTGAGTATTTCATGAAAAGAGAGATTGTTCTATGTGTGTTATTTAAAAATAACAAGCGAGTTATGTATCCAGCCGGACATCGACCCAGCTGACCAGACGGCGCGTGTGGAAGATGAACCCAGGAAATGCTGCGTCAGCTAAGTTTACCTTATCATGTATTTTATATAATTCAGTCAGTCTAGAGCTCAACTTTGTACGATTAACAAATAAATATTTTTTAAAAAGTGATTTGCTGGTTCCTGGAATTTAAGTGGCGCTGCGAACAGGATAACTGCACGACATCCCTAAGGATCATCGGCTCGTTTCTACGACTTGGCAGTTAACCACCGAAATACCACAGAACAGGACAATTTGGAGGACCATACAGGGATGATAATCACGGTGATTCGTCTTCTCCTTTTGTAAGTCCATTTTCCATTTTTCCATGAGTTCTGAGTATCCACAAAATTCGTTAGAAGCTCTTATTGACTCCAGAATCCGAAAATTAGCAAAAGAAAAATTTCGTTTTAAGCCTTATTCAACCCCCTCACTAGAAAATATTTCTCACGAACAGTCAAATATTTCTCTTGATTCTATTCCAGAAGATTCAATCATGGTTTTATCTAATTCTGATATCAATAACTTGTGTAATACTTTGCCAGAATATTCAGCTGGTGACAATTTGTCAACTTTTGTAAATGCTGTTGATAATTTAATCACCTTTTTCTCTCAGCAAGGTGCGGATGCAATCCAAACCTATATTATTAATGCAAATATATTATCTAAGGTTAAGGGTGAGGCCCGTGATTTTTTAAATCTACATAATAAAACTAATTGGGCTGAAATTAAGCCGCTTTTACTTCAAAAATATGGTGATCATCGCACCGAAGAAATTTTATTAACCCAGCTGACTACTACTGTTCAAAAACGTTCAGAATCATATCAAGACTATCATCACCGCATAACATTAGCTCTTAATGATCTTTTACAGCATGTTTCTTTACATGAAGGTAATACACAGGCAGTAGAGTTCAAAGCTTCATTTTTCAAAAATCAAGCACTTAGAACCTTTTGCACTGGTGTGAATAATCCTTACTGTGATCATCTTTCTCATTTCGATTTATCCTCATTAGATGAAGCTCTTCAGAAATGTATATCTCTAGATAATCATAAGCAACAGCAACAATATATGTCTTACTTAAAATCTTCAACCTACCCCCATGAATATCAAAAGAACCCACCACGTCCCACCCAACACAACACGCATCCTCCTCAACATTATCGTAATGTACAATCTTCTTCTCGGCCATCTATGAATCAAAATCATTATAACACACAAAATCAATTCCATCAGCCTCGTCTACAGAATAATCCATTTTCTCAGCCTTTTACACCTACTAGAAATTTTGGTGATATTAATAAACCGATACCACAACGTCAAAACCCTCCCACAAACAGGGAAGTATTTGGTGCTCCTTCTCGACCAAATAATTTTTACCAAAATCAGTTCAAGCCTACTCCTATGTCAATCTCACAAAATATTAGTCGTAAGCCAACTCCAATGTCTACTTCCACTCACAACAGTCGTACTTTCAACCATAATATAGAGTGTGGCCCAGATTCTGTCACACATGCTAACGAAATAGCAAGTCAAGGATATGAAAATTTTGAGTTTTCTGAAAATTTTCAGGGACCAGCCGTTTTAGAACCCCCCGACCCAGAACCATCCAATTGAATAATTTTTCAAAGCACACAAAGTTGCCTTATTTTTACCTGCCCTATTCAAATCTTAAAGTTTTAATTGATTCTGGTGGATCAGATACCGTTATTACTCCAAAAGCTGCTGAAATCTATGATTCTAGATATGAATTCTATGAACCCTTTACTCTTATTTCTATGAAAACTCCAAAAACTTACAATCGAAATCTTTACTATCCCATATTTGATGAAATTGGCATACAGCAACCCCTCACAGTCAGAATTGCCGATTGGCACGATGATTTTGATATTCTTCTTGGTACTAGTGAACTTGATCAATTAGGTGCTAATATTGATTATGAATCTCATATGTTTTCTATCAGAAAATTGAACATTGAAATTCCATTCAAAATTATTTATCGTTCGGCTAATCGCCTCAGTATTCCAGTATCTGTGAATAATGGTGAGATAGTTGTCCCAGAAATCGTTCATGAAGGCCAAATTATTTTACCGGAGTCTATACATTGTGCTAAAGATGGATATATTGAAATTCCCAAGTCAGAGGATATTGACTTCCATTTTTCAGAGCCCGTCTCTGTTACCCCTCTTTCAGAATTTGACGAAAAGCTTCCAGATAACCCACCTAGTAATTCTTTCAATATCAACATGATTCGAACTCAGCATTTAAATGCAGAAGAAAAACAAAAAATACTTAGATTATGTCATCAGTACAAGGACATTTTTCATACAGAAGATTCTCCTCTCACTTTCACAGGCTCTGTTAAACATGTTATCCGTACTAAGGATGACAAACCCATTTTTTCTCGAACCTATCGATATCCGAGAGCAATGCTCCCAGAAATTTCATCTCAGATTAATAAATTATTAGAAAACAATATTATACGCCCCTCCATAAGTCCATATTCATCCCCTTGTTGGCTCATCCCCAAAAAGGCTGATGCATCAGGAAAAAGGAAATTTCGTATGGTTATTGATTTTAGAAAGCTTAATGAAAACACTATAGAGGAACGTTACCCAATACCCCGTATAGACGAAATTCTAGATAACCTCGGCAGATGTACATATTTCACTACCCTTGACCTGGCCCAAGGATTTCATCAAATCCAAGTTCACCCAGATTCCATTGAAAAAACTGCTTTTACTGTCCCCCAAGGCCATTTTGAGTATTTAAGGATGCCAATGGGTCTCCGAAATGCCCCGGCCACATTCGAAAGGATGATGGATGAAGTTCTAAGAGATTATATTTATAAGTCTTGCTTTGTATTTATGGACGATGTCATAATTTTTTCTAGAAGTCTTCAGGATCATCTTATTCACATAAAACAAATATTCCAAAAATTTCGTGACGTAAATTTGAAAATACAGCCTGATAAGTCAGAATTTCTTTGTAAAGAAGTGGCATTCCTTGGTCACGTAGTAACTCCAGAAGGCATAAAGCCTAATCCCTCGAAAATTCATGCAATTGAAAATTGTCCAACTCCTAAGACAAGGAAAGAAATTCAAAGTTTTCTTGGCCTAGTCGGCTACTACAGACGTTTCATTCATAATTTCTCTAAAATTACTGCCCCCATGACAAAATGTACTCGAAAAGGTGAGAAAATTGACATTAACAATCCACAATATATAGAAGCATTCGAAAAATGTAAGGCCGCCCTAAGTAATTCCCCCATACTTCAATATCCAGATTTTTCAAAACCTTTCACACTCACTACAGATGCTTCAGGTATTTCTATTGGTTCTGTCCTTTCTCAAGAAGGAAAACCAGTCGCTTTCTACTCCCGTACCCTCAATACTGCCGAAAGAAATTATTAAACCATAGAAAGAGAACTTCTTGCTATAGTAGACTCTTGCAAACATTTTCGTCCCTACCTTTATGGAGTAAAATTCACTGTAGAAACTGACCATAACCCCATTGTCTGGCTCCACAAAATTCGTGAACCCCATTCTCGTTTAGTTCGATGGAAACTCAAACTTCAGGACTATAATTTCGATATAAAATATAAGAAAGGTAAAGAAAATATCGTAGCAGATGCTTTATCTCGCATAGAGATCAATATGCATGAAACTGAATCCATTATTGGCAATCCCCCTTCAGAGTCTTCAGATGAATCTTTTGATGACGACCCCTTTGACGTCGATGATTTTGTCAATGAAACTTTCGAAAAGGAAACTGGTCAATCCACCCAACATTCCGCTCTCGAGAATCCAGTTGCCACGGTTCCATTTTCCGAGGAACCCATAAATCATTTCGCAAACCAAATTATTCTGAAATTTGGCGATAAACATTCAATTCGTTACTGTGTCAAGTTCAAAACCAAGCATCAACATCTTGTGACCTTAGTTGAATCAAATTGGAAAAATGATGTCAAGACAACGCTTCACGATATAATAGCCCCCAATCAGCGATATTACATTCTCACTGATAATCCCGATATTCAAAAATATATTTCCGAGTATGTTCGAAATACGTACAATGATACAATTCAAATTTTCTTCTGTACTAAACGTGTACAGGACATAGAAGATTCCGAATCCCAAATTCAATGTGTTAAAAATTATCATAAGAAAAATCACAATGGTATTGTCGAAACCCTCAATCAGTTGAAACTTAAATATTATTGGCCAAATATGCGTTGCACCATATCAAATTTCATTAATCAGTGTGATATCTGTCTACGAAATAAATATGAAAGACACCCTTATAAGCTTCCTTTGAAAGGCCCTCTTCTAGGACAAAAGCCTTTTGATATTTTACATATAGATACCTTTTCGTGTTCCAAAGATAACTTTCTGACAATTATTGATTCATTTTCTAAGTATGCTCAGGTTTACCAAATTTCTGATAAAACGACAGTTACAATTTTAAGTAAATTGAGACATTATTTTTCACATCACAACTATCCTAGAAAAATTGTTTGTGATGCAGGTACTGAATTTTCTAATAATCTTTTCAAGGAATTCATGAAACTCCATTGTATCGAACTCCACTATATCACGGTAAATAATCCAAATTCTAATAGCCCCATTGAAAGATTTCACTCAACTTTCATCGAAAAACTCCGTGTTATGCAAGATGAACGTCCCAAAGAATATTTCAACGATTTAGTAACACATTGTGTCCTAATCTATAATCAATCAATCCATTCTGCTACTGGTTATTCCCCATTTTCTGTTCTTTATGGTCCATATGCCGAAGAAATTGAATTTGACGATGATATGCCGGTATACGAAAAATATAACCAACGTCACAAAGACGAACTTCGACCTTTCATCGACTCCCTTTATCGAAAACTTCATGACAAGGAATCTGCAGTTTTAGAAAAACGTAACGAAAATTTGCCAGATTCTGCCCCAGCCCCCAGACCAGGAGATCCTGTGTATATTCAGAAAAATCCTCGTAACAAACTTACTGCACCCTATGTCTCAGCAAAAGTTACTTCAGCCAAAGAAACCCAAATTGAAGCGGTAACCTCAAAAGATAGGCCCACAAATACGCACCCTAGAAATATTAAACGTTTACGCAAGGCTACCTTGTTACAGGACCGGCCAAATGATGAGCCACAGCCTGGCCCTTCAAGTGCGCCCGATCCCCAATAATGGATACTATCAGGAACTAGTCGGCCAAGCTCAAATGTTTGACCACTATCATCGCCATATAGTAACTATAAATCTTACTTCTATTGATAACTCCCTCAAGGCAGCAATGATTCATCCTCTACTCTTTAACAAAATTCCTACCTCTCCTTATCAAAATATACTTAAAGAATATAGCATTTTATATCAAGAAACATTAGATAATTTTCAAAAAATAGTACGTACACGAAGAAAGCGTGGCTTAATAAATGTTTTAGGTTCAGTGATAAAATCTATCACAGGAAATCTCGATGAAGATGATCGCATATTTTTGGAAAAACACATTGAAGCACTTGAGTCAAAACAGTCCGAAATAATTACAGTTGTCAATAACTCCACCACCTACGCTTTAGATACTATAAAAAGATACAATAATTTTATAACATCTTTTAACAAAAATTCTGTCAAAGTTGCACAAGAAATTAATTCACTCGAAGAAAGTCTGGGAAAATATTTTTCACTCCATAGCCAAATTTTAAGCATAAATAGCTTAAATCAGTTTCTTTTAAAAATTTTGAGAACTATTAGTCTAGCCGCCCTGCAACAGTCTAATGTAGAACTTTTCACACTTTCAGAAATTAGTGAACTTGAAGACCATCTAAAATATTTCTATAAGAAAACTTGCCTTTTATCAGATGATTTACATCCCTTTGAACTAATTGAAAATTCTCATAGCACTATTGTCACAATGGATACCCAGATACTTATTATCCTAAAGATCCCTATCCTAAATGAACGTGAATTCTCACTTTACCATATTTACCCCATCCATAACAAAGACGCAATCATTTTGATACCACCCGGCACCCATTTTGGAAATAACCATTGGTACTCTGACTGCAAGCACACTGAAAAGAAAATTATTTGCCAATCAGAGTCAACAGCCAGATGTCAACTGCCAACTTTGGAAAATTGTACTACAGCTGTTAGTGTGGTCCAGCATCCCATCATACACCGAACTGAGAAAAACCTAATAATAGTTAGCACAGCCTATCGGATCCAAATTTTTGAAAACTGTTCCAGAGAAGCTGAAAATATTAGCCAGCCAGTTATTGTCCAATCAACATGTGCTGTAAAAATTGGTCAAAAGTGGTACTTTACGTCAAAGCAGAGTATTCAAGTTCCAGAGGTCATCCCAGTCAAAATTAACCCGAAGTTCCAGAACCAGCTAGACCAGATAGAAAAAATTCAAGAAACACCCCACCTATCAGTTATTGAACCCATGCATTTGAAGCCCATTTTCATCTTTTCTACTTCATGGACCATTGCAACCCTGTACGTTATCCTGGTTGCAATGATTATATACTTCACTGCAAGAAAACGCAAGAGGCTGCATACCCTGTTCTTCAAGCCCAGAATTCCCTTGAAGGACCTTCAAGAACTTCAAGCAAGTAACCAGAAGTTCGAGGACGAACTTCCATCTTAAGGAGGGAGGAGTTATGTATCCAGCCGGACATCGACCCAGCTGACCAGACGGCGCGTGTGGAAGATGAACCCAGGAAATGCTGCGTCAGCTAAGTTTACCTTATCATGTATTTTATATAATTCAGTCAGTCTAGAGCTCAACTTTGTACGATTAACAAATAAATATTTTTTAAAAAGTGATTTGCTGGTTCCTGGAATTTAAGTAGCGGGACACTTAAATTATTATGTCTGGTTGCTCTGCTAACTTTTCTTAATCAGGTGGAGTATGCGAAATATTTTAAAGCGAAGAAGTCCATGAGAGCGCAGCGCTTCACCAACGCATGCACAACGGTCCGACAAGCGTAAAGTCTATATGCCCAGCAGACGGATTGCCATAAAATATCATGTTATCATGATTATTAGCAGTCCCGACGTTGCCGATGTCACGGGGGACTCATCCACTGTAATTTGAGAACAGACTATACACGGGGTGACTGATCCACTGTGACACGGTTAACGAGTATAGAAGCGGACGAAAGTGGCGCCGCTGAAATAAGCGGTACCTGCCGTGAACTAGACTATACGAGCCAACCAAAAAACGTTCATCGGTCACCCTCGCCAAATTTTGTATTTAGGTACAGTACGTTATAATAAACGATTTTACATGGCATGCGATAGGTCCTCCGTATACGGATGACCTATCGCACCGGATGACCTAGTGCATGTAAATTTTGTGTTGAAGGATGACCTATCGATAGTAGGATGTATATATATATATATATATATATATATATATATATATAGACAAAACAAAAACAAAAAAGGTGCAACCCGGGCTCCGACACACCGGGCTGCTGTTCCATTCCCCAGCGACTACTCCTCACACCGTGAGGTGAGCAATCACTGGGTCCGCGTATCGTGCGTCCTAAGCAGACGAAGGGACCCATGGATGACTGCCTTCTGCATTCTGGCGGCTAAGATGTGCGCCGCCGCACGGCACACCGGCATTTTGCGCAGTGCAGAGAGCAGCGTATCCCTCATACCACCTAGGGATCCAATGACCATTACTAGCAGACTCACAGTGTAGTCCGGCCAGAGCCTGCGAAGTTGTCCGAGGAGCTCCTGATACTTGGTCCGCTTTTCCTCCTCCTTAGAGACGATGTTCCCCTCGGCAGGTGCCGAGAACTCGATAACGAACATCGTCTTTTGTTGGTAGTCGAGGAGGACTATGTCGGGCTTATTTGCATGTATAAGCTCGAGCGTGGAGAATGAGTAGTTCCAGTAAATTCGGCACCTCTCGTTCTCCACAACGGACTCAATGTTCCCTGGAGCGTATGGCAGCACCGGTGTCTCATCTATACCGTATGAGTGCCTTAAATGGTAGTATAGCACTCGTAGAGCCGCGTTGTGCCGATAGACGTAGGCTGTGCTAGCGTACACCTTACACGCCGACAACAGGTGCGTAAGGGTCTCTGGCGCCTGCAGGCAGGCTCTACAGCGGATATCGGGCACATCCATACCCATAATCCGGCTACGGTATACTAAGGTGTTGAAGACACCGTCTTGGCAAGCCATTATAGAGCTCTCAGTCTCCGACTTCAACCCATTAGACCTTAGGAAGGAGAAGGTCAACTGCTCAGATAAACCATGCTCTTCTAGATGTTTGTAGAAGATTCCGTGCATTGGTTTATCTTTGTGAAGTCTTAAAAGCAATTGGACTTCAGCAGTTTTAATCCGGGTTTTTAATTGTGCGGGAGCAAGTTCCGTAACGGACTGCTGACACCTCCGCGTGAAGTCGAGCGTGAGACTAAGTTCTTCGGCTGCCCGTGTTGCTGCTTTAAAAAGGAAGGCTCCTTTACCCGCAATCTCGTGCTCTCGCACAAAGCGGATCAGGGGATCGGTGCTCGTCGTAACATAGCAAGCAGTGGCCAGTACTACTCTGTTGTGCAGATGCTCCAAACTCAATAGTCCACGCCCTCCCAGGTGTCGCGGGAGGTATATTCGCGGGACAGAGGATCTAGGATGTAGACTTCCCTCCATATTCATCCTTTTGCGGGTCTTTATGTCGATTTGTCGCAGCTCTTCCACGTTCCAGTGGATAGCACCAAAGCTGTATAGCAACAATGGGACCGCAAGCATGTTTGTGGCAGCGACTTTGTTTTTGCCGGACAGTTCTGACGACCAGATCTGCCGGAGTCGGTGCAAATACTTGCGGCGGAGACACTCTTTGACCAATTCTGCCTCTTGGATGTGACGCTGCGCCACTCCAAGGTAGGTATAGGTATCTCCGGCATGCAGTTGTCGCAAGATGCTCCCATCAACGAGCTGCTCCTCATCTTCACTATCTCCGCAACGTCCTCTTTTGAGATGAACCATGGCACATTTGTCTATCCCGAACTCCATACCAATAGCTTGACTGTAATCCTGCACTACCCTAAGCGACTGCTCTAAATCGCGTTGTCCGGAGGCATAGAGTTTCAGGTCATCCATGTAAAATAAGTGGGTGACCTTGTGCCTCCGGTAATTGGGCTTGCCACAGCTGTATCCCTTAGTATTTTTCAGCGCTATGGACAAAGGCAGTAGCGAGATGCAAAAGAGCAAGGGACTCAAGGAGTCTCCTTGGAAGACCCCTCTTTTAAATGATACCAACTCTGTTCGAACCCTGGTTTCACCCGATGTTATAGTGAACCGAGTCTTCCAGAGCGGCATCAGTTGTTTGATGCATCCCACTATTTGATCATCTACCGAAAGACATTCCAACAGCCGCACAATCAGTTCATGAGACGTAGTGTCGAATGCCTTCCGATAGTCGATCCAGGCCATAGAAAGGTTTCGCAGGTAATGCACGGAGTCCTGTGTGACACAGCGGTCAATCAACAGGTTATCCCTGCAGCCAGCTACTCCTTTCTTAGACCCTCTTTGTTCATATACGCTGAGAAATACGGGATTTACAGCTTGAAGGATACGCATGTACAAGATTCTGGTGAAGAGCTTGTAACATGCGTTCAGACATGTTATTGGCCTGTAGTTTTTAGGATCAGACAAATCTCCGGTCTTCGGGAGAAGCACGGTTCGACCCTCGACAAACCAAGCCGGAATTGGCTGCTCCTGATTTAGCCACGAGTTAAAAACTCTAGCTAAATGCCGGTGGCAACTGGGAAACTTTTTCAACCAGTAGGTGTTTATGCCATCCGGGCCAGGAGCTGCGAAATTCTTTGCGCCTCGTAAGGCACCAAGAATTTCTTCCGTGTTTATCGGGTGACGCAGTACATTCAGGTTTGGAGTCCTCCTACAAACGGACTCGAACTGCGCCAAGGCCGGAGTGTCTGCTTGGAGAGGTTTGGGGTGTTCGTAAATGCCCCTCCAGAAAGTCTCCACGCGATCAGCAGTTGGCGGCTGCTCTATGACTGGTGGTCGCTGTTGGAAGAGACGAGCAGGCTTTTCGGAAAACAATCTGTTTTCCTCCAAACCTCTCGCCCGCGTCACCAGTGATCGTTTAGCAGCGATTAGCGTCCGTATCCTGTCAAGACAATGCTGCTTGACAACAACCAGTACCGCTTGACTGAGCGTGTGATGGTCGCGTCTTAGCTCTCGGGCTATCTGGCGCACGCGGCGCGTAAAAGGCCTACCGGCCGCTCTATATTCCATCACACACTGGATACGGGATGCTTCTTGGCGAGCCAACTGGATTTTCGCTTCCATCTGGCGCACCCGCCTCTGTGCTCTCTCGACAGGAGAGTCTCTCACTCTCCCCTGTCCAGCCAGCCTCAGAGCCGCAGCGTAAATTTCGCAATTGATGCTCCAAATGTCAGAGACCTCCGATAGACGTTCACTCAACGCCTCATCCTCTCTCTTTAAATCTGCCAGCTTGAAGGACCTCTTGTTGTTATGCAAGGCCCTTCGGTCACTGAAATCTCCAGGTGAGACGGCTTCGTCGATTTCCCTCTCAGCGGGCCTCATCGGCGACCTTCCAGCCTGGTTAACAGGCCTTTCAGTCGCCGGAGGGGCAGGCTGAGCTGGAGCACGAACGTATCCCTGCCCCCGAAGGTAAAATACCTGGTTCCGCAAGCTCTGGGAGGTAATTGTGCTATGCTCTGGATGCATTTCACACCACCTCCCATGCATGCGGGACATGTATCCCCTACGGCGCGGGCTACTGCTCTCGTAGCAGCTCAGCAGGTCATCCTTCAGTTCCGTCGTCCACCTAAAACGGTCCATGTCGATGCGTGTGTCGTCGTCAGGGCGATCCGAGGCACCGCCACCTTGCCCAGAGCCGGCTTCCGATACCGGCCTGGTGTGGGTGCTCTTCTTCTGGGGCGGTCGAACCAGAAGGTAGGGCCCGTCCGGTGGTTAGCCTTAGGGCCCCCAGCCGACATTTCGGAGGCAGCCGACCACATTGCCTCCTAGGGATGACCTGTACAGGTTGCCGGCCGGCTTCCATCCCTGGCTTGGGTTATCCCCACAGTGTCGCCACGCACCGAATAGCCGTTTGATGTTGGTCGGCTTCCTGGGGGCGCATTTTATACCTACTGCCAGGTTTGCTATCAGCCGCCCCTAACCTGGGGTCAGACGCTGTCGGGAAGCCGTCCTTAACATAGGTGCAGCCGCTTCCTCACTATGGTGGTTCATACGCCTGCTTTCACAGCCGGTGACCACCATAGGCCCTTTTAAGGCAAGGACTACCAATCTTTTAGTCGCCTCTTACGACAGGCAGATTAAACCCTGGGAACATTCTAAACCCGGACCCAGACGGATATATATATATATATATATATATATATATATATATATATATATATAAACGAGACAAAAACAAATAAGGTGCAACCCGGGCTCCGACACACCGGGCTGCTGTATATATATATATATATATATATATATATATATATATATATATATATATATATATATATATATATATATATGGGAATGGAACAGCAGCCCGGTGTGTCGGAGCCCGGGTTGCACCTTTTTTGTTTTTGTTTTGTCTATATATATATATATATATATATATACCCGTCTGGGTCCGGGTTTAGAATGTTCCCAAGGTTTAATCTGCCTGTCGTAAGAGGCGACTAAAAGATTGGTAGTCCTTGCCTTAAAAGGGCCTATGGTGGTCACCGGCTTTGAAAGCAGGCGTATGAACCACCATAGTGAGGAAGCGGCTGCACCTAGGTTAAGGACGGCTTCCCGACAGCGTCTGACCCCAGGTTAGGGGCGGCTGATAGCAAACCTGGCAGTAGGTATAAAATGCGCCCCCAGGAAGCCGACCAACATCAAACGGCTATTCGGTGCGTGGCGACACTGTGGGGATAACCCAAGCCAGGGATGAAAGCCGGCCGGCAACCTGTACAGGTCATCCCTAGGAGGCAATGTGGTCGGCTGCCTCCGAAATGTCGGCTGGGGGCCCTAAGGCTAACCACCGGACGGGCCCTACCTTCTGGTTCGACCGCCCCAGAAGAAGAGCACCCACACCAGGCCGGTATCGGAAGCCGGCTCTGGGCAAGGTGGCGGTGCCTCGGATCGCCCTGACGACGACACACGCAACGACATGGACCGTTTTAGGTGGACGACGGAACTGAAGGATGACCTGCTGAGCTGCTACGAGAGCAGTAGCCCGCGCCGTAGGGGATACATGTCCCGCATGCATGGGAGGTGGTGTGAAATGCATCCAGAGCATAGCACAATTACCTCCCAGAGCTTGCGGAACCAGGTATTTTACCTTCGGGGGCAGGGATACGTTCGTGCTCCAGCTCAGCCTGCCCCTCCGGCGACTGAAAGGCCTGTTAACCAGGCTGAATGGTCGCCGATGAGGCCCGCTGAGAGGGAAATCGACGTAGCCGTCTCACCTGGAGATTTCAGTGACCGAAGGGCCTTGCATAACAACAAGAGGTCCTTCAAGCTGGCAGATTTAAAGAGAGAGGATGAGGCGGTGAGTGAACGTCTATCGGAGGTCTCTGACATTTGGAGCATCAATTGCGAAATTTACGCTGCGGCTCTGAGGCTGGCTGGACAGGGGAGAGTGAGAGACTCTCCTGTCGAGAGAGCACAGAGGCGGGTGCGCCAAATGGAAGCGAAAATCCAGTTGGCTCGCCAAGAAGCATCCCGTATCCAGTGTGTGATGGAATATAGAGCGGCCGGTAGGCCTTTTACGCGCCGCGTGCGCCAGATAGCCCGAGATCTAAGGCGCGACCATCACACGCTCAGTCAAGCGGTACTGGTTGTTGTCAAGCAGCATTGTCTTGACAGGATACGGACGCTAATCGCTGCTAAACGATCACTGGTGACGCGGGCGAGAGGTTTGGAGGAAAACAGATTGTTTTCCGAAAAGCCTGCTCGTCTCTTCCAACAGCGACCACCAGTCATAGAGCAGCCGCCAACTGCTGATCGCGTGGAGACTTTCTGGAGGGGCATTTACGAACACCCCAAACCTCTCCAAGCAGACACTCCGGCCTTGGCGCAGTTCGAGTCCGTTTGTAGGAGGACTCCAAACCTGAATGTACTGCGTCACCCGATAAACACGGAAGAAATTCTTGGTGCCTTACGAGGCGCAAAGAATTTCGCAGCTCCTGGCCCGGATGGCATAAACACCTACTGGTTGAAAAAGTTTCCCAGTTGCCACCGGCATTTAGCTAGAGTTTTTAACTCGTGGCTAAATCAGGAGCAGCCAATTCCGGCTTGGTTTGTCGAGGGTCGAACCGTGCTTCTCCCGAAGACCGGAGATTTGTCTGATCCTAAAAACTACAGGCCAATAACATGTCTGAACGCATGTTACAAGCTCTTCACCAGAATCTTGTACATGCGTATCCTTCAAGCTGTAAATCCCGTATTTCTCAGCGTATATGAACAAAGAGGGTCTAAGAAAGGAGTAGCTGGCTGCAGGGATAACCTGTTGATTGACCGCTGTGTCACACAGGACTCCGTGCATTACCTGCGAAACCTTTCTATGGCCTGGATCGACTATCGGAAGGCATTCGACACTACGTCTCATGAACTGATTGTGCGGCTGTTGGAATGTCTTTCGGTAGATGATCAAATAGTGGGATGCATCAAACAACTGATGCCGCTCTGGAAGACTCGGTTCACTATAACATCGGGTGAAACCAGGGTTCGAACAGAGTTGGTATCATTCAAAAGAGGGGTCTTCCAAGGAGACTCCTTGAGTCCCTTGCTCTTTTGCATTTCGCTACTGCCTTTGTCCATAGCGCTGAAAAATACTAAGGGATACAGCTGTGGCAAGCCCAATTACCGTAGGCACAAGGTCACCCACTTATTTTACATGGATGACCTGAAACTCTATGCCTCCGGACAACGCGATTTAGAGCAGTCGCTGAGGGTAGTGCAGGATTACAGTCAAGCTATTGGTATGGAGTTCGGGATAGACAAATGTGCCATGGTTCATCTCAAAAGAGGACGTTGCGGAGATAGTGAAGATGAGGAGCAGCTCGTTGATGGGAGCATCTTGCGACAACTGCACGCCGGAGATACTTATACCTACCTTGGAGTGGCGCAGCGTCACATCCAAGAGGCAGAATTGGTCAAAGAGTGTCTCCGCCGCAAGTATTTGCACCGACTCCGGCAGATCTGGTCGTCAGAACTGTCCGGCAAAAACAAAGTCGCTGCCACAAACATGCTTGCGGTCCCATTGCTGCTATACAGCTTTGGTGCTATCCACTGGAACGTGGAAGAGCTGCGACAAATCGACATAAAGACCCGCAAAAGGATGAATATGGAGGGAAGTCTACATCCTAGATCCTCTGTCTCGCGAATATACCTCCCGCGACACCTGGGAGGGCGTGGACTATTGAGTTTGGAGCATCTGCACAACAGAGTAGTACTGGCCACTGCCTGCTATGTTACGACGAGCACCGATCCCCTGATCCGCTTTGTGCGAGAGCACGAGATTGCGGGTAAAGGAGCCTTCCTTTTTAGAGCAGCAACACGGGCAGCCGAAGAACTTAGTCTCACGCTCGACTTCACGCGGAGGTGTCAGCAGTCCGTTACGGAACTTGCTCCCGCACAATTAAAAACCCGGATTAAAACTGCTGAAGTCCAATTGCTTTTAAGACTTCACACAGATAAACCAATGCACGGAATCTTCTACAAACATCTAGAAGAGCATGGTTTATCTGAGCAGTTGACCTTCTCCTTCCTAAGGTCTAATGGGTTGAAGTCGGAGACTGAGAGCTCTATAATGGCTTGCCAAGATGGTGTCTTCAACACCTTAGTATACCGTAGCCGGATTATGGGTATGGATGTGCCCGATATCCGCTGTAGAGCCTGCCTGGAGGCGCCAGAGACCCTTACGCACCTCTTGTCGGCGTGTAAGGTGTACGCTGGCACAGCCTACGTCTATCGGCACAACGCGGCTCTACGAGTGCTATACTACCATTTAAGGCACTCATACGGTATAGATGAGACACCGGTGCTGCCGTATGCTCCAGGGGACATTGAGTCCGTTGTGGAGAACGAGAGGTGCCGAATTTACTGGAACTACTCATTCTCCACGCTCGAGCTTATACATGCAAATAAGCCCGACATAGTCCTCCTCGACTACCAACAAAAGACGATGTTCGTTATCGAGTTCTCGGCGCCTGCCGAGGGGAACATCGTCTCTAAGGAGGAGGAAAAGCGGACCAAGTATCAGGAGCTCCTCGGACAACTTCGCAGGCTCTGGCCGGACTACACTGTGAGTCTGCTAGTAATGGTCATTGGATCCCTAGGTGGTATGAGGGATACGCTGCTCTCTGCACTGCGCAAAATGCCGGTGTGCCGTGCGGCGGCGCACATCTTAGCCGCCAGAATGCAGAAGGCAGTCATCCATGGGTCCCTTCGTCTGCTTAGGACGCACGATTCGCGGACCCAGTGATTGCTCACCTCACGGTGTGAGGAGTAGTCGCTGGGAAATGGAACAGCGGCCCGGTGTGTCGGAGCCCGGGTTGCACCTTTTTTGTTTTTGTTTTGTTTATATATATATATATATATATATATATATATATATATATATATATATAGACAAAACAAAAACAAAAAAGGTGCAACCCGGGCTCCGACACACCGGGCCGCTGTTCCATTCCCCAGCGACTGCTCCTCACACCGTGAGGTGAGCAATCACTGGGTCCGCGTATCGTGCGTCCTAAGCAGACGAAGGGACCCATGGATGACTGCCTTCTGCATTCTGGCGGCTAAGATGTGCGCCGCCGCACGGCACACCGGCATTTTGCGCAGTGCAGAGAGCAGCGTATCCCTCATACCACCTAGGGATCCAATGACCATTACTAGCAGACTCACAGTGTAGTCCGGCCAGAGCCTGCGAAGTTGTCCGAGGAGCTCCTGATACTTGGTCCGCTTTTCCTCCTCCTTAGAGACGATGTTCCCCTCGGCAGGTGCCGAGAACTCGATAACGAACATCGTCTTTTGTTGGTAGTCGAGGAGGACTATGTCGGGCTTATTTGCATGTATAAGCTCGAGCGTGGAGAATGAGTAGTTCCAGTAAATTCGGCACCTCTCGTTCTCCACAACGGACTCAATGTCCCCTGGAGCGTATGGCAGCACCGGTGTCTCATCTATACCGTATGAGTGCCTTAAATGGTAGTATAGCACTCGTAGAGCCGCGTTGTGCCGATAGACGTAGGCTGTGCCAGCGTACACCTTACACGCCGACAAGAGGTGCGTAAGGGTCTCTGGCGCCTGCAGGCAGGCTCTACAGCGGATATCGGGCACATCCATACCCATAATCCGGCTACGGTATACTAAAGTGTTGAAGACACCGTCTTGGCAAGCCATTATAGAGCTCTCAGTCTATATATATATATATATATATATATATATATATATTTTCACCATTTAATAAATTACTTAAATTGTAAATATGTGTATATATGTATAAATGTGTGTATATATGTAAACTTATCTTTTGGAAAAAAACAGATGAATACGGCAGCCTCCCTGGCTACGGTGGCTACTGCCCCCATAGGATTTCGGACAGCGCCTCAGCGACAGCTGTTCCCTGTGGCTATTGCAGTAGCCCCTTTTGTTACTGCCCCGGTAGGATTGTTATTTAGTCTCTGGAACGGGAAGGTGGACCTCGGCGGTCAAGATGGCCGACTGTTGCGTGGCGTCGTGAGTAGTAAAACCCCAAAAACGGGAAACCAGGCTACAAGCATTATAGCTTATTTAATATCGCCCGATTCAGAGCAAAACGCCATCCCCTTTGTTTGACTACCCCAAGAAAGGAAAAGTTACCTAGGTTTAGCAACTGCTATATGTTAAGCCAGGTCCCAGGGATGGTCACTAGTCACTACTAGGCAGCCAGCTCGGTGGTGGATGGTCGGTTGGTCAATCGGAAATTGACTCCAGCTCCGGTTATGTGAACAAAAGAAGACTCTGTGTCTCCACCAAAAACCGTTGGATTCAAAGCGACCAATCGACGCTCGCCAACGAGTGATTTATAGACCAGTCGATGTGGTCTTCCAGCGTTGGGAAAAACCAGCCGCTGTTAGACAAATTATAGGCTTGGGGACAAGTCTGCCGTTGCAACCTGAAGTAGTTAGCAATCAGTGGTTAACTAGTTTTTTGTGACTATTTGATGTCGACATAAAGTAGTCGAATGTGACTACTGGGAGACCAAAACTAAAAAAGAAAACAGTTAACTACTGCCCAGCTCTGTATAGGGCCTACCAAAAGTTGCAGCAGAAATAATGTGCAGTTCAAAATACCTTTTTATTAGTCTACCAAACAATACGTTTTACTTATAACACACACTGTAGTACTCACACTCCACTAATGTAAGCAGCATCTAATCAACTTACAATACTCGAGTCTCTGTCACAGATCTGAAACGAAAAGAATGATTATAGTTTCATTCTCGCTTGTCATATGCTGTACTCAGTCACATATGACATTAACACACATAAGGTGTAGATGTATATGCAGTTGTTTTTTTTTTATTATAGAGGGTTTAGGAAATCGGCTTGATCGCAAGGACAGAAGTTCTCGCACACACGAAGGTGCGAGAGAGTCTTCCCGCCCGACGCTGAACCCGCTTGAGTCCTATGATCGCATATCCAACGGACGCGAACGCATCCATCCGACATGCCACCACGGCCCGACCGGCTAAAACCCGTACCCTCTTTCCTTACCTTCAAGCCCTCCTACCACTCACGGAACCTTCGTCGAACGACATAACAACATGAGTGTAGGGCTGGTCCGAGATCTCTAATCTGCGGTTGCAGTGGATGGTCTTCCAATAGACTTTATGGGAGATCATCAGTCTCACGATGTTATCTGCCTTCAGGTCTTCAGGTAGGTTTGCACAGGTTTCTTGCCTGTATGTGAGCCACCTCTCACGCTCGAAGAGCGTATGTCCCGCCGTATCTAGCTGTCCACAATGGCGGCACTGGTCGTCGGGTAGCTCTTCCTACCCTTTTCCGATAGACGCGGACCGGGCCATGTGCCGTTAGAGCCTGCGTCAGGAAATAGCTGGTAGTCCTGTGCTCGCAGTTTACCCACTTTCCGACTA
Organism: Callosobruchus maculatus; assembly: GCA_951848785.1. NCBI lineage: Eukaryota > Metazoa > Arthropoda > Insecta > Coleoptera > Chrysomelidae > Callosobruchus > Callosobruchus maculatus. The sequence continues at coordinate 1,414,030 of CATOUR010000085.1, read as the reverse complement.
ATGGTATGAGTCTTTTTGTTCACTGCGCAACCTCAGTCGTTTACGACCATATCTGCTGCCACTTCTCCATGGTCCGTTTTCTGCATTCTTTCCGCCTCGCCTCTGTGTCCCTTTGTGAGACGTAGATGTCTCCTCTCTCTTCAGCTAGCAGATGCAAGGGTGATGTCCCTGTCACCACTTGCAAGGCCTTGCTGGATACTGTACGGTAGGCACTGGCTACCCTTAGCAGTGACTTTCTCTGGAGCCTGTCTAGCTCCTGCTGATGTTTGTCCTTTTGAGTGCCCTATGCCAAACTGGCGCTCCGTAAAGGACAATCGACTGGACGATTCCGTTCAGGAGTACCCTTTTTCTACTGCTGGGTCCCCCAGTATTGGGCATCAGTCTAGAGAGCATTGCTATTCCAGCTTCTGCCTTCTAGGTTGACTCCTTTATGTTGTCTGAGAAGCACCTCTCGTTGTCTATATAGACTCCCAAGTACCTCACAGACTTACTATGGGTTATCGTTTTGCCACTAAGCTGGAAGTTCACGTCCTTCCGCTTTATTCTATATCCTCGTAGTATAACTACCTCAGTCTTTTCTGGAGCCAAATCTAGGTGATGATCACCTATCCAGTCGTCAATCTTTTGCAAGGCCCGGTTCACCTTGAATGAGAGGGATACCTCGTCCTTGGCTGTCGTGACTAAAGCTAAGTCATCTGCGAAGCCTATCGTTCTAACGCTACCGGGTAGCGGTAGCTTCAATATCCCATCGTACAGGATGTTCCAGAGGGTTGGTCCTAGTGCCGACCCTTGTGGGACCCCGGTAGACATTGACAGGTCGACTTTGGATATACAGGGTGTTCCGGTGATCATGTTACAAACTTCTAGGTAAAGCACACGAAAATAAGAAAAAATGTTCAGATGAACATGGGTCCGGGAACGCTTCCTCAGGGAGCTAGGGCCCTTTGAAGATGACCTTGAAAAACTACTCTTCGTTTTATAGCTTCGGTACTACTGCAGCTACGGCCACCAATTTTGAAACATGAAATGTTGGTAGGTCCATCAATTTGAGCCTTCCGGACATTGTCACCTTTATCCAGGGGCGTACAAACCAGTTGGGTATTTGGGTAAATTTGACCCTACTCCTCTAAGGCGTCAATTTCTTGCCATTTGTATATCTGATTATAATTCTCCAATGCCTTTTACACAAAAAAGGTACTCTTAGTAATAGTCGCTATCTGTCACCGTTTCATCGGAAAATGGCTAAATCCAATCAATAATAAATTATTGGTCTTAAACAAATTATTACGTTGAAATGTGAAAATGAAGTTCAGTGCAGATAGTGTGTATTAAAAGTTAGTCAAATCTTCTTTAATGAAAATAAATTAGATTAGAGAGATTTATTGCCTTTCGAAATTGGGGGTATAAAAAGTAAATGGAACGTATAGAAAATATTCAAAAAAAAACAATTAAACCTACACAATCAAAACTAATAATAAATTTGCAATAAATCATTCACGAGCACCAATGAAAAACTTAAAGTTTAGAAGTTTCAAAAGTACAAAATAAACAAGTAACACAAACAGGTTTAACGAGTGAGTCAAGGAGAAGGCAGAGTAATTTTTTGTCCTGAAGATGAATTTACTAACGCTGTCGTTGACTGACCTTGTACATATCAAAATAAATTCAAAATAACAATTGCTGAAAATGCCTGCCACCACGTTCAATACATTTATTGCACCTACATAGCATATCTAAATTGGCGTCAGTGAAAACATCAGGCATGGTTTGGATCATTTCAGCCGCAACAGAAATCCTAGCCACCAAATCTTCCTCCTACTGAACTGGAGTTTCATATACAAGACTTTTCATATGTCCCCAAAGAAAGAAATCCAGAGGAGTTAAATCTGGGGAAAAGGCTGGCCAGTTGACATCGCTTCCACGTCCAATCCAACGTCCTCTAAAATGATAATCGAGGTGCTCACGTACGACATGTGAAAAATGAGCGGGTGCTCTAGCATGCTGAAACCACAGATTCCGGCGTATGTCGAGGGGCAGCTCATCCAATAACTCAGGTAAGGTATATCTTACAAAATTGAGGTACACCGTCCCAGTTAGTCGAGGAGGTAACATGATTGGTCCAATTAGACGTTCTCCAACAATTCCAGCCCACATGTTCACCGAGAATCGATGTTGGTACTCTCTTATTTGAAGAGCATGAGGGTTTTCCCTCGCCAGTACATGGCTATTCCGTGAATTAAGAATACCTTCTCTCGTAAAACCAGCCTCATCAGAGAAAAGCACAAATTTCGGAAATTGGGGTTCTTGCGTACACTGTTGAGGAAACCACTCGCAAAACTCTACGCGGGGTGCATAATCATCTGGTCCCAATTCCTGTACTTTTTGGCGATGGTATGGATGAAGGAAGTTGTTCGTTAACAATCTCCCATACACGTACATGACTTACATTCATGTGTTCTGCAACAGCTTGGGTACTGATACCAGGATTTTCCTCGAATTGTCGAAGTACCTCTTCCTCAAATTCTGGAGTTCGTACAGTTCTTTGAGCGCCATTATCTGGCCTCGTTTTTTTCACAGAGCCAGTTTCCCTTACGCGCTGATTTACCCTCTCGAACAGCGTGTGAGCAGGTAGACGCCTCTCAGGAAACCGCTCCTGATACAATCTTGAAGCGGCTCTTCCATTGCAATGAACTGCGCCATAAATTAATAGCATATCGGCATATTCGGCGAAAGTATAATCCATGATTCACTGGCGACACAATATTTTATTGGCAGATTTTTGACAACTAGATAAATTTTAATAAACCAACGCCAACGTGATCAAACTGCATAGGTGCAATAGGAATCAATTAATGTATCTGACTTAGTGGTGGTTTCCGAGGAAACGGTGACAGATAGCGACTATTACTGAGAGTACCTTTTTATGTAAAAGGCATTGGAGAATCATAACCAGATATAAAAATGGCAAGAAATTGACGCCTTAGAGGAGTAGGGTCAAATTTACCCAAATACCCCCTGGTTTGTACGCTCCTGCTTAAAGGTGACAAAGTCCAGAAGGCTCAAATTGATGAATCTACCAAGTACATTTCATGTTTCAAAATTGGTGGCGATAGCTGCAGTAGTACCGAAGCTATAAAACGAAGAGTAGTTTTTGAAGGTCATATTCGAAGGGCCTTAGCTCCCCGAGGAAGCGTTTCCGGACCCATGTTCATATGAACTTTTTTTATTTTCTTGTGTTTTATCTACTCTAGAATTTTGTAACATGATCACCGGAACACCCTGTAGATATGGTCCTGTCCTCGAAATAACTGCTTATTATATTACTAAGATATTTCGAGATGTTGCGCCTTCGCAGCTCACTCATTATGATGCCCCAGGAAGCAGTATTAAAAGCATTTCTAACATCAAGGGTAACTAGTGTGCACTATTTATGCTTGGACTTTTCCACTATATCCATCACTGTCTCGAGGGCGTCGATGGACTTTCCGGTACGAAAACCGAACTGATACCCTTCTCTCTCGTCTGTTTCTTTCTGTAGCCTCTGACGGATCATCACCTCGAACAGCTTCCCTATAGTGTCCAGTAGACATATAGGTCTGTGAGACTATGTGAGCGCAGGAGGTTTACAGCCCTTATTGAGCAGTATCACCTTGGCTCTTTTCCAGGCCTCTGGGAAGGTTTGCGTTTTGAGCAGCCCATTTAACATATTTAGCAGGAAAACAGTAGTGGAGGCGACCATTCCCTTTATGACCTCCGGCGGTATGTTATCCGGACCGGCAGAGCTATTCTCTATTTGTTGCATTCCAGCCGGCGGCGACTCGCCTGGCGATTAATATAAAACAGGCGGCCGGTTGCCATGGTGGTTGCTATGCCGTAGGCATGTTCTTAATTTTTCATAGGAGAAGAAGACCAAAACGAAGTTGGCAACTGTCGTCATTGTCAAATGTTGTTGACTGTTGGTTTGTAAAATCAAAAAGCAAGGTGCAAATATCTTTTTTCTTTTTCGAAGAAAAGGTTAGTTGTTGTTGGTTAGTGATTTGATATCAGTGGAATATTGTACAGAAACGATTTTGAGTATTTCAGTCTGCGTAGGTGACATTCGCGCGAGCGGTGATACAGTTGCAAGCTTTGGATCATGAGAGACCGAAAACATACCCAGAATTATACTCGCCTGCGGTGCAATCTTCATGAGCAGATAGTAGATATCGACCTGACAATGAGTTTAGGGCAAAATAAAGGCTCACAAGGCCGTTGTTTGGGCAGCTCTGTGACGACCTAACACTCTACCCCATTGACGCACGGCTGTAAGCGTAGTGCAAGGTGAGATTGTTTTTGTAGTTCTTTGACCAATATCATGCTCAATTAGTGTATAAAACAACATTTGTGCAAGCTCCTATGTATTTTAGGTGTTAGCAGCTCTGCTGCTGTTGTATCCAAAGCAGTGATGAAAATAGTAGATGCATTGAACAATCCTGATATTTTGACGTGTCATATTTACTTCCTTGTGATACTACAAGAAAGACAGGCTATAATCTTATCAGTGAGTAGCCAAGTATTTTCTATACGTAAATATAATAAAGCAATCTCCCATAACATAAACCTGTCATCACCTAGAATACTATTCATTCTCGTGATCAAACAATTTGGTGTATTTTGTAAAATACTCATTTTTATTATTTTATTGCTACTTTACCCTACATATATATAGTACTATAGGTACTAGCTAAAATATTACTTAACAATAGAGGAAAACATATTTATTATACTTCGATAGCCCCGTCCTCAAGATCACCCTGTAGTGTACGTTTCTCTCAGCTCGCTGGCGTGTTGTTTAGATAAAAAAACTGTAGACCCTGCTTCTGCCGTCCCTCCGCCTAGGTCCCCATTACGTTTTCTCATGATACAAGTAGCGGGTTTGTTTACGAAAATGCACGAACGGAAAAAGTGCGGGAGTGACTTTTGCGTAAAAGTGAAACGGACAATGAAAAAACTACAGGCCTTGCTGGACAACTTCATATCAGTAAGTGTACACATATCTTTCGTTTAATGAATTTTGAACGAGACATATCAAACACCAATGATTAATCCATTGTTGTGTTAGAACAACGAATTCGAATATCGTTGTATTAGCAGCTACGCCAGCTACTGATGAGTCTGAGTAATATCTATTATCGTACATACTTTAGTATGGGATTTCCACCCTTGCTTATTAACAATGTTAACATTGTTAGTGAAAACGCAAAATCATTGGTTCAGCCTCAATCTCTCAATATGATGAAACTGAAATTCTGTTTTAACAATGACTAATACATTGCTTTACCCATAGGATGCCATTGCCTTTGAAGTAGTCGAGTAGAGAATCTGTGTAATATCGATTCTCTTCCGTCTTATTATGAGCAATCCTCAAAATGTTGTATCAACAACAATCAACACATCGCCTAAAATAAATAGGATATTCATTGCCTGATTTCATTGACCATAAATTAAGATAGTGGCCTCAAGAAGATGAGTATTATCGTTTTTCCTGAGCCGCTCATGTGTTTGCGATTGTGTCGTGATTTGTTTGTGCTTTCGTCAAAATACCGAAATTGAGAAAACGGACAATGCACGCTTTTTCACACAGTAAGTGTTAATTCGTAAATCCAAAACTTCCAAAAAATTTGTCGGTAACTACGACGACATGCTTACATGACAATTTTTCCTGGTGGTCAGGGAACATCCCCAAGCGAACTTAGTTTATTAGAACCTCTCGTACCCATGTACTGACAATTTTATCTCACGTTAGTAATTCGCCGTGGGGGACATCGTGCGAGGAATTCTTCAGAGAAGAACATACACTTAGATTCGCCAATTTATCCTCGCAGTAATAAGACTTTTGTAACAAAAAGTTTTTTACGGACAACTTTTAAATACTTGAATAAAACTAGTGTGAATACTTTCTATGAATCTGTACTGCAATATATATGATTGAATCTTTAAAGATTATTTCGAGGTGATTAATTCAAAATCATACAATATAATCCATATTCATGGACTGAAATTTTGTTATTTATAAATATAAGTGCTGTCGTCTCCACTAAAACAGCAGCTAAAATGGGGCATAACCACCAACCGTTTTTACAATCATGAGTAAAAACTGCTTCTTCAATCATGAGTAACATCTGATTGAGACACTGAAACAGCAGCTAAAGGGGCCCACGGTTTCTACAATCATGAGTAAAATCTGATTGAGACACACAAACATCAGCAAAATGGGGTTCACCGGTTTCTAAAATCATGAGTAAAATCTGATTGAGACACCCAACAACAGCAAAATGGGGGCCACCAAATTCTACAATCATGAGTAAAATCTGATTGATACACAAAAACAGCAGCTAAAAGGGGGCCCACCAGTTTCTACAATCATGAGTAAAATCTGATTGAGACATAAAAACAGCAGCTAAATGGGGACTACTAGTTTCTACAATAAAGAGTAAAATCTGATTGAGACACACAAACATCAGCACAATGGGGTTCACCAGTTTCTACAATCATGAATAAGATCTGATTGAGACACTCAAACAGCAGCTAAAGGGGGCTCACCAGTTTCTACAATCACGAGTAAAATCTGATTGAGACACTCAAACAGCAGCTAAAGGGGGCTCACCAGTTTCTACAATCACGAGTAAAATCTGATTGAGAGACACAAACAGCAGCTAAATGGGACCCACCAGTCTCTACAACGAGACACTGAAACTGCAGCTGAAGGGGACCGTAAATGCCAACCAGTTTCTACACTCATGAGTAAAATCTGATTGATGAATTAACAAAAATGGCAAGCATCAGGAATATGGGAACAACATGAATAATATCTGGTTTCCATTTTCCTTTGAAGTAAAAAAAAAAAATGATAAGCAGTGGCCCTACCAGTGAAGTACTTAAGCATGAGTAAAATATGGTTGAGAATCTCTATTCATCACGTTATGTGGTGAAATCTCGTTCACGCACATTAACGACAAACCAAATATGGCTTTCTTCAGTGCGCGAATTTTATCTCTTTTCAGTTGACAGTGATTCAAAAAGTGATAAGTACTAACATTAATGATTTCAACACGTTCTAGAAAACACCCAGTTCGCATTGAATGGGGTTTCAAAACAAATGCAGAAAACTGAAAGGATGGAATCTCAAAAGTCAACCATTCGGTTGATATCGTACCACAAACGTGGGAGAAAAATAATGTTTTAATTGTTATATCTTAAGGACAAAAGGAGATAAAATTTATGAACGCATTACTATTACAAAAACATACTTAATTGTTGTATAATTACCTGTTTGCGTCTTGCTGTCCGAAGCTTGACAAAACTGTTAAGAACACGCGCCCACAAAACCTTTAAGGCCACGTGGGATGGTAACTCGGGATGTTTAGCTGCTAAACAATTATTAGTGACACTGTAGAGAAATACTATCTGTCCATGCTCATTGCCCAGGTAACACCCCCTTATTTTGATTTTTGCTGTTAGCAGACAATTTCAGCTAAGGAAACACATATCTACTTTACGAGGTTAAGTGATATATCCCCCTGTCTTATTAATGCGAACACAAAATAGGGAGACTGCTGCTGCATCCCGTGAAGGTCTCAACCCATCGTACCGCAACTTAGTCTGGTTTAGTGAAAGCGCTGTTAGTATCGCTTCCTAAACCGAAGAGTAGGAAGGTCTTGAAATATTTCCAGACCTTACAGCACTTATTGCAGTCTTATTTATCTAACGGTTCAGACAAATTTCTCCTGGACATATAAAATTTGTCAGGGGAAGGGAACGAAACTGAGCGGAAAAAGGAAAGGGGAGCCAGCCACTGCGCCATCCATTTCCAAGAAAAAATTTTAACCTATTAAGAACCATTCAAGTCCACTGGGGTTTCTTTATGTACTTCACCCAGAATATGTTTTATTCTTTGGCAAAAACAAATCAAACTGTCACAATAATGTTAATCATTCGATGCAACTTCCTACATCCCTAAGGTTCTTTATAACAAAAAAGTTCTAGGGTTTACATTTAGTAAGAGTACTAATAATATGTTCGTACCACCAGAGAAATCCTAAAAAATCAATAAGAAACAAAATACTATAAAAATTAGATATTTTGCCATAAGGTTCATCGTAATCCTATTTGTAGGAGCAACATATAGATATTGGGAGCAGTACTTTAAAAAGTATTTGGTTCGCCATCTATCTACCAAAGCCGGTACCTGAGCGTTTAATCTGAGGAACTGAGTACTGTTTATGTGACCCGTGTCAGGACATCCAGCCATTTCATGCAGGTGGGACGACATCAAAACGCTTGAAAACCAAAATTAATAGCGCTATAATTGCGGTCAAAAATTTGTATTCTAAAAATAATGACTTGCATTAAGCTAGGCAGTGTTTCACATGAAAACGTCATTATCAAGTTAAATACCAATAGAATTATTAGAATCCAGCATTCACCAAACCTTTTCAAAAAACAAAAAATATTGGTTTTGGCACTATCTAACTCGATTCATTTGCTTCCATCAGAGCAAAAAAGGTCCAGTGTTGGTTTCTTGGTACCTTGATCCTCAGTCCACCGCTATAGATGTATTAACTGGGAAAATATGGTTTTCAAGGCATTCCCACATTTCTCGTTTCTACCGAGAACTTAAAAAAGAAAATAACAGCTGAGAAGGCACAAGTAATCGCAGTCTACTTGTTATGGAAAACGCAACCTTGGTTTTCAGTATTGGAAAACCTACAAATAGCAAATCGCACCATTTTTTAACGATAAATCACTATTACTTCCACCTGACAGGAAACCTCATCCTCTGTGGAAGAGCCTTATACTGCATCTACCTAAAATAACATGTTGACTTTACCAGAACTTTAAAAGAAATGATCAACTTTTACTTACGCCCAAAAAACATCACGACCCAGCCACACCACAAACTGTAACCAAAAAGGCTTAATGTTGGGCATTGAGACACATCTGTATTTTAAGCACAGAGCACTGGCCACGCCTCCACTTCCGCGGCCTTTAGGGAAGGCTTATACGTTGAAACCTTAGACATACCGCAGGGTGAAGTGATAGGTCAAACGTTTTTGTTATGTTTTATAACAGACCCATATGCCTGACGATTTATATTTTGCAAAATCACTGATAATAAAAAATGGATGGCTAAACTTTTACACATTACATAGGTGTACATTACAAAAATGATGAAAGATGGCATTTTAAATAAAAAAGATCACCACCCACCCACCGCTGTTCCCAAAATTCCTCGATCCGATAACAAACGAAACGTAATGGGGACCTAGGCGGAGGGACGGCAGAAGCAGGGTCTACAGTTTTTTTATCTAAACAACACGCCAGCGAGCTGAGAGAAACGTACACTACAGGGTGATCTTTTCGGACGGGGCTATCTCGTATAATTGAGGATTGAACTTCCTTACAGGTAAGTCGTTTAACCTCTAATTATATAACAAACAATAACAGGGAAAGACAAAAAACAGCCATCAATGTATGGATTATGCCTGTATACAGCCAGATAGTAGACATAGAAGCAATCATAAGACAACGCTCTTAAATTCATTTTATTTATTTTTAAGTTATTGATGATATAAATAAATAGCACAGCCTGAGTCTTTCTTCTAACAGATAACAGTCACAGATTAAAGCTGCCTAGCATTGATATGTAAGAAATCATAAATGAATATACAGTTCTTTCTAATATACATGCATTGTAAAAATCTTTTTTGATCTTTTTCGATTTCATTACTACTAGCATAAGTACTTTGACAATAATTAAATTTAAGCTGGATTATGTACTTGTCAGCCTCAACTGAATACATGGAATTTTTTATGTGCTTTCCAATATTCAGTATCATGAAGATGTAATTATTTTTTATAGAATGATAGAATACAAAAAGTTAACTACTGATGGGCTACATAGTTACCGGTCAACATTTTTTGAAATACTTGCACAGGTGTATATTATAATAAGTGAAGAAGTAGACTCGTGCTGATTTTATAGCAAACATCAACTTCTACTGTGATCAAAATCACTCCTATCATGCTGGCGAATGCATTTTAAATTCAGTGGTTTGCTACTTACAGTTTTTCAAGTAAATCTGCATTTCCTGGGTATCTTGGATGCATCGACTGCACACATGTAGCGCTGATGAAATCAAGGGAACACAAGGAGAGATTTTTCAACAGGAAGCATTACGAGGAGAAACTTTTCAACATGAAGCATTACCATTCAGGAAATGTGCAAATAGTAAGTATAGCTATTTTGTTTTAGTTATCAACATGATACAGCCTTATCCAGTAACACACTTGTCTGGCATGAATTTCAAATATTCTATATACTATATTGACTATGTCGATAGGCAGGCACATCTACACTTAAGTCATTTTACAATTACAATGTTTCAGTTTGAAATTTGAGAAGTCTGCTAATCATACTTGTGTTATATTGTATTAGGTATTTGTGTTTTTGCATAAAGATGCATAAAGAAGATAATTTTTGCTTCCCACACCGATAGGTGAGGGGAGTATTGTGATCGCGAAAATTTTCGATTTTGAGATAACACGCTTTTTGGGCGTTTTATCATGTCTACATAACGAAAATCCACGTCACTCATTTCCGTCAGTCTGTCTGTCTGTCTGTCTGTCGGTCTGTCGGTCCGTCGGTCTGTCGGTCTGTCGGTCTGTCGGTCTGTCGGTCTGTCGGTCTGTACGCGTTTTTCTAGCCACGTAATCTCAGTAACCGCTGCATGGATTGTGATGAAATTTGGGCAGCGATATGCTGTGGGGTCGTAGTAGGTAATGTTCTTATAATTTTGAAAATCGGTCCATGGGCGGCGGACTAATTAGCAAAAAACAAAAAAAATTAAATATTCCTCAAACTTCGTTTTTTGGTGTTTTAGGGGTTCCTGATCATTTTCTACTTTTTTTTGGGTGGGGGTGAAATTGGGCTGGTTGGGGGGTGGGGGGTTGTAAATCTCAAAAATGTGTTGTATTAATAATAGGCTATCCACTGACCTGTAAAAGAAAGACCTAGCGGCATAATAACCTTTTGTAGGCTCATCCGAACCTTGCTTTCCCTATTCCAGCAACCTAGGGACTTAGAATGTTCTGATAAATACATAGGAATATTGCTTTAGATCGCTGTGTATTGAGTAACGTAAAAGTTATGGAATGGATTTTAATGAAACTTTGCCGCAGTATTACTACCGCGGCGAGGATGGAAAACGCGTATGTTTTGGAAAAATCCTGTCAGTGGCGGCGCAGTAATAATAAAAAAACAAAAAAAATAAAAACTCCTCAAACTTTGTTTTTATGCGTTTTAGGGGTTCCTGATCATTTTCTACTTTTTTGGGTAAGGGAGAATTTGGGGTGGTTGGGGGGTGGGAGGTTGGAAAACTGAAAAATTTGTTGTACTCATAATGGGCTGTCCATTGACCTCAGAATGAAAAAGCTAGCGGCATAATACACTCCTTTAGGTCCATTCGAACATTGCCTTGCTATTATAGAAACCAAGGGACTTAGAAATATTGTCTCATGTATACATACGAGTATTGTTTTAGATCGCGTAACGCGAAAATTATTCACTTGATTTTAACGAAATTTTGACACAGTATTACTACCGCGGCGAGGATGGAAATCGGGTATGTTTTGGAAAAATCGTGTCAGTGGCTGCACAGCAATAATAAAAAAACTAAAAATATAAAAACAACTCAAACCTTGTTCTTAGGCGTTTTAGGGGTTCCTAATCATATTCTACGTTTTTTTGGGTGGGGGGAGAAATTGGGGTGGTTGGGGGGTGGGGGTTGTAAAACTGAAAGATTTGTTGTATTCATAATAGTTTGTCCATTGACCTATGGAAGAAATACGTAGTGGCGTATTTTTTTAAGTCCATGTGAACATTGCCTTCCCTATTACAGAAACCATGGGACTTAGAATTTTGTGATGTATACATATAGTATTGCTTAATTTCGTTCTATGTGTATTGCGCAAAGCAAGAATTATTAAATTGATTTTAATAAAATCTCGACACAGATTTGACAATCGCGGCGGGAGTGGAAAACGCGTCAGTGTCTGAAAAATCGTGCCAGTGGCGGCGCAACAATAATTAAAAAACTAAAAATATGAAAACAGTTCATACTTCGCTTTTAGACGGTTTAGAGGCTCCTGATCGTTTTGCTTCGTTTAGTTGAAGCATGCAGAATGAAAACTGTGGCGTCCTAGTTTCTAAGGAGGGAGACGCAACTATTTACGAGAGTTATTGTGTTGGATGTTTTTTTGCGGGCAGGTGGGCGACGATTTAGTTGCAAGGAGATTTCAGACTATAGCTTCATGCAATGGGAAAACAATAGAATGGTATCATTGTTATGTGTGGGAAGTCTGAGTCAATCAACTTGACTCCGTTTTTTAACCTATGTTAGAATTGTGCATCATTTAGTTTTAACACGAATTGTTGGAAAAAGTTTATACAGTGGTAGTTTCATCCAATTTTGATAGTTCGAATGAAAATAATTTCTACATCTTGTGATTGTATAAAATTATGACTCATTCAGATAAATGTACTTCTAAAAAAATATTATTTGCTTTGCAGATTGGTGACGGTGAATGAATATTTTTAATTCGTCATGCAATATTTGGTGGAGTTACACTTGATGCCTATATTTGGAGATTCTCTGAGGCATACAGGCATTTAGGAAAGCTTTACAGTCATTGTGAAACTGCTTGGTTGTTTGGTATAGCTTTTAGTTACAATTATTATCATATTTGATTGGTAATTATTCTAAGAGGTGTACAATAATTATTAATCAAAATTACAGGTGACTGTGGCTACCCACTTAGACCTTGGCTTTTAACACCCATTGTGAATGCTGAGCCTGAAACTCCTGAGCAGCACTACACAAGAATGCATAGCATAACTAGGAGAACCTTAGAAGACAAAAAAAACAAGTTGATGCAATATATATTGTGCCGATCTGGCCCTGTCCTTATTCCGAGAAGCGGAGGCTGCGAGCGTTATAGAAGATTTCCAGAACGCATAGAAGTCGCTGGAAGTAGTGGATACAGTGCCGTGCAGTGGAAAGCAATACGTGACGTCCAGTGGCACGCGCGAAATAAATGAACTGTGACATAAATTAGTGAAGTTAAGGACCAATATAAATTAGTGTAGTGACTTTAGATAAATTAGACTGTTAAGTGTTAGGCTAGGCGTAGTGTACACAGTTAGTGAAAATAAATAGTGAAATCCGTACCAAGTGTTTCTTTGCCCAATCGGACTAAAGACTTGTAACAGTGGTGTCAGGTGTGGGGTAGACTGATCGATTGGGCAACGTGGTACGGACAGTTAAGTGAATAAACTGTCAAGATGGTGAGATTCAGTGAACTGAAGGTTGTGGATTTAAGGATAAAGCTCGATGAACGCGGTGCCGATAGCAGCGGGCTGAAGGCCGTTCTACAGGACCGACTCCGACAAATAATGATTGAAGAGGGTGAGGATCCAGATACCTTCGAATTCGAGTCACCTGAATTCGAGTGGGCCAAGAAGCTCGAAGCAAAAATCGAAGCAAGCACCAAACAGTCGGAATCTGCTCGACTGTCGCTCGAGCCAAAAATCGAAGCAAGCTCTAAACAGTCTCTCCACGAGATCGCTGCGTTAAAAAAGGACATAGAAGAGAGAATCAGCACCAGAACTGACACCTTAGAATCGAAGATGGAAGAGCAAAGAGAGGATCTCAAGGGGGGATTGGAAAAACAAAAAGAAGATCTCGAGAGGGAATTGAAAAAACAAAAAGAGGATCTCAAGAGGGGATTGGACAAACAGAAAGAAGATCTGCGAGACAACATCCTACGCCTAGACTCAGAGATCGACAAGCTGCGAATGGAGCTTCAGGCTACAAGCGTAACCACACCAAGTGACCTGAAGGCGGGAGATTAGTGCAAGCCGAGATTGAAACCTCCGCAGTACGATGGGAAAACATCCTGGGAGAATTACCTCCTCCAGTTTGAAGCGGCCGCAAACGCCAATGGTTGGTTACCTGGTGAGAAGGGGACAGCTTTGACGTTAGCACTGAGAGGCGAAGCTACAGATGTGCTTTAGACGCTATCACCGACAGAACGAGGGGATTACGAACAGCTAGTCAGACACCTGGAAATGAGGTTTGGACAAGCCAGGTTCGGTCACGTCTTCCACGCTGAGCTGAAGAATCGCAACCAACGACCAAATGAGACGCTGCAAGAATTTGAAGCAGATATAGCCCGCTTGGTTCGACTGGCATATCTGACGGCTCCACAAGATCTAATGGAGCGACTAGCTGTGGAGGCATTTGTGGGTGGTCTTCATAATGCCGAAATGCGTCAAGCTGTAGCTCTCGCACATCCGGAACGTCTGGTGGATGCGCTACCCAGAGCCTTAGAATTTGAGGCAGTGAAAAAGGCTTACCAGTGCCAGGCTCGAGTCCGGGAGTGTGAAGGTAGGACAGATGTGGCGGTCCTAGTTGAGGAACTGCGGCGGGTTATTAGTGAGTCCCGTCCAAAGAAGACAGAAGATCCGATGCTAAGTCGGGTCGAAGAGCAGAGGCGAAGCTCCACCACCGTCCAGAAGAGCTCAAGAAGAACTGCTCGTGTAGCCTACGTTGGGCAGCAGGCGAGCAGTCTGTATGTGGATGGCTTCGTGGACGGCAGGCAGAAGCTGATGCTTCTGGATACGGGTGCGACGAAGACCATCGTGCGACCTGATGTGCTCCAGAAGAGTGCTGATGTAAGGCCAACAAGATGGCGGCTTCGCACTGCTACCGGAGAATCCGCAAGCATCCATGGGGAAGCCGACATACAGCTCCAGTTTGGGAACACTAAGATCAAACATCGAGTTTTGGTAGCCGACATCGAGAACGAGGTGATAGTTGGAATGGACATCACAGACACCTATGGATTTCAACTGGACCTGAGACATGGTATCCTGCTAGTCCAAGAGGAAGAGGTAGTCCTCCACCGACGTCAAGAAGAGGTCCAGGTTGTGCTCTCAGAAGAAACTGTCATCCCAGAAAGATGCGAGGTGGTAATTGAAGCCTGCCTGATTGATGACGCTGATCGAGGGAGCGTCATGTTGTTTGAACCTAAACCGGATGATGAGCTGATTGGCCGTGGCATCGCCATTGCAAAATGCCTGGTACGAGCGAATGATGCAGTTCCGGTGAGGTTGCTGAACGCGAATGGCTTTCCGGTACACCTCAAGAAGGGAACACCACTGGGTTGTTGTTCTCCAGTCTCATCGGTGGTGAGAACTGTAAACGCATCAGACCAACGGAATCAGCGGCTGCATGAGAAGCTGAGTGAGCTGGTGGCTGATTCGTCGAAAGGCTTGAACATGGAACAACAGAAGAGGCTGACACAGGATACCACGATATCTTCGATGTTGGCATTGGAAAGAAGGGGAGGACAAATGTGGTCCGACACAAGATCCACACGGGCGATGTACCACCTATTCGGCAAACACCAAGGAAGCTACCATTGGCCAAGCGACAAGAAGCGGATAGGATCATCAAGGAAATGGTAGAAGAGGGAGTAATCGAGCAATCAGCGAGTCCTTGGTCATCGCCGGTCGTACTCGTGAGGAAGAAGGACGGGTCGACACGTTTCTGCGTGGACTATCTGCAGCTCAATAATGTAACGAAGAAGGTGTTCTCTACGCTTGATTTGAAGAGCGGCTACTGGCAAGTCGAGATGGACCCAGGGGATAAGGAGAAGACTGCATTCACCGTCGGCTCGGGGTTATGGCAGTTTACGGTTACACCGTTTGGGCTGTGTAATGCACCAGCTACATTTGAGAGGCTCATGGGGACTGTCTTGAAGGGGCTGTCTTGGGAAACCTGCTTGGTCTACCTAGACGACATTATCGTGGTTGGGAAATCGTTCGACGATCACCTGAAGAACCTGGAATAAGTATTTAAGAGGCTGCGCCAATCAGGCCTCAAGCTGAGCCCCAAGAAGTGCCATCTGTTCCAGAAGAAGGTGCAATATTTAGGACATGTGGTTTCCCAAGAAGGCATAGCCGTTGATCCTCAGAAGATCGAAGCAGTAAGAGGATTTCCGGTACCGAAGAACAAACATGACGTAAGAAGCTTCCTAGGTCTGTGTACATACTACCGTCGGATACGTGGCTGGATTTGCTACCATCGCCAAGCCGCTGACTAAGCTTACGGAGGAAGGCCGCAGGTTCCAGTGGGGAAATGACTGTCAGCAAGCTTTCGACCTACTGAAGAAGGCTCTCTCGACGGCTCCAGTGCTGAGCTATCCCCTACCGGCAAATTTGTGTTAGACACCGATGCGAGCAACGTGGGGATAGGCTCAGTTCTGTCGGAGATACAAGATGGTCGAGAGGTGGTGATCGGCTATTTCAGCAAGACGCTATCTAAGCCCGGGAGAAACTATTGCGTCACTCGGAGAGAATTGCTGGCCATCGTCAAGTCCGTGGAGCACTTTTACAAGTACTTGTACGGGAGGAAGTTCCTGCTGAGGACGGACCATGCATCCCTGACATGGCTACTTCGGTTCAAGAATCCAGAGGGACAGGTAGCCAGGTGGATCGAGAGACTGCAGGAATTCGACTTCGAATTGAACACCGTGCTGGCAAGTCTCATGGGAATGCGGATGCACTTTCGAGGAGACCGTGTCCCGACGACTGTGCTCACTGCAACCGAGCCAAGACGAAGGACGCCATCACCAGGAGAACCACCGTTTTGGATGACCGCTGGCAGCCTACCGAACTCCAGAAAGACCAAGAAGAGGATCCCAGCCTGAAACTGATCATATAGTGGAAGAGGGAGGATCGACGACCGAGTTGGCAGGAGGTTTCACCTTACTCGCCTACCGTCAAGTCCTACTGGGCTCAGTGGGACAGTCTGGTGATGGAGGATGGCATCCTGCGACGAATACTCGAGGACAAAGAAGGGACCCAGGAAAGAAGACAGACCGTGGTGTCTAGGAACCGCGTGGCCGAGGTACTTGGGGAGATTCACAGCGGAACCAGTGGAGGTCATCTGGGCGTGGCCAAGACCCTGGAGAAGGTTCGAGAGCGGTTCTACTGGTTTAGGTGCAAGGCAGACGTCAAGGAATGGTGCAGGAAGTGTATAGTTTGTACCGCCAGCAACGGTCCACAGAGGCGTAAGAAAACTCCTATGCACACAACGTCGGAAGTCCCTTCGAGAGGATCGCTATCGACGTAGCAGGACCTTTGCCGGAGAGCGAAGCTGGGAACAAGTACATCGTGATGATGATCGACTACTTTAGCAGATGGGTCGAAGCTTACGCTCTGCCAAACCAGGAGGCCGCAACCTTTGCTGACG
Source organism: Callosobruchus maculatus (assembly GCA_951848785.1). Lineage (NCBI taxonomy): Eukaryota > Metazoa > Arthropoda > Insecta > Coleoptera > Chrysomelidae > Callosobruchus > Callosobruchus maculatus. The sequence goes on along the minus strand of CATOUR010000085.1, from coordinate 1,396,673 downwards.
CTCTGGTCAAGAACTGGATTTGCCGTTTTGGAGTTCCGCTCGAGCTGCATTCGGACCAGGGGAGGAACTTCGAGTCTGCGCTCTTCCAGAACGTGTGCAAAACTTTGGGGATTAGGAAGACTCGGACCACGGCATTACATCCTCAGTCGGACGGCATGGTGGAAAGGATGAACAGGACGGTGAACCGCTATTTGGCCAAGGTTGTCTCCGACCACCAACGAGACTGGGACAGCTGGCTCCATCTGTTCCTGTTGGCGTACCGCTCGGCAGTCCATGAAACCACGGGAGAGACACCAGCCAGTATTGTGTTTGGACGAGAGCTCCGGCTACCCTGTGACCTCATGTTTGGCTGCAAACCAGGGGACGATGTGGCAGGCGAAGATTACGTTGCCAAACTTCGCAGGAGAATGGACGAGGCCCATGAGAAAGTTCGCCATAATATTCGCACCGCAAGCGACCGCATGAAGATGACGTACGACGTAGGGTCCAGCGAAATAGCGTACCAACCTGGAGACCTGGTCTGGCTGTACAACCCTCAGAAACGCCGTGGCTTGTCACCGAAGCTCTAGAGTTCCTGGGAGGGCCCGTATGAGGTCGTCAAGAAGATCAACGACGTAATCTATTGCATCAAAAAGGCCAACGGTGGAAAACCCAGAGTCGTACACTTCAACAGGTTGGCTCCGTTTGCTGGAGATAATACGGAAGCGCAAGTTAGAGAACTCCAGCAACTCCACCCAGAGCTGAACTTCGAGGATTTCATGGCCACTCACACCGGTACAGCGAAGGCTAGGTTTGGCGTGACTCGTGAGGAACATCGAGATTTGTTCACGGTGCCGGATGAGTACGCGTTGGCACATTGTGTCGCAAGAGATCTTCGGATGTCCCGAGGGATTGCCAGTGAATTCCGACGTCTGTTTGGCCAAGTGGACGAGCTGAAGAGACATGGTGGACGAGTCGGGCAAGTGCTGGAGTTACGAAGTGACCAGAGGCGACTCTACTACTTGATTCCGAAGGAGAAGTCCTATCACGTACCGGACTGTATGGGAGGCACTCCTGGACCTCAGAGAGGCTGCTGACCTCAAATGTTTTGAAGCTGGCGATTCCTAAGCTAGCTTGCGGACGGGACGGCCTGGATTGGCGGATCATCCGAAACATGCTAGAAGTTCTCTTCAGGTTCACGGGAATCGAAATTCTGGTCTGCAGCTGGAACCCCAGGGGACCAACAAAACACAGAACCGTGGATTGCTTCTTTTACCAAACATCTGGCTGCAAGAAGGGCGTTCTGTGCCCATTCAGACATGAACGTTTCGGGGACGAAACGGCCTTAAGGAGGGGGCAGTGTGCCGATCCGGCTCTGTCCTTATTGCGAGAAGCGGAGGCTGCGAGCGTTATAGAAGATTTCCAGAACGCGTAGAAGTCGCTGGAAGGCGACGAGAAGGGGACGGACTTGTCTCGAAACCGAAATGCGTATATATAGATGCGGGCAGGTAACCAGAGTTACAGTGGAATCCGTACCAGATGTTTCTTTGCCCAAACGGACTAAAGACTTGTAACAATATATATAGATTTTTCTAAAGGCTGAAACAGTATTGACCATGGTTTATTGTTTGATAAATTAGATAAATTCAGCAACATTGTAAAATTGCTTAATAACTCCTATGGTCATGGTCAGAACAAATGTTTACGTTTCAGTGAGTATTATGAAGAGATACGAATTTTTTATCATGACTATGACCACATAAAAAAGGTACTTAATTTGGATTCTGTTGAGTATAACAGTAGACGTGTGATTGGTAATTTTTTACCTTCTTCGCTTCAATATTGTTTGCATCAGCTGTTAGAGCAAATCAAATTCCATGTTCCTACAACAAACTTAAGTAAAAGAAATTTAATTTTTGTTGAATATCGCAGAACTGAGTTTGGTCCGAATTCTCCCATAAAATAGAAAGATCAAGGAGTTATGTGATAGATTAGGGTTGTAATTTCTATTTAATGTTTTTTTTATAATTTCATACCTACATTGAATGAATTGTTTTCCTGTTTTAGTGCTAGCTGATCTTGGATCATCTAATTTTGTAAACATATATCATGTGTGAGATAACTCTTAAATTTAACCCCCTCCAGCTTCTTCCATTAATTATTGCCACTGCCAGTGAAAAAGTGTAGAATAAAAAAGCCGCGTTGGAGTAATTAAAAACACTGCTCTTAATTACACACTAAAGCTCAGCAGTAGATTTTTTTTGTTTGTTTGCCCACAACCGAGATTGAAGGGATCAGATGTCTCAACATTGTAAGCTAATGTATGTAAAGGTATTTTTGCTACTGCTGTCCACAGTATGGAATAGACCGAAGTAATAGAGTTAGTAGTAATTTTATTGTTTATCTGTTTATATATTAGTGTGTCTGACAAGCATTTAAATACTTCATTAAACACTATTGCAAGGTTCAACTTTGATACAATTAGATTTGCACAGCATATTGCCTCTTCAAATTAATTATCTGATCTTCAAATATATTAAATTAGTTGTAATGTGTGTAATGAAGTTTATTCTATTGGAGTAGCTCTTAACAGCCTATAAAAGTTATGAATTATCCAGAACGTGGGCTACTGATATTTGAGAATTGAAACATATATTCATCCCAAATCAAACAAAATTTATTATCTAACATATGTACTTAAAATAAAGTAAGGCTTGATCATCTAATATAGTTTACCTCTTAATTGGACGTATTGTAGTATTAAAAATTAAAACACATGCATTCAAATATTTTTTTTAATAAACATAATTCATTGTACATGAAACACTGTACACCACTGCCACTGCTCGATAAGGTTTTCCTGAACACAAAATGATGTTAATGGAGAGTAGAAGAGATAGTTGTATTGGAACCAAAAAGTTTGCAATATATGGAACGGTAAGCTTCATAGTGATAACAGGTACATACAAAGGTAAGTAATACAGCACATTCCAGCATAAAACAAAAAGCAATGGAAAAACAGTAGTTTCTGATTGCAGAATTCACTTTTCAGATGACACCTCAATCTTGAATGTTGTGTTGCTATGCACACAGGGTAGAATAACAACTAACAGTTGTGATTACAAAATATATCTAGATGTGTACTTGAAATGTTTATATCCAGCTTTAATTCTCATAAACTACGTTTCCTCTAAATGATTTGCTGTACTAGAGAACAATGGTATGAAACAATACCATAATAATAGATTCCATTAGCATCAAATTTTGTATGTCGATCATCAAAATTGAGACCCTTCTACTACACTATTGCAAATACAGCAAAAGTATAAACATCTTACAGAGTATACAAGCTGGTGGAGGCATTGTTCGCTTCATGAATAAAATAAAACTAAATCCTGGATACAGTGTCTGATTATGAAGAAGATAAACAAGCATTTCTCACTCCTCAACAAATATGTTTGCATACTTTATGATTTGTAAAAAACCCAGTATCATTTTACTTTCTATTTTTTTCATATACTTAGCTTTGCCATTGCTGTGTAGTTATTACTTACTTGAATTCTTCAATCCACTTTGAATGTTAATTGAAAACTGAATGTAGGTATCATCAACTTGAAACACTTCTATGAATTGACAAAAGCAGATTGAATTTTGTGATGGTGTAATGGGGAACTAAACCATCCCTGAATTTAGTGAAAAAGTGGGATAGATTAGTACATGTGTGCCTCATACTTACAGGTTCATTTGAGAGGCATCTAGCCTTATTTCTAATACAATACTGTACTTGAAATTAGTGATAAAACTTGCTAAGGAACTTAATCAAGGCTATTATTTGACCATTAACAATTGTGTCCCTGTGAAGTGACAAGTGATGATTCTATTAAGGGCGGAAAAGGTGGTCAAACTGAAATAAACAAAATTTTATCAAATAACAGCATGTAATAGTGTCATACAACACATATTCAAACATGTTTCTTGGTTTTTTTAACTCTAAATGATGTTGAAAGGACTATTCATCAGTACAAGAAAATTGGTTCAGTTCTATTGGTTCAAATATATACTCAGTAACTTGTGAAAGCCAATTTCCAATACCTCATGGGTACCTAAGTATACTGTACGATTGACAGAACTATAGTAGTTTAAAAAAGCAAATCATATATATAGTTTACTCTAGTAGTTAGGTATTCACCTTTTCGACTTTTATTGAAGGAATGTGGCATTATTTGGAATACGTCGTCATCGCCAATGGGTATTTTAATAAGATCCACAAGATAACACATCTGGTTATCGAAAAGAAACTGAAAAATCGCACCAACTATGTCAACAGTCAACTGTTATTTGAGAAAATCAGTTGCTAAACCATAAAGTCTGAAGCACAAAATACAAAATAGGTTTAGGTAGTAGGTACCGTCTGAAGTAAACTAAAGTCTAAACCAGTAAACCGCAAATATCGCCTGTGTTGCCATCGTTTAGATATATTCCTGAAATCTGATATTATTCCGTTAATTTCTTCAATTTTTAAATTAAAAAAAGCTTTCAAAGCTGATTCCAAACACATAATAAATAATTTGGTGGGATATTTTTCTTTCATATCTGGACAGAATAAAAAAACAACACTGTCGTTGTAGTATTTTTGAACTAAAAACAATAAAATACCTAACCAGGTAGGTATTTATACCTGTAGGTACCTATATTATAAGGAATTACATAATATGCATTTTTGACAAAAAAAAACTATCTCTATGCATCGTACTAAGGAAGAAGTTATTAAGTAATTAATTTGTAGAAATAAACCAATCTCCCCGCGATAAAAAAATACTTGAAATCAAAAATAAAAACGAATTCCGATAATAAAAAAAAGTTATGAACAAAACTAACTGAAATCATATACCTTTATATTAAACTTGGTCCTCATACCTACTAAATATATAATAGATATTCCTAACATCCCTAACAATCATTTTGTAACACTCTTATACCTATCGTTGGATTTGTCATAGGTATAATAAACTACCTACATTCGACAAAACAATAAGCTACAGATTACAACAATAATAATGACCCTGCATTTTGTTCTGGGTTTTTTCAAATTTCTGGCAGTTAGGTATACCTACCTACATACTGGCGGAATACATTTGTCAAATCGGTAAGATGGTCTATGTGTCAAATGTAATACTGAAAACAAACAAATCAAGCTAATTTTACCTCCGAAAAAAAAATACAGCTATCCTTGGCTGAAAAATGTAATTTTCATCGAATTCCACATACCTATAGGCATAGGTACCTTTTAGGTTTCGGTCAACACAGGTTCCCAGTCCACCAAGTGAATAAAGCATAAAAACATGATTTTTCCTCCAACACTGAACTTCAGTTTTCGGCTAAAAAATCGGCTGCTATGTAAAATTAAAATCTACTGGAAATTCCGCAAAATCGGCAACATTGAACGGCTACTACATGGGTGGTACTTTTCATTCTCTAATCACCGAACGGCGATTAAGCGCGAAAAGAAAGACACACAAATTCCGCGAATAGCAAAGCACAGATCACCTACGCCAGGAATCGACCAATGAGAAAGCTTGCAACTTTGTTTTGGATTATTTGCAACAAGCTTAAATTTGAAAACGAATTTGATTGCATTTTTATTATTTATTTATAATGGAGCATAGAGTGGCCTCTTCGCAGCTGGAATGCTTAGTGGGATTTTTAGAAGAGCACCCTCAATTGGCAAGAGGTGCTACTGGGTTTGGCGGAAGATCGAAGGAGACTATCGATAGGAAATGGCGTGAATTAGCAGAGATTCTAAACGCATTCGAAAATGGAGCTACCAAAGATGGGGATCGGTGGACGAAGGTAAAGTAGCTTTGTATTAATTTCTCTCGCGGATCTCATAAGGGGACCAAAACAATAATATCATGCTTTGCTGTATAGCAGATACTCGTAATCATCTTATAACGTGTACATGTCCATTAATTTGCCCAATGTGGTTTGGTCGAAAAAAAAGCCTACTTACAAAAGTACAGTTTGTGGAAAAATCAGTTTCTATACGTGAATGATGAGCCATTGTACTGAAGCTAATTTTGGAATGATTGTATTGAGATTTGGAATACAACCTGGTAGTACATTATAGTAATGGAAAGAAGGATAAATGGAAAAAAGTAAATCAAAAGAACAGGATTAAGAAGACAATTAGCTTCTGCGAATCAGTTTCCTTACAAACGCACGAAAAATGTCCGAAAACGTTACGTAGGCCCCCAAAACAGGCTCAATATATCGTCAAGTTTCTTTATTTTGTTTAAACTGATATGAGGTATATACAGGGTGTCCCTCGACGATTAAGACAAGCAATGTATCGAAACTGGGCAGTAGTAGCGAATTATAATTTTGGGGGTGTAAATTAGAGCAAATATAGTATATTTTCTTATTATTGTGTCACCCAACGAGGTATTTGTTTTTGGTCACGTGACGTCCGATTCAAAATGTTTAATGGGACACCCTGTATATTTGTGACTTTTTGTGTTCCTTCCGATAAAGCAATTCCAACTAACTAGCACACTTGGGGTCTAAAGTGATTAATTCAAGAGCTGCAGGTACTTAAAGAACTGTACCACTACCATTATGAAGCACCACTAAAGTAATTTAACTGTAGGGGTACATGATAGTGGTACCATCTTTTAAGTATCTGTAGCTCTTGAACTAATCACTTTAGACCCCAAGTGTGCTAGTTTGTTGGAATTGTTTTATCGGAAGGAACACAAAAAGTCACATACATACAGGGTGTCCCATTAAACTTTTTGAATCGGACGTGACGTGATCAAAAACAGATGCCTCGTTGGGTGACACAATAATGAGAAAAGGTACTACATTTGCTCTAATTTACACCCCCAAAATTATAATTCGCTACTACTGAGCAATTCCGATATATAGCTTGTCTTAATCGTCGTGGGACATATACATATATATTTTTTTAAGAAATAAAACCTTCTTCCGCAATTGTTGTTTTTAGATATTATACCTATCCCAGATTTGAATTTGTTCATATTACTTGAAGCTATATTTATTTAAAACTGGTCTAGAATGATATCTCATCCTATATTTGTAAAAGTGCATCAGTCTTTTTTATCAAATATTATTTCTTTAAAATGTTAATATCGTTAAAATAATCTTGTCATATCAATCACGTTTAATCCCACCTCCCCAGGAATACTTTTAACTTATATAACTTAAGTTAACCAATTTCGAAGCATTTAAATGCCTATTCTTGTTCACATAGGGATATATGTAGGTCAATCAGTTTTTGTTTCTTTTTCCATCTGTCTCATATAAACCCTGTGCAGCATCATATATCTCTTAAACTACTGAAATAATTAACAGCCAGTGTTATTTTGAAAGAATGAATACGATAGGTCTAGTAAAGTGAAAAATGCATTTTATTGCAAAATTGACTAGGCCCTTTTTCGACCAAGCCAAAAATATATACCCATCATGTTAGTTTTTATAAATGATTATTCTTTTATTTATAAACTAGTTACCAAGGTTTTGTAATGTATACAAAACTCATATGTATGAGTTTGTATTAAAAACTATGATCCATAGTTATTGGTGACACATCACTGTTTGTATCACAGCATTGTGATTAACTTGGAGGAAATGTGCGTATATATGATGTGGCCCTACACTCTACATCAACAAATGCTATTCGGATTTTTTATTTTTTTTAATGTTTATATTATTCAGGGTTATGCACGTTGTTCGACAAGGTGCATTATGGCTAAAGTATTTGATAAAAAAGAAAATAACTTCGGATGGATAGAGACCCATAAAGGCTACATTCTAAAAATATTTTCATGTTATACAGGGAGTTCCAAAAGCACGAAATGTATCAAAGTTATGTTTTTTAAATGAAACACCCCGTATATTATTGCATATTCAGATTCCCTGGTAAATTCTATTGTGACTTTATGTATCATACATAGGACTTAAAGCGAACCGTTTAGGTGTAAATCACCATTTTCGGTATAAGTAGATATCAGGAAAAAATTGAATATCGCAGAGATTATAAAATTTGGAAGGCTGTGACTTTGCCGTACTACTAAGCATAAAATGCATCATCTTTGGTAAGACTGTCAGATATAAATTAAGTTTATGCTTGGAGAAATTGATCGATCAATTAAGGAAACTTCGATCAGCGATAACTTGATTTTTTCAAATGGGAATGCCTAACTTTTCTTATACGGTTAAACGTAGAATTTGATAACCTTTCTAATGATATAAGGTTGTGGATATTAGTCTCTGGTAGTTTTCATTTAATTTTAAGTTTTCTAAAAAATCGGCGACTTTCAGCTTTCCTATCTATAAACAACGTAACAGGCCATGAAATATAAACAAAAACCTGTTCAGGTAGAAGAAAACAACTAACTTAGCTGAAAAATACAGACGAACTAGACTAAAGCGACAAGATTATAAGAATTACCCACAATAAACAAAGTCTAACCAGAAACAACGGCGGTAACATATCTTTGGTCAAGGAGAAGCTGGAGTATGGCAGAAATGGATTTTTTCACGGCCTACTAGCTACTGCAATGTACTAGAGATTGGCAATTTCCAAAACCATTAAAAATTTTGGAATAAAATAAAAACTACTAGAGAATGTTCTAAGCAGTTATTATTTTCATAATAAAATTTCACATTTAATGATATAAAAAAGTATGCAATTCTGTCAAAACTCAAGTCAAAAGAACCTCTGACTGGAGTTCTGAAAATTTTTTAGTACCTATTAGCAAGATCGCAGAAAATGAAGAATGAATTAAAATTTGTTCAAATTATAAAACATAACTTAAATGGCAGAAAATTTAAATCTGGTTGGTCAGTATTCCTTTTTTGCAATATTGGAGCAACAGTCGCTGATTGTTTTTGTTTCATATCAGGGTTTTTAATTGTCTTGGAAATTTTTAATCTCTAGTAAATTGCGGTAGCCAGTAGACTGTAAAAAATATCTATTACTGCCATACTCCAGCTTCTCTTTGACCTTAGAGATGTTATCGCAGTTGTTTGTGGGAGAGTTGATTTGTTGTAAGGAATTTTTATAATCTTTCCCTTTAGTCTAGTTAGTGTGTATTTTTCAGCTAAGTTAGTTGTTTTCTTCTACCTGAACAGGTTTTTGTTTATATTTCATGGCCTGCTACGTTGCTTATAGGTAGGAAAATTGAAAATCGCCGATTTGTTTGAAAATTTAAAATTAAACGAAAACTACCAGAGATTGATATCCATAACCTTATATCACTAGAAAGGTTATCAAATTCTACGTTTAACCGTATAAAAAAAATTAGGCTTCCCATTTGAAAAAATCAAGTTATCGCTGATCGAAGTTTCCTTAATTAATCGACCGATTTCTCCAAGCATAAACATAATTTAAATTTGACAGTCTCATCAAAACTGACACATTTTATGCTTAGTAATACGGCAAAGTCACAGCCTTCCATATTTTATAATCTCTGCGATATTCAATTTTTTTCTGATATCTACTTATACCGAAAATGGTGATTTACACCTAAACGGTTCGCTTTAGGTCCCATATATGATACATAAAGTTACACTACAATTCACCAAGGAATCTGAATATGCAATAATATACGGGGGTTAAATGGAAATTTAAAAAACATGACTTTGATACATTTCGTGTTTTTGGGACACCCTGTATAACATGAAAATATTTTTGAAATGTAGCCTTTATGGGTCTCTATCCATCCGAAATTATTATTTTCTTTTTTATCAAATACTTTAGCCATAATGCTCCGTGTCGAATAACGTGAATAACCCTTTTTATTACTATGGACCAGCTGTAATTATAACGAGTATTATTTTAATAATGACATTTCATGTTGCAGTACTGGAAAGATCTGAGGCTACGCGTGAAGGCGCGAGCATCCTATTTGCGGCAAGAAGCCACGGCTACCGGTGGGGGCACTCCCAACACAGACCAGCTATCCTGTATGGATAGGAGGATTTTAGCCTTTGTTGGGGAAGAAGTCGTTGAAGCGGATAGGACACACCACGTCGCTTTTTTAGTAAGTTCCTAATTCATATTCATAGCTCAGAAACAACGATAGTTAATGTGCATCAGTGTGGATATAGTAAATATAATGGAAAGAGTAACAAGTAAATGTGAATGTTGCTGTGCATATATGGAGTATACAAAAAATAATTGATATAAATACAAACTATTCCTTTCAGGCTACCGCATCTGCCACATTACCCTCGACATCCCAAGAGATGAGTCCTACGGTTGTTGGTCAATTACCTGCAGAAGATATGCAAGGTAGATATTTTTCAATATTGTTTCATCAACTAATAATCAGTAATCTGTTACGTAGTTCAGCCTCTCATTTAATACATTCATACATTTTTTTTCATTACTTTCCATGTAACTATACCTTATGTGCCGACATAAGGACCATAATGAGAATAATGTATTCATTACCTTTTGTAGGCTGATTTTACAAATTTTGCAAGTAATACAGAAGGCATTCTGAAAGGTTTTTCGTACCATTACTCCAATACATCTATACATACGGAAAATTAATAGTTATAAAATTGTCTTGAACTTTGATATCTAAGTTATATTGCTTAAAAGTTTGTCATTAAAGTAGAATATTTTGACGTTTCAGCAACCCCACAAATGCCAACAAACTCCACGCAGGGGGCATCAGCCACACCATCTGGTTAGTATAGTTTTCAAGAGTGAATTATAGAGTCGAATGTTGTATTTTTGTGAAGCATTATCATGAAACCTACAACGTCTCTGTAGGAAGGATCTTCCAAAAACTAAACTGCAGTGCATTTGCAGCTTTGAACAAAATTATTCTTAAATAAATACATATGGCTTCTTATAAAATGCTACTATTAGACCCTAACACAGAGATTCGCCTCTGCGAATCTAGCCACTAAACGCAAGATAGATGTTCGGCGTCACTGTTCTTATGCGGACTTCAGTTTTGCTGAAACTCGACGGCAAATTTACAGTCGAAGAGGCTAGAAAATACTGCTCGTGTACGGCCGCGCTAAGACTCCTAAGCATCCAACTGCCGGATATCAATTAAAGCAGTAATGCCAGATGGCCAATTAGAATTCTATCAAAAATATTTGAATTGAAAACTATAAGAAATAAATTGAAGTGATTTCGAAAGTTGTTACTCTCCGAAGCACTAGGCATACTAGTGATTCGGAGAGTAATCCTCCTCCAGTCTGAATACTCACATTGACTCATTTTTGTACTGTATTACCAACAATGCCTGTTTCTAGGTCGATCATCTCCTGTTCGGCAACCCAGAAGGCGGAGGCTCAATTTTTTGCCAAGTAGATCAACCTTTAGTAAGTACATCTGATTATTAAATACTTTTGAACCTTATGAAGTGAGCTGAGGTTCATCAATACGCAATACTAATCAAGTTACAAAACATAGTCCGAAAGTCTGTAATTCTGAAGACCTGTAGTATGGTCCTTCTTACATTCAAAACAATAATAGATGAGGTGTTGATTTGCCGGAGCATGTCAATTGTTAATTCTTTTTACTTCATCTGCAACAATACGAGAGAAATTTATACAAGCATCATAATCTAATATTTTATTGATCGTCTCACAGATATACATAAATCCCTTTACGGCACAAAATACTTTTAACCTACCTTACCTTACTTAACAAATCCCGAAAATTTTAAGGGATGATTTCTGGCACCGACTTATGTTATAATATTGCTTAAATTATATGTTATTCGTACGTCACTAGGTCACCAGCTGAGGTAAACAAAAAACAAAAACATTAAAAAAGACCTGTTAGCGTAACCGTACTAAACGTCCTTTGCCCTTTTTTGCTGTAAAATCGAAAGTGTTTTTACTTGTGAAAGGAAATAAGGTGGGCCACACACGTTTCAATTATCATTACAACAAAGCTTCAAACGTTGATTTCTCTGTAACAAATGCCAATTTAAGAATAATTCCTTTTGATATCGGGTTCACATTCCGAAACCTACGTGCAATTTCTTTGTTCGGGATTCGCCCTGGAAGATGGTGTATAACTAAAATATATAATACTCTCCCATTTCATCTACAAGCTCTACCCGAAAAAACAAAAAAGAAACGTAGTGCAATTATTAGTATTTATTAATGGACTGATACTGTTTCTTCAGGATCTTGAACTTCATTATTTTTATGCTCATCTGTTTGCGCTCATTCAAAGAAGTTAGTTGTACCTTGTGTTATTATGTATTAGGGTTGATTCACTATGAAAATAGTGGCCTTTCCTTACAATGAAAATAAATTATTTTTATGCAACTAGAATTGTTTTGTTGATATTCGAACTATAAAGTTGGTGTGAGAGTCAAACAGAAGTAGGAGATCTTTTGTGGAAGCACGGCCACGACGTTGAGGTTGTACTCCATTATTATTATTGACATTAGTTGTATTCCTTATCTGATGGAGCGATGACCTTTTAACCTGCATCAATTATTGGTAATCCGGACAAATTCTATTTTTTTCATAGCTCACTCATCACTGTTGTTTTCACTGTTTTCAGCACGCCATTATGGAGTCACCGATGAGTGGGTGATGCAGTTGGAAGATGCAGGTTGAGGAGAAGCTCGCCACTGCGGCAATGATAACGGCCGAAGCCACACGTGCTATGGAGCAAGATACTAAAACGTTAATAGAACGACAGAAAAAGTAGCCAGGGCTTATTTTAATAATTTTATTTTTTCAACCACCCATTCTTTTACTTAGTTAGATTAAATTTAAATACAACAGAATAGGCACCTCCATTATGAATTTGACCATATCGTGTGGGTGAAAACCATAAAAACCCTACTACCCAATTTTGAATATCCAACTACCCAACTTATGTTTCTAACTACACTTTTCTGCTCAGCTGCCGCTTAGAATAAGCCCTGAGCAGTAGCAAAAATACCTCTTTACATACCTACATTAGCCTACAATGTTGAGAAATCTGATCTCTTCAATCTCGGTAAAACCCCATTTGCAATCATACCAAAAAATTTCTACTTGCTGCTGTGTGTAATTAATAAGTATTTTTTGTTGCTCCAACGAGGCCTTTTGATTCTTAACTTTTTTTTGTGGCAGTGGCGATAATTAATGGAACAAGGGGGTTTGAAGTTTAGAGTTATATATCACACATGGTATATAAATAAGTTTTGGGCTAGAAAGGTCCTATAATGTAAGTTGCTCAATGTTTCTATTACTTACATTGTCAATCTGACAAACCCACTTTTGTCATGTAAGTATTTTGGCACCTTAGTCATGATGAGTTTTTGCAATAGACAAGCTAAATGTACCCCTCTTCTATTCTCCATGGTCAACTGTTTCTATATAGGTTATGCACTGGAGTATAGCCTCTTTGAATTACATTGACATGTTTATCAAATCTCATGTCACTATCCATAATAAAACCCAGGGTTTTACAGTATCGCTGTAATTTATGTACCTATATTTCAACAAAATTCACCTCTTGGTCAAAAATGAATCCAGTGGCGTCATTATTTTTGTTTGTTTATTGTATTTAATTTGTTGATCATTTATTAAATGAAGAGAATTTACCTTCTTGTTCAGCTTAATTGTGTGACAACATTTTTTTTTAATAACAATATCTTTATTTCCATCAAACTACATTCAGTATTGAAATCGTTACGTCACAATTATACAAATCGATCACGGATAAAAAAGTGTTAAAGAATAAGTATAAGTATCTAACAATTCAGATATTCGTCTCAGCTATTATGGCACAGAAATAAAATACTCTTCAGCTCTTTTACTGTCTGAATACTTTTTATGCAATCAGGTAACTTATTATACCAGTTAGGCATCATTACGGTGGCACTTTTTGAAGTACGCAATAGCTACTGTGATTAGCTCAGATGATGATCTTAAATGCTAAGTAGCAGTAACCTTCCTTTCAAGCTGTAATTATTGAAATTTTGCTTCACATGCAGCACACAGTTATACACGTACAAAGAGTGGATCGTCATTATGCGAAAGTTTCTAAAGAATTGAGAGCATGTTGAAAATTTTTTTTCAATAAGATAGTCCTAATGATTTTCTTTTGTGCAACAAATATATCTTTCACTCTACTACTATTACCCTAACAGATAATGCAATAGTTGAGGTATGATTGAACATATGCAAAGTAATACGCTTTGCAAAGGGGCAATTCTACATAGTTAAGTACAAGACCATTTGCCGAACAATATGAAACCATTTTTCTACAAGCCTCCGAGGCGGGTATACTTAAATTAGATAGATAATTCGACTTTAAAGTAAGGGTAGTGTCGTCTGCAAATAAAGTAATCAGCATCTTGTTACAATTCATAAATATGACTAAATAAAATTAATAACGCAGGGCCCAAAGTGCTAGCCTGTGATACTCCTGAATCAACTTTGAAAGTAGGAGATATAAAAGGACCAGACTCGGTGTTGACGTGGACATTTCTGTTTTTTGACACAAGTATGATTCAAGCCATCGCAGAGCACAACCTCTAATTCCATATTCACAGAATTTTTTCAACAACATGGCATAATGGATTGTATCAAAAACACGACAGATAAAAAAAATGGATAGTGCTTTTGACTTGCTATCTAGATTACGGAACACCTCATTATCTATTAAGATGAGAACAGAATGCTTTTTCATGCAGCTTTGTGAATACTGAAAGTAGTCAGAAATTAAACATTTTTGCATTTTTATGGATACAGCACTCTTTAATACGGACGGGAATATACTCTCCTCAAATGATTCATTAATCAGCTACACTTAGCGTGGCGCGATTAAATCGGTAATAGAATTTAAGAGCGAATAGGTTATTTTATCTATTCCACTAGAATGTTTGAGACACTTCGTTTATAAAGTTCAACATTTCATCTTCAGGAATTCGTTCTAAAAGCATAAACTTAGACGGCGATTGAACGTTCTTGTTTTCTAAGTAACTCTCTGTATTTTTCACCAAGTCCTTAACAGAGTTAATGAAAAATTCATTGAAAGCCTAAGTTACAATTGTAACAACAAATGAGCTGGTGATGAATGAAATTGGTGATGAACCACCAACCAACATATTGCCCATAGCAACCAGCAGCTCAATCGGATTGTATGAGACAAGGGCCTGTGGGTGCGTGCGTGAGTCTAGCTAGCCGCCAATAAATGAAAACAGGACAACAATGGTTTAATAAAGATTTATTTCATATATATGAATGCAGTACATATGTATATTTTATCTATTTTTTTCAAAAACAAGAACTTAGCTTCGGTGGGAAGTCCATGGTGTAGTTCTCGTGGTGCCCTTCCAAGAGAAGGTGGTGCCCCAAAGAAGTGTGCTGATGGCATCCCAAAGAAGTATGATTATCCGGAGAAGTGCTGGTGGCACCCAAAGGAAGGCTGGCGCTCTAAAAGGAGTTTTGGTGGTGTCACCCCAAAGAAGGGTGATGCCCTAGAGAAATAGTGATGCTCCAGTGGTCTTGATGGTGGCACCCCGAAAAAGTGTGGTGCCCCTCCAAAGAAGGGTGGTTTCCTGTGAATGAGTGATTGCTGATATTAGCACCCTGTAGAGAACTTGACATGACTTCACGATCTGTTTCTGAAGTATGGATATTCATGCGTTCTTACATTTTGATAAATTGCGTTCATATACTTCAGAAACAAATCTATGAAGTAGCATGGGCATATTAAAAAGCCAAAAAGCAGACAACTTTCATATGTTCACATGGTAAAGATTAAAAAAATTACACATATTTACAAGATGAACAGATAGAACAATAGTTAAACAAAATTCATAAATGCTTTACATTTACAGTCCTAACGGATCTTTTCGGGTATACGGTGGTGAATAAAAAAAGTATATATAAAATATGTTCGAAAATCTACAACTTTTTCCTCACCCCTCGTAAAACGAAATCTGACAAATTAACGTCCAACAGATCTTTTCATTGCGTTCTTAATTAGCAAATCTGACTGCCAGGTATTTTTACGTAAGGAATGTTATAAAAAAAATGTGAAACAATAAGTACACACAAAATAAGGCATTTTAAGACAAAAACATAGAAACAGAAACAAAGAATGTTCAGCGACTCTTTTAGTAGATAATTAATAAATATACATTGCATGATTGACTTGATATTTAAGGATTAAAATGTTCTCCATCACATGTTCATGGAAAAAAAGTTGACAAATCGGAAAAATCACATTCCTACACATAGCTGTAAAATAAAAGCAGAAGCAATAAAAATATGCGAAACCATAGCAATTAAATCATTATGATTTTGCATTGGGAATATAAATTCCTTACCTCGGTTACAACATAACTTGCACACACACAAAAAATTGTCTTACAGAGACATTTTATGTGTTCGCTGTTCGAGTTCAGAACTGGAAAGGTGAGAGGTATGTGTTTCGATACAAAAGGAAACATTGGTAGAGAGCGACAGCATACCCCCCACTCATTAGATTTTCTCAAAATTTATGCGCAGACTGTATAATATAATAATATTTCCAGCTGAAAGGAATAGAGATGGGAAAAGGAAGAAGTTAGAAGCGAACAGTTATGAAAACGTTACTAGTATAATTAGGAAATAGTTGCTAAAAATGGAAGTTGTAAACTGTGTATGGTAAACAAATAGTCCGGGATCCCAGGCCCATTTTCACTACTTACTACTAACAAGCTAATTTTCGTGAGTAGCTTCATTTTGATGAGACGCCCAACTTTTTCCTCTACAGAAATTAGCGATTGTGGTAGCTAACAGGGGTAGCAGGGATGAAATATGTCAATTTGACGAATGTCAAAAATTAATTACTAACAGTTAGTTTTTCAACTAAATCTTAAGAATGTGATCAACTTATTAGAAAAAATGTTTGTCCTACAAAATCTATGGTTTGATCACATGATTTGTAGGACAATGTTGCTGTCAAATTGTATAAATATTAACGAAGCAATAGTGAAAAAATCAGGCTGTTAGTAATAAATTTGTACGACCTTGTTATTGGTACATGTTGGATGGAGGGGGACAATGTGATCAAACCGTAGATTTTGTACGACAAACATTTTTTCTAATAAGGTTGATCACATTCTTAAGATTTAGTTGAAAAACTGACTGTTAGTAATTAATTTTTGACACTCGTCAAATTGTTACATTTCATCCCTGCTACCCCTGTTAGCTACCACAATCGAGAATTTTTGTAGAGGAAAAAGTTGGGCGTCTCATCAAAATGAAGCTACTCACGCAAAATTAGCTTGTTAGTAGTAAGTAGTAAAAATGGGCCTGGGATCCCGGACTAAAAGTAAATAATATAAAAATAAATCTCTCTTGAAATTCGATATAATCTCAATCAGAGGACATTCACATGTCATTACCCTACATTTCCACTTTCATGAATGGAGGATTTTAGTGTATATAATTACAGCACCAAGGCATATATCTTATTACATTATACATATGCCCAATCCATGATGAACTGTTAGCATACGTTAAACATGTGAAAAGCATGACGTTACTAAACCTTCCTTTTAAGCTTAGGCTTAAGCAATTGCAATACTGTTTGATATTGCAACATAACACACTCAACAATCAAATTCACTCCCCTCACATTCTTTATGCACATACAACATACAACTCCCTAAACATATGCAAACATACAACATACTAAACATCCAAACTCATTCATACCCTTCTAGCATTCCACAAGTGCTGAATGGTAGCACGTTGCTGGCGACCTCTCTCCAACAACAGTCTTTCAGCAGGAAGCTTGGTGCTTGATGTGCTTGGACAGTAACATGACGGTTTGGCTGGATGGTTTCTTCAGATAACTCTGGACCTGGTATGCGATGCCTGTTGCAGATGTTATGCAGAACTGCACATGCATTAATATTCTTTGCCACCATGTGGTGATCATAGTGCAGCACTAGCAGACAACGCCACCTTGCTTTTAACGCACCAATGCAACGCTCTACGGTGTTTCTTGTTGAGCTATGCATTTTTGTGTAGTGCTGCTCAGGAGTGCCAGGCTCAGCATCCATAATGGGCGTTAAAAGCCACTGTCTAAGTGGGTGGCCAGAGTCACCTGTAATTTTAATTGATAATTATTGTAGAGCACTTAGAATAATTACTCATTAAATATACTAATAATTGTAACTTAAAAACAAACCAAGGAACTAGCCAGTTTCACCATTATTGTAGAGCTCTCTTAAATGGCTGTATGCCTCAGATTGTCTCCAAATGTAGCCATCATGAGTAGCTCCACCAAATGTAGCGTCAATATTTAAAATCGTCAAGTTACTGTCACAGATCTACAAAGCAAAGATTGATTATATTTTCTTACTGACACAAGCATTTTTACCACAATACTTTGATGAAGTGGCTTCGGTGATACATTATAAATTATAATGCATACCGGATAAGAATTAAAAAGCTTATCCCTTTTCCAAACGTTTCACAAACTTTTCCAGTCTACAGCAGGTTATGCAAAAAAATGGCATGGGGACCCTCAAGCCATGCTGTAAGAGTATTTAAGTTACAAAGAAAAGCCTTGAGGGTAATGTGTCGAATGGTTTTTGGAGAGGGTGTAAAACAAATTTATTGAATAAAAATAATGACACTACCATCAAGTTTTATCTGTGAGTGAGTAATATATGGGTGTAATCATAAAAATATGTTTTATCTCAAATCCTACTTTAATGAATATAATACCAGACTAGGTAGTGAAATAAGACTGGAACAAACTATCAAATAACATTAAATAATTGACAAAGCAAAAATTTAACAATCATATAGAACATTTTTCAATACAAAAAGGCATAATCAATTTTGGAAAAGAATAACAAAATTAAAATACATAAAGGGCTCTCTCTCCTGATAGTATTAAGATGTTTATTATGTTTGTGGTATATACATAATTATGTAATATCCTTTAATTTTTTTAAGTACTACAATTTGCTACAACTTTAAAATAATCTGTGATTGACAGTGCCTTTTGAACTATATGTGTTTTAACTTTTGTTTTCCAAGCAAAAACTATTTGAATGTATGTAAGAAATGATATATTTGTGAACATGAATGAATTGAGTTTGAAATTTGAAGCATGTTAATTGTTGTTATTAGACAAGAGGGCTGGCATTGGATAGAACCGTTTGCCACAGAAGAAATTTAAATAATTATGGTACTTTTAGCTATATGTCTAATTTAATGTCACGTAAGAAGTAAATTAGTTGGTCCAAATTTTTTTTAATTTTCATGCTTAACAGAACTGTTAGGTTTGTGGGCATAGGTATACGATTGTCGATAATAAAATTCCAAAGTCGCTCACGTCGATGGTTATAATAAGGGCAAGAAAAAAAGATGTGGTTTAGGTCGGCTATGGTTTCGTTGTCACATGAGCAGTATTGACTGTCGGAAATACCAATTTTCTGAAGGTGTGCAGGATATTTGCCATGATTCAGGAATAAACGGGTTGCAGTGACGGAGTATGCCCTGGACACAGCATAATCGTCAATATGTGGAACGCGACTCGGTAGTGATAAGTTGATTAAGGCTGTAGTGAGCAACTGGTCACTGTCAAAACCGATACCAAATTTAGAAATAGCCAAAGTGATCAAGTCGTCTAGTGGTGGAATTTAGAACCCAATATTGTATGTGTGCCCGTGGTAACCAGATTCTTTTAGCATGCATGTGTACAACTCGGAGAGAATGAAATCAAACACAGAAATGTTATGATATGGTTTTTTTATTATTTGTTTCTTAACATTTGTTTTGTATTTATTAATCATGAGTGCTGAGTGTTTATGGTATGATTTTATTACTTGATTCTTGTATCTATCAAATCATGAGTGCTTTGTATTTCATATTTTTTTACTGGTGAAGTATTTATATTGATATGTTAAAATATACGATTCAAAATGTCTCAATAATAGTGGTAAACTGGCTCTTGTTATTGATATTGTATAATAAAGAAATGGTTATAAACATTCACAATCTAAATGATAAATAATAATAATAATAATAATAATAATAATAATACATGGTGGGCTAGATCTCTGTTTAACGCCAGGGAGAGAAATATGGATAGAATGTGGAAAAGTGTAAAATATCAGCATATATATAAATAAATAAATATAACCAACACATAGAGGAGTAAATAAAGGAGATAATTGGAATATCTAAAATGTAAGCATAGTATAGCAAGCATAGCAGCATAGCAAGCATGGTATATAAGCATATAAATAGATCAATAAATAAATATAAACAATAAACAACATAAAAGGGCTGGTTAGAGGAAACCGTATAGTTCGTGAAACACGTGATTCAACCCACTTCCACCTTCGGTAAGTGATTAGGCCGTCCCGGCAGTCGCCACGGTTTCCACAACCATAAAATAAATATCGTATATAAATAAAGGGGATCAGTAAAGGTTGAAATAGATACATCTAAATAAGACAGAGTTATCTCTGTTCACCACCGGCCTGCAATACCTCAGGACCTACCTAGAGTAGACGTAAATCAGAGACCCAAAACCATTTGAAGTCGTCTTAAAACCCGAATGTATAGTATACATTGTGAAACACTTTAAAATATCGTAGCCAGACCACATTAGTTAATAATACAAACTCAAAAGACAACATACCTGCAAATATTCGTGAAAAAGACTCAAAAACCCTTCTGTTGAAATTTTGGTCTCTAGCTTGTTACGTTTTTTAAAAACAATCCCCAGTCGTAATTAATAAACAAACTATCAACAAAACTATGGCAACCATTATCACAGCTCACTACTTGATTCAAGTTTCGAGTGACAAAGCCCAAAGCATCACAAAACAATATCTTTTCTGTGAACACGGATTGACAATTAACACAGAATGAAAGAAAAGGAAGGAAGCATTACAGAACAGTAGTACAGAATCACAGATGGAAAATTAATATAGAAAGTCACTCATGATCTGAGAAGAAGAGAGAGAAGAACATTTATTTGAAATAGGATAATCCTAATATACATACAAAAACTAATGAATAATAATCATCCGTGTAAAAAAAGGAAAGATGTACGTTAACAATAGATTCAATCAAACTATAAAATAAAACAAACTGTAGTATTACAATAGGAAAAATTACAAGCTACACACATTATAACTTCAGAAGACATAGCATTAAACATTCAGATAATCAGGCGTTGAGGTACTTAGCGAGTTCTCTCTTAAAATTATTGACAGTTGAATTTTCCTTGATATAGCTGGGTAACTTGTTAAAAGCATCATATCCCTTAAAAAATAGAGAATTCATTGTGCTTTTTTTGCTTGTTTTTGGTATGTTAATATTTGTATTTTTCTTGTACCATAGAAATGAATATCATGAGCATAGTTAATATCACCAGTTAAGTAAATAGGTGCCATTCCTCGTACTATTTTAAATATAAAAATCGTTGTTAAATAATACACTCTTTGTGAGACAGAGAAAAACCTCAAAGAAGATAACATAAAATTTATAGGTGTCCATCGATCACAGTGCAAAATTATTCTCATGGCTCGGTTCTGCAGCTTGTGCAGTTGGGCTAGCTGATTTAAATTGAATAGGTATGTAACAGATGGACAACAGTCAAAATGTGGCTGAATTATTGATTTGTATACTGTTAACCTTGTTTGTAGTGAAAGGCAGTTACATACTCTTGATAAAAAGTATAACTTTTTTGAAATTTTCCGATATATATATATATATATATATTCAAAATGTGTATCAAATTTTAAAAGATTGTCTAACTGAACTCCAAGGTATTTGATTGAATTAACAATTTCAATTGTTTCATTTTTCATTTTAAGATTAACATTGTTTATATCTAAAAGGTTATATTTGTACTTTGATGTGATGATCATTGCTTTGGTTTTAGTTACATTCAGCTTAAGCACATTCATTTTCATGTATGTATCAACTTGGTTTAATATATTATTCATTTTATTAATAGCTGTTTCCAAATTACTATCGGAACATGCCAATACAGTGTCATCAGCAAACAGGTTGATGAACTCGCAGTCAATAAAAAGATGTATATCATTTAGGTATAATATAAACAGAAGTGGCCCCAATACTGTACCCTGAGGTATCCCGAATTCATTATCAATGATATTGGATGTATGGTGACAGACTCTCACTCTTTGTTTTCTATCCTTCAAATAGTTAGAAAACCAATTATAAACATTTCCAGTTATCCCGTAAACTTTCATTTTAGCTAACAATATGTTTCTATCAATAGTCTCAAAAGCCCTTTTTAAATCTAGGAACACAGCAACAACAAACTTATCATTGTCTAGTTCATTTTTAAATTTACTTAAAGTTAGTTGAATAGCACTTTCACATGAATGCATCTTACGAAATCCTGACTGGTTGATGTGTAGTATGCGATTTGTTTCAATATGATCCAACATCTGGTTATATACAGCTACTTCTAATATTTTTTCAATTGGTGGTAAGGTATTGATTGGGCGGTATTCATGTGCTTTACTTGCGTTTGTTGTTTTAGGTATTGGTACTACTGTGCTTATTTTCAAGTCATTTGGAATCATTGCACTGTCTAATGATGTATTAACAAGATTTAAAATTACATGACCAATGGTTTCAAAGATGTTTTTTAGCATTTTACAATTAAGTAGTTCATATGTACTAAATTTATTATCTAATGACTTGACAATTTGTTTAAGATCATTTAGAGAAAGCTGCTTGAATTTAGAAAACGGCAAATACAAATTATAGTCATTATTATACCAAGGCTTTGGGCTATTGATACTGTTAGTTATATCTTTGATACTATCAACAAAAAAAGAATTAAAATGCTCTGCTAATTGTACGATATCAGTAGCTGTTACTATATTATCATTAATTACAAATTCTACATTCATAGGATGTGCAGGTGAATTCATATTAACAACATTTTTAAGTGTTTTCCACATTTTATATGGATTATTTCTATATCTGTCAATTGTTTCGTAATAATATTGTTCTTTCTTGGCTTTTAACAGATTAACAACTTTGTTCCTTTGTGCTTTATAAATTTCCCACTTATTTTGTCTATCCATACCAACCACCATCTTAAAGTTTTTATAGCTAGTATCTCTAATCTGCATCATTCTGCTCACTTCATTATCAAACCACTGTAGATTATTTCTAAATGTACAAACTTGAATTGGAGTATTTTGTTAATTATATTCTCACAATTACTATAAACTTCCTTATATAATAAGTTCACATCCATAGAATCCAGTGACCACTTACATGATATCAGTTCACTTTGAATAGAATTTAAGTTATCTAGGCATACATTTCTATACTTTTTTACACTATTACAATCAGACTTAAACTCGTTGGTGAAATTGACCGATATTACTGCATGATCAGTAATTTTTGGAGAGTCGTGTACATTTGCTATTACATTATTTTTATTAACTGAGACATAATCAATCAGTGATTCACTATCAGCAGTAATCCTAGTTGGTTTGGTTATTATTTGGCTAATTCCATACATTGTAAATAGGTTTTTAATTTTGTTACTATAAAAACTATCACTAAGAAGGTTAAGATTAAAATCTCCTACTAAAATACAATTATGGTTGGTTTTGAACATACTGTCGCAAATTGTTTCAAAATTGTCTACAAAAGTTGCATCTGAACTAGATGGAGAATGATAAATACAACCTATCATCCAAAAAGAAGATCCTGACTTCACTTTGATAAACTTGCACCAATAGTTACCATCACAAACAAACGTCTTGCTGATAAGGAAATTCAACCCACTTCTAACATATATGATGACGCCTCCGGTATGTCGGGTAGAAGAGGCACATCTAACAGCATTGTACCCCTCCATTTGTATTTCAATGTCTTCGACGTCTTGAGTTGTCCTGGATTCACTGGTTAGTATTATTTTTGGATTAAACTGAACAAGACTGCTATATATCAGATCACGATTTTTTACTATACTTTGAGCATTTACATATATAATGTCGGTGTTGAATAGTACATTAGGATCAGGTTTCAGTTTTTTCGTCTAGTTTGTGTAGTCTTAGCAACAATTGTTGGTTTATTATTTATGTATCTAATAGTTTTGGTATCATCACCTCCAGCTGTAATAGCTTCCAGTTCAGCTTTGATTTTCTGAAAGTACTCTCTTTGAGCCTTGGTTTCATCACTTGAAATCCTAACTCCATGCCTGCTTATAGAGTTCTTATTCTTTAAATTAGCCTTGCGTCAGCAACCGAGTTAAGGATAACTTTGATCGGACGAACTTTATTTGGTTGAAATTTTCCTAAACGAAAAACTTTCAAGTTGTTCTTCTCAACTGGCAACTCTGACAGTACTCTTTGCACAAGTTCTTTGTCTTCATGAATACGTTCAGTCTGAGTATTTCTAACTGATTCATTCATATTGTACATAATAACGTTAGTCGCACGGTTTTGTCTATCCAGCATTTCAGAGATTATATCTTCCATATTGCAGTTGGAGTTGTCGGCACTGTTATTATTAATTCTTTCTCTATTTAACATTTCATTTATTTTATTTACACTGTCTTTCAAATCAGCAACCTCTTTAATCAAAGAAGGAACTTTACACAGTCCTTCCTCGCATGCATCACAGTAAAACTTCAATTTTAGTTTATTTTTTAACTGGAGACATTTAATCTCAGATGCAGTCAAATCACCACAGGTGGCACAAAATAACTTATTGCAGCTATCACAAGGAAATATAATTGTGGAATCACACGCCTTCTTGCACTTAGTACAAAATTCCATCTCTGTTCTATTTTTGTTGATACGCCACTGGAACTAGTTTCAGAAGAAATTTCGTTAGGAGAAAGCAAAAACCTGTTAACACTTTTTGCTCGCCAGCTCCGCTCGCCTTTTAATAACAAATGAACTCCAATATATTAATTTCTTCGGTTAATTGCCAGCCAAATTTGAGAACTAATTATTGCACAGAACGCGCCATTTCATCATCTTCATAACCATGTAGGACCCATAATTAATAATCACATATCACTCGAGAAAATCGCAAATTGGAACGGAGCTACAATAGACTGCTTATACACGAACGAACACGATACGATAATTCATACATAAAATATCTGACCAATATATGATGATCAAATAAATTACTTATCTCAACTTCATCAAATGACTACACTCGTACACTTATATTATAATAACAAATTTAAATCTTTTCCTTCCACCATCTGTCACTGCCGTCAATTTCAAGCGTTGGCAGCCTGACAGCTAAAGGTGCCTTCTAACGTATGACAGCCAGGAGCGCGTGCCGGATCACCACAAGGCATAGTGATTTTTTGATTTGGAAATGTAATCATTCCACTGAAGCTCCCATTTCTTTTTATACCACGTTTACATAAATTAATAATGTCATTAAATTCGGTTTGGTTATTACAGCTTGATAAGTGCGTGGCTTCTTTTGCTAAAGTGTCAGCTTTGATGTTTCCCGAAATGCCTGCGTGCCCGTTTACCCAGATGAAAATAACTGTTTGATTACTAGTATGTAGTTTATGTAGTGATTTTTTTATATTACAAAGAGAATTGGATTTGGAAATAGTTTTGGGAGAAGGGTTAGCAATAGCTTCAAGAGCAGATTTGGAGTCTGATAAAATTACAGCATTCTTGTGCATATTGTGCTGAAGTAACCATTCTAGAGCATTTTCAATTTCAAAAATTTCAGCTGAATATACAGAGCAAAAATCTTCTATCCTTCTTTGGATGCTGGATTGGTTGTCTAGTAAGTAAATCATGCATTCTTGTGCCATTTGCTGTTTTTGAACCATCCGTGAATATTTTTAAGAACGTTTTATATTTATCAAGAAGGCTGTCAAGGATATGTTGGTTAGCAGAAGCGGTGTCGCTGTATTTTGGAAAAATTACTGTAGATCTAAACATAATCTCCGAAAAATCTAGTTTCAATATTAGAAGCCTTTTCTGAGGCAATATACAGTCTAAAAGTTGATTGCTTGTAGTGAAGGCATGAGCTAAGGGTGGACTGTTTTTTTTTGAACCAATATGAATTTGTCATATCCTCAATTGACAGTTGTTGTGGATTCATTGTTAGGTTGTGGATTCATCACTTATGCTAACTGTATCAGAAGGATCAAAGTTTAATAATGAATCTAAAGTGTTCCTTATTCTAGAGTCTATGGTTGAGGTACACTGCACATCATCCGTTGATTTAGGCATAAATTGAGAAACTATGAAATTAGTTATATTTTCAATGGTCTTTTCCTTGTACAATTTAAAATCATCCTCATGTGGGTTGGGGATTATTGGAGCTAATGTTTTGGGCATCGGGATATCCATCCTTTTTGTTGTTGTCGGTGGGGAAGATACTGGAGGTGTTGTAGCTTTGCGTTTCTTTTGAGGTGGTTTTGGTTTATGTAGCGTATATGCTGGTACATTATATTGTGTTGTAGGTGGTTCAAGGGGAGGGAAGTTTTCTGCGTTATTTAAAATAGAAAATCTATTGTTGGTTGCGACTTTGGAATATGAGGGATTATTTACAATTTTAACTGCTTCTTTGAAAGATATATTACGAAAAGCCATTTCTCTTTTAATTGTTTTTTGTTTTAAAAGCATTGGACATATCCTTGAAGAGCTATTGTGCTCATTATTTTGACAATAAATGCAGAACTTATCAGAAGGTGAGCACCAGGCACGTAGCCAGAAAATTGATTTGGGAGGGGTCCAGAGTTTTAGAATAAATACAAACCATTATCTGCTTATATGAATAAAAAATCAATTTTGGATTGATATTTATTAGTATTTTATTTAAGTACAAGTGCAATTTAATTTTTATTCACAAAAGTATGTGTCGGTTTTTTTATTTGCCATCCTGATCCACTTGTATTTCCCAGTGAATTGACAAGAGAGCCAATGAACTCAGTCGCTCGTTTCCCATTTTATTCCTGGACCAGGTTTTGACTCTCTTCATAGTGGAAAATGAGCGCTCTGGTGTCGTAGTTGTTATCGGAATTGTAGCTAATATTCTCAATAATCTGTGGATATTCGGAAAAAAATCTGTATTGCAATTCTCTATCACTTCAAGTATTTCTGTCTTTTTTCCATAGTTGAAAGTTTTTGACACCAAAGACAGTATTCCGATGTTATTTCCGAACAGGAGGTATCGTTCATATAATAAATAGATAAATATTCCAACTTGTAGGCCTCTTCCGGGGAAGCGGTACCTGGCAGAAGTAGGTTAAATGCGGAAAGAACTGTTTCATTTTCTGAAAATCTATTTTCCATGCTTGTAATCAGTTGGTCAGCACAAGGTATGAATACAGCTATCCTATAATAATCTTCGGGAGACGTGGTGTCAAGGTTTGGTCTTTGAGTTTGTTTACGGACAATTCTAGGAATTTTAATCTCAGATCCGAAAATAACCTAGAGTAAATTAGACGCAGAAACAAATATTTCCCGAAACACCGAATCAGCAGAGCTTCTTAGAGCTTTCAACGAAAAAATCACTTCTTTCGCATATTTCACAGCTGATACCAGATCATGCGATGGACTTTGTAGGTATTTGGAAAGTAGTAGACTACAACTTAAAAGCTTTTCGCACACAAGCAAAGAAACTATAAAGTCGCCTTTTTCTATGGTAGCTAAAAATGTCGCAGCCGTTGAAGATATTGTCCTTGTTTATTGAGAAATGTCCTGCAAACTGGAAACAATACATTTAAAAAGTTCAACAAAAACCAGAACACTGTCGTGGCGTTCAATGAAACGTGTCTCACACAGTTTTAAAAGTCGCGTCTTTTTACTGTCAGGAAGTAGATTTTTCACTTTCGTTTTGAGAATCTGGTTAGCATGTGCATTGTTTCTCAAGAAATTCGCAATCTCATTAACTGCTCCCAAATAATTTCTGATTGACGGCAATGACATTGCAGTAGATAGTGCTAGATTTAGCCTATGACTAGCACAATGTACGTACATTGCTTTGGGATATAATTCCCGGATTCGGCTTTGAACACCACTAGTATGTCCAGCCATGTTAGCCGCACCATCATATCCTTGTCCGACACAGTTATTCATATCCAGACCTAATCTTCCACACTCTTCCACTATTATTTTTGACAGACTTTCTGCTGATTGATCATACACAGGCACAAAAGCCATAAAATCTTCTCGTAAAATTGACTGAGTTTCGTTTTCCATTGACAAATATCTGATGCAAAAGGACATTTGCTCTGTTCCAGAAATATCTATGGTTTCGTCTACTAAAATGCAAAAAAAGTCATTTTTTTAATTCCATCAACCAGTTTTTCCTGTATTAATGTAGCTGCAGTACTTATTATTTCATTTTGCGTTTCAGGACTTGTATACAAAGCATTTTTCTTAACTAATGTTAAGTGCCTTTTGAGATTTTCGTCACCAGAATTTGCTCTAAACCTTAATAAGGTTCGGAATTTGCCATCTTTTTTATTTGGTTGCGTTAAGGTTATTGGACCACTGTCATTGTCCTCTCTAAGGGGTAGCTCTTCTGCGCCGCAAAACATAATTGTTTCTATGATCGGTCTTAGAGCTGCTCTGTTTTTTTATCCCGTTCTTCATTACGTTGGGCGTCAATCTGAGAAGCAACCTCTTGCATTTTGCCTAACTTAACGCTAATAAAATTATCAGCGTATACAACGCAGTCTTTATGATATTTTAAATTTGCATGTCTCTCGCACTTCTCAATAGCGTACTAGCTAACTATATAAGAATACAAAATAACAATCCTTAGCTTAATGAACAACATTGACGGTTACAATTAAGTGTAGTTGCCTTCACCTTCTCGTTCCACTTCTAGAAAATATAAGTTGAATCTTCAGCCTAAAAGAAATGCTTTGTATCGATACACATAAATGGGTACACATACATACACATACATATATGAAAGCTTATTTAGTAACATAGGTAAATCTATCCGCAAATAAGAGACAATGTAATTTGGAAGCCAACTGCGATAGATATTAGTTGTTGTTTATCATCATTTTTTTATCTGTTTCGTTTAATTCACTGTTCTGCATTTTCCATTTGCCTTCCACTTTCTTTTAATGCACTACATTGCGCCTGTACTCTTTTCCAGTGACATCATCCCTAACTACAACATCGCCTCCAGTCTTCCGCATTACTTTGTGGGGTGTGTCATTAAAATTTGGTGTTGTTTTATTTGCATCAGTGAGGTTTTTTCGATATACTTGATCACCTACTTCAATATCTATATCTTGTGTCGCTCTTCTTTTACGATCCTCCCTGTCTTTTCCTTTCTGTTTCTGGAGTTGGTCTCTATCTCTTGTGTCTTCCTCAAAAATATGTTTTGTATCTAATGAGCTTGGAATTTTGTCCCTAAATTGTCTTCGGAAAAACAGTTCACTCGGTGTCTTACCCGTGGTTTCATTGGGTGTGCTGTTATACATGACCAAGTAGTCTAGCAAATCTTGTTGCCAATTTTTCTTTAGGCTCTGACTTATTTTCAGTCTTTTTAAAATGCTACGATTTTGTCTTTCTACTTCACCATTCATCTGAGGCCAATATGGTATAGTATGGAATAGTCTAATTCCCTGTTGATGACAGAATGTTTCAATTTCTCTGCTAATGAATTGTGCACCGTTATCGGTGGTGATAGAAGTGGGAAGACCTTACTTGGAAAACATTTCCTTGAGGGCATTTATGGTATTCAGGGCAGTTATTGATCTCATAATCTTTATTTCCTTATATCGACTGAAATAATCTACCACTACGAAAAGGTGCTCGCCGTTTGGCAGAGGGCCCATAAAGTCCATCGCAATGTCAATCCATGGGCCATCAGGCATCTGTCTCCTTTTCATAGGGTGTGGGGCTGTTGGAGCTGACACAAGTGTGCATCCTTTACAAGCTTTCACCACTTTCTCTGCATGTTCATCTATTTTAGGCCACCACACTTTGGTCCTTAGCCTGCCGTTCATGGCTACAATTCCTGGGTGTCCTTCATGAGCTGCGTCTAAAACCCTTTGTCTTAGTTTTCCAGGGATAACGATTCTCGTTCCTCGTAGCAGAATACCATCGCACATACAGAATTCTTCTTTAAATACCTGACAGTATTTTATCGGGTCCTTCCAATCATTTCGCTCAAATCCATTGCGTAGTTTTAAAATTTCATCATCTGTTTCAGAGCATTCCTTAATTTCTTTCATACTCACTGCTACAGGCCTGGAGTACTCAACAATGTTTTGGACATAATCATGGCTCTCAAATGGCTTTGGATCATCAGAATTAATTGAACACAGTCTTGAAAGAGGATCCGCGATGTTATTCTTCCCGGGTCGGTAAATTACCTTGTATCGAAAGGACTGCAGTCGGAGGACCCATCGTTCTATACGAGCGCATGGACGAGATTTCACCCCAAAAATTACCTCTAGCGGTTTATGATCCGTGATGAGCTCAAATTCCTTTCCGTGTAAATATATCTTGAAATGTTCGACGGCCCAAACAAGAGCGAGTGCTTCTTTTTCCGTTTGACAGTATCTTCTTTCACAATCTGTTAAGCTTTTGTTTCCGTAGGCAATTATCCTTGGGCCATCTTTATCCGACTGAATCAAAACGGCATCCAGTCCAACAGGACTCGCGTCGGCTATTACTTGGGTCTTATCTTTCGGGTCATAATATCCCAATGTTGGGATAGTAATTAGTGACTCTTTGAGCTTACCAAATGCTTCATCTTGCTCGCCACGCCAGTGTTTCGCGATGTCGGTGTTTTGCCCGAGTTTTAGCCGCAACAACCTTCTCAGTGGTTCAGTGAGTGTGGCTAAATTTGATATCCATTTTCCAATGAAGTTTACTAGCCCTAGAAAACTATGTACTTCATTTATCGTTGTTGGTTTCCTAAAGGTTGTTATCACCCCTACGTAACTTTCTAGCGGCTTGATTCCAGAGGGCGATAGGATATGGCCTAAGAATTTTATTTTCTGTATTTTGAATACACACTTTTCTTTATTCAATAAGACGTTATTTTCTTTCAGGAGATTTATTGTGCCTTTTACTCTGCAGTCATGTTCTGTTTCTGTGCAACCGTAAATCAGGATATCATCGATAAAATTTACTATGCCTTCACATGGCAATAACAATTTCTCAATGATTTTCTGGAAAATCTCAGGTGCTGCATTTATACCGAATAACAGCCTCTTGTACCTGTATAGACCTTTGCTTGTTATGAAAGTCGTAATATATCTGGATTTCTCAGAAATTTCGACTTGATGAAAAGCATTTTTTATGTCAAGTCGAGAAAAATATCTAGATTTCCTGAACTTTGGCAGTAATGAATCGATTGTAGGAAGAGGGTAATTTTCGCGTTTGATTGCAGTATTGGCTTTTCTCATGTCAATGCAAATGCGTATCTCACCGTTTGCTTTCAGTACAGGTACCATTGGAGATACCCATTCCGATGGACCTCTAACTTCTTCAATGATATCAGAAGCTTTGAGTTCTTCTATTTTTTTGTTAATCTTTTCTTCCAGCCGAATAGGTACTCTTCTATATGGTTGACTCACGGCTTGAATAGATTTATCTATAGGGATATTTACCACAACATTTTTGATTTTAGGAAATGGCTCTATGTTATCGATATTATTTACGTTCAGCCCGATTTTAAGAACACCTAAAGAAATCGCTGTCTGTTTTCCTAATAAGTTCCTTTTACCTTCTTTTATTACGTAGAAAGTGGCTTTTTCAAATTTTTTGTCAATTCTGATGGTCGAACTGAAGGAACCAATAATCTTCAATGGTGTATCTGAACCATACCCAAACAGAATTTTATTTGGACTTTTTTGTTGATTTTCCACAGAAACCTTCGATTTCTTTGGTTGTTCCCATGTAGCCTCAGTTATTATATTAGATTTACTTCCAGAATCAATCAACATTTCCACATTCACACCACCAATTTCACAATTTATACATTCATCATCGTCAACATGAAAAACGTACTCTACCTCAGAAACTTGGGCAACTTCTTCCTTCGATCTTCCCCCTCTTCGTTTGAAGGACGATGAGTTTTCCTGATGTTTCGTGATTTTGCGTTTCCTTTGAGAGCGGCAGTGCTTAGCAAAGTGTCCTTTGAAGTTACATCTGTGACATATTACTTCCATAGCAGGGCACTTGTGACTTCTGTTATCTTCGCTCGAACCACAGCGCGAGCATTTCTGTTCTTTGGGTCTGCGGATTTTCCGAAAATTAAC
This sequence comes from Callosobruchus maculatus, assembly GCA_951848785.1. NCBI lineage: Eukaryota > Metazoa > Arthropoda > Insecta > Coleoptera > Chrysomelidae > Callosobruchus > Callosobruchus maculatus. The sequence goes on along the minus strand of CATOUR010000085.1, from coordinate 1,364,437 downwards.
TTGGTTATTCTGGTCTGACGTGGAGGTGGATGGCTTTTCCGTAAATACAGACATTTGTCTCTCGACTGTTTCCTGTGCGTTAGCTTCTCTTATGATGTCTTGCAGAGACATATTGTCTCCAGAAGCTAAAATTTTCTTCCTTAACTCATTTGAAGAACATTTCTCCAAAATTTGGTCAATGAGACTTTCATCTATATCAGTGAATTGACATTTCGATGCTTGTTGTCGAAGTCTTATTACGAATGCTTCGAATTTCTCTCTTGGTTCTTGTTGAAGCTTCCGGAACAAGTGTCGTTCATATCGTTTGCTCTGTCTTGGTGCAAAAAATTCATTCAGCTTTTCAATTGCTCTGATGTAAACATTAGCGCCATCGTCTGTCTCGCCATCATTCCCAGGCAGATTGTAAAAAACCTCTTGTAGGGATATACCTCCCAGATGAAGCAGAGTAGCTCTTTGCTTCTCTGGTTCATTTATATTGGCAGCATCTAGATAGATGTCTAGTGCCCTTCTCCATTTTTGCCATCGGATGCCCACGGAACAAGGGTCACCATCGGTATCAAAAGCTTCGAGGGAGGTAAGGTTAGCCATTTCCTGAAACAACCGATCAGGAAAATTAGATAAGATATGCCTTTATTCCTGTTTTGTTTTGTTCTACTTATTCAAATTCACCTAACTCTATAATATTTTATTTTATTTCATTTTATTTTCCTTTATTTTATTTTATTTTATTTTATTTTATTTTATTTTATTTTATTTTATTTTATTTTATTTTATTTTATTTTATTTTATTTTATTTTATTTTATTTTATTTTATATTATTTTATTTTATTTTATTTTATTTTACTTTATTTTATTTTATTTTAATTTATTTTCTTTTATTTTATTTTATTTTATTTCATTTGATTTTATTATATTTTATTTTATTTTATTTCATTTCATTTCACTTTATTTTATTTTATTTCATTTTATTTCATTTCGTTTTATTTTATTTTATTTTACTTTTTTTTTTAATATGCCATAGGTACTCAATGTTTCAATCAATCTTGTAGTTATATTTCCGGCACCCTGGAAGTTGTTACTATGAAAATACGCTTGCGTACTAACGAATTTTCCTTGGGTTTTTTCCTTTTTCCATACTTGCACTTTTTCATCACCACACGGGGCGGGGCATTCACCAGTTCAGACATGTTTTGTGGTTCAGACTGGATCACTACTCATCGCCGTCGACCGTCGACGCGTCGACTCCCGACAGCCCCGACACACTCACAGATATCAAGTTCAGTCAGTCGTCAGTCACTCACTCAGTCTGATTTGGTTCGGTTGTTTAAGTTGCTACGTCGCAGTCGGTACGAATTACACGAAACTCCCGCTGTAATAAATAATACATACGATTTTGTATTATCAAGTTCCAGTTATTTTTGTTATTCATTATGAGCTCCAGAAAAGTGGCATACTCATGACAAAGGCAGTACTAGAGTAAAATGCAATTTATGTGACACATTTTTAGCTATGAAGCCCGGCTCCTCTGCTTCTAATATGAATAGGCACTTTAAATCAAAGCATGCTACCATAAATTTGCAAGAAAGACGTATAAATAATCCAGATAATAATGAAAAGGAGACAAATTCCTGTTCAGTTCAAACGGCGCATTCAGCCCAGGGTAACTAAATTCCTAGTTGCAGCAATAGCAGTGGTGGCACAATATCCAGATCCAGGCTAGAAAACACAGTTGGAATTACACCACGACAAGGCAAAATAACATCTTATTGTTCAAAACCAGCGAAAAAAAATAGACGAACAACTATTAAAGTTTATTGTAAAAGATTACAGACCATTCAGTATTGTGGATAGTCAGGAATTTCAAAAGTTCGTTCATATGCTAAACGCACAGTATGAAATCCCCAGTAGAAAAACTCTATCCAACAGCCTTTCAAACAGTTTATATGATGGAGTTTATGACAAAGTAAAAATAGAAATCAACGCAGCATCATATATTTGTATCACAAGTGATGGTTGGACATCAGTAAATAATGAAAATTATTATGCAATTACGGCGCATTTTATAAATGAAGACTATAATTTAAAATCATATTTAATATCATCATTAAAATTTACTGGAACTCATACGGCAAAAAATATTGCTGAAAAATTTGTAGTTGAATTAAGACAATGGGATATGGACAAAAAAATCGCTGCATGTGTGACGGATAACGCGCCTAACATGGTAAAAGCAGCTTTTATCAACAAGTGGTGGCATGTGGGTTGTTATGCCCATACACTAAATTTAGCAGTCCAGTCAAGTTTGGAACCGATTGCTAATATTCGCACCAAAGTTAAATCCATTGTTGAATATTTTAAAAGCAGTCCACAAGCGATCGATAAATTAACCTATTATCAGAAACAGCTAAACTGTCCTATTTTGAAGCCAAAGCAAGATTGCTCCACACGATGGAATTCAACATTCTATATGTTTCATCGCATTATAGAAATAAAGGAACCTTTATGCAGTACTTTAGCCAATTTAAATACTGCTTCTGTACGGAACCCGAACAACGAGGAACGGCAAGTAATAGAGAGAGTGTGTGAAATTTTAAAGCCATTTGAAGAAGTTACTCAACATGTAAGTAGCGAGAAAGCTGTGACCATATCTAAGATTTTCATTTTCTCCAATGCTCTACTGACGCACTGTAATAGGCTAAAGGAACATAATTTTGAGGAACCAGAAATAATTTCCATGCTGGAGATACTAACTAATGAAGTAATGACCAGACTAATTAGTAAATACGAACAGTTACCTATTGTCTGGGAAGCAACATTTTTAGATCCCAGATTCAAGCAACATGGATTTCGGCAACAAGATCTCATCAAAAAAACAAAGGAAAGTATTATAACGAAGTGTATAGCTATAGAAGAAGGTGGAATGTTAGGGCATCATTCCAGTACTTGAAATAACGAAGAAACGCCCTTGGATACTCATCCATCAACCAGTACTAGTTCAATCTGGCATGATTTTGATGCAGCTGTAGAAAAATTCGTACAGTCTTCTAGTCCCAGAGCATCAAGCATTATCGAAGTCGATAAATATTTACAAATGCCTCGTTTAGAAAGAACTAAAGATCCGTTAGTTTGGTGAAATCAGAACACATTTTTATTGCCCCGTTTATTCCAACTGATGAAACGACGTTTGTGTATAATGGCTACATCAGCTCCGTGTGAGAGGAGATTTCCTAAGCAAGGTCAATTGCTAACAGAGCGCAGGAGTCAAATAACAAGTGGAAGAGTGGCGAAAATAATGTTCTTAAATGTGAATATGTAATTCTATTTGTTTATATTTTATTTATATCTTATACCCGTAAAAGTCTGCGAACATTCCTATTTTATTTTATTTTTTATAAGATTTTATTTATTTTTGTTTTGTATTTACTTTTTATAAACATATATTTTTTGTTGCTGTCAACTTTCAATATTAAGAATGACTCTTATTTTTTGGATTTGTTTTTAAAATAAATACATACTTTACTTTATATGTTTGATCAATTTTTAAGTAAGTAATGTATGTAGTCGCACTCTGTAGTGCGAGACCATGCAGAGCCAGAAAGGCTCCAATTGCTTGCAGCAGTGATTACTTCGATTAATTAGCCAAATTTTTATTCTTGCAAAAATACAGAGGCTGTCGCACGCCGTGCGGCAGGATGGAGACGACATAAGACAGATATTTCACTTCAACTAACTTGACAGTGGCGCTCGCGCCGTCAGCCGTTACATTTAAAAAACTAGGGCGGGAATCATAGAAGCGCTGTTGCCTAGCGCTGCACAAAGTAGCAGAAACAAACGTCATCGATAAAACTATAGGTTAACAGAAGTTACATGACAAGTAGCAGAAACATGGCCCCAGACTTTGAAAGGGTGAGCTTTCAACATAAATGATACTTAAGTTACTTAAGTTAAGTAAATAACAGAGTATGTAAAATACAACGATAAAAAAAATAAAAACAAATGCATTTAAATGTTCTTTTAAACCTTGCTTGACAACACTAAAAGTCTGTAAATCCAGTCTTAAATGTTTTCACTATATAGGTAAAGGGCATAATTTGAAAAACGAACGCTTTACAAGCCCATTGCAAGTTTTTACCGTAGCCACTCGGTTCACACCATCACTTCCTGGATGCAGGCTTTCCACGCGTCCCATCTTCCAAACCATAGGGGGCTGGTTGTCATCCTTGATCAGGACAAGAGTCCCTGTTTGAAGCTGGCTCTGCGTACTCTTCCACTTACACCTCTGTTGAAGCTCCGAAACATATTCTTTACTCCAACGTGTCCAAATATGTTGCTTTATTTGTTGGAGGTGATGATGAACTTTCAGTCTATTAGGCGGAGTTTGCAGCAGGTCTAGGTCAGGCAGGGTACTGCCTGCTCGTGACAGTAAAAAGTGAGCGGGAGTTAAGGGACATAAATCGCGAGGGCTATCAGACAAGGGCGAAAGGGGTCGGGAATTCATAATCGCTTCTATTTCCGTGATCAACGTATAAAAATGTTCAAAAGTAAACGACAAAGAGCCTACAACTCTTTTCAGGTGATATTTCATGCTTTTAATTCCGGCCTCCCACAGGCCTCCAAAATGAGGTGATTGAGGTGGAATAAATTTCCACTCTATACCTTCCTTATTGCAAGAATCGATAAGCTCATTACGATTGTCATTGAAAAATTTATATAATTCTCTTAATTCAGACTGTGTCGCTACAAAATTGGTTGCGTTGTCGGATTGGATACAAGAAGGCTTGCCCCTTCGGGAAATAAATCTACGTAATGCAAGCATAAATGTATCTTTTGATGATCAGTCACGAGTTCAAGGTGAACAGCTTTTGTGAGAAAACATACAAAAAGAGCTACATAAGATTTCATTAGCTTAGCCCCACGACCTGCTTTGTTTTTAACCATAAAAGGACCCGCGTAATCTACACCAACTACATCAAATGGATGTGTGGGCTGCAACCTTTGCTCAGGTAAGTTACCCATCATTGGCTTGGTCAATTCTGGCCTGAACCGCAAACACCTCAAACATTGTCTAACTATTTTTTTTACTAAAGAGCGACCTGCAACGATCCAAAACTTCTCGCGTAGCGATGATAGAATATGCTGTGGACCAGCGTGATGCAATTTTAAGTGCTGGTTACTAACTATTAGCGAACTGAGAACGTGACTCTTGGCCAAAATAAGAGGATGCCTTTTTTCAAAATCATACTTTGCGTTCGACAGGCGGCCACCCACTCGTAACAAGCCAAGTTCATCGACAAATGGATTCAAAGAGGCAATGCGGCTGCTTGAATTCAAGTTGCCACTTTGAATCTTTTTTATTTCATTCGGATAGCATTCCCGTTGAGACACTTTCACTAATTTAACTAGAGCCACATCAGTCTCATGAATCGTAAGATTACCAATTTGCCTATTTTCCTTTTTTGTCTTACAGTTTGAACAAAACCTAAATATTAAGGCGGCGATTCGCACTAATTTATTCAAATCAGAGTATTTTTCAAAAAGACTACATTTTTCATTTTCAACTGCGACCAATGTATTAATATTTCTTTTAAATTCAGGTAAGTTTACATCAGAGTGACATGGATTTTTTGGCCAAAAGCCAGATTCAAGCAATAAATATTCAGGTCCATGCCACCAAAGTTTTGACTCTTTTATTTCGGATGGCTTCAAACCCCTGGACAGGAAATCAGCTGGATTAAGCTCACTTGGAACATGATTCCACCTATCAGATCCTGTTGAGTCCTGTATTTCAGCAACTCGGTTACTGACAAATGTCTTTAATTTGTTAGGAGCAGACTTTAACCAACCCAAAACTATTGTTGAATCAGACCAAAAATATCGCGTAACATTCTTTAAATTCAGAGCTTTGCAAACCTTATCTGCTAATCTGGCAGCTGTGACCGCGGCACACAACTCTAGGCGCGGTATAGTGATACTTTTTAAAGGGGCTACCCTGCCTTTTGCAGCCAATAGGTTAACAAAACAGTTTCCATACCTGTCAAATGACTTTATATATACACAATTTCCGTATGCCTTTTCAGAAGCGTCAGAATATATATGCAATTCAAAACATGACATGTCTGTGCAGAATGCATGTCGGCTTACTTCCAGATTATTTAAGGACTTTATATCATTATTAAATTCATTCCAAGCTGCAACAATATGCGATGGCAGAGGATCATCCCAATCTAACTTTTCCAGCCATAAATTTTGCAGCAATATTTTGACCAGCATAATGCATGGGCTGATCAAACCTAGGGGATCAAATGTCTTTGCAGACCCAGATAAAATAACTCGCTTAGTGACAGAACTATTATCAGGTAGCTCCTTTGCATCATACATTAATCTGTCTGAACTGGGACACCATATCAAGCCTAGAGTTTTAGCCGTTCCACGCTCATCAAAGTCAACAATTTTTGAAAGTCCATCATTATTTGGTAACCATTCTAAAACTTTAGCATCATTGGAGTAAAATTTACGTAAATAGAAACAACCTTGCTTCAATACCTCAAAAACGGTCTTTGAAATACGACTAGCATCATCAAGTGTGTCTGGTCCTGTCAACAAGTCATCAACATACATATCATTTTTTATTATGTCCGCAATGTCAGGAAATTTTGTTTCATTTTCATCAGCTAATTGAAAGAGGCAACGTATGGCAAGAAAAGATGCAGACGCAGTACCATATGTAACTGTGTTTAATTCATAAACGTCTAAGGGCTGACTATCATCAAAACGCCATAAGATTCTTTGCAAGCATCTGTCACTTTCTGACACCAATACACATCTGTACATTTTCGCAATGTCAGCTGCAAATACAAAATTGTGCCTCCTAAACCTGATCAAAATTGAAAACAAATCTTGCTGAATGGTTGGACCAACCATCTGCAAATTATTTAATGAGTAGCCTGTAGAACTAGGCATTGAACCATCGAACACCACCCTAAGTTTAGTGGATAAAGAATTTTCTCTATAGACCCCATGATGGCTCATATAATAACAAATTTTGTCCTCTCCAAGCTCTCTAACCTTTGACATATGACCCATTCGAATGTATTCATCTATAAAATCAACATACAGTTTTTTATACTCCGGTCTTACACTCAATCTTTTTTCTAAATTCAAAAATCGCCCTTTTGCCTGGTCAAAAGAGTTCCCTAAAGTCGAGACATCACCCTTAAAAGGAATTTTTACTATGAGTGCCCCATTTTCACTACGTACAGTGTTATCAGTAAAATGTTTCTCACATGCTTGTTCCTCTTCAGAAAAATTACTTTTAACAGGCTGGCATTCTTCTAGCTCCCAAAAACGACACAAATCCTTTTGAATATTGGACTCAATGCTATATGGTTCTACAGTTCTAACAAAATTGCAAAAACTATCATTTCTGGGCAAATCTCCCAAAGGACCTGAGATGAGCCACCCAAACTTAGAGTTTTGTAATACTGGTTGATTGCGCCCAAGCTTTATTTGCCCATTTACAATAACATGCCAAAATAAGTCTGACCCTATCAATAAATCAATTTTTTGTGGTTCCCAGAAGTTAGGATCGGCCAATTTAATGTTATTTGGGAAGCTCAAATGACTAGTATTTAGCCTATATTTTGGTAACACACCTGTAATGGTAGGTAGCACAAAACACTGAACATTAACCGAAAAATTGTTAGCATTGGAGTAAATTTTCATAACACATTTTTTCGTAACAGTAGTGTGGGAATTGTTTATACCTTTTACAGAAAAATCAATTTCATCACCAGAAATTTGCAGACGTTCACAAAGATCTTGGGTGACAAAACTGGATTGCGAACCACTATCAAGAATAGCCCTGATTAAATGCATATTATTGCAGCTGTCGAACACCTTTACACATACAGTAGATAATAAAGTATCACTGTGATTGAACTGAGCTGCATGTACTACTGTTGCATCAGTATTATCACTGGATTCCTGTGTGCTTGTTTGTGCCGTACTAACATTACTTCTCTGATTTACATTAACAGTCTTTTCACCGTGCAAAAGACTGTGATGTTTCCTATTGCATCTTTTGCATGATGTGCGACGACACTGCTTACTAAAATGACCTTTATGCAGACAATTGAGGCACATTTTTAGACCAATTACAGTTTCAGCCCTTTTTTCAATGGGTATTTTTAAAAACTCCGGACATACCTGTATATAATGTTGTCCTTTACACAAAAAACGTTGCATTTCCTTAACTTCTGAAGCTACTAGACTACGAGATTCTTGCCTTTTGTTATTGGAATTTTGCCACTGCTTGTGGCTCCCTACCTTTGGAGTACGTTTTTGCTCAATGGTCTCCAATATTTCCGCTCTAGATGCTAAAAACTGTTGAAATTCAATTAAATTAGGTATTGAGCTCCGTTTCAATCTAAAGGTCTCCCATTCTCTGGATGTTGTAGCATCTAGCTTAGTGCTCATTAAATAAATGATTAAAACGTCCCATGACTCTGTTGGAAGCTGTAGCCTTGATAAGGCTCTAATATTTTTGGTTAAACATTCCAACAGAGTCCTGATACCAGTAGCAGACTCTGCTGTGATTGCATTCATATCAAACAAATTTTTTATGTGATTGTGAATTAGATTACGATCATTATTATATCTATCACACAGCATATCCCATGCAATTTTATAGTTGTCTGCACAAAAGGTTAAGTTGCTCACTATTTCTGCAGGTTCTTGTTTCAGGGAGGCTCTAAGGTAATGAAATCTTTGTATGTCTGTAATTGAATCATTCGTGTGGATTAATGAATCGTAAACATCCCTAAACTCTAACCAATTCTGTAGAGACCCGTCAAAAACTGGAAGGTTAATAATTGGCAGCTGAATTTCTTGCTGCTTAATAAAATTGTGGCCTTCTGATCTCACACTGTGAGCCGAAGCAGAACCTATGTCATTTTCTGACGAATTTTTATTAAAGACTAATATTTTCTTTGCTGAGGCTAGCACTTTATAATATTTGTCCTCAAAATCAGACCTATTTGTGTACTCCCTATCTAAAATGGCTTCATCACAAACAGCCTCTATGCTATCCTGTATGTCTGTGAACTTCTGAAGCATGCTACATTCAATGGTGTTGACTCTAGTTTCTAGATCCAATAAATTTTCCTCGCTTAATTCATCTAGTTTCTCTAAATTACCAACATACTTGCTGAAATTATTCAAACTTGCCCTAACACTACCTCGTTTTCTTATTAGCTCCTCCATTTCACTTATTAAGCAAGGATTACAGCGATATGAACAGGAAATGGATAAAAAAAGGGATACCTACTCACTTTTATACTGCTAATTTAATCTAACCTGACCTTTACACTGCCTTATTTCCTCGTCTGAGTGTCTGAGGCTGATCTGCTTCGATTTTGTACCTTTTCTCTGCCAGGTGGTACTCCAGATTCAATATTTCCAACTTTTATTCCATGAGGGCGAAAATCGCCTGAGCGGTGCATGCAAAATCGACCAAACGATAAAATGGCGGCGGCTTGAGCCCAACGGTGATGCTGCGATGCTCACTGCGATTCCTTACTTTTCGTCCCACCAAACGGTTACTGGATCACAATTCGACGACGAAGGACCATGTTAATTATTGCACTCTGGTAGAAAAGGCTCCAATTGCTTGCAGCAGTGATTACTTCGATTAATTAGCCAAATTTTTATTCTTGCAAAAATACAGAGGCTGTCGCACGCCGTGCGGCAGGATGGAGACGACATAAGACAATGACGTATGACAGATATTTCACTTCAACTGACTTGACAGTGGCGCTCGCGCCGTCAGCCGTTACATTTAAAAAACTAGGGCGGGAATCATAGAAGCGCTGTTGCCTAGCGCTGCACAAAGTAGCAGAAACAAACGTCATCGATAAAACTATAGGTTAACAGAAGTTACATGACAAGTAGCAGAAACAGGTTGACATAGTGACTAATTTATTTGTGATAATGATATTCCTTAAATAACATATTTTCATGTAAGGTGTTCTGCTGTTTTATGCAAAACAGATATCAAATATTTTTCTCATGTTGTAACGCAGAAAATATCAAGTATAATACCTACGTATAGATTTACATATAAAACCACTTAGCCGGTATTATATATGAATATCTTTCTCGGTTATGTGAGCATACAGGATACGAAAGACGATAAAATCTGATTTGCATATTAATAGTCTACGCTGTATTCGAATTTATTTCGCAGAAAGTTGTTTTTATATTTATAACCTTCACGGCATATGGTGAGGCGGACAGGCATACGTAGAAAACGGCGAAACGCTGTTTCCATGCAGGCTTACAAAGAAAGGTCAACCACCAGTATTCCCCACCTTTGTGGCGGCGAGAAACGGTATAAATATGTGTCTCGCGATACTGCAGGTAGAATCTCGTGTTAGAGACGCTTCCAGCAGCAGTTGAAATTCAGTGACCTAAAAAGTGCTTGTTTCTTAAATCATTGGTAAGTGTACTCGATTATTTCTATTTTTTTTATTTCTTTGTGATTTGGATTTATTATTCACTGTTCAGTTTCATTTAACTGATTCTCTATTTTGAATATCAATAATACTGGTTCTTCTTCATCTTATTTTTATTATATTTTCACCTACAATTACAACCCTAAGCCTGATTCACGTATTGATTCACGTATAAGCACTTGAGGAATGTATGTAAATACCAAATTTCATTGAAAAATTGTAGACATTATGGCTCATAATATATAATTTGTCCTACTGAATAAGTCTAATGGTACGTGAGTAGCTTACCTCATGTAGGTATTGTTGGTAACTTTTTCTCTCACTTTACTAGAGAACTAAATGTATATTTATTCTTTTTTGCTTGACTCACTATATTTTGAGATCCATTGGATGGCATGAAAATTTGAAAAGATACACTAATTGTTTATCTCAATAATTTTCTTGTATGCTTTTAACGTATCCTTATTTAATGTCGTATTTAACCATATTTAAATATAATCATAGTGTTAATGCTGAAATATTTTTCGGCTGACAACTAGATCCTATTGTTACTTTGATTATACCATGATCTTCACTTCCATTTTTTCTGTAAGGTTTTATCAAAAAATCTATACATATTTTTTTACATATATTTTAAAACTTCAACTGCTCATTTTTGTTGAGCAACTTTTGTAATTTTTATATAGTCCTGGTTGGTAGTCAAAGAAGTTTTCAGCTGCTTCATCCTCTAGGTAAATTAAAGGCTATTTATTATCAGATGCTTTGCTATCAGCAAACTTGAATACATATTTCTGATGTAATAATAAATAACAGATGTTTTATCACCTTGATGATACACTGAACTTAATTTTGTTTTGCATAGTAAATATTGGTGAATCTGTAATGCAGAAATTTTCTAAATGTAGACCATAATATGTTCGTAAATAGTCATTCTAATTATAATTGAGGACAACTAGCAGTAGAGATTATCATTTTGTTATTTCAGCAATGGATTTAGAAAAACTAAACAGTCGTTCTTTAGTTAAAGGACCCAAGAAGCAGATAAAAAAATCAAAGAGCTGCCTAGAGACAGGCCCTTCAGGATAACATCGGCAGAAGTAATCTCAGGGCTATTTGGAGAGTCCATAGTGTTACACCTGGAAGACGGGCAGGCAGTGTATCTGCCAAACAGAGTCACAGAGGTATATAAGAAAAACCTTGGCTTCTTTAGCAGCAAAAAGTACGCAGTAATCTACGAGGGGGAGGTGGATTGCGGCTACACCGAGCCGCTGCAGTCTTTTAAAGTAATAGAGTTCTAGGCATTGGAGTGGGGAACGGGTGAGCTAATATTTTTGTTACATATATACATAGTTTCACGAATTTGCAATGAATTCATTGGAAATAATTAAAAAAACTGGTGACCTCATCAGCAGATATCTACAGGTGAAAAAAGCCTTATCCGAGAATTTTACTGTTCAAGATGCTGAAATTTGGCTTGAACGTTTCAAGAAACAAGTTATTATTTGTAATAAATATACTGTGTAAGGCTTTCGCGGCCATCGTCCAATGAATTTGTGGTTCTTGGGTTTTTAGGCCGGCGTCGTTTAGCGTTAAAGCTTGACGTTTCGCCACCACGAGTAGATGGCATCTTCAGAAGCTATTTCACTTCGGCGACTTCCAAAATACTGACGGCTGGTGAATCTGCACCTGTATTTATACCTGCTAATGGTGACGTGGCCCAACCAGGTAGCGTTGGTAGCCCCGCCCCTTCGCGATATGGTAGTGTCTTCAGGTCCTTTAGGATGGGTATCCATGTCCGGTTGACTTTCTGTGTTTCTTCTTTCCTATTGAAATTATTATGATGTTTCTGTATTTCGATGGCTTCTCTTTGAAGTCTGGCATGGTATGAAGACGTTGCGGCAAGAACCTGTGTTTCTTCAAACTTGATCATGTGACTTCCCTCCTTAATCGCATGTTCGGCTACCGCTGATTTGTCCGTATGGCCTAGTCGACAGCTAGCCTTATGTTCTGCAATTCTTGTTCAAAAAGAAGGTGTGCAAAAGTGAAGCACTGACTCCTAGGGTTTATGGGTTACCAAAAATACACAAGTCCAACGTTCCACTTCGCCCGATAGTAAGCGCAATAGGTTCGCCTACTTACGAATTAGCAAAACATTTAACTACATTATTGCAGCCATACGTTGGAAAAACCGACTCGTACATCAAAAACAAGAAATCTACACCCGGACTGGACACCAAAAGAACAGTGGTCAACATAAGCAAACTTAACCTGTCTGAAGATGAAGTTTCTGTTTTGGCGAAAGGATGCAACTTTGCAATTACACCAAAAGAAATACCAACTGAAGAGATTATTGCTAACCTGGAATCGGCTATACGATCATCGCCTGAGGAAAAAGCACAGGAAATCCGGACAGAATCAGCAAGGATTATTAAAAAAGCAAAACCGCCAAAAAGTAATCTGAAAGCGAAGGAGTTAAAAGCATTAAGGGACATCAATAGGGACACAAGTGTCACTGTTCTGCCTGCGGATAAAGGCAACGCCACAGTGGTGATGGACACCGAAGACTACAAAAATAAAATAAAAGCATTGCTAGATCCAGGCACCTACCGCACTCTAGCAAAAGACCCGACCAAGACCATATTGAGAAAAACTAAAACCATGGTGAAGAATTCAAACCTTGACGAAGAAACCAAAAAGAAGGCGTGCAAAAGTGAAGCACTGACTCCTAGGCTTTATGGGTTACCAAAAATACACAAGCCCAACGTTCCACTTCGCCCGATAGTAAGCGCAATAGGTTCGCCTACTTACGAATTAGCAAAACATTTAACTACATTATTGCAGCCATACGTTGGAAAAACCGACTCGTACATCAAGGACTCAGCCCATTTCATTACGAAAATCAAAGACGTACAGCTGGAAGAATCCGACATGCTGGTCAGCTTCGACGTGGTGTCATTATTCACAATGGTGCCATTAAACGATGCAATAGAACACATCAAGAACATATTTCCGGAAGACATTACAAACCTTTTCAAGCACGTGTTAACGACAACCTACTTCGTCTGGGACGCCATGTACGAACAAATTGAAGGTGTAGCCATGGGAAGCCCTCTAAGCCCGGTGGTAGCGAACTTTGTAATGGAGAAGGTCGAACAGGCAGCCTTGAAGAGCACTCAGTACAAGCCCAAGATATGGCTCAGATACGTGGATGATACGTTTGTCATATGGAATCACGGAAGAGAAAAGCTCGAAGAATTTCTAGAACACCTGAACAGCGTGCATGAAAACATCAAGTTCACCATGGAGGTAGAAGAAAACAAAAATCTCGCCTTCCTTGATGTTCTTCTAACAAGAAAAGGAGCTAGATTAGGGCACAAGGTATATAGAGAGCCAACTCATACTGACCGGTACTTGCATAAAGAATCAAACCACCACCCATCTCAGAAGTACGGAATTATTAGAACTTTGACAGAACGGGCTAGAAAAGTGTGCGAACCAGAAGAACTCGACACCGAACTGGAACATCTAAAGAATGCTCTTAAGGCAAATGGTTACACAGAAAAGGAAATAACAAGGACAATGAGAAGAAATAGGGCAAAACCAGAACCTAAACCGATAGCAAAAGCTTTTCTACCCTATGTGCCTGGAATAACAGACAGAATAGGAAAAATGTTACGAAAGGAAAACGTCAAGACCATCTACAAGCCCACAAGAAAGATACAGGAACATCTGAGAACGGTGAAAGATAAAAGAGACCCACTCACAACACCGGGGATATATCGCATACCATGCACATGTGGGAGTGTATACATAGGAACAACGAAGCGATCTATAAACACAAGAATTGCAGAACATAAGGCTAGCTGTCGACTAGGCCATACGGACAAATCAGCGGTAGCCGAACATGCGATTAAGGAGGGAAGTCACATGATCAAGTTTGAAGAAACACAGGTTCTTGCCGCAACGTCTTCATACCATGCCAGACTTCAAAGAGAAGCCATCGAAATACAGAAACATCATAATAATTTCAATAGGAAAGAAGAAACACAGAAAGTCAACCGGACATGGATACCCATCCTAAAGGACCTGAAGACACTACCATATCGCGAAGGGGCGGGGCCACCAACGCTACCTGGTTGGGCCACGTCACCATTAGCAGGTATAAATACAGGTGCAGATTCACCAGCCGTCAGTATTTTGGAAGTCGCCGAAGTGAAATAGCTTCTGAAGATGCCATCCACTCGTGGTGGCGAAACGTCAAGCTTTAACGCTAAACGACGCCGGCCTAAAAACCCAAGAACCACAAATTCATTTGTAATAAACTTATGGAGCATAGAAAGCTAGCCATAGCTAACGCACGTATACTTCACACATATTTGGGACATATCAAAGCTTTTCAAAAGTTACTTAAAGTCAATCATATCGGTATGGGGCTTGAGATTGCGATAACAATTAACAATCGTGTAGTTTGGGAAGAAATAACTTCATGTTTCAAAAGTAGAATTAGAACTAGCGTAATAATAAATTTGTCACACATGTACTTAAAACAATTCTTTCAAGATGCAGTAATTTTATTCAAAAGTAAAATCAGATACGTCCTGAAAAAATTTCCAATGATCAAGGTAAATACTACATTTTGTGGTGAATTCACAAAACATTCTGCAGCTACTGATGTAGTGGATTTCAAATATTTTAATACTAGAAATGCCAATATTGATGTATCAACATACTTATATAAATGGTTCCTTGAGCATGTAGAAGATAGACTTTTTAATAAGCTTTTAGAATTCCAAGAACGTGATTCGGGATTTGCTCTCCAATCGATAATTTCATTAGAGGTTAATAACAATAAACTTGAAATGGGTAACGGTACATCATACATTAAACTTCCTGAGCAAATACTCAGGAAACACGCACGCATCAATGTTCAAAATTATGATCAAGCATGCTTTTATTGGTCAATAGTGTCTGCCCTTTATCCTAGTGACAAAAATCAGCAACGAACATCTGCATATCCTCATTATAGCGTTGTACTTAATACCGAAAGCCTAGAATCACCGAAGTCGTTACAAAAAATTTCAAAGTTTGAGAAGATTAATAATATCTCTGTCAATGTATATTCTTTAGAATTAAATAAAAGGAATGATAAGCAATTTTATAACGTTGTACCAGCTAGGTGAACTAAAAATAAATCAGATAGGCATGTTAATCTACTACTGGTTCAAAATGTCTATTTTCCAAAATTAGATGATTATGAAGCTGTACGTGCAGAAGATACTGATACTACTGAAGTGAAATATCATTATTGCTGGATAAAAGATTTATCAAGATTGGTGTCAACTCAACTCACTAAAGGGAAAGCCAAAAAGTATATTTGTGATAGATGTCTAAATTACTTTAATAATGAAGCAGCGCTAACTAGTCATTCAGTCTATTGCGTAAATATTAACGACTGCAAGATATCTTTCCCAAAATATGATTTTATTGAATTTAAAGATCATGTTGATAAACAACGGAATCCATTTGTCATTTATGCAGACTTCGAATCGCTACTCACGCCGTGCGGCGATAAATTCAAAAACATTAAAACCAAAACACAAAGATATCAACATCACAAGGCGTATAGTGCTGGATATTGCTTGAAATGCTCATATGATGACAGGCTTTCATATTTCAAAAGCTATAGGGGTGACGATTGTCTTGATTGGTTTGCTCTTGAAATGTCAAACATAGCCGCATTTGTTGAATCTAAAATAAAAACTATAGTACCTATGGAGAAATTGCAAACTCAACTGCCGCAGATGGCTTGCCATGTATGCGAGAAACTCTTCAAACCGGGTGATAAATAGTTCACGATCATGACCATTTTACGGGTGATTTTAGAGGATTTGCTCATAACGCTTGTAACCTGAATTTTCGAAAACTGTTGTACCTATTATACTGCACAACTTTTCAGGATACGATTCACATTTTATTATCAGAAACATTTCAAAAAGAGGTCGGGTAAGTTTACTATAAATAAAGAACGATATATATCATTTACTCAATACGATTCCCAAACCTCAATCAAATTCCGGTTTATAGACTCATTTTGATTTCTTGGAGCCTCTCTGGATGAATTAGTGTCTACAATGAACGTGGAAGACATGACAAATTTGAAGAAACAGTTTGCAAATTTAAACGATGATCATTTCAAGTTACTTACACGAAAGGGGGTATTCTGCTATGACTATGTTGATTGCGCTGAAAAACTAGATCTAAAATCTTTACCGCCTTTTGTATGCTTCTATAATAAGCTAAATGATGAGAATATAAGTGAAGACGACTACGCTCATGCAATTAGTATTTGGAATAATTTCAATATTCAATCACTAGTTGAATACAGTGACATATTTAAAAACCGTTATACTACTTTTGGCTGACGTTTTTGAAAATTTCCGCGAAAAATGTTACAATACATACAAACTTGACGTAGCTTGGTACTATACAATGCCTGGATATAGCTGGAGCTGTTGCCTTCGATACACGCAGTGTAAATTAGAATTAGTTAAATCCATAGACCAACTTATGTTCATTGAAAAAGGGATACGTGGAGGAATTTCATGGTGTCCAAATCGGTTCTCGGAGGCTAATAACAAATATATGCCTAATTATGATCCATCTAAATCATCTAATTACCTCCTATACGTTGACGTCAACAACTTATATGGGAAAAGTATGTGCGAACCTCTTCCATGTGGAGGGTTTGAATGAGTTGAAAATTTTGAAAACTTTGATGTTTTGGCAGTTGCTGATGATTCAACAGAAGGCTATATTTTACAAGTTGATCTCGAATACCCAGAGACTTTGCCTGATTCTCATAAAGATTTTCCGTTCTGTGCTGAACATTATGTCCCTCCTAAATCTAAATTACCAAAATTAACAGGCACTTTACGTAATAAATACGATTATATACGGATTTCCCATAGAACGTTGCTGCAAAAACCATTTAAACACGGCATCTTCCAAATTTTTGTTGGTTGCTATCTTCATTGTTTTCCTGGAGGAACTTCCATCTCATTTTCAAGCACCGAGACAAAGTTTAAAAGTGTTGACTTACTGTTTTTAATGTCACAAATTGTTGCTTGTCCAACACAATAAATCTCAGACAACTTCTTACCCGTTACACCTTTATCGAGTTGCTCTATAATTTTCAGTTTGTCCGCTAACGATAGCACAACACGTTTTCTTTTCGAAGCCATGGTAAAAAAACAATACAGTATTGTACACGCACAAACAAAAGTAAGCCGTAGCGAAAGAGTAGCGTCCTCGAGCAATGACAGGCGCGCCGTGACTGCAATGCGCCGGAACTTGTCTTAACTTGCCGTTGTGCCTACACTGACTTCGCGGAGGGAAGGACAATAGTGAGCGAACGCGCAAACACTGGCTTTGCGGGGAGAAGAATAATAGCGCACTTAGACTTTTTTTGGACAATTTTTTTTCTGAAAGTGATTCGGATAATCGGCGATTCCGGATAGTCGGAGATCCGATAATTGGAGTTCTACTGTACTACATTACCGTAATCTGAAACAAGCAATAGCAAATGGTCTAGTATTAAAAAAATACACAAAATTCTGAAGTTCAAGCAATCACCTTGGTTGAAACCATATATTGAGCTCAATAGTAGGTTAAGGGCGGCTGCTTCAATAGCATTTGAAAAAAAATTTATATAAATTATTCAATAATGCAATTTTTGGTAAAACAATGCAGAACATACGAAAGCATAGAGTCGTAAAGCTCGTTTTTTCCTACTATGGACGTTATGGTGCAAAAAATTTGAGTTCCCATAATCGAACTATTTTTGATGAAAATTTAATGGCGACAGAGATGAAGCAGACTGAATTAATTTTCAATAAGCCACTATACGTTGGTATGTGTATTTTGGATATTTCTAAGACGGTCATGTATGATTTTCATTATGACTACATGCTCAAAAAGTTCCAAAATAATGAATGCAAACTTATGTATTGTGATACAGATTCGTTCTTTTATGAAATTGCTTGTGATGATGTTTATAAAGAAGCAATTAAGTAAGATATTGAGAAATTTGACATGTCTGATTATCCGGCTGATAACGTATACAACATACCCTTAGTCAATAAAAAGGTTCCGGGTCTAATGAAAGATGAAGCTAACGGACAAATTATTAGTCATTTTGTAGGGCTGAGGTCAAAGATGTACGCTTATAAGGTGTTAAACGGGAAAGTAGTTAAAAAATCTAAGGGCATCAAATACAAAGTCGTAAAAAATGAAATATCATTCAAGGATTATGTCAACAGTCTGAAAGAGTACAAAGAAAAATCCAGTACACAGCGTTCTATAGTATCTTATGCACATGAAGTTTTTAGTGTAGAACAATCAAAAATTGCCTTAAGTCCTTTTGATGATAAACGGCATTTGCTACCTAATAGCTACGATACTCTTCCTTGGGGGCATCGTGATAGCAAAGTAAATTAAGAAGTAAATTTTCTTCTAGGATGGCACCACGATTGGAGCTCCTTTGCATCAGAAGCATATGCAAGCAAGTTTGCTCTATTAATCGGCTATTACTTTACCATTATAGAGATCTCCCGTGGTCTTTAATAATGAAATTAGCAAAACACTACTCCAAATATCGTTGGGGCTATTTTATGGAACAAATAACAATGGATAATTTTGAATTTAATTCTGATGGTGTTGCACAATTAAGCGAAGTTGAATTTCTTACAGATATTCCTTTTGCGATAAGGTCTACAGTAATGTATATGGATGCCTGGCACCATATTTTTGAACATGATGTATACTGTGTATGGATCAGCTATTATGATATTCCTCAATTAAATTTACGTGTATGCCGAGAATGCTTTTTAAGAATAAAATATTATTTTGATACATACAAGAAATCATTGTTTGTCATACATGACCATTTTCATCTTATGGTAAGAGCGGAAAACTTGCACACTTTATACCAATCTAAATCATATTGGTGTCAGAATGATTTTGCATCCGTATTATTCGTCCTTAAGGATAGAGAATTATGTGATACCTACATTCATTATAATTGTGATGCAGAAGTACGTTTTAGCGATTTATAATTGTGAAAGTATGTGTATATGCTAGTTAGTTATATCTATTTCCCGTTCCCCAGATATGATTGTATTGTATATAAATAAAATTACTATGATTTAATTATTGTTTTATTCCAATCTGCGTTATCAGTTATATTGTATTCCATGTAGGTGATACTTTATTGACTCTGCTTAAAAAACACTAAATTAAAAACAGTGATTTGCTAATTATTTTTTGTTGCATTTATATGTTTCAACAGAATAATGGATAATTTGTGTTTTTTCATGAATTCTAGTAAAGCAGCATCTGCGATTCTTCATCTATTCATATTGTTTCAAATCAGCTCTTCTGTCTTCGGCATGAAGTTCAACAACACTCGTATTATTTATACACAGAAATAACTTTTGATAGTAAAGTTTTTAGTTGGTCTAAAAGACTTGTACTAGGGCACGGTAAGTCAAAAAGATCCCACTTGAATTGTCCTGCTTTCGAAATTGTCCTTGTAAACTCGTTGTACTTATAGTATGTGTGATGAGAGAAGAAGTAAATATGACCATCTATATACCGAAATGCCGAGGTTATATCTTTTGGTATGCCTGGAAAGACATCACTGATTCGTCCTCTGCCTATTAATTGTTTAGGATTATCGATAAACTCAATATAAGAGTCATTATCAAAAAACAAGAAAGTTGATCCGCTATACGTTTGAAAAACAGCGTTAATTTCAGCATCAACAGATATTGGAAAGTCGTACATTGCTTTAATATTCAACCCAGGAAATGATGTTACATAATATTTGTGATTTTTCTTATCAATTGCTATTAGATCACCTGCTGAGTTTTGAAAAATGTGTGAAATAGACGAAGGTTCAATCCCCAATGGTATATAATTAACTAACTTGTCAGGTGATTCAGGTATTAACAAGTCATTCAAATTAAGTTTCCATAAGAACGAGTTATGACTTATATACAACCGGTGATTGTGGAATTCAGGTGCTGCGGCAATATCAGGATATATTACTTCACATAAATTTTTTGATGACGTCTTAGATTTGGGATTTGGCTTTGATTTCGTAGTCTGTTTTTTCGGTGTGCGATTGGTAGGGTTGAATGGCGTACTATAGTTTTGAATAGTACGATGACCATAGATTTGAACGATTGCATCTTTATCATCAATATCTAGCTCTCTGATGCTATCTTGATACCAAGGGTACATAATTGCCGATTTAACATCACTGTGTCCTAGACCAAGAGCGTGACCAATTTCATGAACCATTACCATGAGTAAACTAACCTCGTATTCAGGTATAGAACCATTAAGAGAATAACTCCAGCGTTCCCTGTTACCAACATGAATTTCTATACATGTATCCCCGCTTGTAGGGTAGGTTGCATGAGCAAGGGCGCCTCCAGGTCCATCAAAAACGCTGGGACAAGGATAATCTCATAGGGAATTATAACGATATTCATGTTTCCTATCGGTGAAGAAAATTGTGATATCTGGTTGTGGATTGGGTTTTTTTATGTTTTCGAATGTTAAGCCGGAAGCATCTTCCCACATACGAAATGCTGCTTCTATTACTTTCCGTGAATGATAATGAGCTTGTGGAAAGTACCATCGAAGATGTGTCTTATTCCACCCACCTCTTATAGTATACGAGTTTTTAGGTAAAGTACACCTCAAGCGTTGCATAAGTTGTATGGTTGCATTGTCTGCTTCACCACTTACTGGAAGATTGTATTTCTCTTGGAAGCTTTGTAGTGCGGTCTCTAAATCAGTAATAGAAAGATCGGAGTTATCACTGATATATCCATAACGTTTTAAGTATGCGGCAATAACAGTATTATTGATATTTTCCTGGGTTAAGTTATTGAAGAATAATATCTTGCTTTCATTATTTTCATGAACTAGATTACTGAAAAAAGAATCATCAGCTTGAGTAACATTTTTGAACGAGGGTGGTTCAGATGCATTGTTATATTCGCTACAAGTTAAAGCAACATTAACCAACAACTGTAGACACCGCATGACTGCAGTTGTTGATGTATTCTAGAATACTGAGGACTATTTAGCACTCAACTACTTTTTAATAACTTATTTATTCAAATTATATCATCCTTATAGTAATACAAATATTCTCTGAGAGCATTGCTCAATAAAGTTTCGCCGCTTATGTCACAAAAACCATACAACATTTCTATAGCACTTAAATAATTAAGATAGTTATTCTTATACCACGACTTAATTAAATTTATAACGTTATAGTAATAGCAGCAAAAATTCAGTTCATCTAAGAGATTATGTCTATGACAAATTATACTAAAGTCAGCCTGAATAAGGCGATTTACATCGTCTGCTGTAAAATAAAATACCACATCATGTTTGCTAACTGATAGCATTTTTACATCGTCGTAAACAAGCTGTGTAACTGTCACGAAATCTTCGCACTGTGAGGTCACTGAACTGTATTCGTCTGGAAGTGAAGGGAGTGGCTTGTTGAAAAAACTCTTGATTGCGCCACGCAGCAAATCCATCAAGGAAACCCATTCAAAGACAGCAAGTGAAATTTTAGCAGCATGATACGGTTGAGTAATTATTATAGTAGGGCAGAACGTTCTTGCTGGACTCAATCCGCATTCGACTGTATATGGTCCAAGATGGAGTTTTGTATTGAGTAGATAATATTGCTCTGATTTCGCAGCATTCTCATACCTTGCTAGCACTTTATCCAACTCTTTGTCATAATTCTCACTGGACACTGTAGACCTTGTATCTGTATCCGTAGCCCCATAGTAACTATACTGCTCTTGGTTTATCATCACAAAAGGATGTTTAGTAGTCGGTAGCTTTTACGTTACTGAACACGAATTACAACTCACGTTAACGAGGAACTTTAGACACGTCTGCGCTACAATTAGAGATATGCTCCTATTTATGCTTTCATGCTTTGCGGTGTTGCAACATTTTTTTTTTGTATAGTTTCACACAATGTCCGTTTCTTTTACCCAACTATTCGACCGTGGTGGGAGACCGAGCCATTTGACGTACAGTTTTCCCATCTTTTCTTTTTAGTACCTTCTCAACGAGATATATATCAGGGGCGGACGTTTTCTGTAATTTTTCCTCGTAAAAAGCACCTCTAATGGGATCACCATCCATATCTTCAAGCATATATGTAACAGGATTGGATATATTTACTTTGACAATTTTAAATAGTTCCGTGGTCCAATTAGGTGTATAGCCTTTTTCAAATAAGTGTTTAGCCTTTGACAGCCGTACGATGTCATTTATTTTAAACTTGCCTATACCGACTATTTTAAGATGACTATAACTTTGCTGTAAAATATCCTTTTCGTTAGAAGTATTCACATCAGATGATTTATAGCCAGTGGTTCTGTATCATTATATTCTTTGGTGATTTGTGGTAGTACGTCTATCCATCTATATGTACCATTCATGGAAAAATATCTGTAAAGCCGCGATTTAACTGTTCGTATCACACGTTCGGCGATGGAAGCTTTCTTGATGGTATACGTATTGTAGTGGTTGATTTTGTGTTTCTTCATTAAGTTTTGAAATTTTGCATTGTGAAACTCAGTCCCCTGATCGGTTTGCAAATTTTTTGGACAGCGGCTGGTATGTGATAAGATATCAGCAAAAGTTTTGGTAATTTCGTTACCAGTTTTAGTTTTTAGTGGTCGAGTCCATACGAATTTTGAGAAACAGTCTATAACCACCATAATCAGCAGCTTGTAATTTTCGTTCTTATTTGCAAACTGACGCATTTCTGCTGAATCCATCTGCCATAGGTTATCCAGACCTTTGATAATTGTTCGCCTTCTTGCATAATTCCTACGCGCTAGATTATGCAACTCATTCACAACTATAAACTTATTCGCTGATAATCTTTTCTACTGTTTTACAGATTTAATTTTTATTGGCTGTAAAGTTTGATTCTTACTTACCGCCATTATGTGTACAAATGAGTATAACACGTATGGAGATAAGCTATTTATGCTCTATTTTCTTTCTAAGATCATCTAGTTGCCTTCCCATATAGTGCAACCACCGACTATAAACCTAGGTAGACACATCTATTTACAAAAATCCTTGGTCGGAACATTCGAGCGCTGTTGCCCGAATGCAATGTAGGAAAACAAAATTTACGAAATGCATGTTCATTGTTTTCAGTATCATTAGACGTGTAGAAGATAGAACCTGGAGTAAAAGTTAGAAATAATATATTACATAAATATAATGCTTGAGCAATGAGCAATGTCTATAGATTCTAATTCCTGAAGAGTTAAAAACTAAAACATAAGAATGTGGTACATACGACGGAGCTATATTGTTGACTTGGCAACGCCGCTACACCATTTACTACGGGCATTTACGACACTTGACGTTAACGTCATTCAAATTTGCGATTGTTGTTCTTACGTCAACTCGGCTGCATTTTTGGTGTATTTTTATTGTTGGTTGCATTTCATAGCAAATTTCCTGCTGATAATGGTGCGTTATTGTTATGTGTGCAAAGTGAACTCTCTCCAGCCTGAATCGCAAGGCTTAACCTTCCATCGGTAAGTAAAACAAGATTTAATTAGAATTTGAGGTTATAAACATACATCATTGGCGTCGCATTATCGTGTCTTCACTAATTTGAAATTTATTGCACTCGAAATGTGTAGTTCCTATGTTCCATTCTAATCATTTCTACTATAATTTTATCAAAGACGTGAAATAATGTTTGCTGCTTGCACACTTTACATCTCCACATGTTCAGGGGTGGTGTATTTGTCAAAATAGGGCCTGTTTGTCTTTGGCTTTTGTAATCGCTATCTGAAATTTAAAATGCTTTTTCTCATCAATTTTAGGTTTCCTAATAACCCTTCAAGTAGAGCAATTTGGATGTCTCTTTTGGGATTTGAAAAAGGCCATTCGTTTCCAAAATATGTGGATGTCTGTTCGAAACACTTCCAGGAGAGTGATTTCGTGTACTTGGCTGATGGATGTAGGCATCTTAAAATGGGCGCTGTTCCAACTCCCGTCCATTCTGCCTTCGATTCTGCAGTACATATAAGGTATCAGCTTTTATTAAAACATTTCTTTATTAACAAAATGAACAATTTGTTACAGATTTCTCTAAGCAGTGTTTGCAACACTGGCCTCGAGAAAATTAAACTAAAATAAAAATAATGTATTTGCTCTTACAGCGCTCCTACAATGCCATAGGCTTTCAAACTTTGTGAGACGTTAACAAAAAAAAAACTAAAGAAAATCTTTTTTTTCAGTTTGTAACAAAGTAACTACATTTTTTTATATTCTTTATATCCCTAAGTAGATTATTAAAAGTTTTTGATGAATTTATTGCAGGATTGTAAACAAATTTTGTTTATGATTCTCGTCTCGTCATAATTTTGAACTTGATTAGATAATATTAAGACTTTATTTACTTTTGTTACTTATTAAGGACTTTGAATATTAATTACATTGTTCAATCTGCAACAGAGCACTTGAAAAGAAATTATGAAGTTCTTAATATAATTTATTTGCATAGAAATGAAAATTGTAAAAAAGTATCTCATATGTTCCTAACTTTTTCTATCTTTTCATGAAAGACGTTGTAACCAATTATTTTATATTTTAGTTCAGAGTCAGAGTCAGAGTCGATGAGCATTGACTCTATCAGCAGCCCAGACAAGGGTCAAAAGGCAGTTTCGTCAAGCTCCCAGCAACATTTCGAAGTTGACATTCTGTCCCTACAAGTTAGCCCTGTTAAGAGAAAGTAAGTACATCTATCACAATGATAGAGATTCTAGTCAAAATTTTTAATCAATGTCTAGACGGCGAAGAACCACCACGTGAATGGAAAAAAGCTGTGGTAACATCAATCTTTAAAAGGGGAGACAGGCGAGACTGCAGGAATTATCGAGGTATAAGTGTGATGTGTTCGGTAGCACGTTTATACGGCAGAGTGTTGAAACGTAGAATTGATGGTCAGTTTACGGAGTTGGAAGAACAAAATGGGTTCAGAGCAGGAAGATCATGTATCGACGGAATTTTTACTCTGAAAAATTTAATCGAGAAACGGGTAGAAAGAGGAAGAGCAATCCATTTGATATTCATTGACTTGCAAAAGGCATATGATACCGTGCCATTAAGTAAGTTATGGCCATGCATGAGAAATAATGGTATCTCTAAAGCCTATATCGACGCAGTCAAGGCATTATATTCGAACACTACGAGCTCTGTGAAAATAGGCACACGTCTTTCTCAGGATTTTAAAGTGACCAAAGGTCTGAGACAAGGCTGTTCTCTTGCTCCTCTATTGTTCAAAATATATCTTCAGGAAGCCTTAAAATCATGGACGCAAAGGTGCAGTAAAATGGGTCTGCACATAAATAACGATACCCTCTACACGCTGTTATTTGCTGATGACCAGGTTATTATAGCAGAGGATGAAGATGATGCAAGCTATATGTTTCGCAAGCTGCAGGACTGCTATAAGGACTGGGGTCTCAGTATTAATATCAAAAAGACCGAGTATATGGTTGTAGGGGGAAAAGGACAAGATTTGGATGTAGAGGGCGATAAAATAAAAAGTTGTGACTCGTTTAAGTATCTGGGTGTTACCCTCTCTTCAAATGGAAGGAGTACGGCAGACATCACAAATAAGATAGGCCAAGGAAGAAGAGCAATTCGCCAGCTCAATTCTCTACTCTGGAGCTCGTCAATAAGAAAAAATACAAAAATTACCATATACAAGTCAGTAGTAGAGAGTATTGCCACTTACGGAGCTGAAACCTGGGAACTGAATAAGAGAGACAAAAATAGATTGATGGCCCTGGAAATGGATTTTTGGAGGAGAAGTTGCCGAATCTCTAGACTGGATCACGTTAGAAATGATGTCATAAGAGGGACGATGGGTCTAGAATCTAACATTCTAGACACTATAGACACAAAAAGGCTACTTTGGTATGGGCATCTCCAAAGAATGAACAACGACAGATGGCCTAAGAAAGTATGGCAATGGATACCTCCAGAACGTCGAAAGCGTGGAAGACCACCTAGAAGCTGGAAGAAAGATATAGAGGAAGCTATGGAGGCAAGAGGTCTGCAAGACGGAGATTGGACAGACCGGAGAAGATGGAAGTTGAGAAGCGAGAAACGGTTCTAGCCGTAGGATCCTCGCGTATATATATATATATATATATATATATATATATATATATATATATAGGTACATCTATTCAGGAATTTGTTAGAAATACCCACTGTTAACTCTTGGAATGTGGAGTTCAGAAACTTGTTATATGTAATATATCTGACAGATTGTGTTACATGTATTGGTCACTAGCAATTTTAGCTGATAAGCCCACAAAGTGAGAATACAACAAAAAACATTTAGTTAGCACACATTAGAAATTACAAAGAAATACAGGGACTGAATGTATAAAATGATAATTTAGTAGCTAGCTTGTTTGGTTATCTGACCACGTTAGTTCAATCATTGAACAACAAATTAATTTAACAGCCAGTTTCAACTAAATATATAAAATGATAAATCAAGCTCAAAATAATTAAGAACTTATACAAAAATATATTTTTTATAAAGGCACCATATGATGAAGCTCTAAATTTACCTGGACCCTCAACTAGCTTACGATCATTGCCCATTGTTGCTGATGAAAATTCATCTACTGCTACTGCATCAGAGGTAGATGAAAAGCTCACCTTTGTTGACAGAAATGTCCATCCTCTACTCGAGGATGTAAAGAAGTGGCAAGGGAAGAAAAAGGTAACACACACTCACACACATAGATACCTATATTATCTTATAACATTAAAATTTATATCGTCAAAACCTTCTGGTAAAAATCTATACGTGACTATTGTGGTATAATGTAAGTTTTCTGTGTATTTTATTTTTTCATTCTAACTCAACTATATGTTTGTTCAAAATTTAAAGGAAGTCACTCTGCCATTACTCAATTTAATGTAGTTGTAGATTGCTCACAGTTGAATTGTTCAGATTAAGAATCTTTTTTAGATTTCAGTGGACATAAAATTGAGATTCATAGAGCACATAAACATGCTGTCCAAAAGGATATAACAAAAAATCAAGACTTTTCCTGGAAGTCACTATATGCTAAATTTTTTGTTTAAAAAAATAAGTGAATCAATAATTTTAACTAGCTTAAGCTATTGCATAATTGTTTACTATCCATCCCAGTTGACCAAAGGCAGACTGCAAATAATTTTGCATTACTCAAGTTATCCAAGATGTAAAGCTAGATTGAAAGTCCCAACTAAGTTGAGACCTTCAAGCTGGCAGAACTGGGGTGCCTTTGGGCTGCTCAGTTTACTTACGGTGGGTCGTGAATCCTTGGCAACTTATTCTTTTCCTCTTATAAGAGATGTCAGGCAAAATCACTAACTTTTAACTCGAGATTACTCTAAGGTTCAAAAACTTCAAGAAAAAAGGAGCGCCAGGAGTTTTCACCTCCAAACTCCAAGGAAGTTAGTGAAATTACCCAACCTCTGCAGAAACACTGAAGGGATAGGTGCAGAAAATTTAAAAGACAATTAAACAGTAACAAGTATATTGATTAAATAAAAATATAAATAAATAGTGAGTTGTGGGGGTGGGTTGGCCCAGTGGTTAGGGTCGAGGGCTCGTGACCGGAAGGTCCCGGGTTCGATTCTCGTTAGAGGCGGAAATTTATTTCTGGTTGTTTCAACCAAAAATAAATATCCATAAAAAAAAGCTCAGCGAGAATCCCCACCTGAGCATTCACTGTTGGCTTCTAATTAACAGTGCTGTTCCTAAGTGGCGCCGGGAAACAGTAACAAAGCCTACACAGAACACGAGGCTAATGACCAAAGTAGTCGATGCCGATGACACAAGTTAAAAAAAAATAGTGAGTTGTATTCACATGTACTATTTCAAAAAAAAGGGGGACTGTTGGCGTAGATGGACGATACAACCTGGCTTGCTTCAGCTAAGACAGATGGTACTGGGTCTCCGATGGCTCCTTCAGAGGGTCCCCTTTTGCAGCCTGGCAGCCTCTTCAGGTTCCTTAGGCCAGACCACTCCGGCTTGACTTCTCCCTTCTCAGGCTGAGGGTTATCTGGGTCTGGCTCGGCTACCACTTCCGGCCGCCGTCATGCAAAGTATAAAAGAAAAGAGAAGGATTAGTGTGTGGACCCTCTATAGAGAAACCCCAGGATCAAAATCATTAAGCAAGCTCAGGCGTACTACTTGGCCTCTGAATTGTACAGTCAAAACCCCAATAGCTTAATTAAGTACAATATCTGTTTAAACTTAACAAAGATCCCTTACAAAAATGCTTAAATTCTATACTAAAATTCTCTTAAAAGTTAGACACAAAAGCTATAGCAGATATCTCCCCACAATGGTTCACAACTGAATCTGCATCTACAAAAGGAATATAATTTTAAAATGAAGTACCAATATCGTATCAACAAAGTATCACCTAACCTAGATACTTGATAGGCCTTTCAAGTCTAATACTTAAAATAAAACTTAAAAATATGAGTCTTGAAGTGAGCAAGGCTATAGTTCACTTAAGTTCAAAGCAGTTTAATTGATCTAAGAAGAAATCAAGGCTATGATTCTATTAAGTTGCTGCCGGCTCTAGTGCTCCAGAAATTTAGAATCTTGAAAGGTAATGCAGCCACAAAAAAAAATATCAAGCCCACAGATATTTACTAAAATAACTCAAAATCAAATATCACAAATAATCCAGAAAATTGAAACTATATGCACAGTAGTTGCAAGGTACGAGCAACTATACTTCAATAAATACTCTCAATGTTAAAACTATAGCTCCAAAAGAAACAAAAATCTATGAGTACGTTCAGTCTCACATAGATGCACTTCGGTAGGCTGTATCGGTTGTAAATATGGAAAATTCGTCAAACTCATACAGCAAAATTACAGCTCAAAATTTGCAAAATGTGTGTGAGCACACTCAAAAACTATCAAACTATACCAAAATAAAGAAAGATGCTTCTCTCTCTCTCTCTCTCAAAAAATGTACGAAAGGGGCAATACTGAACAAGGTTAGACATCTATGCAAAAATGCCCATAAGTCGCCCAAAATGGCGGAAACAATGAACTAAGCAATTTTTACACAGAACTCTACCAAATAAAAAAAAGTGTGCTCTCTCTCTTTCTCTCAAAAATGTACAAAAGAGCAACAAAAAAAAGGAAAAGCGGAATGAAGGTCACACTTGGAGATGACCACAAACTCTAGATGCGAAAGTACGTAAAATAGCTCGATAGCTGCCAAAATGGCGATCAAAATTGAAATAAGCAAATTTTACGTACCTTCTATATCCAAAGTAGCAGGAACAGCTTGTAGTCACACTCCTGTGAATCCTTCCAGGGTCTAGAAGTAGGTGGAAAAGGGCGTGTATTCCTTTAGATTGACATCAGCACCAGGTACCAGGTCAGTTCCTTCGCGAAGCAGATGCACACACTTGGGCTGAAAAACACATATAACACAGTATGGCGTTCACAACCAAACTAGAAAAAGAAACTAAATCACTCGCTGGTTGCACAGCGCAGTACGGAATTATACCAAAATGTCGGAATGGCCGAATTTTCACAAAAAATAATTGCCCGTGTTATTGGGTTAGGTACTTCAAATAGAAATCTCGCGAAAGGAGAGTGAATAAACTTCAAAGCCAACCCCACGGGAAGGTGATTTCAAAAATCTATTTCATGAAAAACGGCGGAAGGCCAAAAGGACAGAACCGACCTGTTGCTGCTGAAGTCGAGGTCGAGAGAGCGCCGGGATCGAAAGAGAGCTGGGATCGAAAAAGAGTGCCGGGATCCAAAGAGACTCGGGATCGAAAGAGAGAGAGCTAGAAGTAGTCAGCCAGCTAATTTATAACCTCCCAGCGGAAATCACAAAAAATTGGAAACTTCTAGAAACACATATATGTTCACGATTACAATAGACAACTGTCCCTCTCCTATCCACCAGTCAGGCAGTGCTGCCAACAGCAATCTAGTACTACCAACCCAACCTCAAAGTAACTATAGTCTTAATTGCAAATCGGGACAGAATTACTATTATTAATAAAATAAACTCATAATAGGGAACGAGGAATGCACTAAAAGAATGAAACTAATAACTTTGCAAGGTTAACTTTTACAAATAACGCAATAGTTATATTTATTAACTTCTCCTACATTGGCAACCCTGAGTAATAATCCTTCTCTCGTTGGCAACCCTTGCGAGAAGGTGTGGCCTGGTCGCTCTGCGTATCAGAACCAGATATAGTCCAGTCAGGCTAGAGAACAAATAGGCGCGGAAAAGTGGTTCTTTTAATAGCGTAACGGCAAAGCATAAGGGAGGAACATATTTACCTGTCACTAGAATATCATTCTGTAAGAATTGATCTATAAAAGGAGTCACAGACGACGTGTAACGAAATTAACAAAAATTTCGCTATAAAGATTAATAATATCCATAGTATCACTACCAAAAGTTTTTTATGTAAATTTACTAAAATGTTTGATCCAGTGTATCTCAGAGAAACATATATCACTCATCATGTTCAAACAAATTATAGGAAACGTTTGTTATATCAGAATACCTTAGCATTCTACCTCTTTTTTAAATGTGGTTTCTCCTGCAATGGAGTTTTTTTATAACTCCAATAACAATAGTTTCAAGGGGGCATCTTCAAAATCATTCAAACTCAAACTTAAAAGATTTTTTGTTGCTCAAGAACACTGAATAATTTGCTATTTAATAATTATTATTTAACATTTCTATTTTTACCTGTGCTATGTTATTTTCTATATTAATTTATAAAATTTATTTTTTTTTGTTTATTCTGCGATTTTGACTATTTTGTCGGACCCCCACGGATTCTAAGATAAGATATGTTATTTGCTAACACAGTCGTCTTCTCCACTGACCATATGTTTGTCAATTATTCCATTCCTGTTTGTATTATTATAGTTTTATTGTCTTGTGTAACTTTTAGGAAAAGTCGATATGTTGGAGACATGTCTAGTGACGATTTTTGCTCGCCAGTAAGAGCCAAAAAAACTGTACAGAGGAAGAAGATCGATGGGCTTCAAAGAACAGTTAGAACACTAAGACGAAGAGTGAGGACATTGAACGATTTACTTCAACTGCTGAAGAAGAAATCGTACATAAGTGACTCATCTGAGAATATCTTAAAGGTACTTTTATCCGCATTTCTTATAGATGCAATATCTAAAGTGATATATCTGTTTCAGGCATCACTATCTGGCTCGTCGCTCAAATTATTAGAGAGACTGTTGAAGTGACCATCTAAACAAAAATATGACCCGTTATTAAGATCATTTGCACTAACTTTATCTTTTTACTCCCCTAGAGCGTATAATTTTGTGAGAAGCACATTCAACAAATCATTACCCCATCTGAATACAATTAGTAAATGGTACCAATCAGTTGATGGTTCCCCAGGCTTTACACATGAAGCACTGCAGGCATTGAAATTGAAAAATGAATGTGCTTTATCACAAAATAAACCAATTTTTTGTAATTTAGTATTAGACGAGATGTCTATTCGGCGTCAAGTAGAGTGGACAGGTTCAAAATTCTCTGGTTACATAGACATTGGTTCCAAAATTGATTCTTCTGATATTATGCCAGAAGCAAAAGAAGTTCTAGTATTCATGCTTGTTTGCCTGAACCCTTCTTGGAAAATACCAGTAGGTTATTTTTTTCTAGATGGACTTAGTGGACGGGAAAAAGCAGAACTTGTGAGAAAGTGTCTTGTTTTCATTCACGAGTCTGGGGTAGTGGTAACTTCATTGACTTTTGATGGCGCTCCCGTGAATTTTACTATGTGTTCATATCTTGGAGCTAATTTTGGAAATTTAGAAGATATGCGGACTTATTTTAACCATCCCGTGACTGGGTGTGATGTATTCATTATTTTGGACCCCTGTCATATGATAAAGTTAGTTAGGAATACTTTTGGATCACAGAAGTATTTGACTGATCCTCAGGGTAATCAAATAGATTGGAATTTGTTGGTAAAGTTGGTAGATATGCAATATGCTGAAGGCTTGCACTTGGGTACAAAAATCAAGCTTCGACATATGCAGTGGGTCAGAGAAAAAATGAAGGTGAAGATTGCTACCCAAACCCTGAGCAAAACTTGTAGTACCAAGGAAATTACGGAAAGCAATTATAGAACAACTACATGATAGTAGCAGTGGGGGTCACTTTGGAATTAGGAAAACCCTGGAGAGAATCAAGGAGAGATTTTACTGGTTTGACTGTCGAGAAGATGTGGAAAATTACTGCTCCACATGCGATGTCTGCAACTCAAGGAAAGGTCCAAGTACTCGTCAACGGTCACATATGCAGCAGTACAATGTCGGATCGCCGTTTGAGAGGATCGCCATTGACATTTTGGGTCCTTTGCTGGAAACCAGCGTTGGGAACAGGTATCTGCCTGTTGTAATGGATTATTTCTCTAAATGGCCAGAAGCAATTCCTGTGCCCAATCAAGAAGCAGACACAGTGGCACAGGCTCTTTTAGAACACGTCGTTTCCAGATTCGGAGTTCCTAATGAACTACATTCAGACCAGGGACGCAGCTTTGAATCAGAAGCCTTCTTTCAGCTGATGAGAAAACTCGGAATTCGGAAGACTAGAACAACTGCTCTTCATCCTCAGTCCGACGGTATGGTGGAACGCTTCAACAAGACAATCCTGGATTACCTGTCAAAATTCGTGAACGAACATCAGTCTGATTGGGATACGAAGATTCCTCTGGGAATGTTGGCCTACAGATCAGCGGTGAACGAGTCAACTCGGTTGAGCCCAACGAAGATAATTTTTGGTCGAGAACTGCGGCTGCCTCTGGACTTAGCTCTTGGTCCACCCCCAGAAACGGAACGCCGTCTTCCATGCGAATGGGTGAGCGAGCTTCAGGAAACGCTCTGGGATATCCATGAGTCTGCTAGAGGGAATATCCAGTCTGCCAGCGACAGAATGAAAGCCAGATACGATCTGAAGGCAAATAGCCCAAAGTTCGTCGAAGGTGATCTGGTATGGTTCTACAATCCACGACGGAGAAGGGGTAGATGTCCGAAGCTACAACGCCATTGGGAGGGACCCTACGTGAACCGCCTCAACGACGTAGTCTACAGGATACGTATGGGTAGTGGAAAACCGAAGATCGTCCATAGCGATCGCCTGTGGCCATACAAGGATCGAAGCGAACTGTTCGTCGAGGACGCCGAACGCCAAGAGGGGAAGAGTGTAGTAACATCCTGTATATACCATTGCTTATTGATGTTTGTTGATGTTAGGTTAGATTTTTTTGATGTGTAAACGTCATCGAATCATCTGGAATTTTCTGGACTGTCAGATCGGCATTCTCGAATGTCATCTGGATGTGTCGAATCTTCTAGATGGTTCGATGAAGTATATATAAGGCCACGGGTAGCGTGGTAGTTCAGTTCAGTTGAGTTGAGTTGTACCTAAGATAAGGTTAAGAGATATTGTATCGAGTTGTGAAGTAAAACGGTGGAAGTTACGTCGAGTTTGATTCCCTGGGTGAAGAAAAAGAGGCCGTCGTGACAATATCATAAATTCATGCAAGAGTATATTGATTTAGGGCATATGTGAAAAGTTACAAGTCTGGAAAATATAAATAATCATGAATATTATATGTGTCATCACGGGGTAGTTCGCGAGAGTTCGCTAACTACAGCGCTCAGAGTTGTATTTGATGCTTCAACTCCCTCTTCTACAGGATACTCTCTAAATAACTTGTAGATGGTAGGTGCCTTTTTACAGGAAGATCTATTTTCTATATTAGTGCGTTTTCGCAAACACAATTTTGTTATAGCAGCCGACGTAGCTAAAATCTACCGATGTGTTTTAGTTTCAGAGGAGGACAGGGATTTGCAAAGAATCGTTTGGAGATTTTCGCCAAACGATCCCCTCGACTTTTACCAGCTAAATACGGTCACATACGGTACCGTGGCGGCATCCTTTTTGGCGATTCGTTGCTCTATGAATTGGCATTTGAGTGCGAAAAAGCGTATCCAGATATTTCAGAAGTGGTAAAGTCAGACTTCTACGTGGACGATTTACTGACTGGAGCTAGCACGATAGAAGAGGCTATTCGCGTATCCCAGCTAGTATTTCAAGTTTTACGCAAGGGTTGTTTCGTCTTGAGGAAATTCTATTCGAACAAACCAGAGATTTTAGATTGGATTGTACCCAACGATAATTTGTCCAAGATAGTAGAATTCGGTGAGCGTAATGCTGCAAAAACTTTAGGACTGACTTGGTGTCCTAACTCAGACTATTTGACGTATGATGTTAAAGATATTCCCGAAGATGGCACAGTAACAAAACGAACAACTTTATCCAATTCTTCAAAAATATTCGTTCCGTTGGGTTTGGTATGCCCTTGTATAATTCAAGTAAAAGTCTTATTTCAAGCATTGTGGTTAGAGAAAGTGTCATGGGATGATCCGCTTCCCCCTCGTATTACGGCTAAGTGGGAGGAGTTTAGGCCTGAAATAAAGTATTTAAACCTTTTGCGCATAAATCGTCACGTATTTAGCAAGATAGCCGCACAATTTGAATTGCATATTTTTGTGACAGCTCTGAAAGGCATTTGGCGCATGCGTATACGGCAGGTCTACGGATAGCGAAGGAAATTCCGTGGTTAATTTGTTAGTAGCAAAAGGTAAGGTAGCGCCGCCGCCGCTAAAAACAATCACTCTACCGCGGCTAGAACTGTGTGGTGCGCTCGTAACATCGAGATTAGCAAACCACACTTCGAAGGCTCTCAAACTTGATACTGTAAAGAGATTTTTCTGGTGTGACTCAACCATAGTTTTAGCATGGTTGAAAACTCCCCCAAGTAAGTTAAAGACGTTTGTAAGTAATCGAGTTTCAGAAATTCAAGAAACCACGAGTTTGGACACCTGGAGGCATGTTCCTAGTGCCCTTAATCCCGCCGATCTTATATCACGTGGTATGAAGCCATCGGAGATACATTCTGCCAATATTTGGTGGCACGGGCCTGATTTTTTTAAACGCTCAGAAGTTGAGTGGCCTATTAATCCGTGTCAGGCGGTCAATGATTTGCCAGATGTCAAGAAAAACTGTACAGCACTTGTCAGCAAAAGTGAGCGATTCGATTTATTTGAAAAAGATTCTAATTTAACTAAGTTGGAACGAGTTACAGCCTTATTACTTAGGTTTTTTCATAATTGCAAGCAAGTAAAAGAAAATCGTATATTTGGCCCTCTTACTGATAGCGAGGTTAGTCTTGCGTTCGATAGGTTAATTAAAATCGTACAGCATGATTCATTTGCCACGGAAATTGAGAGCATTAAAGGCGATAGGCTAAGTGCAAAAAACAAACTAGCGAGTTTGAACCCATTTCTTGATGCTAATCAATTTTTGCGTGTTGGTGGACGCTTAACCACTGCCAAATACTCCTTTGAGAAACAATATCCTCTAATTCTTCCTAGTAAGCACCATTTCACTAGGCTTCTAGCCAGGCATTATCATGAGAAGCTGTTGCACGCTGGTCCACATCACATGTTAGTCTCATTAAGAGAGAATTACTGGATAATTTCCGGTGGAAATTTAGTTAAAAGTATAGTTCGTTCTTGCGTTCCATGTTTCAGATACTCCCCTAAAACAATTGCCCCAATCATGGGCAATCTACCATTAGAGAGATTGAATCCCACTCACCCCTTTAACGTTGTAGGAGTGGATTACGCTGGCCCATTTTTGCTGAAAAATAAATCGGGGCGTGGTGCCAAATTAATCAAATGCTATGTTTCATTATTTGTATGTTTCCTCACTAAGGCGGTTCACCTAGAATTAGTGAGTGATTTGTCTAAAGAATCTTTTATTCTGGCACTGCGCAGATTCGTGTCCAGGAGAGGCAAGCCGCGCCGTGTGTACTCGGATAACGGTACAAATTTTGTATCTGCTGTCAAGGAACTCAAACACCTGGGTAATTTTATCAAACAAAATCAAGACGATCTTGAAGCAGCTTTTTCTAAAGAAAGTATTGAATGGAAATTTATTCCTCCTCGATCTCCGCATTTCGGAGGATTGTGGGAGGCCGGTATAAAGAGCATGAAGTTTCACTTAAAAAGGGTAGCAGGAAATGTCCATTTCACTTATGAATTTTTTTATACCCTGCTAACAGAAGTTGAAGCAATACTAAACTCTCGTCCTATATCTCCTCTTTCATTTAATCCTCACGATCTAAATCCTTTGACGCCTGCTCACTTTCTACTGGGACGACAGAGCAGCTGCTTACCCGAAGTTGATGTCACAGTAATTCCCACCAATCGTCTAACTGCTTATCAACACCTTCAGCAGTTAAAACAGCATATATGGCAGCGATGGTGCAAGGAATATGTCTCTGAAATGCAACAGAGAACTAAATGGAAGAAGACGCAGGGTAGCTTGCGGCAAGGCGCCTTAGTTCTCATTAAAGAAGATAACGTTTCTCCGATGAATTGGAAATTGGGCAGAGTTATCAACCTCCATCAGGGCAAAGATGGCGTTAACCATGTGGCTACGTTGAACACCCAAGGTGGACTCCTAAAGCGTTCGTATGCAAAGCTTTGTCCATTACCGATAGACTCTGATGCATGCATTGCTGACTAATTTGACTATTAAGTGAAATAGGTTAAGTCTGAATATTAAGCGAGATAATTTAAGTCTTTTTTATGTAGTCCTTACTTTCATTGTTTTAGTTGAAAGTCGACCTTTCAAGGTCCGGCAGCATGTTTGGACTTCATTTACTTTTAGTTGTTTGTCAAGTGACCAAGTGACCGTCTGTCGTCAAATAATTTGTAAGTCACAAT
Organism: Callosobruchus maculatus; assembly: GCA_951848785.1. Taxonomy (NCBI): domain Eukaryota; kingdom Metazoa; phylum Arthropoda; class Insecta; order Coleoptera; family Chrysomelidae; genus Callosobruchus; species Callosobruchus maculatus. Next base: position 1,326,934 of record CATOUR010000085.1, on the reverse strand, counting down.
TAAAAATTTTTCATGTCATGTCCGTCGCTTAGCAATGTATGAACTTATGTTTTGAAGCCTATTGTATTTCAAAGAATACAACGATTTAAATGTTCATGCGAGTTTAATTCTACGACGGAGCAAGTATCAAGAAATTTAACAGCCCTAGAGTGTGTTGCCTTCTGGCTCACAATTTTTCTAAAGTGCGGGCACTTCGTCGTATCTGCTCTGTGTGTACTGTCCTTACATTTTGGGCAGTAAGCTGCGTTTTGGCATTCCTTTGCCCTGTGGCCGTTGGCGCCACAGTTCAGACATTCCTCTGATCTGTCTGGTCCATCACACTCGTTTCTACGGTGCCCAAATTCTAAGCACCTGTAACACCTCTGTACATGTATTCTTTCCCGAGCCCTGCAATAAACTAGCCCTATCTGCACACCCCTTTGCGCATTATCCTACTAACTAAGTCTCTACGCATTACCACTGTCGCAACTTGGTTTCCGTCGCGGGTTGGTCTAAGAGTTTTTACACTTATGCTCTCCTTATTCCCAGTTCCCAGATCCTCAACAATGTCCTGAAGTACATCATCCTCCGTCAATGTAATGTCAATGTCTGTTATATGTACTACACCTTCATTTCTCATCACGCGGACATCTACCTCCTGGAGCGCAGTTTTAATTTGCTCATTTAATACACCCGCTTCTCTGCTCTGGCCCTCAACTCTAAAAAGAACTGCATAGTTGCCCGTTCGCCTCAAAGATTTGACTTTAATACCTGCCTTTTCTATATCAACATTCCGTTTTATTGTTTTAAGTAGATCTGAATATGTTTTACCTTCGCTTCTTACTACTATACTACTCTTGTGTAACTGCTTTTTTTGGTAATATTTCTTATACATTATTAATACTTTTACTATTTGGTATGAGTATTGTTATTTCAATATCAATACCACGTAGAACAAACTCTAATATCTTTCTCACATAGTCTCTGCTAAGTCCCTCCGGTATAACCATGTATACTTTTTTCCGCAAGTGTTTTATAATCTGCCCTTTCAGCTCTTTCGCCAACTTGAAAACTTGTTCCATATCATTAACCCCTTTTTCATCATATGATATTGGCAAGATGTACAAAAATTTACTTTTGCCTGCGTTTTCACCCCTGCTGGTAGCTACTTTGGTTGTTAGTTCAAGGTATCCTACTTGCCCCTCATTCAGGCCGTCTTTAGTTATTTCTAGTATCTCTGGATATCTTTCGATCATCGTTTTTGAGATGTCCTTGTTGCCTTGATCTCTTGCATCCATGAAAATACCAAAATCCCCCTCTGTTACAAACTTTGCTGGGTTGGCCATCATTTGCCTAGTAATTTTATATGTTCCTTCGGGCCATTCTTCATCTAATATTTTAGCCACGTCTCCGAAGTCGCGTTTTTCCTCTATAATTGCACATAGTTCATTTATGCGTTCTGTTCCCTGGCTCTGTTCTCGCCCATTATATCTTCCATACTGACTTGAATAGCTACTTCCTTGGTGGTTACTGTGCTCGCAGATCTTGAGGTGTCATTTTCCTGCACTTCCTGTGCAAAAATGTCCCTCTCATCGATCTTTCTTCTCATAACCTCCACTAATTGGCTTGCCTTAACTATTCCTACCTTTATCTCTGCTTTCGTGTTGGGGGTCACCGCAATACTATTTTGCAAGTCGTTCATGAGTCGTTCTAGTTTCGCTAACATCTCTTTCATGTATGTCGTCCCAGAACACAGGTGCACGACATCACTTGTGCTTGTTTTCCTGCATTTCGTACCTATTATCTCCTCTGATCTATATTCGCCAATAGTCCCTCCTTTTTTGTTCGCTTTACTGCTCTCACCGTGTATTGAGTTAGCAGAGAAGCAGTCATGTATACATTAGGCATGCTCCCCGTGCGACAACCAATAGTTGCTACACTGTTCCTCAGAGCATCGCTTTCTTCTTGGCTGTCCCTGCATAAGTGCTTACAGAATTTCTTCTACTTTCTGGCGGAGTCCTGTTCAGGGAGCTCCTTCTAGCGAACGGGTCTCTTTCCATTCCCCATCTATAACTAATATCCGCGTCTCTTTGCGTGTCTCTGTCAGCCTGGCTTTTCTTTGCGAGCATCTCGTCTTCTGCTACGAGTAGAGTTTCTCTTTCGACGCTGCCATCACCCTCTTCTTGGGTGTACTCTTTCCATGACGGAGCTGTGTGCGAGTGGCCCTCCCCAGAATCCTTGGGCCCGTGGATAATCAGATAGTGAGATGCATGAAAAAATTGATGCCACTCTGGAAGACCCGGTTACCTATAATATCAGGTGAAACTCGGGTTCAGACAGAGTTGGTGTCATTCAAAAGAGGTGTCTTCCAAGGAGACTCCTTGAGTCCCTTGCTCTTTTGCATCCCACTTTTGCCTCTGTCTATAGCGCTGAGAAATACTAAAGGATACAGCTGTGGCCCGCCCAATAACCGGAGGCACAAGGTCACTCATCTGTTTTATATGGATGACCTAAAACTTTACGCCTCCGGTCAACGCGAACTACAACAATAACCCCCGCGAGGGGTTGCTAGATCCTCTCAGTGGCGCCTCCCCAAGGTGGCGGAAAGAGGAATGCCTCCCAGATATGGGTGGTACCGGGGAAATGAAATACCCGGGGCGGACCAAAACTAGCACGGTGGAATAGCGTCTGCATCCAGAGAATCGGCTATTCCACAATAAATAGGACACGACGGATCTCCATGTAAGGAGCGGTACTCCGACAGCGTATGACTCCGCGTTAGGGGCGGCTGATACCAGACACCCGCAGGAAGCCACCCAACATCAGTAGGCCATCCGGTGCGTGGCGACACCGTAGGGTATACTGAAGCCAAAGGATGTAAGCCGACCGGCAACTTTCACAGGTCCATCCTCAGGAGGCAATTTGGACGGCTGCCTCCGGAAATGTCGGCTGCGGGCCCTAAGGCTAACCACCTGACGGACCCTACCTTCGGGTTCGACCACCTCGAAGGAAAAGCACCCACACCGAGCCGGTTTCGGAAGCCGGCGTTGGGCGTGGTGGCGGTGCTTCGAATTGCCCTGTTGACGACCCCCGCAATGATATGGACCGTTTTAGGTGGACGACGGAGCACAGGGATGACCTGCTGAGCTGCTACGAGGGCAGTAGCCGGTGCCGTAAGGGATACATGTCCCGCATGTATGAGAGGGGGTTCGGAATGCACCCAGAGCATAGCTCGCCTACCTCTCAGAATTTGCGAGATTATGTATCGTACCTCCGGAGGCAGGGATATGTTCGTACTCCAGCTCAGCCTGCCCCTTCGGCGGACGGAAGGCCTGTTAACCAGGCTGAAAGTTCGCCGGTAAGGCCCGCTGAGAGGGAAATCGGCCAAGTTGTCTCACCTGGGGATTTCAGAGACCGAAGGGCCTTGCGTAACAACGAAAGTCCTTCAAGCTGGCAAATTTGAAGAAAAAGGGTGAGGCTGTGGGTGAACGACTATCGGAGGCCTCTGACATTTGGAGCATCAATTGCGAAATTTACGCTGCGGCTCTGAGGCTAGCTAGACAGGGGATAGTGAGAGACTCTCCTGTTGAGAGAGCACAGAGGCGGCGGGTGCGCCAAATGGAAGCGAAAATCCAGTTGGCTCGCCAGGAAGCATCCCGTGTCCAGTGTGTGATGGAACATAGAGCGGTTGGGAATCCTTTTATGCGCCGAGTGCGGCAGATAGCCTACGGGTTGAGGAGCGACCATCATACACTCAGTCAAGCGGTATTGGTTGTTGTCAAACAACACTGTCTTGATAGGATACGGATGCTAATCGCTGCTAAACGATCGTTGGTGGCGCGGGTGAGGGGTCTGGAGCAGAACAGAATGTTCTATGAAAGACCTTCTCGCCTTTTCCAACAGCCGCCACCAGCCATAGAGCAGCCGCCAACTGCTGATCGCGTGGAGGCCTTCTGGAGGGACATTTACGAACAGCCCAAACCTCTCTCAGCAGACACTTCGGCCTTGGCGCAGTTCGAGTCCGTTTGTAGGAGTACTCCTAACTTGAATGTACTGCGTCATCCGATAAACACTGAAGAAATTCTTGACGCCTTACGAGGCGCAAGGAATTTCGCAGCTCCTGGCCCGGATGGCATAAACACCTACTGGTGGAAAAAATTTCCCAGTTGCCACCGGCATTTAGCTAGAGTTTTTAACTCGTAACTAAATCAGGAGCAGCCAATTCCAGCTTAGTTTGTCGAGGGTCGAACCGTGCTTCTCCCGAAGACCGGATATTTGTCTGATCCCAAAAACTACAGGCCAATAACATGTCTGAACGCATGTTACAAGCTCTTCGCCAGAATCTTGTACATGCGTATTCTTCAAGCTGTGAATCCTGTATTTCTCGACGTGTATGAACACAGAGGGTCAAAGAAAGGAGTAGCCTGCTGCAAGGAGAACCTGTTGACTGACCGATGTGTCACGCAGGACTCCGTACAGTACAAGCGCAACCTTTCCATGGCCTGGATTGACTATCGCAAAGCACGTCTCATGAGCTCATTGTGCGGCTGCGGCTGTTGGAATGTCTTTCGGTGGATAATCAGATAGTGGGATGCATCAAACAACTGATGCCACTCTGGAAGACCCGCTTCACTATAACATCACGTGAAACTCGGGTTCAGACAGAGTTGGTGTCATTGAAAAGAGGTGTCTTCCAAGGAGACTCCTTGAGTCCCTTGCTTTTTTGCATCTCACTTTTGCCTCTGTCCATAGCGCTGAGAAATACTAAAGGATACAGCTGTGGCACGCCCAATAACCGGAGGCACAATGTCACTCATCTGTTTTATATGGATGACCTAAAACTTTACGCCTCCGGTCAATGCGAACTACAACAATCGCTGAGGGTGGTGCAGGAGTACAGTCATGCTATCGGAATGGAGCTCGAACAGACAAATGTGCATTGGTTCATCTCAAGAAAGGACGAAGCGGAGATGAGGAACAGCTCGTTGATGGGAGCATCTTGCGACAACTGCATGCCGTAGATACTTATACCTACCTTGGAGTGGCGCAGCGTCATGTCCAAGAGGCAAAGAGTGTCTCCGCCGCAAGTATTTGCACCGACTCCGGCAGATCTGGTCGTCAGAACTGTCCGGCTAGAACAAAGTCGCTGCCACAAACAAGCTTGCGGACCCAGTGTTATTATACACCTTTGGTGCTATACACTGGAATGTGAACAAGCTGAAGGAAATCGACACGAAGACCCGCAAAAGGATTAATATGGAGAGAAGCCTGCATCCTAAGTCCTCTGTCTCGCGAATATACCTCCCGCGACACCTGGTAGGGCATGGACTATTGAGTTTGGAGCGTTTGCATAACAGATTAGTACTGGCCACTGCCTGCTATGTAACGAACAGCACCGATCCCCTGATCCGCCTTGTGCGAGAGCACGAGAATGCGGGAAAAGGAGCCTTTCTTTTTAGCGCAGCGAAACGAGCAGCCGAGGAGCTCAGCCTCACACTCGACTTCAAGCGGAGGTGTCAGCAGTCCATTACGGAACTTGCTCCCGCAGAATTAAAATCCCACATTAAAACTGCCGAAGTGGACTTCCTCTTAAGGCTTCATAAAGATAAGCCAATGCATGGAATCTTCTACAAATATCTAGAAGAGCATGGCTTGTCTGAGCAGTTGACCTTCTCTTTCCTAAGGTCTAGTGGGTTGAAGTCGGAGGCTGAGGGCTTTATAATGGCCTGCCAAGACGGTGTCTTCGACACCTTGGTGTACCGTAGTAGGGTTATGGGTGTAGATGTACCCGACACTCATCGTAGAGCTTGCCGACAGGCTCCAGAGACGCTTATGCATCTCTTGTCGGCGTGTAAGACGTACGCTGGGACGGCTTACGTCCATCGGCACAACGCGGCTCTACGAGTGCTCTACTATCATTTAAGGCACTCATACGGTATCGATGAGACACCGGTGCTGCCATACGCTCCAGGGGATATAGAGTTCGTTGTGGAGAACGAGAGATGCCGGATTTATTGGAACTACTCGTTCCCCACGCTGGAGCTTGTACAGGCAAACAGGCCCGACATAGTCCTTCTGGACCACCAACAGAAGACGATGTTCGTTATTGAGTTTTCGGCGCCTGCCGAGGTGAACATCGTCTCTAAGGAGGAGGAAAAGCGGACCAAATATCAGGAGTTGCTCGGACAACTTCGCAGGCTCTGGCCAGACTACACTGTAAGTCTGCTGGTTATGGTCATTGGATCCCTAGGTGGAATGAGGAATACGCTGCTCTCTGCACTGCGCAAAATACCGGTGTGCCGTACGGCGGCGCACATCTTAACCGCCAAAATGCAGAAGGCAGTCATCCTTGGGTCCCTTCGTCTACTTAGGGCGTACGATTCGCGGACCCAGTGATTGCTCACCTCACGGTGTGAGGAGTAGTCATTGGGTAATGGAACAGCAGCTCGGTGTGTCGGAGCCCGAGCTGCACTTTTTTTGTTTTTAACATAATAATAATAAGCACCAATTGCGAAATTTACGCTGCGGCTCTGAGGCTAGCTAGACAGGGGAGAGTGAGAGACTCTCCTGTTGAGAGAGGACAGAGACGGGTGCGCCAAATGGAAGCGAAAATCCAGTCGGCTCGCCAGGAAGCATCCCGTATCCAGTGTGTGATGGAATATAGAGCGGCTGGGAAGCCTTTTAAGCGCCGAGTGCGCCAGATAGCCTACGGGTTGAGGCGCGACCATCATACACTCAGTCAAGCGGTACTTGTTGTTGTCAAGCAACACTGCCTTGACAGGATACGGATGCTAATCACTGCTAAGCGATCGTTGGTGGCACTTTTTTGTTTTTTTAAAATAATAATAATAACGCTGTGACTATTCTCCCGGCTCCGGTATCGGCGCCAATCCCGGCTGACGTCAGAGACAACCGGGATTAGCACCGATCACGGTTGATATTTGCCGTTTCTTATTGATGACGTCGACGGTAACCGAGAAAGAGATGAATCCCGGCATGGCGATTTTCAAATGCGACCTCATCTACGCTCATCATCAGTTGTATCAATTCATAAATGTTCACGTAATTAGTAATACATATATTTATTGGAAAATGCTGCATTGTAATAAAGGTTATAGATACACAGATAAGGCATTTTATAGGAATGAATATCACTAGGGCATCTTGCACTGAGAGCAAATCCATTTGCTAACACACTTCGGAAAATTTTTCAGTTTAGCGCGTATGCCTCCAAAGAAGACATGCTGCACATCTTATGCAACTGGCATTGTTTTTGTTGACTTCCTGTTGGCATTCTGCACACGTGAATTTGCCATGTTGCCTTTTTAGTGACGTTATCATTTCGATCAATTTCCACGCGTCGTCCGTGAAGTAATTACTAAAAAAATGATATATTTGAAAAATAGGTACCTACCTAAATTGTTTTGCGTATGTATTTTCTTACCGAATCAAATTAATATTTACGTCTTCATGTAAAATAGCCTCAGTTATATTTTCCGCTTCGACAAACTTTTCTTCGATTACTTCCCCGCCTATAGCCAATGAAGCGATCTCTTCATCAACAAACCACTTTAACATTGCTTTTTGTTGCTGTAAATATGGTAATCGAAAGAAAGCTACCACTGTTCCCTTTTTTCGCTTTGGTACTCCAATAGCTGTTAAATCAGCACCTTTAGGACGTCCTCGTATTTTAATTTTCAGGGGCATTTTAATATCAGACAAATCGTCGTTATGAGATACGGATTTTTCTTCTTCGTTGTGTTTGTCATTAACTGAAATTGGAAAATAACAACTCTTAAAGTTTTTACCTAGTAATTTCCGGTCCATAGTATTTGAATAATAATAGCTCATCAATAGTTTGTTCTATTCTGAAATTAGCGTCAGAACCGTCGATAACAATGGGAATATTTTCTATGTCCAACCAATTCAAATCCTGATTTGTTTTTTCTGACATAGGTTCAGATGTGCTTGAAGCTGTAGTTTTACTTGTACCTAAAAAGACAAATAAGTGATTTCGAAGATTTCTTTTTTTGACTTACCTGGTTCGCTATCTCCCTCATTTACCACAACAATCCTTGCCCTTTTACCTTGCCTCCATATCATTTCAAGGGTTTTTAGATTATCAACTTTTTGTTCGAATTCTTGGATACTTGACAAGGCAATCAAATTTGCCAGCGAATCTGTAATGCGTAAGGCATGCTTCCTTTTTTGTCCGAAGGTTTGTGGCTGTTTATTTGGTATGGATGTTACAGTAATGGTCTGTTGAATTCCAAGATCCAAATTCGATTCCACGACAGGTTCTATTTCGACTCCGCTACAATTGTTCATTTGTGCTAAACATCTTTGATTCATGCTATAGTAATTCTGGGTCCATCGTTTGTTTATAATTTCCTCCGAAAACAATGGTAGACCGAGGTGTCTTCGGACAGCAAAGATATGTCGGCATGGTAGTAGCATACTAACACTGAAATTGCAGTTGCATTCACGTGTGCTGGCTTGCAGTTCTCCTTCTGAGCTTTTAATGGAAAATATGGAAAGCTTTGAATCCGATGTTGTCAGTGTAGGTAGAGTTACGCCTTTTACTATACACTATTTGTTTAATCACAAGTTTCGCAGACTCATGCGTTAGGAAATCCATATATTTCCTTTCATCACGATCTTGCGGATAAGATAAAACCAACCTTTTTTGCAAGTGGTAGACTGCTTTGTAATCTCTTTCGCCTTCAAGCGTTGAAAGAATATCAAAAAATGAATGCAAAAATTCTTCCAGTTTACTATTTTTTGTGATAACGGATTTCAGTTTTGCGTTTATTGATTCAATGCGGTTATTTGTACTATTTTGGAAACAGCCTCTCATGAACTTGCCGGACATAGACCACTCATCTCTGGAATTATACCAATTCTTGTTGAAATATTCTAATACTGCTTTTGGAGCTGTTTGTTTCAGTGTCTCGTAGAAGGTTTCAAACTCTTCATCAGTTTTTGCATAAACAAGTTTTTGCAGTATCTGAAGTGAGTGCAGTCGACTGGATGACGTTATACCCATCTTTCCACAAGAAACTTCTCGATTAAATGTTCGCATAGAATGGAATATGCAGGTAATTAAGTTAACTTCTGGAAATACGTCACGAATAACTGACCTCTCCAACAAATCTTTGTCAGTCATAATGCATTTTGTACGTTGACTTCCAATGTTGTTGTCTCTGAAAGTTTCCAAGAACCATTTGAAACTAGTTTTATCTTCGGTGGTTAACAAACAAAGGCAAACTATTTCTGTTTGGCAATTGCCATCTTCTACTACTATTAGAAATATAGGTATTCTTATGTTTAATAGTTTGTATGTACCGTCGTTCCCCAAAAATTCGGGATATGCCTTCATAGTCTTTTTCATACTGGATGTTTGAATAAACATTCCTTTAAAGTTATTTTTTTGGTCCTTTAATATGTTTATTTCGGCATTATATTTCTCTCTTAACACGGTGACACAATATCCCAGGTCTTCACAGTTTTTGCCCATTCTTTGCTTTATATTTGACAAATCTTTGAGTGTGAAAGATCTCCCTGTGTCTAGTTGTAATTTTTGTTTTACTAACTTTTTGTTTGCTTTTAACGACACCAAATCTCGAACTTTTTGCTTGTCCTTACTGTCTAATCTTCTCTGATGAGGTAGGTATTGAAAGTGAATTGTACTTCTTTCATGGTTGTGTGTTTCAGAAATACTTCTCACTTCTAAAGCTCTCCCATCAGCAGTCACTCTAAAAGATACATATGCGGGGCAAGGTTGTTCTTTCTTAAATGTTCTGCTGGCTCTATCGCCACTACCACAATGTCTAAATCGCTGACCGCCATAAATGCAACAAAACTTTATTTCAACGTATTTTAGATCCTCTCTCACAGGTCGTTTGATTTTTGAAGAAGCAATCAACCTAGCATCCCGTTTCCAAAATTTTACAAACGTTTGTTCTTCATACATTTTCATAGAATTTTCAAGATCCAAATAGGTATAAAACTTTTGACCAACTTCGAAAACGCTCATTGTCACGTGCTTATGTGTATACAATTCCTGCGCGAATTTCTAACCTAAAATTACGATATAATAAGTACCTACTTTCAAGCAATATAGTAAATATCGGTAGTTATTACAGGTCAAGCATGTATAATAGGTACTCACAATTATTTGACATTACACACACACGCCAGTTGCACTTATAGGCTTGGAAAAATAACAATGCGACGAACATAAAGTGCCCTACAAGATAATCGCGCGCGATCTGCATCGGCCGGGATTCATCTGTTTCCCGGTTGCCGTCGACGTCATCGATATGAAACGACAAATAAATATCAACCGTGATCGGTGTCAATCCCGGTTGTCTCTGACGTCAACCGGGATTGGCGCCGATACCGGAGCCGGGAGGCTAGCCACAGCGTAATAATAATTTATTGGTGCTAATATACATTAAAAAATGTTTGCACATGTCAAAATAAAATATAAACAAAGGAGGACAACAAGTATAAAATCTGTACATACACATACAAATACACCATATAAAAAAAAATATCTTACACTTTTACATAAAATCCTCAAAACTGTGGGTACAGAACTCATTAATGTCATAAAATGCTTTACTTGTCAGGTATTGTTTTATAGTATTTTTGAACATTATAAGGCTCATCAAACTACAGTGTTCAGGTAATAACCTAAAGAACTTTATGCCATGATAGTTTGTCCCGCATCTTGTCCTTAGCAGTCGGGTAAAATGGGGGACTAATTGATCTCGATTTCTTGTTTGGTAGCCTTTCCTTGTCTGTTATACTGGTCAAACTGTTTTTTTTACGTATAACAGACACTCCAATATATAGATGCTTGGAATAGTCATTATTCTGTGTTGAATACAAGCTTGTTTACAGCAGTCACTATATTTGAGACCAGCAATAACTCTCACACAACGTCGTTGAACTGCGAAAACTTTAGAAATGTGTGGATAGTGGCCCCAGTGTAAAATGCAATATTGTGCATTTGAGTGAAAAGATGCATAATATGCTGTCAACAATGTCTTTTTAGAGACTGTGTTACTTAAGTTACGAATCATGAAGGTGATTTTAGAGAGTTTTTTTGAAAGGCTTATAATGTGTGTCCGCCAAGTCATATTTGAGTCAATATGAATCCCCAAAATTTCACTGATTCTATAAGATTACTGTCGTGAGTTCGCGTAGTAATTATAAGTTCCTGAGATTTAGATGAATTCATTGATAATTTATTTGAAACTAACCAATTCTGCATAAGAGCAATATTTTCTAGCGACATCTCTGTTAAATTATTTAGGTTTTTATCAACGTTTATTGTGGTTGTATCATCAGCAAAAAGAATTAATTAATTAATATGTTTATTGGGTCCTAAATAAGTGTAATCTGAGTTTGCACCGTCACAGGTGGTGAGCTTAACTTTGGACAGCCCAAAAACTGTCAAATTTTTGCACTTTTTTTAGTTTTTTGGTTATAGCTGGAAAATGGTGCGTCGGACGGAAAATGTCGTTCTATGCATTATTGAAAAGGACTAAATTTTACGTCGAATGACATTTAAAATTGTTAAGTGGGTTTAGCGGTAAAGTCCAAATCAATAGTTTCACAGCCTAAAAACTTTCAAATTTTTGCACCTTTTTTAGTTTCTTAGTTGTGGCTGGAAAATGATGCGTCGGACGGAAAATATTGTTCTGTGCAATATTTAAAAGGACTAATTTTTGCGTCGAATTACATCTAAAACTTTTAAGTCGGTTCAGCAGCAGAGCCTAAATCAATAGTTAGAAGCGATGAATTTTTTCATTTCGGTGCAAACTAACATTTTGCGACTTTCTAAGACTACATATCTTTAATTACTCCTGATACTCCTATTGGAAAAACTCATGGAATAAAAGACATAGTAAATAGAATTTTACGTTATATAAAAACCCCAGTCTTTAAAATCGATTATTTTGACATACAAGATTTTGCACCAATTTAAAATCAGTTTGCTTTCACTTTACCCTTTTGGCTGGACTTTACTTTATTTTACCCCTGGTATTTATGGTCAAGCTATATATCATCCGTAAGTATTTAATGAGTATAGTACAATAAAACCAATCGCAACATCTGCAAATGAAAAATGAAAAATTTAGGCTACCTTGAATTTCCAAATATTTACTTCACCACTCGTACATATCTATGGAAAAAATAAGGAACGACACCAGTCGCAACTCCCGGACATGAAAGATAAAAAAAATGATGATACTTCCTATTTTTTATGTTAAGTCTATCCTGAGGTTCTCATTTCAGCAGGTCATTTGCCCTTGACAGCCCTCTATTGGCCTAAGGCAGATGTGAACTTCTTGGATCAAATCCGTTACGAGATATTTTCACAATCACCAACAAAGCCAACTTTCGAACTGGCTTTCCTACCTCCAACAAATGCAGCAGCCGCTCAACATATTCTGCGGGTGTACCTTCAAATCCACGGCTGGTATGGTAGATCGAAGTATCCTCTTAGCTGGGTTTGGGTGAGGACGGCTCTTGGCCTTATCTCCATCACAAATACGAAAGAGCCAGCTCCAGCTGAAATTCTTAATACTGTGTCCTGCAAATGTACAAAGGAGTGTACAGGGAAGTGCAGCTGCCGAAAAGTAGGCATAAAAAGTATGCCTCATTTGCAACGGCCAATCGTGCTCTAATTCAACACTCTTTGAGGATGAGATTGCCGTAGAACCAGAAAAAGTTGAAAATAGTTCCTTTGAAGATGATCCAGCTGAAGAGGACCTCAATATACAACGGCGCTTTCCGAGCCTTTCAGATGAAGGACCATCAACATCTAAGAAAACACGAATATGAATGCTGCCACAGAAACATCTGTCATCAAATACTCACACTTTGATTCAATGAGATCTCACATTCAGTATTTCTTAAAATACAACGTTTTATCCAATGGGAAGAGTATTTGATAACTATAGCCTGTTGCCGATCCAACGAAAATGATCATTGAATTCAGTATAAGATACTATTAGTTCAAATACTGCTTACGAATGTCTCAAATAGCATAGACAACGTGGTAAAGGATGAGCTGTTGTGTCTATTAAAGTTGCCTTTTAGACAAGATGAACCTTTTTATTGAACTAATTATCAAAAAATTATATTGTAATGATAATTTTTTGTTGCAATATATGCTTTGCTTAAACAAAACCTAAGATGTATATTGAAAACAAAAGAATGCTTTAAATGCATTAAACGCTAATATTACTATTGGAATGTTAGTAGATATCATTAGAATGAATATAACCTATTTTGAAATTATTAGCTCACCTGCAATTGCCACAATCCTGAAAGGTAAATTATTCAAAGATCACGGTTTTGGAGCAACTGTAAATATAGTTGAAGTGACAGAAAGGCATTCAAATACTAACAATTAATTGAAAGCACAACAACTTTTTTTGTATGCCCACCGATTTCTGGCCCTGGCTGGTATTAACATCAGCTTTTGTCGCTAATCCTGTTTAGTTATTTATTCATTTATTTATTTATATATTTATTTATTTATATGGTGTGTACATTTATATTTCATTAGTACTTTAACTTGTAAGTGTTAATTGTTAAATGTTAATTCATTGCACCTAAACTATTAAGAACTATGATTATTTTTTTTATTACTGAATTCTTATTAATAATTTTCATTAAAGATTTAATGGTAATACAATACATTAATAAACTTAATAATATTAGTCAGGATGTGCTGTTTTGGTACAAAATTTTGATATGATTATACCTTACATGACCTCAAATGATTCGAAACGACGGAAAAACGATTTTAAATTAATTCCAAATTTGAAATCATAAATGATCAAATTTAATAACTAAGGTACCTATTTAGCGTGAAATTTAATTCCCTGCAACTTTAATTTTAAATAGATATTTTGATGGGAGTATCTCCTTTCAAGATATGTGGTCTTGGAAAGCCACAAAATGTAAGTTTACACTAAAATACGATTTTTTATCATTTTTAGCATTATATTTCGGTTATACCACTGAACCAAAGTTGATGTTTTATATACAATTTCACGCAGAATTTAGTCCTTTTTATTACTAAATGGAACAAAGTTTTCCGTGCGATGCACCATTTTCCAGCTACAAGCAAAAAACAAAAAATGGGGCAAAAATTTGACAGTTTTTGGGCTGTCAAAGGTTAAGCTCACCTCCTGCGATGGTGCAAACTCAGATTACATGTATCTAGAACCCAATAAATGTATTAAGACGATTTCCAGCCTGCTGCAGCTGCGTTGATTAGCAAATGTTCTTATTAACTTAATCATTCCATTAAGGTGATGCGCGTTTCATAATGCATTTGGAAACGTCAATTAATTAACAGGCAATAAAATGTGGTTGGTACACCTGAAAGAAGGTTTTATGCCACATTTTGTGGTGATTAAACGGCATTATGACATTTCGCTTAACCCATAAAAGTGAATGTGTCAGAACTGTCAGATTGTGACAAGTTTTCGTATTCTATTAATATTTACTATTAAGAAAAAGAAAGGTATGGAGCAAAACCACAAAAAGGAAAACGTGCGCGTGGTAGTAACTTCACCAAAGAAGATAAGCTGCTACTTATTCGGACGGTAGCAATGTTCAAAAGCGTTATAGAATGTAAATTCACAAAGTGAATAATCAGGAGAAGGTAGGTACCTGATGAGTGAGGATATTATATAGTCCTGGTTGTATGAAGGAACCGATGTATCTTATCTATTAGCAAACAACAATTCTTGGCGATCGATAGAGCAGCTACGTATAAAGTATGAAAAATTAAAAGCCAAAGTGAAGAAGGTTGTGGCGCAACGTATGACGGTAATGACTGGCACAGATGGTCGGCCAGGTAAAATAGGGGAATTGGATCCTGTTCTTGAGGCTCTTTTAGAGATTATAATCAAAAAGACTGTTGTCTTCGCCATGGGATAATGATAGTCAAATTGGGTAGGTAGCTTATGGCTTTGTGTATCTTTATGGATTTTGCAAAACTTGAGTATAGTCTCATTATAATCTTATAATTGTGAAAGCAGTAATGGAGCAGCATTAATATAGAGTCAAGTGGAATAATATCCTTACATTATTTAGGTCATTAGGAGGATCCTCATGCTTCATATTCTGTTTCTAATTTTAGCAAGATATAATAGAGGAAGATAGCAATGCAATATTGCTGTCAAAGAAAGAGGTCCCAGACTTTGGAAGTCAATTAGAGGTAATAACTGAAGGAGATCTTAAGATTAAAATTACATTAATGTTTATTGTAGATCTTCACAATAGAACTGGACGATGATAATAGGAATGAAATTAGTCAGAATTTAAAGTCTGATATGGTAAGCCTTGTACATTGTCCTTATCACCCAAAAGTAACAACAAAGATAACTCATCTCTGCCCTGGACAGCTCACGAAGACGTAAGTGGGAGGAGACTACGTCGGAAATGAACTTCCAACACTCAAGTCGAAAGGCCTGGAGCCTTCTTAGAAAATTAGGCTCAAGCACGCCATCCACACGGGCACCGTCGGGAGTAACTCCAGACAAGATTGCTGCGCATATTGTAGAAACGTCAAGAGCACCTTCTGATAGACAGCATACAAAACGCGTGAAGAAGGGATTGACTTTACTGAGGAGGAACGCTCCTACCCAAACAACGTTTTCCCGACCCTTCTCGATCGAAGACATTAATAATGCCATATCAGATGTTAGGCCTGGAAGGGCTCCTGGTTTCGACGGCGTCCTGCCGGAATTTCTCATTCACGCAGGTCAGCAAACAAGAGTGTGGCTATCTCTCATATCAATATTAAAACCCGGTAAACCGAACGATCAACCCGCCTGCTACAGACCTATAGCCTTGCTCAGTTGGTCCTATAAATTGCTAGAAAGACTATCTTAGACCGGGTCCCGATAACCCAGGCTGGTTTCAGACCGGGTCGCAGTTGTTGTGATCAAGTACTGTCCCTCACAACGCATATAGAGGCAGGCTACCAGCAAAACATGAAGACGGGAGTGGCGTTTGTTGACCTCACTGCCGCATACGATACGGTCTGGAGGGAGGGTCTCCTATATAAGTTGCTGCAGGTGATTCCCTGTCAGACCACTACAAGACTCATAAACATCATGTTATGCGACAGAAAGTTCCAAGTAATCCTAAACGAGAAAGCAAGCAGGCAGCGCAAATTGAACAACGGACTTCCACAAGGGTCAGTACTGGCCCCCTTACTTTTCAATCTATATATATCTGACATGCCAGATACAGTCAGTTACAAGTTTTGCTATGCGGACGATATAGCCATAGCTTTTTCCGATAAGAGCTTCAAGAACGTTGAGCATACTCTTTCTAACGACTTGTTAGCTCTAAACAACTACTTCAAGAAATGGAGACTAGTACCGAGCCCCAACAAAACCGAAGTTTCCTGCTTCCACCTGAATAACAAACTAGCTAAATATGAACTGCAGGTACTTTTTGCAGGCGAACCCCTGAAGCATAACCATTTCCCAAAATATCTTGGAGTAACGTTAGATCGCAGCCTCTGCTATAAGAAACATCTCGCAAACACTGCAGGAAAACTCAGAACACGCAACAACATTATCCAAAAGCTGTGTGAAACGACGTGGGGTGCCACTGCTCCAACTCTACGAACCAGTGCACTAGCTCTTGTCTATTCGTGTGCTGAGTACTGTGCGCCTGTCTGGATTAACAGCCATCATACCAGACTAATTGACGTCCAACTAAATCACACTATGAGACTTATTACAGGCGCAGTTAAGACAACCCCAACCCAATGGCTGCCTGTACTCTCTGGAATAGCCCCACCGCAGCTGCGAAGGACTGACGCCCTTCTAAGGGAGTATAACAAGATTACGGCCAACAACAAACTGCCCATCCACCGAGCAATACCCCCCTTGTAGATAAACAGACTTAAATCCCGGCAACCACCAATAAGGGATGCAGAAGGGCTTAAAACCAATAACTTCGACTCCTTAAACCAATGGCGCTCCCAGTGGGAAGGTTTTGCGGAACACCACTCGCGATGCGCATTTATGGGGGCAGCCTTACTTCCAGGATCAGAACTACCCCGGAAAGAGTGGGTAAAACTTAATAGAGTCCGAACAGGCCACGGCAGATGTGCCGACTCCCTTTACAAGTGGGGCTATGTGCAATCTCCCTTATGTGACTGTGGCGCGCCCCGCCAAACTATAAGCCATATTACGAGCGAATGTGAACTGCGTGCGTTTCAGGGATCGCGAGAAGAGTTCTTCACAGCCACACCGTTGGCGCTGAAGTGGTTGAAAGAACTAGACATCAACCTGTAAATACCAAAGACTATGTATCTTAGTTTGTAGCTGTATCTGTTTTATTTTAGTATAGGTTATAATAGTTTTTTTTATCTATATTTACTATTGTCATGTTTTTGAGCCATACGATAAATAAAATAAAATAAAAGGAACATAAATCTGTCATTAACCAGTTTTTTAAAATTCTATGAGATACACATGATCAGAGGGAAGATGTATGAGTGTGTGTGAAATATAACCATGAAAGCATTATTCTGGTTTGTTGTAGGCAAGCGTCTGTGGAAAAGATATGGATTGTGAGATAAGCAAGCAGAATCAAAATGTAGATATTGCTTCAGTCTCTGAGGTTTGTATGAAGATATTTTTAACTATTTCATTTGCTCATAATCCGAAGTATATTATAGTGAATCTATAATGTTGTAGAAATGTGGTTCCAAAAGGAAAATAGATGACGAAAAGGAACACTTAAGACCTGAGCAGCCTAAAGTTTCAAAAGTAAGTATACAAAATGTACTCTGTTAGGTTTCGTGTCCATCATCCAATAAATATGTGATTCTTGAGCTTTTAGGCCAGCATCGTTGAGCGTTGATGCTTGACGTTTCGTCACCACAAGTGAATAGCATCTTCAGAAGCTATTTCACTTTGGCGACTTCCAAAATACAGTATCTCTAATGATGCCAACCACTCGTGGTGACGAAACGTCAAGCATCGACGCTCAAAGACCTTGGCCTAAAAGCTCAAGAACCACATATTCACGGAGATACAAAAATGTCTCATTGTTCTTTTGTTGCCTAAAAAAGACAATAGGAGATTATAACGAGTACTGCATACTTTTATAATAAATTTGAGTCTTGTCTTTTCTAGTCAATATTACGGCTGAAATATTTTTGACGCTGCTTTAACCCACAATGCAGAGAGAGTACACAACTCAAAAGATGGTTTTTATTGATGTTCCACATGGTTGGAAATATTGATGCATCATCAACAGATCATCCTAGTGGAGGAGGAAATAAACAAAATAAGCTGGAACAGGAAGACCTTCTTTTAAAGAGGCAAACTGATAATGAAACGAATGCAAGAGAACAAGAAGAACACAAAACAAAGATGGAACCTCTTCATTTACAACTGAATAAATTAAGAGGCGAATGTTAATGTTTTTCATCCAAATAAATGTTTTTATAAATTCGAAAAATATTCATTGATAAGTCTTCCTCTAACCATCGGTCCTGAATCGTCCTGTCCACCACATCCTTGTTCACCTACGGGTTCACTTAAGTCTTCTTCATTGTCTGCATCTTCAATCCAGTCTCCTGGTATTCCTTCATTTTCAAGAATGGCCAGGTTGTGTAAGACTGCTGTTGTAACAATTATGGCCATGATGGTCCTTTTTTGCAGCCTCATACCTAAACTTAAAATGGGAAAACGGCGTTTCCGTACACCATATTGCCTTTCGACAACATTACGTGTACGGATTATGCATTCATTAAACACGTTGTGTGCCTCTGTAGTACAATTAATTTTGTCATTAAAGACAATCTGAGACAATAACCAGAATCCCCTACTAAAAAGTAATTGCCATAATGGCCACTTCCAAAATGTTGCTTCAGTTGACTATTATTGAAAATTGTTTCATCGTGGGTGGATCCAGGCCACCTTGCCACAATGTCACTATTTTTCAAAGATGGATCTGTAACTATTTGTATATTATATCCAAAGAATTGTTTTCTTGTTCTATACATTTCTGCATCTTCACCACCTGGATTTTGAATTCGGATCAATGTGCAATCGATTGCTCCTATTACTTTTGGAAATCTGGCCACTCTATAAAATTCAGTCGCCAATGTCTCACACTCTTGAACCGAATTAGGCATCTTGATATAGGTGGGTCGTATTGCTGCTACATTTTCAGACACTCTACGGACAATTCTGGATGCAGATGCTATGGAGACACCAGCAAAGTCACCTACTGCCCTCAGCATACTCCCGGTTGCATAGAATCTTAAGGTCAGTTATAGCTGACTGTCAGCCTTGATGCTTCCTTCCTTACAAACAAATACTACATTACATTCTGTGGGACCTTTGCCCTTGAAGGAGTCTTAACGAATTTTCTTAGATTTACAAGTTACCTGTTTGTTGCCGGCTCTATATTATCTTTTTCCAGCAACACTAAGAAGGTCCTCTTCTTATCCTAAAACGTTGAAAAAACTGTAATTCGTCGAATTTGTCTAGATTATTTTCTCGTATCCGATACACCTTTGATTTTCGAATGACTGGTATGTCCTCGGAGTCAGAAGAAGAGCTGCTGGAAGTTTGCAGATAAGTCATCTACAAATACATACAGAGATGAATAAAGAAAAGATTATGCAATTAGATGTATACTTACTTTTAATTGTGTTCAAAAGCAGCTATGACTCGATGTCAACTCAACCCTAACCTAATGTTCTGATGTGTGTCAACTATTAAACGTCATACAAACGACATGTCAGATTTATAGGTTGATTTTTCAATTAATGTGCTGAGGGCGAGCCATTACCTTATTCGACAATTACGTCATTTTAATCTTGTCATTTAGGGATTCTGAAAACCATTTATTTCCTAATGCTCGGATTTAACATAATGAGAGAATTAAGTTTGATTATGAAACCGGGCCTAACATGGCTGTATTCTAATAAATTAGAAATAAACATTGACAAAACAAAATTTATAAAACTTAAACAAAGGAACAAATAAGTGAGCGAATTAAGTTAAAAAATTAATAATGTTTTATTGGAAAAAAAGTCTCTTATATACCTGAACCTGATTTTAGATAAGGTTTTAAAATGGGAGACGCATTTAAACAAAATTGTACATAAGGTAAATCCCATGACTTCTGTCATATATATAAACAAAACAAAAACAAAAAAGGTGCAACCCGGGCTCCGACCACCCAGCAACTACTCCTCACACCGTGAGGTGAGCACTTACTGGGTCCGCGAATCGTGCGTCCTAAGCAGACGAAGGGACCCATGGATGACTGCCTTCTGCATTCTGGCGACTAAGATGTGCGCCGTCGCACGGCACACCGGCATTTTGCGCAGTGTAGAGAGCAGCGTATCCCTCATACCACCTAGGGATCCAATGACCACTACTAGCCGACTCACAGTGTAGTCCGGCCAGAGCCTGCGAAGTTGTCCGAGGAGCTCCTGATACTTGGTCCGCTTTTCCTCCTCCTTAGAGACGATGTTCCCCTCGGCAGGTGCCGAGAATTCGATAACGAACATCGTCTTTTGTTGGTAGTCGAGGAGGACTATGTCGAGTTTATTTGCATGTATAGGCTCGAGCGTGGAGAATGAGTAGTTCCAGTAAATTCGGCACCTCTCGTTCTCCACAACGGAATCAATGTCCCCTGGAGCGTATGGCAGCACCGGTGTCTAATCTATACCGTATGAGTACCTTAAATGGTAGTATAGCACTCGTAGAGCCGCATTGTGCCGATAGACATAGACTGTGCCAGCGTACACCTTACACGCCGACAAGAGGCGTGTAAGGGTCTCCGGCGCCTGCAGGCAAGCTCTACAGCAAAATTATGAGAACGTCAAAATTCGCTGCGCGAAAATTATCTTAAAAATTAAGTAACATACAGGTAAATGGAGGGCTGTGGACTTCGTGGCTTCCAGTGCACATTCCTGGAAGTGAATAGCAGTGGAACAGACGAAGAGTAGCGGATAATACCAGAGTGCAAGTATGGCACTGAATGGACCATCAGAAGCCACAGGGAATTGTTTTAACGAAATTCAAGTATAGTATGTGCTATATGGTTGAGTGGAAGAGCACTATTGTAGTGAACTCCGCCATTTGGAATGTATCTCTGTATGCTTCGATAAAGTCTATTATTATTATTATTTGACTTTCTAAGTTTCTCTCGCATAATTGCGGTAGCAACAAGTGTTGACGGGCCGTGCCAAGTCAACACCCGGACTATTATTGATCGGAATTTAGGAAGTATCGCACAATATTACAGGTCTTCAGGATTACAGACTTTTGAAATACTTTGTGTAACTTTTTGTCCAGGCCCAACTGTTGAAGGTGTTGTGTAAACGTGTTTGGTGTAAGGCCTGAGACAGACATAATGTGACTTTGTTTTGTTTCCAAAGTCGTCTTATTTCCATAGCAAGGTCCGTGTATTTGGATGTCTTCCCAGCGTAGGTGTTTTGAATATTCACATCGTTGGGAATAGCGATATCTATTAAATAGGTAACTTTGTCTGCCTTCGACTGGAAAACTATATCTGGTCTATTGGCTGGGATAGTCTTGTCTGTATGTATTTCAAAGTCCCAGTATAGTTTGTACCGATCGTTTTCGAGTACTGATGTCGGAGTGTAATTGTAGTATGGATCTGTGTTTTCTATCAGTTTGTTTGCTGTGGCTAGTGCTTGGTGTATGACCTTGGCCGCAGAGTTATGTCTGGCTATGTATTCGGTACAGGCAAGAACTTTGCATCCGCTTGTTATGTGATCTATTGTTTCTTTTTGCTGGTGACATTTTCTGCAGTTATCTTCTGTTATGGATGGATCTTTAATTATGTATTTCTTGTAGTTTCTTGTCGCAATAACTTGGTCCTGGATAGCAATCATAAATCCTTCAGTTTCTGAAAAGAGCTGGCCATCCTACAGCCAGGTGTATGACTGTTTTTCGTTTATGTGGACTTGCGTAATACGGTATCTATGCTTGCCATGGAGTGGTTTCTGCGACCAGGAGTTTATTTTTCCTTGTTGCGATTGTGTGGGATTGTGTGTGTCTGCGGCGTGGTCTGGACATGATAGGTTGAGTGGTGTATAGTTTTTGTCTGCTTTTACTATTGCTCGATGTAAATTTGTTTGTTTGTTTTGGAAAAAATGTCTGAGTGTCTTTATCTGTCTTGTGCGAAGCGACTGTATATCTATAATACCTCTGCCTCCTTGTTTTCTGTCTATGGTGAGCCTTTCTTTGCATGCGTTTGGATGTGACATTCGGTGTTTCGTGAGTTCTGTCCGTATGAGGATGTGGATGTTTTCTATATCAGTGTGTGACCACTTGATGATGCCGAAGGAGTATGTGAGAACTGGTATCGCAAATGTGTTAATGGCTTTTGTAAGGTTTCTAGAATTCAATTTGGTTTTTAGTAGCTTAATAAGGCGATCTCTGAACTCTTGTTAGTGTCAGTTAGTAAAAGGTCTGTGATACAGTAACTCTAAGAAATTTCGCTCTGCAAATAATCTCGAATAGTATTTGACACCGGGATCCGTTTATATTCGTTGTTGTTGTATGGTTTGTTCTGAAGCTGAAAGTGCATCATATATTGGAGGTGAAACAGCAGAATTCGTCAGTAACAGTAAATAGTAGCTACATTACATAAACAGGCATCCACATAAAAAACAAATTTGCTCTGCTTGAGAAAAACAACTATCCAAAGACATTACAGTTCAACGACTAGAAATTCGTGTTACTATAGTGAAGTGGCTTGAGACCAGTTATATAACTTCCAGTCATGCTACCAGTCGGAGTTGTCTATTTAATGTGATTACTCGCAGCAAAACCCGACTGCTGTCAAAAGTGCAAACGTATAATTGAAGGATTTTACGAACAAGGTATGATCATTATAAGCATTGATTAACACATTTAAAATACTTTAATCAATGTTATAAGTCACTACAAGTCTTCATAACTATCATGAAGAACCTCAATAAATTCAAATGCTGCAGCAAGCCTTTCAACTACCTATGTTGCGCTGGCTGCTTAGCCATCTTACATGGAAGCTGTGCGTCACGAATGAGAAAAATAATTAACATCGATGGCTTCAGAATATATTGCTCCGAGACATGTGAGAAGACATCAAAAGACCAATCTCTAGAACTAGAAAAGCTGAAGAAGGAAAATCATCAGTTGAAGCAAATTTTGAAAAACAATCAAGACAAAGTAGAGGAAGTCGAAAAACTAAAAGAAATTGAGTGTGAACAGATGTCGCAGGAAATAGAATCATTGAAAAAAGATATTACAGAAAGAGCTAAGCATGCAGAAAAACTGAAGAAACGGATTACGGACTTTGAAGATGAAATTCTTGCATCTGAATCATCCAGTATGGAAGAGATAAAGGATCTAAGAGATACTATATCAAGATTAAGCAAAGACATCTGCCTTCTGAATGAAGCCAATGATCAGCTACAGGATAAAATTGCTAATCATCTAGAAGAAATCGATAAGCTTAATAGAGACATACAGGAACTGACGGATATCAGTAGAAACATGGTATCTACAATAAGTGTCCTAGAGGAAGAGAATAAGTCTCTTCAATTGCATGTGAAACGGAGCAAAGAGCCGCTTTCAGCGGAAACACTAGGAAATAACAGTAGTAAGACAACAGTAAGTGACAAGCTGTTACATCAAATAAACGACGAGCTACACGAGTATTGTCAAAATATGGCATCCCCTACATTGATTCACCTAAGCCAAAGCATCAAACACCAAACAGAACCTGATATAGATAGTCTTAAATCTGCGACTGAAACTATAGCTTCCAGTCATATTGTACAGGGAAGTATTCAGAAAGATTCAGAAGGTAGTCTGACTATTTTAAACGAGTCAATAATGACCAGTAATACTATAGTGAATATCCAAAACCCTATGATAACTTCAGCACAGAAGAAATTGTTGATACTAGGAGATGAGTCAGCAAAAAATTGCTCTTGTTATTTATCAGCAAAGTTAGACAGTTCTGAATTTACTGTATATGGTACTGTTAAACCTTATACAGAATTAGCTGAAATTACCAAAAATATATTCACTGACACAATGTTTCATGGACAAAAGGATTATGTAGTAATTATTTTTAAAACAAGCAATGTGTCTAACCATGCAACATTAAATCGCTTCTTACGCAATGTCATCCCAATAGGCAAATTCACTAACTTAATTATAATAAGCAAATGCAGTACAGATCGAGATACGCCCATTATTAAATACATCAACAGATATATATCTACATGTAGGAAAACTAATCGTAACTCATCAGTTAAGCTTGTGTGCATTGAAAACATTCACAATCCAAGCAAAATTGTCGAGAAGTTTATTCGAAATAGTCTAGATAATAGAACAGCTGCTGTATTGAAAACTCTATTTGCATAACCATCACTACAACAGGAATGCACAAGGGATCAACATAATCAAGAAGATGTAGATGATCAACTTCCTTTTTTAATGACTACAGTGCGCGAAACAGTGGTAGTATAGCATGTAGCACTAATAATATGGTGCGTTCTATGTCTGCTTGTGTAAGTGAGAATGGAACAATTATACACAATAGGAATAAGCTAGCTACGATTAGAGACAAGGTAACTCTTAATATTTTACATCAAAATGTCCAATCTTTATCAAATAAGTTACTGCAGTTAGAGATATTTCTTAATGTTACCAACTGTGATGTTTTTTGTGTGAGTGAACACTGGGCAACAATGGACTAGTATCATGAATTTTATTTCTGGTTGCATATGATAGAGTACGTCATAAAAAGCATCTCGTTTCTTTCTCCGATTTTTTTGGGGACAGGAAAGCCGTGAAAATAAGGAAAATATTTGAATTCTCCTAGGGCAGTGACGTCACTGCCCTATAGGCGAACAGCCAATCAAAAGACAGATATGTGTTCTGTGTTGCCGCATTCTGATGGCGCGCGAAATGCCGGAGCTGTACGCGGGCTGGCTCATCTATCTTGTCTTCTGTTCCCGTCTGATATGTTTTGTGGTTTTAATGTCCCGTGATCCAAAATTCCAGGGCTGTTCCAAATTACGGTTCTATCACCATCCTAGAACTGTTTTCATCATGCCCCGTCCATTTTGTGATTCTAGAATCGATGATTGGTTGGGACGCTGGTGGACCAACCAATCACCGTTTTTAGAACTGTAAAATGGGCGGGGCATGATGAAAACAGTTCTAGGATAGTGATAGAACCATAATTTGGAACAGCCCTTCCGAAAGCTAAGTTAAGGTTCCTGATCCGTCAATCCTGTCAATCAATCGTCATTCGGTCATTGTCATTTCCAAATTCCATTGGGCTTTGACTGTAATTTTCAACAATCTTAAAGTTATTATTATTTATTTGCGTTTATTTGTACAGGATATCCTTTTATTCCATTTTACTAGGTTTCAAGTTATTTTATCATAACATAACCAAAAGTATGAGTAAGATCGATAGTGGATTCGCAAAAGCCGATTCAGATAACCTGCCTAAAGTTGATATGGCTATGGTGAACGACTTTTATGGGGATAATATGCAGTTCTCCAATACGGAAATGAGAAATGTGAAAGCTAAGAAGTGAGTTTCAAAATATTTATAACACTTGGGATAGCAAATAACATGTTTATGTGAAATGTAAATGTTTTGCGAGTCGGAGCTGTTCTTGGCAACAATGCACTGCTGATAATTCGCGCGGTTGGTACTGATTGGCTGAATTTGAATTCCTTTCTTTAAACTTTAGAATGGAATTACTAAAAAACAAAATGATATAGAAAGTAACGAAATGCAGCAGAACGTTTATTTTTGTATGCACTAAGCGGTCGTAATAATTAAATCATTGTTCTTAACCTCGTGATACTAGTCCATTGCCCAGCTACCATCACTACAATTATCAGGTTATGATTTGGTAAATTTTTACAGTAGAAATAATGCTATGCATGGGGGGGTAGGAATATTTGTAAGAAATAATATGTCTGTTACAAACATCAAATGTGATTCTATAGAAATGCAGTTTGAATGTGTGGCCACTTGTCTTGGTGATTTTAAAATAATTATTTTAGCTCTGTACCGTAGTCCCAGTGCAGATTTTAATGTATTTTTAGAAAACCTAGATATAACCCTCACAAACATAGCTAACAAGTATAAGAACCATAAAATAGCAATATGTGGAGATTTCAATGTTAATTTTCTGGAAACGAACGCACAACTTAATAAATTAATAGACCTTCTCTGCATCTGGGAAATTGTACCAACTATAGCTTCACCAACTAGGTTAAATAGATGTCTGGATAACGTGTGTGTGAACTTGGAGCAAGGCACATATAAAGCTGCAAAGATTAATGGCAACATCAGTGATCATTTAGGGCAAATTATCAATATAACCTGCAAACAGCACACGGAACATGACAAGCAAAAACAACAATTCCACTACAGGCCATTAAAAAGTGCTCAAAATAGGGAATATTTCTTGCAGTTATTAGAGCAAGAAGATTGGGCTGAGGTTTATAATACGGCTGGAGATATTAATATTAAATTTGGATTATTTCTGAAAACATTTAATTACTACTTTGAATTGGCATTTCCGCTAAAGACAAAAGTGAAGTCCACATCTGTTAAGTATAGAAAGCCGTGGTTAACAAAAGGCTTAATGATCTCAGGTCAGAAACTGAAAGACCTATTTCCTCTTACTAAGCACAGTGCCATAATTAAAGACTATTATAATCGTTATAAAAAAATATATAGAAAATTACTTTATTTGGCGAAACAATTACACAATAGAAACGAAATTATTAATTCAAGTAATAAATCCAAAGCTGCATGGAATATAATTAAACCAAGTAATAAATCAACCCACCGTAGTTTTGCTCTAAATATTGATAATAAAAAAATAGATGATCCTCAAACAATCTCGACAGCATTCAATGAACATTTTTCAAATGCAGCAAAACGCTATCAACAAAATCCTACGCAAATAAGTGAACCCTCTTTTTCTAGCAACATTCATAGTTTTTTCTGGCCTGCTGCTTCGGAAGACGACATTAAACAAATTGTAAAAAATTTGAAGAATTCGAACTCTGTTAGTGATGACGGCTATAGTACTAATGTCATTAAACAGTGCTATGTGCACATAACACGGCCGCTGACATATCTATTAAACTATTCACTGGAGAATGGTGAATTCCCAGACACAATGAAGATTGCAAAAATCGTCCCAATTCATAAATCAGGAAGTGCCAGCCATATCGAAAATCACAGGCCTATATCCCTTCTTAGCCCCTTTTCCAAAATCTTTGAGAAATATGCTGCTAACTGCATATCAGGGTTTTTCAAAAAATATGACCTATTCAATAAAAACCAGTATGGCTTTCGTAGTGGCTTATCTACATCTAGAGCTATTGTTGCCTTTGTCAATATGCTATTTGATAGACTTGATGAAGGCACTTTGCCAATAGGTATATTTTTAGACCTGAGCAAGGCTTTTGACCTAGTAAACCACTCATTGTTACTTAAAAAATTGGAGAAGTATGGTATTAGAGATTTGCCACTTAAATGGCTAGAGAGCTACTTGTATAACAGAACACAGTATGTGGAAATAAACGGAGTTAAATCTGATACAATTAATAGCCAGGTTGGAGTACCACAAGGTTCGATATTGGGGCCGCTACTTTACATCATTTTTGTGAATGATTTTGTCGGTGATAATTACGTGATGTATGCAGATGACACTTCCCTTCTTGTCCATTCCTCTGACATTAAACAGCTAATGCAGTCTGCAAACACTTATGTCAAGCGAGTCCATCAGTGGTTTTCCAATAATGGCTTAGTACTGAACAGTTCAAAGTCTCTGTTTCTGCGCTTTTCATACTCTCACAATACCTATGACCACAGTATGTTGCTCAAGTCCTTGAATGGGTCTATAAGGCAATGTCATTCTGCCAAATTTCTAGGAATTCACATCTCAGCGAACTGCAAATGGAACATTCAAGTAGAAAGTTTATGTCGCAAATTAGCTCCAATATCATACTGCATCAATCAGCTGAGACGGGTAGTAGACAGGCCAATTGTAATGATGTACTACTATGCATATTTCCACTCAAATATCTGCTACGGCATATCCGCCTGGGGAGCAAGTCAAGAGGCCAACAGAGTTTTTATAATTCAGAAAAGGGTACTAAGGCTTATAGCTGGGGTAGACATCAGGAAAAGCTGCAGGGACATTTTTGTGAATTTAAGAGTTACGACAGTGGCATGTGTCTACATATATGAATTAGTACTGTATGCTAAATCTAATCCTAACGATTTTAAAACTTTAAGCTGCCATAGTACATATGAAACAAGAAACTCACTCTTGCTGCAAGTGCCCACACATAGGCTATCTAGAACAAAACTAAGTCCAAGGCATATGGCCATTAAGCTTTATAATAAGATGCCAAAGAGTATGAAAGAACTTGACAAATACTCGTTTGCAAAAACTGTTAAAAAAATGTTGCTGGACAAAGCTTATTATAATGTGAATGAATTTTTGAATGACCAGCTGTAAATAAACAGCATTAAAATAAGCTTTAAATTATTACTGTATTTTTTATATTTATTTATATACCTATATATGTATATGTGTTGATATGTGTGTGTGTTGGTAAACGTGTGTTTATACATATACTTTAATTATTGTTTGTGTTCGTTAAATTTACACTTACAAAATAACTTAGCAAACATTATTACTAATTTATTGTAGACCTGTCTTATGTCACTTAATGTGATCTACAAGACCAATAAACTTCTATTCTATTCTATTCTTGGGTTAGTTGTGCCTTGACTTTTGTGTGGTCTATTTTAACGTTCTGATTGAAGCCCAGGTACTTGTCTGTTTCGTCCTTGTTCATGTTGTTTAGCGTTTGGCCAGTTACTGTTTCCTGTTCCGGGTGGTCCTTCCATTGGCCTTTGTTGATGTGGAGGACCTTGCATTTACTCATTCCGAATTCCATTCTGACGTCTGACGAGCAAACTTCTGTTATTCTGATTAACTCCCTCAGTTGTACTTTATTGGCGGCATATAGTTTCACATCATCGATGTAGAGGAGATGATTGATTTTGTGTTGATTTAATCTCTCGTGTCTTATGTTGAAACCGCAGTTGTGCGTTGTAGAGTGGATTCAGACAGAGACAGAACCACAGTGCACTGAGAGAGTCACCCTGGAAGATGCCGCGTCTTATGTGTAGCTCACCTGTCTTGATATGGCCGTCCTGGGTTTTGAGATGTATGTTGGTTCGCCATGTCTCCATGGTTTTTGTAAGAAACTGACGTAGCCCCGGGTTGATTTTATATATTTGAAGAGTTCTCGCTAGCCAGCTATGGGGTACAGAGTCGAAAGCTTTTTTATAGTCGATGAAACAGGTATGAAGGTTCCTATGTTCTTTTCTCGTTTGCTCCATGATCACACTATCAATAAATTATTATAAGTTGTTCCTTGAAACCTTGGCTTTGCTTTCGACATCCTTTTTGTTCTTCAGTCAGGATGTTGTTTTGCGTGAGGTGTTGCTCAATTCTCCTACATATTGTTGCGGTGATGATCTTGTACAAGGTGGGAAGGCAAGTGATTGGGCGATAGTTGGCAGGGTTCTTGGTGTCTGCGTTTTTGGGTTTTATGTACGTTATTCCTTGCGTGAGGAATTTGGGAAGCCTATTCGGTTGGAGTATGGCTTTATTGATTTGGTCCGTAAGCATTTCGTATGTTGCACTGAATTGCTTGTACCAGAAATTTTGCATATTATCTACGCCTGGGCACTTCCAATTATGGGTATGGTTTATGGTTTCAGCTATTTCCTCTGGTGTAAGGGTAACGTCTCCCTGCTCTGCTATATGTTGATGTTTTTCCTCTTCTTGTCTGCTCCATGGAGCGTTTTCATTATGTGTTTTGGGTTCTGACCATAGGCTTCCCCAAAACTCAGTTAACTCTTGTTTACTAGGAAGTTCTATTGCTGTTATCTGGTTTTCGGTTGTTATCTTTTGATAGCATTGTTTTTCACTTTTCTGAAACAGATTGTTAGCATCCTTTCTGGCATTGGACTCGTTGTATCTGCGGAGTCTAGCTGTATAGACTGCAAGCTTCTGTTTAAGTGTATCAGCTATTTCTGGTATTGTCTGTTGTGGTGACTTGGATTTGAGTATATTAATTGTTGTCTGTACACGCGTCGAGCAGTTGTTTTTGTTGGTGTACTGCGCCAAGTGTGCCAGATCCTTTCTGATTGTGCTAACTTTATTTTCAATTCTTATTTGCCATTTAGGTTTAGATCTTTCAGTTATGTGGGCTATAGATCGTTTTGGGAGTTTTTGGCCATTGTATGAGTGTGGTTGCTGCGGTAGCATATATTACAGTATGGATGTCTTCTAGGTCACTGTCCTTGGTTAAAAATTGTGGTATTATGTTGACATTTATTGTTTTTAATATTTGTCGAGTGTTGTTTTTAAAAACTAGTCTGGGCAGTGGATCTCACAATGTAGGATTGGTGCCACACCATTTGTTGTACTGTGTGTTCATCACTTGTTCGGCAGATTGTGTGATGAGGAAGGTAAGTTAGTGCATGTTGTTTCTGGTGTGCCTGGTGTATGATCATGTTCTGGATCCAATTCTAAGTGTGTGATGGTGTTATTGGTTGTGTCTGTGTTTGGAGGTTGGCTATTTCGGGTATGAATGGCATGTCCTTCTATGATTGATTCAATACCTAATGAATCATTAGGTTGGACAGCGGTATCTGGT
Source organism: Callosobruchus maculatus (assembly GCA_951848785.1). Lineage (NCBI taxonomy): Eukaryota > Metazoa > Arthropoda > Insecta > Coleoptera > Chrysomelidae > Callosobruchus > Callosobruchus maculatus. The sequence goes on along the minus strand of CATOUR010000085.1, from coordinate 1,296,119 downwards.
GTATGTTGTGTGTGCTCATGTTCTGGATCTGTCTCTGAGTGTATGCTAGTGTTGTCGATTGTGGTTTTGTTTGAGGTCTGCGGGTGATTCGGATGGGCAGTATTTATTTGATTGGATACAAGAATCAAGAATTATTATTATTATTATTATATCGGGCACATCCATACCCATAATCCGGTTACGGTATAAGGTATTGAAGACACCGTCTTGGCAAGCCATTATAGAGCTCTCAGTCTCCGACTTCAACCGATTAGACCTTAGGAAGGAGAAGGTCAACTGCTCAGATAAACCATGCTCTTCTAGATGTTTGTAGAAGGTTCCGTGCATTGGTTTATCTTTGTGAAGTCTTAAAAGCAATTGGGCTTCAGCAGTTTTAATCCGGGTTTTTAATTGTGCGGGAGCCAGTTCCGTAACGGACTGCTGACACCTCCGCGTGAAGTCAAGCGTGAGACTAAGTTCTTCGGCTGCCCGTGTTGCTGCTCTAAAAAGGAAGGACCCTTTACCCGCAATCTCGTGCTCTCGCACAAAACGGATCAGGAGATCGGTGCTCGTCGTAACATAGCAGGCAGTGGCCACTACTACTCTGTCGTGCAGACGCTCCAAACTCCAGTCCACGTCCTCCCAGGTGTCGCGGGAGGTATATTCGCGGGACAGAGGATCTAGGATGTAGACTTTCCTCCATATTCATCCTTTTGCGGGTTTTTATTTGGCGCAGCTCTTCCACTTCCAGTGAATAGCACCAAAGCTGTATAACAACGATGGGACCACAAGCATGTTTGTGGCAGCGACTTTGTTCTTGCCGGACAGTTCTGATGACCAGACCTGCTGGAGTCGGTGCAAATACTTGCGGTAGAGACTCTCTTTGACTCATTCTGCCTCTTGGATGTGACGCTGCGCCACTCTACCCTCAGCGACTGCTCTAAATCGCGTTGTCCGGAGGCATAGAGTTTCAGGTCATCCATGTAAAATAAGTGGGTGACCTTGTGCCTCCGGTAATTGGGCGTGCCACAGCTGTATCCCTTAGTATTTTTCAGCGCTATGGACAAAGGCAGTAGCAAGATGCAAAAGAGCAAGGGACTCAAGGAGTCTCCTTGGAAGACCCCTCTTTTAAATGATACCAACTCTGTTCGAACCCTGGTTTCACCCGATGTTATAGTGAACCGAGTCCTCCAGAGCGGCAACAGTTGTTTGATGCATCCCACTATTTGATCATCTACCGAAAGACATTCCAACAGCCGCATAATCAGTTCCTGAGACGTAGTGTCGAATGCCTTCCGATAGTCGATCCAGGCCATAGAAAGGTTTCGCAGGTACTGCACGGAGTTCTGTGTGACTCAGCGGTCAATCAACAGGTTATCCCTGCAGCCAGCTACTCCTTTTTTTAGACCCTCTTTGTTCATATACGCTGAGAAATACGGGATTTACAGCTTGAATGATACGCATGTACAAGATTCTGGTGAAGAGCTTGCCGCCACTGACCCGATTTTTCCAAAACATACGCGTTGTCCATCCCCGCCGCGGTAGTAATACCGTGACAAAGTTACATTCAAATCCATTCCATAACTTTTACGTTACTCAATACAGAACGTACTAAAGCAATATTCCTATGTATTTATCAGAAAATTCTTGTCCCTTGGTTTCTGGAATAGGCAAGGTAATGTTCGGATGGGACTAAAAAAGGGTATTATGCCGCTACATCTTTCTTTTACAGGTCAAGGGATAGCCTATTATGAATACAACATATTTCTGAGATTTACAACCCTCCACCCTCAACCACCCCAATTTCACCCCCACCAAAAAAAAAGTAGAAAATAATCAGGAATCTCCAAAATACCTAAAAACGAAGTTTGAGGAATATTTAATTCTTTTTGTTTTTTGCTAATTACTCCGCCGTCCATGCACCGATTTTCAAAATTATAAGAACATTATCTACTACGGCACAGCATATCGCTACCCAAATTTCATCACAATCCATGCAGCAGTTACTGAGATTACGAGACTAGAAAAACGTGCGCAGACAGACAGACAGACTGACGGAAATCGGTGACATGGATTTTCGTTATGTAGACATGATAAAACGCCCGAAAAGCGCATTATCTCATAATCGAACATTTTTGCGATCACAGTACTCCCCTCACGTATCGGTGTGGGAAGTAAGACAAAAAAATCACATATTCATCAAACTTTGTTTTTGGGCGTTTGAGTGGTCCTTGATCATTTTACTTCCCACACCGGTAGGTGAGGGGCGTATTGTAAGCGTGAAAATTTTCAATTTTGAGATAATATACTTTTTGGGCGTTTTATGATGTCGACATAACGAAAATCCAAGTCACTCATTTTCGTCGGTCTGTCTGTCTGTCGGTCCGTCTTTCTATCTGTCTGTCTGTCTGTCGCGTTCTTGTAGCCTCGTAATCTCAGCAACCGCTGCATGGATTTTCATGAAATTTGGGCAGCAATATGTTGTGGCGTCGTAGTAGGTCATGCTGCTATAAATTTAAAAATCGGTGCATGGGCGGCGAAGTAATTAGCATTTTCTACTTTCTTCGGGTGGGGGTGAAATTTGGGATGGTTGGGGGTGGAGGGTTGTAAAGTTGAAAAATTTGTTGTTTTCATAATAGACTGTCCATTGAATTCTGAAGGAGGACCTAGCGACATAAATAACTTTTTTAGGTCCATCCGAACATTGCCTTAATTAATTGAATTAATACTACGACTATTGCTTTAGATCGTTCTGTATTGTGTGACGAGAAAACTATTGAATTGATTTTAATGAAATTTTGACACAGTATTGCTACCGTGGCGAGAACGAAAAGCGCGTATGGGTTTTATAAATCGAGTCAGTAGCGGCGCAGAAATAGTAAAAAATTAAAAATATAAAAACAACTCAAACTTTGTTTTTAGGCGTTTTAGAGGTTTCTGTTAGTTTTCCACATTTGACTTACTATACCTTACTACACCGATAGGGGATTTTGGGAGTATTTTGATGGCGAAAATTTTCGATTCAGAGATAATACTCTTTTTGGGCATTTTATGATATCTATACCGGGTTATTCATGTTATTCGACACGGAGCAATGTGGCTAAAGTATTTGATGAAAAAAAAATAATATTTTGAATGGATAGGGACCAATTAAGGCTACATTTTAAAAATATTTTCATGTTATACAGGATGTCCCCAAAACACGAAACGCATTAAAGTTATATTTTTTAAATGGAACACCCTGTATATTATTGCATATTCAGATTCCTTGGTAAATTCTAGTGTGACTTTGCGTAGCACATATGGGACTGAAAGCAAACCTTGTAGGTGTAAATCGTCATTTTCGGTATAAGTAGATATCAGAGAAAAATTGAATATTCACATATTATAAAATGTAGAAGGCTGTGACTTTGTCGTTTTACTAAGCATGAAATGCGTCAGCTTAGATTAGACGACCAAATTTGAATTACGTTTGTGCTTGGAGAAATCGGTCGATTAATTGAGGAAACTTCAATCAAAGATAACCTGAGTTTTTCAAACGAGAATGCCTATTTTCTTTATACAATTAAATGTGAAATTTGATAGCCTTTCGAATGATATATGGTTGTGAATACCAATCTCTCGTAGTTTTCATTTGCATTACTAGCAGACTCACAGTGTAGTCCGGCCAGAGCCTGCGAAGTTGTCCAAGGAGCTCCTGATACTTGGTACGCTTTTCCTCCTCCTTAGAGATGATGTTCCCCTCGGCAGGTGCCGAGAACTCGATAACGAACATCGTCTTTTGTTGGTAGTCGAGGAGGACTATGTCGGGCTTATTTGCATGTATAAGCTCGAGCGTGGAGAATGAGTAGTTCCAGTAAATTCGGCACCTCTTGTTCTCCACAACGGACTCAATGTCCCCTGGAGCATATGGCAGCACCGGTGTCTCATCTAAACCGTATGAGTGCCTTAAATGGTAGTATAGCACTCGTAGAGCCGCGTTGTGCCGATAGACGTAGGCTGTGCCAGCGTATACCTTACACGCCGACAAGAGGTGCGTAAGGGTCTCTGGCGCCTGCAGGCAAGCTCTACAGCGGATATCGGGCACATCCATACCCATAATCCGGTTCCGGTATACTAAGGTGTTGAAGACACCGTCTTGGCAAGCCGGCAAGCCATTATAGAGCTCTCAGTCTCCGACTTCAACCCATTATACCTTAGGAAGGAGAAGGTCAACTGCTCAGATAAACCATGCTCTTCTATATGCTTGTAGAAGGTTCCGTGCATTGGTTTACCTTTGTGAAGTCTTAAAAGCAGCAGTTTTAATCCGGGTCTTTCATTGTGTGGGAGCAAGTTCCGTAACGGACTGCTGACACCTCCGCGTGAAGTCGAGCGTGAGACTAAGTTCTTCGGCTGCCCGTGTTGCTGCTCTAAAAAGGAAGGCCCTTTACCCGTAACCTCGTGCTCTCGCACAAAGCGGATCAGGGGATCGGTGCTCGTCGTAACATAGCAGGCAGTGGCCAGTACTACTCTGTTGTACAGACGCTCCAAACTCAATAGTCCACACCCTCCCAGGTGTCGCGGGAGGTATATTCGCGGGACAGAGGATCTGGATGTAGACTTCCCTCCATATTCATCCTTTTGCGGGTCTTTATGTCGATTTGTCGCAGCTCTTCCACTTTCCAGTGGATAGCACCAAAGCTGTATAACAACAATGGGACCGCAAGCATGTTTGTAGCAGCGACTTTGTTCTTGCCGGACAGTTCTGATGACCAGATCTGCCGGAGTCGGTGCAAATACTTGCGGCGGAGACACTCTTTGACCAATTCTGCCTCTTGGATGTGACGCTGCGCCACTCCGAGGTAGGTATAAGTATCTCCGGCATGCAGTTGTCGCAAGATGCTCGCATCAACGAGCTGCTCCTCATCTCCACTATCTCCGCAACGTCCTCTTTTGAGATGAACCATGGCACATTTGTCTATCCCGAACTCCATACCAATAGCTTGACTGTAATCCTGCCCCTCCCTCAACGACTGCTCTAAATGGCGTTGTCCGGAGGCATAGAGTTTCAGGTCATCCATGTAAAATAAGTGGGTGACCTTGTGCCTCCGGTAATTGGGCGTGCCACAGCTGTATCCCTTGGTATTTTTCAACGCTATGCACCAAGGCAGTAGCGAGATGCAAAAGAGCAAGGGACTAAAGGAGTCTCCTTGGAAGACCGCTCCCTTAAACGATACCAACTCTGTTCGAACCCTGGTTTCACCCGATGTTATAGTGAACCGAGTCTTCCAGAGCCGCATCAGTTGTTTGATGCATCCCACTATTTGATCATCTACCGAAAGACATTCCAACAGCCGCACAATCAGTTCATGAGACGTAGTGTCGAATACCCTCCGATAGTCGATACAGGCCATAGAAAGGTTTCGCAGGTACTGCACGGAGTCCTGTGTGACACAGCGGTCAATCAACAGGTTATCCCTGCAGCCAGCTGCTCCTTTCTTAGACCCTTTTTATTCATATACGCTGAGGAATACGGGATTTACAGCTTGAAGGATACGCAAGTACAAGATTCTGGTGAAGAGCTTGTAACATGCGTTCAGACATGTTATTGGCCTGTAGTTTTTAGGATCAGACAAATCTCCGGTCTTCGGGAGAAGCACGGTTGGACCATCGACAAACCAAGCCGGAATTGGCTGCTCCTGATTTAGCCACGAGTTAAAAACTTTAGCTAAATGCCGGTGGCAACTGGGAAACCTTTTCAACCAGTAGGTGTTTATGCCATCCGGGCCAGGAGTTGCGAAATTCTTTGCGCCTCGTAAGGCATCAAGAATTTTTTCCGTGCTTATCGGGTGACGCAGTACATTCAAGTTTGGAGTCCTCCTACAAACGGACTCGAACTGCACCAAGGCCAGAGTGTCTGCTTGGAGAGGTTTGGGCTGTTCGTAAATGCCCCTCCAGAAAGTCTCCACGGGATCAGCCGTTGGCGGCTGCTCTATGGCTGGTGGTCGCTGTTGGGCGAGACGAGCAGGCTTTTCGGAGAACATTCTGTTTTCCTCCATACCTCTCGCCCGCGTCACCAGTGATCGTTTAGCAGGGATTAGCATTCATTTAGTAAGCACGTCAGTGTTTTTTGAAAAATAATTATTTTTCATAATTTTAATTAATAATTATAGCTACGATATTTTGTTAAGCAACGCTGTGCGTTTCAAAACTCCCGTTTAGAAATATGATAAAATATGCTTTTTCTGCGGAGTGTGCAGATCAGTGAAGGTCGACTTTACTCGGAATCTTAGACTAGAAAAGTGGGAAGTTAGGAAAGGACAATGTGCGGTCTTTCAATATTTTTATTTATCCTACAGTATTAAAAAATATTTTTTTCTTTAACCTATGCTGGTTACTTATCCACGTTTTTCCTTGAGGAGGGATCCTGTTTTGTAATTCTGGATGTTCTCTGATAACATTTTGAATTTCTTTTAGTGAAGGTAAGGTGCAGATACGTAATTTCCGAATGCCATACTGACAGTATGTTTTTCCTCATCTGTTCACTTTGTTCTTTTGACGCTTCCATATGACATTGCTGAAAGCCAAAGTATATGTCAGTAAAGACTTTATACCTGTTCTAGAATTATTTTTAATGGAGCATATTTGATTCATGTCGAACTCCTAACTGAAATATCCAGGTGTTTTTAAGGTCTAGGGTATAGCGCGAAATTGAGAATCCAAGAAAAGACATATTCCCCCGTTAGCGAGGAGGCGTGGCCACCTGCTCGCTTTCTCCAGTATGTGTGTCTAAGATGAGGGCAGATAAGTTCAAAAATCTAAAGGTAAGGTCAAAATGTCCAAAGGTAAAGTCCAAAGGTCACTATAAAGATGAATTTCGCATTTCCACGCTCCCGAAGTTCCCTTTAAACTTACAGTAATGACTCAAAGAGCAAATTGAAGAAGAAAGCTTGCACTTGTGCTATTTAGCCTTTTTTTGATATCGTGTTTGGTTGTTAAATTACGGGCATTTATAGAATGTATGATTTTGCATTGCGAGTTTTTTTGCACATTAAAAAACTTTTTTGAGAAAATCGAAAATAGTTCTCATTCATTAAGGTCTTAGCTATCGCTTTCTGAAATATTATATATGTAGTTTGAAAATAGAGTGTGTTATGCGAGAAACTGTGAGTCCGTGTTTTACATGGCAAATACGTATGTATATGTGTGTATATCCAGGCCACCTAACATTACTTCTGTATTTCCAGACAAAAAAGCATACTAATGACTGTTTCTTTATTGCTGCAATTTGCAAGCAATTTCATGATAAATGCTGCTAGCTATCGGTAGAAATATGTTATTAAAACTACAAATGACGTAACCTCCAAGTTACAACACCACAGATGTATATACAGGGTGAGTTTTTAGTACCGGCTCGGTCGATAACTCCGCTACTGTAAAATATAGCGAAAAAAGTTGTATATAAAATTTGTAGCTACGGATATGCTCCTTGCTCAGAAAGTACCTAGATTTATACAGGGTGATCCATAACTACGTGGTGATGCAAACATGCATTTTTTTAAATGAGACACCCTATATATTATTCCATATTCAAATTCTACTAATGATTTCCGTTCTTCCAATATAGGCTATTGTTACATTATACAGGCCATTTCAAAAGTTATGACCATTTTTATATCCAAATCGCTGAATCAAAAATTATTTTTTTTACAAGGAAAGATTAAAAATATCCTCTAGTTTTAAAATCGGCTTTAAAAAAATCCCGCAACGCATATTCGTATACAGGGATCACCCATTCTACATCAGTAGAATGCAAAATCCAAATTTACTCTTTTTTTTTAAATGTAACCCCCAATATTTTATTATACCATAAAATGGCTTTTAATATATTCTTTCATCTTTGTATAGCACTTGTTGTACCTACGTCCATCAGTTTCCGAGATATTTCGATATTTCTGGTAAATTTAAAATACAGCTTCTATTTGTGTACTGAAATTTATTTATTTTGAGAAAGTACCATCAAATTTGTTTTTTATTGAACGAACAACTAAATTATAAGGTCATGATAGTATTTGATGAAGTCAAAACCCTGAATCATAGAGATAATAGAGTCAAGTATGCTGAGGAAACAATTTTGTAAGCATAATTATCAAGCAGATTTATCAGGCAGGCTTTGAAAAATTGACAGTTTTCATAAACTGTGTGAAAACGATCTTTAAAAATTAATTTTTCCATTGAGAGTATTTAGGAGAATCTTTGAGAAATTGCATACTTGCCTCTAAAATATATCAACTATGAACAGCAATATCCAGAACGGAGGCACTCTAAAACCAATGCGTTTGAAAGATTGAAGAATCGTTTTATTTGGACTGTGTCGTTTAATATTTTATTTCCTACCTGATAGATCTGCTTGATAGTTATGCATGACGTCTATAAAATTGTTTCCTCAGAAAACTTGACCTATGATATCTCGTTAATTCAGTATTTTGACTTGATCAAGTACTATCGTGGCCTTATATTTTAGTTGTTTGTTAAGTAAAAATAAAATTTGATAGTATTTTCGCAAAATAAATAAATTTTAATAAACAAATAGAAGGTGTATATTTAAAATTTGTAGAAAAATCAAAATATCTCAGAAACTAATCATCTATAAGCTATAACAAGTACAAAGACGAAAGAGCACATTAAAAGCAATTCTTTTGTATAATAAAATATTGGGGGTTACATTTAAAAAAAGAGAAAATCTAGATTTTGCATTCTACATCACCCTCTATACGAATATGCGTCGCGGGCTTTTTTATAGCCGATTTCAAAACTAGAGAATATTTTTTATTCATCCGTGTAAAAAAATTATTATTTAATTCATCACTTCTTGATATACAGTACGTTCATTTGACAGCGATTTGGATACAAAGATGGCCATAACTTTAAAATACCCCGTATAATGTATCGATACCCTATATTGGAAGAACGGAAATCATTAGTAGAATTTGAATATGGTATAATATATAGGATGTCTCGTTTAAAAAAAAGGAGTCAAGTTGATTGACCCGGTACTTCCCACACATGATAATGATACCATTTTATTGTTTTCGCATTACATTAAGCTATAGTCTGAAATCTCCTTGCAACCAAATCATCGCCCACCTGCCCGCAAAAAAACATCCAACACAAAAACTCTCGTAAATAGTTTCTTGCTTCTGCCTCCTTAGAAACTAGGACGCCACAGTTTTCATTCTGCATGTTTCAACTGAACGGTGCGAAACGATCATGAGTCTCTAAACCGTCTAAAAGCCAATTATGGGTTGTCTTTATGTTTTTAGTTTTTTAATTATTGTTGCGCCGCCACTGACACGATTTTTGAGACACTGGCGCGTTTTCCACTCTCGTCGCGATAGTCAATTCTGTGTCGAAATTTCATTAACATCAATCTAATAATTCTTACTTTACGCAATATACATAGAACGAAATTAAGCAATACTCGTATATGTATACATCACAAAATTCTAAATCCCTTGGTTTCTGTAATAGGCAAGGCAATGTTCACGTGGACTTAAAAAAATACGCCGCTACGTGTTGCTTCCATAGGTCAATGGACAAACTATTATGAATACAACAAATCTTTCAGTTTTACAACTCCCAACCACCCCAATTTCACCCCCACCCAAAAAAACGTAGAAAATGATCAGGAACCCCTAAAGCGTCTAAAAACAAGGTTTGAGCTGTTTTTATATTTTTAGTTTTTTATTATTGCTGCGCCGCCACTGATACGATTTTTCCAAAACATACCCGTTTTCCATCCTCGCCGCGGTAGTAATACTGTGTCAAAATTTCGTTCAAATCAATCGAATAATTTTCGTGTTACGCGATCTAAAACAATACTCGTATGTACATGTTGCACTCAATAACCGAATTCGACCACTGACCGAAAATTATAACCACAACGCGTTTTGGATTTCGTAAATTTCTCACACCGCGTTCCGGGTAATCTTTGTATGCGTAAAACGCGTTGTGGGTAAATTTCGAAGACCCACAATGCAAAATTCCGAATGCGGTCGGAAGCACACGACCAGTTTCGCATTATGGGCAATACAAACGTAGCCACAAAGCGAAACTTGGAAGATTTATAATAAAAAAAGTATCACAATGTGTTAAGTGGCCAATATCAAATATGCTCACGATTTACGAAATCTAATTTCCTTTTCATTCCTACACCTGTCTGCTATCTATTATCCATTTTATCCTATTTTCAATAATTTGTATCGATTCAGATTTTGATACCGTTTAGGTGAAAGGTTTTGCCTAATTTACACAGTTCTTGTGCTTCTTTAACCTCGCCTATGATTTTTTCCTAGTCACCTTCTAAAGGTGTAGACCTAGAGATAGAGACCTATATAGAGTTTATAAAAAGCATTCTCGAATTCTTTTCTAAGTGTTTCTGTCGATTCCCTGATTTTACTAAATACTGTTCTGAATAAAGAAAAAAAAACACTTTTTGTGGCTATGTCAGGTTATTAGATTTCCGTTTTGTGGCTATTTGTATTACCCATAAAGCGAAATGGTCGTGCGTTTACGACGACATTCGGAGTTCCGCATTGTGGGTCTTTATAATTTACCCACAATGCGTTCTGCGCAATCAAAAATTACCCGGAAAGCGATGTGAGAGATTAGAGAAATCCACATCGCATTCTGGGTATAAATTTTGGTCAGTGGCCGAATTCGGTTATTGAGTACAACATATACATCAGACAATAATTCTAAGTCCCTTGGTTTCTATAACGAGCAAAGCAATGCTCGAATGGACCTTAAAGAGTGTATTATGCGCTAGGTTTTTCATTCACAGGTCAATAGACAGCCCATTATGAATACAACAAATTCTTCAGTTTTCCAACCCCCCACCCCCCAACCACGCCAAATTCTCTCCTACCCAAAAAAAAGTAGAAAATGATCAGGAATTCCTAAAATGCATAAAAACAAAGGCGTTTTTTTTGTTTTTTGATTATTACTGCGCCGCCACTGACACGATTTTTCCAAAACATACGCGTTTTCCATCCTCACCGCGGTAGTAATACTGTGACAAAGTTTCATTAAAATCCATTCCCTAACTTTTACGTTACTCAATACAGAACGATCTAAAGCAATATTCCTATGTATTTAGTCCCTCGGTTGCTGAAATAGGCAAAGCAATGTTCGGATGGGCCTATGCCGCTAGGTATTTCTTTTACAGGTCAATGGATAGCCTATTATTAATACAACACATTTTTGAGATTTACAACCCCCCACCCCCCAACCACCCCAATTTCACCCCCACCCAAAAAAAAGTAGAAAAGGAGCAAAAATCCCTAAAACACCAAAAAACTAAGTTTGAGGAATATTTAATTTTTTTTGTTTTCTGCTAGTTAGTCCGCCGCCCATGGACCGATTTTAAAAATTATAAGAACATTACCTACTACGACCCCACAGCATATCGCTGCCCAAATATCATCATAATCCATGCAGCGGTAACTGAGATTACGAGGCTAGAAAAACGCGCACAGACAGACAGACAGACCGACAGAAATGAGTAACGTGGATTTTCGTTATGTAGACATCATGAAACGCCCAAAAAGCGTGTTATCTCAAAATCGAAAATTTTAGCGATCACAATACTCCCTTCACCTATCGGTGTGGGAAGTAAAATGCATGTTTGCACAACCACGTAGTTATGGATCACCTTGTATAAATCTAAATATTTTCTGAGCAAGGAGCATATCCGTGGCTACAACTTTTATATACAACTTTTTTCGCTATCTTCTACAGTAGTGGAGTTATCGACCGAGCCGGTACTAAAAACTCACCTCCTCCATTATAATAACTATACATATATAAACAATTCAAACAGTTCACTGCACCGTCGCGTCGTAAGGAAAACCACGTAGAATTGTTAAATCGTATATTCAAAAACGTATATCATCGAACATCGAAAAATAATCCTTTTGCCGTAACCGTTATTACTTTACTGTCAACAATTTCTCCAAAAAAATAACAATCGTTTATCGCACTGCTTCAGTTCCTCGCCCAAAACAATCTGCAGGACCAGCGTTCGGTACAATGGCTGCATTATCTTCGCATCCCTAATCAGCGGCGGGAGTAGTCGCTCACATTCGGCCCTCCTGACAGAATAATCCAGCATCTGTAAAATAAAACTGGGATGTAGTTTACCTCCTCTACTACAAACTGTTTGGGCACAGAAATGATCTCGATGGCCACAATATGACGCAGAGATAATTTCGACGGCATTACTTGTAGCACAGAGATAATCTCGACGGCATTAATATAGCACAGAGATAATCTCGACGGCATTTACAGAGCACAGAAATAATCTCGACGGCATTTACAGAGCACAGAGATAATCTCGACGGCATTCACAGAGCACAGAGATAATCTCGACGGCATTTACAGAGCACAGAGATAATCTCGACGGCATTTACAGAGCACAGAGATTATTTCAACGGCATTTACAGAGCACAGAGATAATCTCGACGGCATTTATAGACATATTCACCTTTTTTTATATTACTCTTGTCCATCGAAAGTGATCCATCTTTTCATGTGTTCCGTCACATAAACTCCAAAATGAGGAACGCGTGATCTGGTAGAGCCTGGAATGTCGATGACTTCATACCGGTCATTCCCAAGCGATTTAGAGACTTTAAATGGTCCTTTCCACTTTGCCATCAGCTTCCGACTAGATCCGGAACCAGTCACAGACAAAATCCTCCTTTTGTTTTCGCTTAGTTTCAGCCACTTGCTGACATGCTGCTTTCCTCAGGCTTACTACGTCAACCAATTCTTCCTCATCGACTGAACCAAAATTGTGTGGCCCCGAACGATAACCCAACAATACCTCGGCTGGGGTGAAGTTTAGAGCTCTGTTTAAGCTAGGCCCAACTGAATATTCGAGATGTTTTCATTCCATTCATCGTCATCTCTATCGGCGCCCATCGTAGAAAGTGAGTCAAGCACAGTTTTATTGTACCGCTCCACTTGACCGTTACCTCTCGGCATTCCCACTGCGTTGAGGTGATGATTTGTTTTTCTCTCCTCACAAAACTCTTTGAACCCTTTTGCGATGAAGCATTTTCCTCTATCCGTGACTATACGTTTTGGAACCCCGAATATTTTGATTATTCCCTCCAATTCGTTCAGAACGTACTTGGTACGAGTATACTGTGTAAGGCTTTCGCGGCCATCGTCCAATGAATTTGTGGTTCTTGGGTTTTTAGGCCGGCGTCGTTTAGCGTTAAAGCTTGACGTTTCGCCACTACGAGTGGATGGCATCTTCAGAAGCTATTTCACTTCGGCGACTTCCAAAATACTGACGGCTGGTGGATCTTTACCTGTATTTGTACCTGCTAATGGTGACGTGGCCCAACCAGGTAGCGTTGGTAGCCCTGCCCCTTCGCGATATGGTAGTGTCTTCAGGTCCTTTAGGATGGGTATCCATGTCCGGTTGACTTTCTGTGTTTCTTCTTTCCTATTGAAATTATTATGATGTTTCTGTATTTCGATGGCTTCTCTTTGAAGTCTGGCATGGTATGAAGACGTTGCGGCAAGAACCTGTGTTTCTTCAAACTTGATCCTGTGACTTCCCTCCTTAATCGCATGTTCGGCTACCGCTGATTTGTCCGTATGGCCTAGTCGACAGCTAGCCTTATGTTCTGCAATTCTTGTGTTTATAGATCGCTTCGTTGTTCCTATGTATACACTCCCACATGTGCATGGTATGCGATATACCCCCGATGTTGTGAGTGGGTCTCTTTTATCTTTCACCGTTCTCAAATATTCCTGTATCTTTCTTGTGGGCTTGTAGATGGTCTTGACGTTTTCCTTTTGTAACATTTTTCCTATTCTGTCTGTTATTCCAGGCACATAGGGTAGAAAAGCTTTTGCTATCGGTTTAGGTTCTGGTTTTGCCCTATTTCTTCTCATTGTCCTTGTTATTTCCTTTTCTGTATAACCATTTGCCTTAAGGGCATTCTTTAGATGTTCCAGTTCGGTGTCGAGTTCTTCTGGCTCGCACACTTTTCTAGCCCGTTCTGTCAAAGTTCTAATAATTCCGTACTTCTGAGATGGGTGGTGGTTTCTTTATGCAAATACCGGTCAGTATGAGTTGGCTTTCTATATACCTTGTGCCCTAGTCTAGCTCCTTTTCTTGTTAGAAGAACATCAAGGAAGGCGAGATTTTTGTTTTCTTCTACCTCCATGGTGAACTTGATGTTTTCATGCACGCTGTTCAGGTGTTCTAGAAATTCTTCGAGCTTTTCTCTTCCGTGATTCCATATGACAAACGTATCGTCCACGTATCTGAGCCATATCTTGGGCTTGTATTGAGCGCTCTTCAAGGCTGCCTGTTCGACCTTCTCCATTACAAAGTTCGCTACCACCGGGCTTAGAGGGCTTCCCATGGCTACACCTTCAATTTGTTCGTACATGTTGGCGTCCCAGACGAAGTAGGTTGTCGTTAACACGTGCTTGAAAAGGTTTGTAATGTCTTCCGGAAATATGTTCTTGATGTGTTCTATTGCATCGTTTAATGGCACCTTTGTGAATAATGACACCACGTCGAAGCTGACCAGCATGTCGGATTCTTCCAGTTGTATGTCTTTGATTTTCGTAATGAAATGGGCTGAGTCCTTGATGTACGAGTCGGTTTTTCCAACGTATGGCTGCAGTAATGTAGTTAAGTGTTTTGCTAATTCGTAAGTAGGCGAACCTATTGCGCTTACTATCGGGCGAAGTGGAACGTTGGGCTTGTGTATTTTTGGTAACCCATAAAGCCTAGGAGTCAGTGCTTCACTTTTGCAAACCTTCTTTTTGGTTTCTTCGTCAAGGCTTGAATTCTTCACCATGGTTTTAGTTTTTCTCAGTATGGTCTTGGTCGGGTCTTTTGCTAGAGTGCGGTAGGTGCCTGGATCTAGCAATGCTTTTATTTTATTTTTGTAGTCTTCGGTGTCCATCACCACTGTGGCGTTGCCTTTATCTGCAGGCAGAACAGTGACATTTGTGTCCCTATTGATGTCCCTTGAGAACGGTGAAAGATAAAAGAGACCCACTCACAACATCGGGGGTATATCGCATACCATGCACATGTGGGAGTGTATACATAGGAACAACGAAGCGATCTATAAACACAAGTGGTTACAATTCGATCAATAAAGTAATTGTAGCCAATTGTGAAGGACCAACTAAATTGGCAAATAACCGCAGATGACTCACGAGAATTGAAGGTTAATCATGCATCGGTTGACTCACCCCTTGTTGGTTGGCGTCGGATGTCTTCCCCAGCTGGGTACTGCGTTGCTCTATCCAGATTCCTAGTTAGCTGAGCGATGTAAGGCTGTGGTCGCCCTTATTGGAGGTACCTGCTACACACGGGGTGACCGATATCACGCACACGTCCGTTTACCTCGGTAGCTGAAGTACGACTCTCTCTTTCTTCCGCGTCAACCGTCAGACTTCAAACTCGCAAGTCAAAACGCGGGAGATTCGAATATACAAAAATTTTTAAATGGTAAATACCAATCGTAACCATTTTCCGCCCACCAAAAAATATAAAAAAAATATTTTTTCCAATCATAGTAATTCCTATATTACCCACAAAAGAAAATTAGTGGAATTATCCCACCCATAACACAACACGAAAAGAAAAAAAAAAACAAATTATCATATACAAGCAAATCATGGCCTATTGTGCCGGCAAAGGGCACAGTTTCAATAAAGGACGGTCTAACAGCCCTTTACTCGTCTTAACTTGGGCGACTCTCGAAATGTTTCCCGTACCGGGATATAACTTAATAATCCTGCCTAATGGCCACTGTAAAGGACGGGTATTTTCATCCTTGAGAAGAACCAACTGGCCGACCGAGGGAGGATTATGTGGTGTATTCCACTTATGTCGTTGCTGAAGGGTGTGGAGGTACTCCATATGCCAGCGCCGCCAAAAATGTTGCTGCATCTGTTGCACTAACTGCCACCTGTTCAACCGACTATGTTTCACACACAACAAATCTTCGTCAGGCGGAGCATTCAGGGGCTCTAATGTCAAGAAATGACCCGGAGTCAAGCTGCCTACATCGTTAGGATCAGAACTCAAACTACACAAGGGTCTCGAATTTAACATTGCCTCAATTTGGATTAAAGTGGTGCTCAATTCCTCATAAGTCAACACTTGCGCACCTATCACCCGCCGCAAGTGAGTTTTCACAGATTTCACTCCGGACTCCCATATACCTCCAAAGGAAGGACTAGCTGGAGGATTAAAATGCCACTTAATTTGCAAAGCTTCAGAAGCTTTAGCACCCAATAACTGTAAAGTTTTATAAGCACCAACAAAATTCGTACCTTGATCACTATAAATATCACTGCAACGTCCTCGCCGCCCTATAAAACGCCTAAGTGCTGCAAGAACAGCTTCACTAGTTAGATCTGACACAACTTCTAAATGTATTGCTTTAGTAGCCATACACACGAAAAGACACACATACACCTTTTGAGAACTAATGCCTCGTCTTTTACCTAAAGACATCCTCAAAGGACCAAAAAGGTCTACGCCACTATGGGAAAAAGGTTTGACTTCCGAAATTCTAACGGAAGGTAAATCACTCATTATGGGGACCACTGGAGGAGGCTTAACTCTAAAGCATTTTATGCAACGAGATAACACTGAAGCTATAGCCCGTTTGGCAGATAGTATCCAATATCTCTGCCTTAACAGATAATGCAAAGTTTGTGGTCCAGGATGACAACTCCTATTGTGCACACTTTGGATAATGAGATAAGTCAATCGATGCTTCCTAGGGAGCAGAATTGGATGCTTCCGATCATAGCTTAGACTAGACTGTCTCAAGCGACCGCCCACCCTCAGGACACCCTGGGAATCAATGAAAGGAGCTAACTTCTGTATAGCTTTGGGACAGACCTCCGCTCGACGAACTTTCCGCAGTTCATTATCCAATTCAACTCTTTGCACGTCTTTGACCAGAACCACCATAGCCTCATACAATTCAGCCTCGGATAAATTACCTATCTCACGCGGGTAACCCCTTTTTCGACACAAACAATTTTTACGAAATCTCAAACAATAAGCAACAACACGCTCAATTTTGCGTAAGGAAGAATATCTATTCAACAATTCTGAAACAATACTAGAGCCGTGAATAGTAATACAAACAACCTTTGCTTCTTCTTGTACATCTGTACAGGAAGGCTCACCTACACAAGTTACAGGCCAATCATCCCGAGGAAGCTTAAGCCAAGTTGGCCCCTCCCACCACAAGGGTTGTTCTAGAAATTGCCGAGGAAAAGTCCCCCTAGAAGCACAGTCACTAGGATTCTCTTTCCCAACCACATGATACCATGAATCAGGAGCTACCTTCTCCTGGATTATAGCTACACGATTGGCTACAAAGCTCCGCCACCTATGCGGAGAAGATTTGACCCACGTCACAACTACCTTCGAATCCGTCCAAGCACAAACATTATCTATTTTCTGTGTTACCATTATATGGGATACACAATCAATCAGCTCTGCGGCTAATAAGGCTGCACACAATTCCAGTCGTGGAATCGACAGTCTTTTCAAAGGCGCCACTCGAGTTTTGGCACACACCAAATGTACAGAAATACTGTTCTCCGTGGAAACCTGTCTCAGATAAACTACAGCTGCATACGACTTCTCCGAAGCATCGCAAAAAGCATGAATTTCTGTAAACTTTGCCTCTATATGAAGTATATGTCTAGGAATTTTCAACGAAGATAGCTCAGGTAACTCAGCCACAAAAGTTTTCCACTGGTTTGCAACTTCCAGCGGTGGCTCATCATCCCAACCTATCCCTAAAGCCCACAATTGCTGAAGTATTTGCTTGGGAACAATGATTACTGGAGCTAAGAATCCTAGAGGATCATACAGTCTTGCTATTTCTGACAAAATATTCCTCTTTGTACAGGACCGTATCTGAGGATGTACAGAATAAGAAAAACAATCTGTTGTGCAAAGCACGCGTTCCCCAATTAAGGCTCTAAAGTCTCAACTGGCGAAAAGTTAACTCCAGAGGAGAGATGAATGGACTAGTATATAAGATCCTTTCGACAGTGAATTGTCCAAGCGTTAAATAATAATAATTTAGAAAAGAAGCGTAGCGTAGCGATATGGTAATTAAAAGAACGAGTAGAAAGATAAGTCAAGGCACAGTGATTCCCTTACCTTGGCTTCGTAGCGTGGTCTGGCGGCGTCTGGCAGGACAATCCTGGTTGCGGTCGGAGTTGGGGGGCCCTCTGATGCACTCCGTGGGTCTTCTATGACCCTGGACCGTTGAATGGTCTTAGCGGCGTGGCCGTAGTAAGGTTATAGCGAGGGTTAGAGCGTTTAGCGGAGTTACATGTTATGCGGAACGGCGACGTGCGACGACTCGTACAACAGGTACGGTTACAGCGACTCGACTTCCATATTACTTCCTTCTTATTTTTGACATTTATGGCTGCTTCCTTTTTAAGAAGAAAAAGGAGTGGCGTAGCATGCGGGAAAAGACAAAGGCAAAGGGAAAAAATGCCTTGACATCACGCGAATAAGGTAATAATAAATTTTATAACAAAATAAATTTAACGCTTCGACTGAAAGCAGAAATAGCAAAAAAAATATATATATAAAAAGGAAAATAAACGACATGGCCACAACATTTCCCGGCCTCCCGAAAACGCGTTAAAGTAGAAAAAAGCGTTTTCCAAAACTTAAAGAAAAAAGAGGAAAAGAAAAGAAATTCTTAAAATTATATGAAGATAAATTTCTAAATTGCTAATTTGAGTCCAAAGGAAGTGGACACAATTTGACTAGGGGGCGCGTTAGTTCACCCGCCGTAGTTTTTACTGTTGCAACGCGCGTTGAGAGATCTGCTCCGGGGTGAAGCTTAATAATGCGACCTAACCGCCACTGCAATGGCGGGGCGAGTTCATTTTTGATGAGCACAAGTGTGCCGATTTCAGGAGGTTTAGATTTATTAACCCACTTAGCGCGTTGTTGCAATGTGTGAAGATATTCGCTTTTCCAACGTTTCCAAAAATGTTGATGCATTCTCTGTATCAAACCCCAGCGAGTCAAGCGGTTGATGGATATATCGGTGAAATCAGGAATTGGAAAACTATCGAGAGGCGCTTGCGTTAAAAAATGACCAGGAGTCAGAGCGTTCAGATCATTTGGATCAGCCGAAAGCGGCGTTAAGGGACGCGAATTTAGTACAGCTTCAACTTGCACCAATAGCGTTTGAAGCTCTTCGTAGGTTAATATTTGATCACCTACCACGCGGCGAATATGTGTTTTTGTGGATTTTATACCGGCCTCCCAAAGACCTCCGAAATGCGGAGCAGAGGCTGGATTGAAATGCCACTTGATGTGCTGTTTAGAAGATACCTCTTTGGCGTACTGTTTTAAAACTTTATAAGCGGAAGTGAAATTTGTGCCCTGATCGCTATATAAGTTGTCACAACGACCTCGTCGAGACAAAAAGCGTTGAAAAGCGGCTAAAAAAGCTTCGCAAGACAAGTCGGTAACGAGTTCCAAATGCACAGCTTTCGTGGACATGCAAACGAATAAACAAAAGTAAACTTTGAGAATTTTAGCGCTGCGTTGTTTATGTAACTTCATTTTCATTGGTCCACCAAAGTCGAGTCCGGTATTCAAAAATGGCTTTAGAGCGGAAATGCGCGATACAGGTAAATTACCCATTGTGGGTTGGTATGGTTTTGGATGAGTACGCCAACATTGTATACAGTGAGAAATGACCGAACGAATTGCTCGTTTTGCGGATAAAATCCAAAATTTTTCAGCGAGTAAAAATTGAGTAGTTCTCAATCCAGAGTGTAAGTAGGTTTTATGATAATGGTTAATCAGCAAGTGAGTAAGGCGACTAAATTTTGGTAATAAAATTGGGTGGCGCTTATCGAAAGAAAATGAGGCATATGATAGCCGACCTCCAACGTGGAGTACACCATTATCGTCAATGAAAGCGTTCAACTTACGCAGCGGTTTAGAAAAATTATTATGCGAAAGTTCATGCGAAAAATAAGCGTTTTGTGTTAATTTAACTAGAATCATCAATGCATCATTTAATTCGCTGCGCGAAAGAGGGCCAGAAAGCCTTTGTTCGGCATGTTTAGCGTTATGTAAGAAGCGAAGAATATAAGCTACAATATTTTGTAAGCGCGAAAGTGAGGAAGTATTTTCCATTAAAAGCTCAATTGGTCCTTGAAGACTCTGAGCAACTAAGACAACTTTCTTTTCTTCCTGCTTGAGTTCAAAGTCAGTGGAACACAAATCATCAGTAGTATTTCCCGATGATGAATAATCCTCCAAAGACTGAAGAAAATGCGGACCAATCAACCAACTTTTGTTTTGAACAAAAGCCTGGGGAAGCATTCCTCTAGATGCAGCGTCAGCAGGATTGAGTTCAGAACGGACGTAGAACCAGGAAGTATCAGGTAACGTCTCTTGGACAAAGGCGACACGGTTTGCAACAAAAACTTTCCAACGATGAGGAGAACTGCCTAACCATGCGAGAACTATTTTAGAATCAGAGTAGGCGCAAGTTTTTGTGAATGTAATTTTTCCTTCAAATACTTTCAGGACAAATTTTAGTAGCTTAGTAAGCAAGACAGCGGCAGATAACTCTAGACGAGGTATCGTTAGTTTTTTCAGCGGGGCGACTTTAGTCTTAGAACACACAAAACATGTAGTAGCGGATGTCGAATCTAAGACGCGGAAATAAATAACTGCCGCATATCCCTTTTCACTACTATCGCAAAATCCATGTACTTCGGCAGACAGGTGGTTGGAATCGAAAAAACGGCGCGGAATAGAAAAATTAGCGAGGTACGGTAATTCAGATTTGTATTGTTGCCAAACGCGCATTATATCAGGCGGTGGACTTTCATCCCAACCAATTTTTGCAGACCAAAGGCGCTGGATGAGATATTTGACAAGAAAGCTAACGGGGGCTAAAAAGCCCAGCGGATCAAATATTTTAGCAAGCTCAGACAGCATAGTGCGTTTAGTACAAGGAACTTCGGTTGGGTGGATCGAAAACGAAAAGCTATCCTTGGAAGGATTCCACTTAAGACCCAAAATTTTCAAACAATAATTTCCCTCTAAATCATTATCGAAAGGTATAGGATTAGCACATAAATGTTCAGGCGGCAAATCTGACAAGACTGACATATTGTTGCTTGAAAACTTGCGTAACTCAAAACCGCCCAATTTTAGTAAAGCTATAAGTTCATGACGTAACTGTATAGTTTCCAGTATAGAATTAGCTCCGGCAATAATGTCGTCGACATACATACTTTCGAGTAGCGCATCTGAAGCTAAAGGGAAATTTACACCTTCGTCATTTACTAACTGCAATATGGTTTTGATAGCCAAATAGGGCGAGGAGGAAATACCGAAAGTAACTGTTTTTAAACGAAAATCTTGAAGCGGTTCTTCGGGAGAAAATCTCCAAATAATACGTTGGAAATCTTGATATTGCGGCGAAATAAGTATTTGGCGGAACATTTGCTTTATATCACAAGTTATGACATAAACATGGCGGCGAAAATTTAGCAAAACCGATACTAAGTCTTGCTGTAACTTAGGACCAGCTAATAAATGATCGTTAAGCGATAGCTGATCAGGTAGTTTAGCGGAAGCGTTGAAAACTACTCTAACGCGAGTAGTTTGACTATCTGGGCGTACTACGGCGTGATGCGGAATATAGTAAGTATTAGTTGCGGAATTGGAGTCATATGAGACGGGTTCCATATGTCCTTGGTCGAGATAATCTCGCATAAGGGTGCGATACTCGTCATAGAGTGAAGGAGATTTTTCGAGGCGTTTTTCAAGCGATGCGAAGCGTTTTATGGCCAAGTCCCGCATCCCAGGAAAGGAGGGATGAGCGTTTTCACGAAAGGGCAACGGAACTATATAGCGACCAATTGGAGTGCGCGAATGTAGTTTTTCAAAAAGGCTATTACAATAGTCATCATCCGGAGATTCTATGTGACAATGCGGTACCGACTCGATTTCCCAAAACTGCGTAATCGGCTCGAAATTAGTTTCCGAATCCAAACAGAAAAAGGCATTTGAGTAATTACCTTTGATTTCGATTTTTCCCATTATCACATAACCAAAAATAGTGTTTATTAAGTCAGGTTGGCCTGGTGAGCCGGTGATATGTCCATCGCGGATTATTTGAGAAAACACATCACCACCCAACAAAATGTCAATCTCACCAGGTACGTTGAAATGCGGGTCAGCTAACTCTAAGGTCGGCACAGAACTACCAAATATAGTATTTTGTTCAATTTTGTGCAGCGGGAGCTTGTCACATATGCGAGGCAATACGACGGCGGATAAATTCAAAATAGGTGAATCTTTTGAGACAGGTTTAATTTTCAAATTCACTGATCCCCCATTGGCTACGGTTTCCATCGAACCCAAGCCTCTAATGTTAAGGGACTTCGCAGTTTTCGGTAACTGCAGAATATTGGAACACTTCTTAGAAATGAAAGAAGTCATACTACCACAATCTAACAAGGCGCGGACTTTACGATAAATTCCGAAATTATCCAAAACTTCCAATTGTACCGTAGAAAGAAGGACTTGCGTGTCTTTGGAACAAACTCCGGCAGCTACTAAAGAGTCACTGGTACTTGGAGCATTATTTTCCGAGGTAGCGGTAGCGGCATGGGGTGCGGCGAAAGCGGAATTTGAACGAGAAGCGTTTTGATGATTTTCAAAATGCAGCAGCGTGTGATGCCTGCGGCCACATTGACGACAACTGATTTTTGATTTACATCGTTTGACTGAATGTACAAGACTTAAACAATTGACACAAGCGTTGTTACTTTTGCAATAATTATAACGTTCCTGGGGTGTCTTGCTTTTAAATATAGCGCAATTATAGAGCGGATGCATTTCATCACAGAGTTTGCATTTTTTTACATTGGGAAAGTTAGCAAATAAAGACACCCTGTTGGCGGGCCTATTGCTGTGTGGGGTAACCGTAGTTGGGCGAAAGTTAGGATTTCTTGCATAATTAATAGTATCTAAGGCGGTACAGTGTTTTTTCAAAAACAACTTTAATTGCTCGTAAGTAGGAATTTCCTGCGAACTGAGAGACAATTCAAATTTAGCGACGATACTATGATCTAACCGTTTTAGGAGCATATTGACAACGATAAAGTCCCATTCTTGAACAGAAAATCCTAAGAGTTCAAGGGCAGTTAAATTTTCGGAAAATGTATCAAGAAGTTTCCTAATAGCAAAAACGTCATTTTCATGGTTCATCTTTTTGCAATTGTCAATTGCATTCCAATGAGCGAGGGCTCGCAAACGCTTGTTAGAATAACGCTCAACGAGACTGTCATATGCAATTTGATAGTAGGGACTTGTCATAGGTACACTTTTTGCGAGAGATAAGGGCTGACCCTCAAGCGAAGTTAACAAATAATTGAACTTCTCGATAGGAGAAAGCGAAACATTATTATGAACTAGAGCGTTAAATAAATCAATATAAGTCTGAAACTTTGTAAAATCACCATCAAACGATTTCAGTTCTATTTTAGGTAGGCGAGCATTTGAATGATTTGAATGGGTAGGGGCAACATGCGAGTCATTTGATTGCGAGGAAGGATTATTATTGAATATCTGCGAATGTAATGCTTCGACTTCATAGTACGCGGCAAAAAAGCGGTCTCGTATACTATCTTCTACCTCAAGGTCAGACTGTTCATCCTTGGCTAAAAGAGACAAAACAATCAAATGCTGCTTATTGAACTCCTCATGAATATTTTCTATTTGAGCATATCTAGCGTTAAAAAGAAATTTTTGAGAAGGGTCGGTAGAACACTTTTGAGCAATAGTGCACAAACTGCGAATATCGTTCACGCACTGCGAACGCGTAGCCTTAGCGAGTCTGAGTTTATCCATAATGCTTATGAAATAAATTAATAGCGGCGATTTACGTATAAATATAAATCCAAATTGGCGAAAACGTTGTAGAACGGTTGTAGCGAGGCAACAGTAAAAAATGCGGCAAAAAAGCGGTAAAGAACAACTAGCAAAACAAACGGAGGCGATTTCTCGGGCGATATATGGGCGATATTATAATGCGTTCGAGGTTAATTATTATTTATCGAAATGAAATAAATGAACAATCTGCCAAAAGGGCCTTACTAATCCGGCTCGAAGGACCAGAAAATGTTGTGCAAAGCACGCGTTCCCCAATTAAGGCTCTAAAGTCTCAACTGGCGAAAAGTTAACTCCAGAGGAGAGATGAATGGACTAGTATATAAGATCCTTTCGACAGTGAATTGTCCAAGCGTTAAATAATAATAATTTAGAAAAGAAGCGTAGCGTAGCGATATGGTAATTAAAAGAACGAGTAGAAAGATAAGTCAAGGCACAGTGATTCCCTTACCTTGGCTTCGTAGCGTGGTCTGGCGGCGTCTGGCAGGACAATCCTGGTTGCGGTCGGAGTTGGGGGGCCCCCTGATGCACTCCGTGGGTCTTCTATGACCCTGGACCGTTGAATGGTCTTAGCGGCGTGGCCGTAGTAAGGTTATAGCGAGGGTTAGAGCGTTTAGCGGAGTTACATGTTATGCGGAACGGCGACGTGCGACGACTCGTACAACAGGTACGGTTACAGCGACTCGACTTCCATATTACTTCCTTCTTATTTTTGACATTTATGGCTGCTTCCTTTTTAAGAAGAAAAAGGAGTGGCGTAGCATGCGGGAAAAGACAAAGGCAAAGGGAAAAAATGCCTTGACATCACGCGAATAAGGTAATAATAAATTTTATAACAAAATAAATTTAACGCTTCGACTGAAAGCAGAAATAGCAAAAAAAATATATATATAAAAAGGAAAATAAACGACATGGCCACAACACAATCCGTAGTGGGACACCACTGCAAACCCAACACTTTTATTCCAAGAGAATCCTTATCAAATACAAGTGGCTGCTGATGAACCTCAGGTACCTGAGCAAGTACTTCAGAACAATTACTTGCCCATTTTCTCAGATCAAACTTTCCCAACGCCAATAATTCAATCAACTGGTTTTGAGTATCCAAGGCAATTTCCTTGGAGTTTGCTACTCCAATGGCGTCATCAACATAACAGAAATTCTCCAAAATATTTACAGCTAACGGAAACCTTTCACCCTCATCCCTACACAGTTGCAGCAACGTCCTAATCGCTAGAAAAGGACTAGACGTTACTCCATAGGTAACGGTCTTCAACTGATATTTCCTTATAGGCTCGTCACCGTTAGGTCTCCACAAAATAGTTTGATAACTAGTGTGAGACTCCTCAACTAAAATCTGTCGATACATTTGCCGTATATCCGCGGTAAACACATACAAATACAACCTGAAAGATAACAATATTGAGACGATATCATTTTGTAACTTGGGACCTGCTAGAAGAACATCATTCAAGGACTTTCCATTGGTAGTTTTAGCTGAAGCATCAAAGACAGTCCGAAGCTTTATTTCACCATTCGCATTCCTTTTCACCACCGCATGATGAGGAATGTAATACTCACTATTAGACCCCACTTGGTTCCCAACTTCAGACATGTGGCCTTGCTCCAAATAGTCAGCCATAAAATCACAATATGCTTCATGTAAGACGGAATCACGACGAAAACGTCCTTCCAACAGCTTAAATCTATGTAAAGCCTGTGAATAGGAATCACCCAGAACTGGGGGGAATTCAGAAAAGGGAAGCTTCACCACATATCTTCCTGAGTCCATACGCCAACAAGATGACGTAAAGAATTCCTCAGCCTGCTGTTCCTCTTCAGACAATGCAACACACTTAGGGATACTTTCAGTTTCCCAAAACCTTTTCAATGTACAATCCAATTCCCCCACAGAAGTTAGAAAATTCAGCACACTATTAGTGGAAACACCACCCAACTTGCCCATTAACACCCACCCAAATACGGTGTTAATAGCATGTGGCCCACCATTCTGTCCTCTCACATAACCGGAACATAAGATCTCACCAAATACTTCTACCCCTAGAAGCAGATCAATTTCCATTTCATCATGTGCAGCCAAAGGCTCTGCGAGGCAAAGATTTTCTAAATACTTCCACTTCTGAACAACAGCAGGAATTTGAGGTACCTTCTCACAAATCTGAGGTATCACAATAGCTTCCAAATTGAAGCTAGGATACGGTTTGCTGTAGGGAAAGATAACACAAGAGACTTTTCCCGAACTCACATTCGATGACATTCCATTAATGCCAACAACAGGGGTTGAATACTCCTTACGAGTAAGATTCAACCTTCTCACACAAGATTCACTAATAAAATTGGCTTGGCTAGCAGAATCTAACAAAACACGACATTTGGTGGATCTACCCTCAGAATCCAATATTGAGACTAGTGCAGTAGCAAGCAACATTCTAGGCTGCACAGACAACTTACTTGCCATGACTTGAACATGACTCTCAGATTCATTAGAGGTACTACCACTGACATCACAATCTGTCACTTTAGTGTCCGGAAAATGTAATAGTACATGGTGTTTTCCACCACAAACCCCACAAAGTTCTTTTGATTTACATTTATTTACTAGATGAGTAGCTCCCAAACAATTAAAACACATTCTAGTCCGCTTGACAAAGGCATGCCTCTTACGACATTCTGCCTGCAAGAATCTATCACATTTGATCAACGAATGTGGTGAACCCTTGCAAAAATTACACTTTTCCTGTGTTAATGTGCCAGTCGAAAAACTAAGTGTCTGCCTTCCCTTGGGATTAGCAGGACTATTATTCTTTCTAAACCCACCACTAGCATTAGACACATTACTCCCTTGATATGCGGAAGTAAGGGATGTATTTTCCAGAGCTCGACAGGTTTTCTCAACAAATCCAAAAAGCATGTCAAACCCCGGAACATTATTCCCATTATGTTCTAGTTCAAATCGCGTTTTAAGGGAAGAAGGTAATTTCTGCAACAATAAATTGAATTTGGTAAAATCCCATAGGTTCAAGTTACTCATCTCTAAAGCCACCAAATTTTCAGAAAATATTGACAACAATTTTCGAAGTTCAACTGCAGAATCATGCCTAGAGGGAGAAGCATTATAAATTGAAAACCAATAATTGCTCAATAAAACACGTTCATTCTGATTCGACTCATTAATGCATTATAGGCTATTTCATAATTATCCTCAGTAATGGGCACATTCCTTACTATTAGACCTGCCTCTTTTTCTAAATAAGAAATCAAGAACTGAAACTTTTCTATTTTTGACAGCGAATTATTTCTATGAATAAGAGTATTGAATAAGTCAATGAACGTAGGCCACCTTGTAAGGTCACCATCAAACTTCGGTATTTCAATTTTGGGAAGCCTCAAACAATTTTCTCTTACGACCACTGCAGATGTTTCATGCTCACTACGAGCCATCATCTCATCAGAAAGATCTTTATGAATGCCCCTTATTGAATATCTCATATCATCAAACATTGTATGAACTGCTTCCTCCTCCTCTAAGGCAGACTCATCTACCAAGGCTATTATTTCATATTGCAAATTCTCAAACCTCGTTACATACCCATCCAGCTCTCCATACCTGAGAAAAAACTCCGTCCGATACTCGCCATTATCACGAGCCTTCTTGGCCGCCTCAAGAACATTTTTAATAGATTTTAAAACTAGCGCGCGTTGCCGTTGCAACTTCACAACATTTGCATTAGGCATGTTCAGGTATCAGGTAACGATTCAATGTAAACACAAGACCAAAATAATCAAATTTAGAATCAATCTGCTAGTAAACACAACTTC
Organism: Callosobruchus maculatus; assembly: GCA_951848785.1. Taxonomy (NCBI): domain Eukaryota; kingdom Metazoa; phylum Arthropoda; class Insecta; order Coleoptera; family Chrysomelidae; genus Callosobruchus; species Callosobruchus maculatus. The sequence continues at coordinate 1,268,284 of CATOUR010000085.1, read as the reverse complement.
TTTACACAAACAATACGGCAACCACACACAAATCACAAAATTTTCAGTTGTTATTCTTTTTCGAAATCTCCGTCGACTACACCAATTGTCGAAACGCCGGTTTTCGAACCCCCAACCGAATGTAACCAACTGAATCAAAACAACTTTTGCGCTCACGCAATTCGCAAAATGTCAATTTCAAATGCCCAGAAAACTCCCCAGATATGTATTACCAACACAATACACCAAAAGTTGCTTGTTTTCGAATATAACCAATTTTTACAAACAGCGCGCAACACTAACAAATTCCGATGTCACAAAAAAACTCCGTTTTTTGTCAAGGATACGTACCAATTTAGATTTTACGTAGACTATTTTACTATAGCGCGATTTATTTATCCGTGCTCGGAGGGCCAAAAAATGGTTACAATTCGATCAATAAAGTAATTGTAGCCAATTGTGAAGGACCAACTAAATTGGCAAATAACCGCAGATGACTCACGAGAATTGAAGGTTAATCATGCATCGGTTGACTCACCCCTTGTTGGTTGGCGTCGGATGTCTTCCCCAGCTGGGTACTGCGTTGCTCTATCCAGATTCCTAGTTAGCTGAGCGATGTAAGGCTGTGGTCGCCCTTATTGGAGGTACCTGCTACACACGGGGTGACGGATATCACGCACACGTCCGTTTACCTCGGTAGCTGAAGTACGACTCTCTCTTTCTTCCGCGTCAACCGTCAGACTTCAAACTCGCAAGTCAAAACGCGGGAGATTCGAATATACAAAATTTTTTAAATGGTAAATACCAATCGTAACCACACAAGAATTGCAGAACATAAGGCTAGCTGTCGACTAGGCCATACGGACAAATCAGCGGTAGCCGAACATGCGATTAAGGAGGGAAGTCACAGGATCAAGTTTGAAGAAACACAGGTTCTTGCCGCAACGTCTTCATACCATGCCAGACTTCAAAGAGAAGCCATCGAAATACAGAAACATCATAATAATTTCAATAGGAAAGAAGAAACACAGAAAGTCAACCGGACATGGATACCCATCCTAAAGGACCTGAAGACACTACCATATCGCGAAGGGGCGGGGCTACCAACGCTACCTGGTTGGGCCACGTCACCATTAGCAGGTACAAATACAGGTAAAGATCCACCAGCCGTCAGTATTTTGGAAGTCGCCGAAGTGAAATAGCTTCTGAAGATGCCATCCACTCGTGGTGGCGAAACGTCAAGCTTTAACGCTAAACGACGCCGGCCTAAAAACCCAAGAACCACAAATTCATTGGACGATGGCCGCGAAAGCCTTACACAGTATATTTGCCGCCTCTATGGGGAGGAAGTTACGACATTATACCGTCAACTGGAACATCTACGGAAGAAGAAGGCACATTTCCTAGCCTCTTTGGCATTCTTGTCACGGTGCAGGGATGAAGGAGTGATACCCAAAGCTGTACACATAAGACCAGTAATAAAATCTGAACAAGCCAGGAGAATATTCGAACGTACTGAACGAGCACTGCTAAGAGAACGAATTCATAATACCAGATCTACTCTAGACAGAATTGGGAAGAAACTGTTGAACATCCACTACCGGTTAAGCACAGAACTTCACAGAACCGACTGGGATAAGATCGATTCAATAACATTTAGAACCATGGAAAAAGAACGAGAGAAATACACAAACATCCAGAAGGAAAAGTTCGAGAGACTGGCAAGTAACAAGAAATCTACACCCGGACTGGACACCAAAAGAACAGTGGTCAACATAAGCAAACGTAACCTGTCTGAAGATGAAATTTCTGTTTTGGCGAAAGGAGGCAACTTTGCAATTACACCAAAAGAAATACCAACTGAAGAGATTATTGCTAATCTGGAATCGGCTATACGATCATTACCTGATGAAAAAGCACAGGAAATCCGGACAGAATCAGCAAGAATTATTAAAAAAGCAAAACCGCCGAAAAGTAATCTGAAAGCGAAGGAGTTAAAAGCATTAAGGGACATCAATAGGGACACAAATGTCACTGTTCTGCCTGCAGATAAAGGCAACGCCACAGTGGTGATGGACACCGAAGACTACAAAAATAAAATAAAAGCATTGCTAGATCCAGGCACCTACCGCACTCTAGCAAAAGACCCGACCAAGACCATACTGAGAAAAACTAAAACCATGGTGAAGAATTCAAGCCTTGACGAAGAAACCAAAAAGAAGGTTTGCAAAAGTGAAGCACTGACTCCTAGGCTTTATGGGTTACCAAAAATACACAAGCCCAACGTTCCACTTCGCCCGATAGTAAGCGCAATAGGTTCGCCTACTTACGAATTAGCAAAACACTTAACTACATTACTGCAGCCATACGTTGGAAAAACCGACTCGTACATCAAGGACTCAGCCCATTTCATTACGAAAATCAAAGACATACAACTGGAAGAATCCGACATGCTGGTCAGCTTCGACGTGGTGTCATTATTCACAAAGGTGCCATTAAACGATGCAATAGAACACATCAAGAACATATTTCCGGAAGACATTACAAACCTTTTCAAGCACGTGTTAACGACAACCTACTTCGTCTGGGACGCCAACATGTACGAACAAATTGAAGGTGTAGCCATGGGAAGCCCTCTAAGCCCGGTGGTAGCGAACTTTGTAATGGAGAAGGTCGAACAGGCAGCCTTGAAGAGCGCTCAATACAAGCCCAAGATATGGCTCAGATACGTGGACGATACGTTTGTCATATGGAATCACGGAAGAGAAAAGCTCGAAGAATTTCTAGAACACCTGAACAGCGTGCATGAAAACATCAAGTTCACCATGGAGGTAGAAGAAAACAAAAATCTCGCCTTCCTTGATGTTCTTCTAACAAGAAAAGGAGCTAAACTAGGGCACAAGGTATATAGAAAGCCAACTCATACTGACCGGTATTTGCATAAAGAATCAAACCACCACCCATCTCAGAAGTACGGAATTATTGGAACTTTGACAGAACGGGCTAGAAAAGTGTGCGAGCCAGAAGAACTCGACACCGAACTGGAACATCTAAAGAATGCCCTTAAGGCAAATGGTTATACAGAAAAGGAAATAACAAGGACAATGAGAAGAAATAGGGCAAAACCAGAACCTAAACCGATAGCAAAAGCTTTTCTACCCTATGTGCCTGGAATAACAGACAGAATAGGAAAAATGTTACAAAAGGAAAACGTCAAGACCATCTACAAGCCCACAAGAAAGATACAGGAATATTTGAGAACGGTGAAAGATAAAAGAGACCCACTCACAACATCGGGGGTATATCGCATACCATGCACATGTGGGAGTGTATACATAGGAACAACGAAGCGATCTATAAACACAAGAATTGCAGAACATAAGGCTAGCTGTCGACTAGGCCATACGGACAAATCAGCGGTAGCCGAACATGTGATTAAGGAGGGAAGTCACAGGATCAAGTTTGAAGAAACACAGGTTCTTGCCGCAACGTCTTCATACCATGCCAGACTTCAAAGAGAAGCCATCGAAATACAGAAACATCATAATAATTTCAATAGGAAAGAAGAAACACAGAAAGTCAACCGGACATGGATACCCATCCTAAAGGACCTGAAGACACTACCATATCGCGAAGGGGCGGGGCTACCAACGCTACCTGGTTGGGCCACGTCACCATTAGCAGGTACAAATACAGGTAAAGATCCACCAGCCGTCAGTATTTTGGAAGTCGCCGAAGTGAAATAGCTTCTGAAGATGCCATCCACTCCTGGTGGCGAAACGTCAAGCTTTAACGCTAAACGACGCCGGCCTAAAAACCCAAGAACCACAAATTCATTGGTACGAGTACTTTTGACTGCTTTTATAAAACAGAATTTGGTAAAGGCATACGTGTATGGTGTGGAACGGACGTGGGATTTTGTGTATCGGATGTAAGTATCCAGGTTTTCTTCCAGACGGTGTTTTGTGATACATGCAGTTGATGCAGGCACCAACATATTTTTTTATAAACCTTCTCATCTTGGGGAACCAGAATTTGCTGCTCACATGTTCGAAGGTTTTATCGTAAGCAAAGTGACCTATGTATGCGCTTGTTTTTGCTTCCAGCTCAGATATGAAGAGGCATGTCCCCCTTTGTGATGGCTGGAGGGGGCATTTCTCATTGTTTCCTAGGATGGGGTTGGGTCGTTGAGCTGCTCGAGGTTTGCGTCAATTGGCATTGTTCGTCCTTTTCTTGTAGATAACAGTTTTCTATTGGTCTTCTTCCAGCAGGAGCGTTTGCGTTTCCTGTTGGGGTTCGGTGTCTTCCAAGGATTCTTGATGGTTTTGCTTTTTTCCCTCAAAATTTTCCTTTGACATTGACAATAATGACAAATGAGGTGCAGAATTGCATGATGTCCTATCAGCTGAAGTTTGATATTTGACAGCTGCATGCGACGTTGTCGCTGTTGATGAAGTTTGATGTTTGACAGCTGAATACAATGTTGTCGGTGTTCCTAACTCGCTTCTGCTCTATCTAATTTACACAAATGACGTTGCCAACATCTTAAAAAATGACGTAGTTCTTTTTGCAGATGATACCTCCATAGTTTGCTCAGATAAAGACACAGAAACCTGTATCACAAATGCGAAAGAATCACTTTCTACCTTACATAACTGGTTTACACAAAATAATCTTATACTTAATGTAGAGAAAACTCAAATAATAAACTTCAACTTGAGACCAGAAAAATTAGAAATTGATTACAATAACACCACTATCACAACCAACGAATCAGTTACATTCCTGGGGGTGGTGCTGGCAATAGACATGAGCAAATATTGTTATGCTCTAAGAGTACTAAGAGATACAGTTGGACTCTCAGCAGCCCTGACCGCATACCAGGCCTACATTCAGTCTAGGGTGAGATATGGTGTGATTTTCTGGGGGGGCGTCTCAGAGGCAGAGATGATTCTTCGACTGCAAAAAAGATGCTTAAGAACAATCTATAAACAAAAATACACAGAAACCTGTAGAAATCTGTTTGTCGAAAGTAACATTCAAACAGTTTTCAATATTTATATATTAGAAAGTGTTAAGTTTGTCTCTGAAAACCCAGATATTTTTGACAAACTAAAATCAGACCACAGTCATAAGACCAGATTCAAAGAAAATCTAAAAACTGAAACTGCTCACTATTCATACATTCAAAAAAAACGTAAAACATAACATAATAAAGGTCTGGAACACTTTGCCTCTCTCTCTTCGTGACCAACCGCCATAGAAGCTCAAAAATAAACTGAAGCTTTTCCTAAAGGCAAAAGCATACTACAGCCTGAATGAATTTTTCTCAGATGGACTAGTTAGCACAATATAAATAAAAATAAAACAAATTTAACATTTAAATTTAATATGAATGAAGTATAAGTAATTTGGTGGTAGCTGCTTAACATAGATAAAGGATGAGTAATTGATGGTAGCCGGTAGCTGTTTGCGCACTAATCTCCTCTGCACTGACTTCTTCAGCTCAGACTCTGAAGATGAAGGTAACTAGTAAACAGAAAGCAATGTGAACAATTGTTACCTATGGATTTTATTTTTTTAAGCATTTTCATTTTTAAATTTCTGTTGTGTAATATGTGTAAAATTTTATAGAATATTACAAGATGTCTCTTTTGACTCAACTTTCAAGTGGTGTAAAAATGATCTATTTTAATGTAACTAGGTTAGGTTACAAATATTGACATGATCAAAACCCTATGGGTAAAATTGTAATGAATGTACAATGATCGAATAAAGTCTTCTTCTTCTTCTTCTTCAATAGTCGTCGAAGGAATTAATATATCATCTAGATACACCAGAACCTTACCATAGCGCAGGTCACCTAGTATATCATCAAGAGCTTTTTGAAAGGGGCATTTGTGAGCCCAAACGGAACTTTTAGGTATTCATATTTTCCCTGAGGTGTTATGAAAGCAGTGAGTGGTATAGAGTTTTTTGAAAGTTTGATCTGATGACAACCCGATCGAAAATCCAAAACAGTAAAATACTTCTGCCCCGAAAGTCTATCTACCAAATCCTCAATGACAGGTAATGGGTAGCTCTGCTTGACTGTAATTTTATTCAAAAATCGGTAGTCAACACAAAGCCGTGTAGTGACATTTTTCTTTTTCACCATGATTACCCGACTTGCATAGGGCGACTGTGAAGGTCTAATCGTTTTCGTTTGCCAATTAGCCCTCTAAGCTCGGCTTTTTCAGATTCAGAAAGGCGGTAAGGTCTACGAGTTATTGGGATGTCGGATTTCAATTTAATTTCCATTTCAGTACCTTTTATTGTTCCCAATTTTGCCGAGTAACTTGGGAAACAGTCACTAAACTTCTCAACCGTAGTTTGTATAAGTTTGTATACAGCTCGGTCCTCTATCCCAACATGAATCAACCTAGTTATATCTGGGACCATTAGCGAGCAAACACTGCGCGTGCAGCTTACGGCAAATGTTAAACGCGTTCCCACACGTGAATATCATATCTTCGGGTTCTCCGTGAAATCTTGACCAACTAGGATGTCTACATTCGGAATACAGTGACGAACAACAAGAAATTCTATATCCAGCTTCACACCGTCGATTGAGATGTTACAAATCACTTTATTCTCAACAGATATTTCAAAACCGAAAACTGTCAAAACTAATTCGTAATCTAGTTTTTGAACCTTGAAATTCAGCTTTTTTGTCGTTTCGTAAGGAATGAGAGAGCATTCACTAACAAAGTCTACGAAGCACACTTCTGTAGCGCCGTTTATGATAATTTCGTTGTGAAACTTGTTTTTCTTATTTTCATTGGATATCATAAAAACTTGTTTATTGACATTTGGAGGTGGCTGATTTTTATTTGCACTATGAATACCTTGCTGTTGCCTATTTTCTTAAAGCACTGCTCAATTGAATGTCCATTCTTTCTACAATAATTACAGTGTGGAATTTTATCCCTAGCATTGAGTGGACATTGGGACTGTCTGTGTCCTACCTGGTTACATTTGGAACAGGAAATAGGTTGTTTGCCTTTTTGAGGCCTTCCTGTCATCAAACGATGATGGCGGGACAGCCCAGAAGGGCCAGGTATTGCTTCATGTACTTTATTTCCCTTTGTGATGCTAGGCTCAAAAGACTTTAAATAGACTGCTAATTTGGCAGGGTCATTAATATTCGCAGCTTGAACAGAGAATTTGACTGTTTGATTTTCTATGCCACCCACGATCAAATTTGCCTCATCTGATCCATTCAAATTTAAATTCATTTTCTTTATGAGCGCTAGTTTCTCAAAAGTATATTCGAAGAGACTTTGGTCTGGCTTGGGACGCAGAGCAAGCATTTTAACCACAAGGCTATGTAAATCTCGTAATGACGGAAACGTCGTCAAAACAGTGATTTCCAATCAGGCCAGTTCTTCGATAGTGAAGGCAAACTGTTGTACCAGACTTGTGCAGAACCAGCTAATTTCTTAGCAATGAGATGACATATAGTCAAGTCATCCCATTGATAAACAACTGCATATTCCTCAATTTTTGATAACCATTCCTGGACGTCGTCGTTTTGAGAATTGAATAACAGTTTGTCGCTATCTCTTTTCGACACACCGAATTTCGGCCGCTGCTCTCGTCCCAAGTCGTTAATTAAATTTAGCAAACCTGTGCTAGTTGCCGACGTAGGTGATGGAGTCGGCAAGAGCGGTGTCCTAGGGGATCTCGAACGACTGCGATGCCTCTTGTCCTGTTTTTCAACATTGTCACTCAATGAGCTGCTGGAGGAGCTCCTAAAACGTTTCCTTTTCTTGCCCATTGCACTCTGCGGTACCACTCACAAAAGCAGTCGCAACAACGTGTTTTCAGTTCTAAACGTTTTGTTTTATTTTCGGACGATAACACGCTTATTATTATCCGACACTTTAAATCCCACTTCTGATATAAACAATTCAAACAGTTCACTGCACCGTCGCGTCGTAAGGAAAACCACGTAGAATTGTTAAATCGTATATTCAAAAACGCATATCATCAAACATCGAAAAATAGTCCTTTTGCCGTAACCGCCCAACTAACAATTCTCAGTTCCTTTAGAGTTGTAAGAACGTTTACATAGCATTTCTTTCACAGCACCGTTTGCTGTAAGAACGTTTGCGAAACGTTCTCACAACTGTTATACAAGCAAAATGGGCACAACATATAGAGCAGTTCAGTCATTTAAGACGTTCTATAAAGATTGCCTGCAACTGTTAAGCAACAGTTGTATAAACCTTCTTACAGCTGCTAAAGAGTCCTTACATTACTACTACATGACAGCTCCCTAGGAGCTGTGTAGTGCTTGGGTACATCAATAATGCGGCAACAAAACCTCTTTTTTACAACATCTACACGATTGTTTTGTTGCACGAATCAACTTTATTGTAATCAAATGATTCTCTAAATATTGCATAAATGAAGTAGAAATATTTTATACAGTCAAACTATTCTAGCTCCCAATAGCATGTCATCTTATGAATCCATCTTGTTTGTGGATATATCGGTCATTAATAATCTTGAATAGTATCCTTAACAAATCCGACAGCATGCATCCAGAGGGCTTGATTTAGTTGCACACGAAATTTTACTGTGCATTTTGCATAAAATAATGACGAATTTTTCACGCGCTCGGTATTTGATGGAATTTTCAACACTGCTCTATATTAAATTTCAATTTTAACCTAAAATATTATGTCTTTATTACATTGGAATCATCACAATTGCTACATTTGAGCGCATTTATATAAAAAATATATAGTTTGCCATTATTGAAACAAAATTAAATAACCTCCACAGCAGTATCGATTGATTAATTGACCAATATGGCCGCTGGTTATGATATTCATGAGTGTCAAAGTATCATCCATGTTGATTGTCGTCTTATAGAATAGAATGATGTAATCGGCAGTTGTTATACAGCAATTTGGCGTAGCTCTGAACTCACAGCTGTCAGTCGGCTGCCATGTACTAGGCTAGATCCATCACCGACGAGTCGAGCCGTATGTCACTGAGTTGCGATTTGATCCCGTTCGCAGTAGTTATAGAGTAGATATACAACATTTACTCCTTTAACATACTTAAGTAATGCTGTTATAGAGCAACATTGTTTTTATGGATGTCTATATGCGGTTGGAGTGCTTTTATGAAATATAGCTTATGTATAGAAAACATTGTTCAATAGGTTCCAAATCTTTAAGCCAATTATTTGTTCGCGCTGTGTATTATTTGGAGTTATTGTTTTCTTGCCAGTGGTTGTGACCTCGACTGGAATTTTTATTAGCAGGTTTGGGCGTATTATTTTCTAAATTACGTTTTTATATGGAATGCGGCAATTCTTTTCACTTTTTTCTGCTTCGTAAAATCAGCCATTGGAACTATTAATTCACAAATGCGTCTAACCTAAAATACTTATCAGAACTTAAAACGCTATAAAGCTGTGTCTAGATACCTACATTAAACAACAAAAATATACCAGACTAAGATTTTCTGCTCGGTAATCGCTCCAATATAGCTGCCAAAAACAGCTTTTAACAGCTATAAACCACAGTTATACTAAAGATACTGCTGAGAGCAATGTGCTGATTAGAAAACACATTTTGCATGCTAAAGCAATAAGATGAAGGTTTGTTGTATAATTACTACAGAAGGAGCCGAACAGCTCGGAATGTCATTCTTACAGAGCTCTTACGTAGCTATTTTATGCAGGTAGGTGATCTGTTGCATATAAATGCTTTAATAAGCTTTTATACAACAGTTCCAAATTTATCGCATAAGATGTTGTACAAAGTTGCTACTCGAACGTTCTAAACACTTCGTTAAAGAACAAAAATGCTGCTGGGAGCAAAATGGCATTTTGGACAGCATTTAACCAGCAAATTTAACAGCAACTTCACAACTGAACAATCCTTTTAGTCGCGGCTTATAGTGCGTCTTAGCTAGTTGGGCGTTCTTACTCTACCGTCAACAATTTCCCCAAAAAATAACAATCGCTTATCGCACTGCTTCAGTTCCTCGCCCAAAACAATCTGCAGGACCGGCGTTCGGTATAATGGCTGCATTATCTTCGCTTCTCTAATCAGCGGCGGGAGTAGTCGTTCACACATATAAGAAATTAGGAAAATGACGTTTGATATACAATTAATTGATCGTGATAAAACGGCAGTTTTTGAAGCTTTTCTAACTCTGCGACATTTATACAAGGGGATAAAAAATCAGTCCCATAATATTATGTTGGAGTACTTCCCAATGTGTCCACATTTTCCTACTTAATATTTTATTTATACCATATCCACGGAAGAAAAAGAGCGCAAAAAATTCATGGTGTTCACGTGCTCTCCATATTTGCGAGACCTGTTTACACGGTAACCACCCACCACCGACGCGACGCGACGGCAGTCTTTCCAGGAACGACAAATGGACGGTGTTAAGCCACCGATCTGTTGTGAGAAAATTAGTTTTATATTAAGCTGCCTTCTGGACTGTACTAGTTAAAAAACACTCTTATTATAATTTTTCATATCCAAATAAAATTAGGAAAAAACTACCAAACCAGACATAAGATTTATTAGCAGGAATAGACCACCTATCTACCCAAATAAGCTGAAGTACGCTGAGTTTAACAAAGTTGTTTCTGAATCTGAATCACGACCACTTCTTCTAAGATGTTTTCAAAATCTTGACTTGGAGATTCTTTCTAATGAGAGATTATTATGTAAAACGTGAATGAGCTTGGAGACCAGCTTAAGATTATGACCATTGTAGGATTTTGACCATACGAGTTCCTTAACAGAAGCATGTTTATTCATATTTACATATTTACGTGAGCAGGAGCCAACTTGCTTTTGCGTACTTATCCTAGCTTCATATTCTAATCAAATATTGAAAATACCCCTACCTGGTCTGCCGACGGATATACCTTCATTTCATTTCATCTAACAGTCTATACTAACGACTTATAGTTTTTCAGTAATGGTGTATATCTAACATATTGTGGATTATAATATTGCTATATTCATCCATCGGAGAAACAGGGCACAAAAAAATGTGATGTTCATATCTGTGTGTTTTCGATGTTTGGCAAACCTGTTTAGACCACAATATGACCGCGGCCATATTATGAGGAGGCGTCGACAAACAGCTATGTATTTGATTCTTCAGGAAAGGTGGCCTGTTCTCCAAATTTGTCGGTGTCAGGCGTGCGCTTAGGCATTGGCATTTCCAAGTGGTCTAAGCTTGCCTCTGACCAAGCCACGAACACTCACTCTTTGCTCACCTGTTTTCCCGTTTCTCCGCTGGATGGATATTAATGAATTTATTCATTAGATTATTGGTTTGACAAAATGGAATAGGAACTTGCCCACAGATGTCAAAATATGAACAGTGGTTTAGGACATTTATGCTCAATGTGCAGAATGGAACGTCCTGGTTCTGGTATCAAATAAATGATTATAACAAACATTATCTGAAATTCCTTATAGCACAACACCCTCCACTTAAGCCGTTGAGTGTGCCAGCGATCGCCGCTTCCATGTTTGAGGAAATGCTGCGCCGCTGAATAAAATAAGACTGTCACATATTAGATTTTCAAGGAAAGACGGCATGTTCTCACTCATCGGACTCCGTTTAGGTTCATTCTGCGAATGTGATGCACGCATTGGCGTGGGTTTGAGCGTGTCATTTCAGGTTCGCTCCTGTTGCATCGCGTTTCGGTGTGTTTCAAATTGCATTGCATTCTAATTTGTCTATAGTTGAACTTCTTGTCTGTTTTTATTACAAGCAAGTGAGTACTGACATCTTATTGTAATTGTTTTTAATGATATTGCTTCTGAAAAAATCAGATGTAGTAGAATATTTCAAAAATAAATTACAAAAGATGAAAGATGAACTTCAAATACTGAAATCATTTCAGATATGGATCAAGGTCATTGTAATCCTGGCCCATCACAAATTAGTTCCCCTCCGAGAAAACACCAGAAAAAGACCCATTTGACAGTATCAGAGAAGACTACAATAATAATTAATATATATATACAAAACCTACCAACAAACGCATCCAAATTCAACTCAAAACGCATGTGTATTATTTGTTTCGAGTGCATCTGGTAGAATATATTTTACGTGGTAACTTTTAGATGAAGTTTTAGGCTCGGTTTTTCAAAGTGTAGTTAAGTACAAACAGGCGCGTATACAGGGGGGGGGGTAATGGGGGTAATTACCCCCCCTTCCGATGAGAATATCGAATTTAACTGAAAATGACAAAATCGTAAGACTCACCCACACATTTAGACACAAAAAGTAGACAAGTCAATCTTACGATTTTCTTGGAATCAATAAAAATCATGTTTCGCATGAAAACAGCAGTAGTCATTGAGACAGCCGACAACACCGTCAGCCCTGTAGTCGAATTTCGCAATAACGTCGGTGGCTAGACATGGCACTACGCACTAAGCGTCGTTGCACTAACCACTCAAAAAACCGCGTCGAACCGCCAAACGTTAATAGTACATTCCTGTGTCATGCGTGCATTTCGTATGTACAGCAAAATTAAAAGGTAAAATAGTGGTAAAATCAAACAATAGCTTGGCAAATCAGTTAACGACTCAACGAGCAGTGCTACTTTTATGTAAGTATTAACTATGAACATATTTCAGTTATCATGTAGTGTACGTAGCCCGAAATATTTGACGTCTGCATATAGGTTCCCGCACGACTGATCTCTCCAATTTGGAGGCGTCGTTGCCACGTTTTTTTCTAATCGTACATATTCGATGTATCGCAGATACCCGCATCTTGTGCAAACCATACTCCTTATTGACCATAGAGTTGGATATAACTGCAGAATAACGACTTTTGCTAAAAATTGGTTTTTGCCAAAAGGATTGAAATTTATAAAACTTAATGTGGGAAAGTGGTATTTAGAATTTTAAAAACTAGCTGTGACATCAAACGAGCTCTAACCTATGCGCGGATTCATGTTTTTGCCAAAATTTGATTGAGCAATCGTCTTTATGAAGAAGCAACACGCGTAAGTTAGGTTAGGATTCACTCCACTTCCGCGACATTTTACACTTCTTTTAATAAACACTGCAAATGTGCGCTCTTCGACATTGTTAGGTTGAAGTTTTATGAATCTTCACCTATCGAACTGGAAGCATAATTTTTTTAAAATTACGCAACATATTAAGGCTGGCAATAGCACACGCTACTCGGGTATCGCCGACCGCCGTCGGGATTTGCAATTTTCGAGGGTTCCAGCGGGCTACGTACACTACATGATGACCCATGTTTCCTGTTAATTGAGCAAAATTTTGTGTAATAATTGAATGGTTAAATTATACTATTTAGAAGGCAAAAATCATTGGCGAAGCATCCATTGATGCGGGCGATGCGTCAAGTTCCTCCAAAATATTGTCAGTTTTTTTTATATGGAATTAAATCGATAAGTTGTTTTATATTAAATCATGGCCCACTCTGAATCAATTTAAATACACAATTCAATTCATGCTTAATCACGATTTTTTCAAATTTTAGTGGCATATCAAGATGAGCAAAAGAAAAAGTACGTTAGATACCAAAAAAAGTAGTTTACAAGAATCAGCAATAAATGCACCAAGTGAACATGAGAATATTTCTGGAACCTGTACCTCCGCAGACCAGAAACCAGAACACATTCCAGCAGTAGCAGCACCAGAGCAACATCCTGAACCTGTGCCCGAACCTTCCAAATTCTCTACCTTAGGCTCGGAACTTGATTTGGGGCTTATATTATCGAAAAAAGAACAAATTTTTGATAAAGATAAATATGAACTTCTGAAGCACGCTTTTAAACCTGGTATTGACTTTGTGTTTCCGTGTAGTATTCATATAAAAAACGGCAAAGAAGTTAAGTGCTATTTATCTCGTAAACATTTTGAAAAATTTACTTGGCTTACTTTTTCAAGGAGTTTAGATGGAGTGTTTTGCATTTATTGTGCTATTTTTATAAAATTTGGCGGAAAAGATACAGGTACGCCTTTAAAAAAACTTGTGGAAGTCCCTCTTCGAAAGTATTCCAAGCTTTTAGGTAAGGATGGTGATTTAAGTTCTCACCATGAAAATTTGTACCATAAAAAAGCGACGATTTATGCAAAGAACTTTCTGGATGTGTACGAGAACCCTAAAAAGGATGTCAGACATGTTCTCGATACGGAAAGAAACAAACTTGCTGCTGAAAACCGGGCACGTTTAGTTCCTATAGTAGAGTCCATAATATTTTTGGGAAAGCAAAACATATCTTTCAGGGGACATCGTGATAGCGGTATTCTTAAGAATGCTGCTGTAGTTAACGAGGGGAATTTCAGAGAGCTCTTGCGTTTTAGAATAAACAGCGGAGACAACATCTTAAAACATCATTTGGAAACCACGTCTTCAAAAGCCACCTATATTAGTAGTGTTACACAAAATCAAATCATAGGCTCCTGCGGAGAAGAAATACTGCATCAAATATTATGTAAAATTAAGTCCGGTAAATACTACAGTGTTATTTTTGACGAAACTACCGATGTTAGCCATGCATCACAAATGTCTGTTGTTCTACGATACGTAGACAAGGGTGGAGACCCACAAGAAAGTTTCGTAGGATTCCTAGACTGTCATGCCACTAATTATGACAGCACGACGCATGAGCCCTATTTAAGTGGTGAAGTACTGGCTAATACAGTAACCAAATTTTTGAAAAGTCATGATCTTAACCCTAGTTATTGTGTAGGCATAGGGACTGATACCTGCAACCTCATGTTAGGAGAGCAAAAGGGTGCTGTTACAGAACTTCAAAAATATTTTGTAAATGCTCTTAGATGTCCTTGCAAAAATCATGCACTTAACCTTTCCATCTCAAAATGTAACAATGTTCAAGCTGTGAGAAACTCCCTAGGTACTATTTCGGAAGTAGTCGCCTTTTTCAATGCTTCTTCCAAAAGGTCGTTTGTGTTAAAATCAGTTAACGAAGAAAAATTGAAGTCTCTATGTGAAACTCGATGGATAGATCGACACCAATCAGTAATCAAATTTAAGGGCTCTCTAACACAAATCGTAGAATGCTTATCAATTATATCTCAATGGAGAGATTTAGACTCGGCATCGAAGGCCAATTGCTTGAAAGCGTCTATCTTAACCCTTACTTTTCTGGTAAGTCTACATTGCTTGACTGAAGTTTTAAGCATAACCATAAATTTGAGTAAAATTTTGCAATCAAAATCGATATCTAAGCAATACGCCGATGGATTGATAAAGGGTGTAATTGACACTTTGAAAGATAAAAGACAACACGCGACGGAAATATTTGAAACAATATTTAAAGAGGTGGAAAAAATGCTATCGAGCTAGAAGTACCAGTCGTGTTACCTAGACTTACGAAATCTCAGAAAAATAGGCCTAATCCAGAAGTTAAAACTTGTGAAGAATATTATAGAATAACTGTATTTATACCACTTCTAGACAATATTATTGAAGATCTTCAAATGCGATTTGGTGATAATAACATGCTCATATTTGACTTCAATATTTTAATCCCGGAAGTGCTTATTTCTGCAGACTTCTGTGAAGTAAATCAAGCATTACGAAATATTTCTGGATATTTATCAAAAATCCACAATGATTCAGAAGACTGTAATGATTATATTTATACAAGTATTCGTAGAGAGACTGATTTATATAAAACAATGTGGCAGAGCCAAGAGTTGGACGACATTCCAAATAGTATTGATTCGTCGTTTAAAAAATGTGACCCAAATATATTTCCTTTCAAAAAATCACTTCAAATAGCCCTCACTTGGCCAAGTAGTGTTGCCACTGCTGAAAGAAGTTTCTCTTCCTTAAGACGTCTCAAAACCTGGCTGAGGTCCAACATGTCCCAGGATCGCTTAGTGGGCTTATCTGCATGTACATGGTTGGGATATTGACATAAAGACAGATTCAGTTATAGATCGTTTTGTGAATCAAACAAATAGAAAAGTCGATTTCGTTATTTAGTGTTTTGTTGTGAACAATGAACTACTTTGCTATTATAATGATTATATTATTATATTTTTATTTTATTCATATTTTGTATAACTAAGAATGTGATATTTTGTTTTTTTTGTTTTGTTTCTTATAAAATGTAGTGTTCCTGTTATACTTCATAAATTTTATGTACAAGTTTGTAGTGCGTAGTATTATATTATTTTCAATTTTTTAAGGTTTTTTTTTAATCATAAAACTATTTCGGGGTATGTTGATACTCAAAAGTCGGAAATTACCCCCCCCTTGACTGAGTACAAAGGTTCATCTTGAAATTAGCGCAAAATGTGCGTTTCTCAATTGGCAGTTCATTCATAATTTCCTCGCAACTGGGGATTAATTACAAATTAAGATAGAGGTTTTAGTTATGATTACCAAGAATAATTATTAATTAAAATAGATTTGACAGTTAATTGTCAGAAGTTACGATATTCTGATAACCTATAATCGCTGTGATCTTTCGATTTTAAGTGTGAAGTGATGAAGAACAAACTTAAGCTTGGTGTTTCGTTTCAAATTGTTATATTTGATTTTTATAACTTTATCAACGGAGTCTGCTCTAATGAGCTTTCTACCATGGTTCCGCTCCTCGCACAACCTGTTAGATGCACCCTTAGCAGCGCTGCTGATTACAACACAGTTCTTGTCCATACGTCGAGAACTCACCGCTCCTTTTTGCCTAGAGCGTTTAAAATTTGGAACAGGCAAGATACATTTTTCCCGTCTGTGAATGTTAGTCTGTTCTAGACTCGCATCAAACTATCCCTAATTCTGTATAACAGTCGCGGTATATATTAGTATTTAGGCTTAGCCTTCGCGATTGCTTAGGTGTACAAAAAATTCATCCAAACACATCGAAACAATCATGACATCATTGAGGAATTTGCAAAACGTGATCGAAGAATCGAATTATATTAAAAATAAGCAAGATTTGAAAAAATCACAGCATTAAGTGATAAATAATTTATATTTTCATTTTTGCATTAGCTACAGTATCAAACAGCTCTACATGGATCATTCAAATTACTGGATCAAAATCAGGATCAACATCAGGATTAATCTCAGTTGTTAAATAAATAAAATTAATCACAATTTCAGTCAAGTCAATTTATTTATCATGTATTTTATGTTCGAGAGTATTTGTCGACCAATTTATTGTGAAAAAATGAATTTCAAATAACCTTGATTTGGATAATAGTGAATGTACTGTATCACGTTTCTCGATATTTATGTAACGCCACTGCTCACGGTGTTCGTCTGGCGGTCTGGTGTGGTTTAGCGCCGGTGCACACTTGCGGCTGTTTACCGTCCGGCGTCGTTGCGGCGCCGTTGCGGCACCGCGAGTTTGGCTGCACACTACCTGCGGTCTTGTAACGGGACCGCATGAATCAGTGTTGCTTGAGACGTCAAAATGGAAATACATAGAAGAAAGCGTGCGATTTTTGCTTACCTAGTGTACAAACACTTTATTTTGAAACGTAACCGAAGATATTGGGTATATCCGTTTATCGAGTTAAGGTTTGCTAGGGGTAGATTCGCTACATCCTTTTAGGATTTATGAGGACATCCTGATAATTTTTTTAATTACTTTCGAATTAGCATTGCCTCATTTGATGAATTTTCAGTGCAAATTTCGGATAAGATACGATCCCAGGATTCCTTTCATCAAAGTCCTCCGAGAACATTTCGCAAATTTTGATCCGTGCACTCCTTTTTTTTACACGGTCGTGGTACATTTCGGAGGCAATATTCCATATTTCTGAATAATTCTTATACTGTCTATAAACAGTTCTACATCCAGATTGTCTTCACAGGCCATCGTGAATTCATGAACGGTAATTTGCCGCACGTCTGCACCTAGCCATTAACAAAACAGTACTATAGACCCGGAGATGCGGTTGCGGTGCCGCTGCGGTTCCAAAGATATCGACGGCTCGAAACAGCCGCACCGCGACCGGACGGCACCGCAGCGGCGCCGGACGCTAATGTGCATCGTTCAATGTATCGTTTAGTACTTCAGACCGCAACTCCGGTGCCGTTGCGGCGCCGGACGGTAAATCTTCGCTGGACAGATAATAGATATACATTATGGATATTTGTATTTTTTATATCTTGATTACATGCATTTAGACTGGTTGTATAAATCTAGATATTCTTAAAAATCCACAGTAATAATAGGTCTGAAATATTGCTAAGGGTTTTAAACATAAGCAGGTGAACATAAAAAGTGTAAGTGCATGACATGATAATTTCTTAAAATTATTTAATAACATTCTGGGCATTGGGTGTACCAAAAATTATAGTACACAAAAAGAAATACATAGCTCTATGAAAGTTTAAGTATTTTTTTAATTTGAGTTTCATAATTATCCATGCATTACAGACATGTGCACTAGAAAATTCCCTGCACTTTCATTTATACGAGTATTTACAAAACTATGCTTAGTAATAGGTAAGTACTTACTCTTTCTTCTTTTTGCGACAGGTGTATGCGTATGCGTTTCTACCCGGTAAGCCAAAAACGTATGGGTTTTTTGTAGATACTCCACAGATTGCCTATTACTTATTATCGTTTGCACACATCCGAGAGGGTTCGAGTCCAATAGAACCGGCACTGTGCACTTCCGTTTTCCTCGTATCACAAATCTTACATACTTCTTAGCGATATTTTTGTTTTCTAGTGACAGTGATTTAAATAGATCTAATTAGTCTTTTCGTTGATTGTTTGGCAATTTTCAAAATCTTCTACAGGGATTCGTTCGATTTCTCCAGCTCTTCTTCGAGTAGTAACACGTAAGTAAGTTAGTAACTTTTTTCTTCAATTCACTCATAGCCTTGTCTCGTAATTTTAGTAGATAGTCCCGTAATACTTTGATGTCAGCCATTGTCGGAAGTTCTACCTTCGTCTGTCTCTTGATCTTTAGCTGTGACTCGGCAACAGTCCTGTTTATATTTCTATTTACTTCTTGAGCAAATATGCTCAAGAAGTCCTTAACGTCTTTTTTCTTTGTGTCCTCATTGCTTGATAAACGTACTTAAAGAGAACGCTACAGATGGCGTTTCATAGCTGCATGTTCTTTCATGAAAACGTGATGTTACATTAATCGATTGTAGTACATTGTCTATGTATTTAGCATCATACATAGAAGCAAAATCATTCATGCAAGAGTTTTTTTTTCTTTAAGGATCAAGAAAAATCTGCCTAGCAACCTCATTTCATAGTGTCTAATTTCTCTATATTTTTCACACATCTTATTGGCATAGATAATAAGTAATTCTTCATACCTTATTAATGAGACAATATCATCTCACGCATAATGGGAAATAAGCACTAGTGTCCGACCGAAGGTCAGTTTTTGGCCGAAGCCGGAGCCGAATGATCGGCTCCTACCATAACCTTAGGCTGAAGCCGAAGCCGAAGGTTAAATTATATTTCAGAATATGACAAATATGAAATAACACTATAAAGACTGTTATTTCGCCTTCTGTGTTATTATATATGGAATTAAATATATGATTGCGTGCCTTAAATTCACAATTGCATCAATTCCAAAGATGGTATACATATTTATATCATTCATAAAATTCATAACATAGCACTCATTAGATAACTCAGTTTTAATTTTTAGACACATTTATTGTTTACTAGTGACATTATACCAAACCAAGGAAATTATTTTTACACAACTTTCTACCTAGAAAAATATAGAAAGTATACGAAATTTTGGATAACTAAATCATAAACAAAAAAGAAGTAGGTAATAACTTGAACAAAATAGTAATTAATAATCAAAATCAAACAGCCTGATGTTATATGCTAAAAATAACAGTTTATCCACATTTTCGCCAAGTAAATTAGCTCTTCTGTCTTCGTAGATTTGACCTGCAGCACTGAACTTGGAACACTACTGGGAGGAGCTGATAAATATTTGGTTGCTATTGGTCGTAAATAAATATATGGACTGGAATCCCAATACTGAAAAATGTTAGTGTTCCTTAGTAGCAAAGGTACCTTTAAAAAACAAGTTAAATGTTCTTCAAAAGATACTTGACACTTATTCGAATCTCCCAATTCAGTAACAGTCGAAGGCATTTTGTCATGAGTGTCCCATAAATCGTCGTTTGGAGAATCGTTTGCAGGAGTGAAATCTGTTGTTGAACAGGAGGGAACAGGTTCTTCAGTATCCACATCCATCTGATCTATTCTGCTCTTTGGTGCACAATTTTGACGTAGAAATGTTAATATTTCAGTCTTTGCATGTTCAGCTTCGTCGTTGGTCAAATATTTTGTTTTAAATCTTGGATCGATTAAAGTGGCAATCGACAACTCTAAAGTGTTTCTTGCGTAAGAAAATCTCCTGTTAACAGACTCACACAAGCGGCCCTTCAGTAGTTTTATATCTTCAGAGTCTTGATCCTTCTGAGCCAGTTTTGAATTTAGCATGGCAATCAACGGTATAATTACAGATATTGAAGAAGTGTCGCTAGAAATGTCAATTGTCGCTTGATAAAAACATTTCAGGACAATTATAAAATTGCTTATCTGTATCCATTTTTCTGCAGTTGGAACTTCTATTCCACCGCGTTCTGCCATCTACAGATTGACTGCAGTTTTCTGTTCTACTAGCCTTTCCAACATCAAGTAGGTACTATTCCAACGAGTTTCGACATCTTGTATCAAAGCGTGTTTGGGCAAGTCACATGTTTCTTAAAATTTACTAAGATATCGAGAAGCTTGTTCACTCTTCTTAAAATGGCCTACTATTTTGCGACACTTTTTCACTATCGCGATAACAGCGGCATCTTTGAAAATTACATCGTGAATAACTAGCTGTGGAGTATGAGCCACACACCCAATAGAAACAAAGTTTCCATAACGCATGGCCGCGTTCACATTTGAGGCATTATCACGAATACCCATATGAATCTTATCTGTTATATTGTATTTGGTAATAGTTTCAGTAAGTTTTTGTGTAATATATTGCCCTGTATGATCTTCTTCCATGACGCTAGCTGCCAATATAACTTTTTCCCTTTTTGAACCTATAATAAAATGTGCCGTGAAACTCAAAGTGAACAGGTCTTTGATGGATTACTCCATATATCCGTTGTAAAACTAATCCATTCAGCCTTTTCTAAAAGCGATGCGACTTTCGTCTTTAACTTTTCGTACGTTGCTGGCATTAAAGATGTTCTAAAATATTTTTCTGACTTTTGTCTGTATCTTGATGGTGCTTGAGGATCAGTAAAATTGAGTCTACGAAAAGCTTCTCCTTGAACAAGATTGTATGGGAGCATGTCTACTATGATGAGATCCATAATACATTTATCTATCCGCAAAGAAATCTCATGATGATCAGGCCATAGTGGAGCTGTTTTTTTCTCAATTATATCTGGTAAAGTCGATTGTTTCATGTCTTTTTTTACAGTTGAGTCTCTGACCTCTGATTTTTTTGATTTTATCAAATTTTGATACTTAACACTGGTTTCACAATATATTTTCCATTCATTTTTATGAATGTTTGCCAAATGGTTCTTTATATTTGTTACCGTCTGCTTTTTTGGTATAAAACTGCCGAGGGATAATGATTTGCTACAAATTTTGCAAGTTGCTTTGGCCTCATTCTTTTGAAAATATTCCCAAATAGGATTTGGTCCCATTTTGTTTTATTAAATACCTGAAACCAAAGAAATTATTGTTGCATAATTTTGATGAAATAAATTATTCAGAAAGTTTATTAATAGATAATATACATTTTCATAAGTGTTTTGCTGGTTAATGAACCCAGCTTTTTACCACTATAAATTATATGCACATCATTCAAAGTTATGCTATGTTATTGCCGATATAAGAGATTTTTCAAACATAGGTACATAGCTTAGAGATAAAAATTCCTTACCCCCATTTATGAAATTTCCTCTAAAATATTACCTCAGAATCAGTGTTTTGTAACAAAATGTATAAGAATTATCTCCATTACGTCCGCCCCAGACCCTTTCAGTGCTTCCCTTTTTTTATAATATAAACGCTATTCCTTCAATTCAGTGCTGTTTAATGTTATAAATTTTATGAAAGCTTTACCAGTTTTGTGGATTTTTTCCTCCGTTTAACTAAATAACACGCAAGCATCTTTTTGTAACAAAACGCAAACATTTGTAAAAACTAAGTATATTCATTTTATCAGTCCCTAACCCATAATTGCACTCCTGGAGAAATTTATAATTTTTTTTATTTGTAAAGCAATTATCATTTAATTCCCCAAGAGCCAAACATAATTTGTATGTTGTAGCTTGTTAACTATTGCGATAATGTAAATATTATTGACAAATATAACATACTTACGTTTCAATTATTTTCTCCGCTAAGCAAACTAGCACACTAAAACATTATACAATAATGATTAACAATAGCTACAATCGCCTGCTGATCTAACCTAAGTCCTAACATTCCCGGTCTTCTTCGCCGCAAGGCTCATAAATGTAAAATGCGACTGTGTGCGTTTCGTAATTGTTTCGTTTGGTTTCGGCAGCTGGCGCACTACTGTGTACTGGACCGCCTGGATACAAAACTTCGGCTTCGGCTAAACATTCCGCTGAATTTGGCCGAAGCCGAATGTGCGTTTTTTGGCCGAAGGTGGCCGAAGCCGAAGCTTCGGTCGGACAATAATAAGCACTTCCGTACAGCTTCCGAAACCTTCTGGCGCACTTTTCCTGCAACTCTTCTACTTAGCTGCAGCATCTTCCTCTTAAGGGTACCTTTTCTGCCAGTACACTGCTGAAAGTGTGCCCTCAAAGTGGCTTTTGATTATTCAAATAATAATTATTATTATTATATAATGATTATTATTACCCCTTACAGTTCGAGCACACCGCATAATCGCTTGCGTTCTTTTGAGTGAACGGATGTCTGCTGACAATTAAGCCGCCTTCGTTGAAATCACTCCTAGTATTATACAGGGTGTCCCAGAAGTCAACGTCAAGCCGCTACGGGGTGACAGGATTGGTTGTAACTATCATGAGAAAAATCAGAAAAAAAATCTATCCCATGCAGTTTGAAAATTGTGGGCATTTAAAAAAACTAGAAATTTTCTCAAATTATAACAATTTTTCGGTTATTGTGATTAACTTTTATTGTTTTTGTTCATTTAAGCTTTGTAACCGTAACCCTAAATAACATTTCTAGAAGCACCATCAAAAATAATGACACAATTGCCCCAAGTTTTCTAGAATGAAGGCTATTTATTAAACTCTGAATTTAAGATTTTCAAAGTTTGCCAACTTTGAAAGACCCTCCTTTAAAAAAAATGTACTAAAGTACCTTGGCAAGTACCATTGAAAGTTGGCGCATTTAACCAGGATTGTAAAATGGTACAATACTTGTTAGTTTCATACTAAAAAAAATAAGAAAATAAAAACCTTAAGTAACCCGATTTTTGCTAACCCATTTAACTCTGATCAGATATCCTTTATTCGCACAAGCTTTTGGAAGATTCTTAATTTTACGGCAAAATGATGAGAGATATGGATAATGAACATATTTGGTTTGAGTGAGCGAGACAGATAGTGACGCCACTTTTAGCAAAGTTAACAAAAATAAGTAAAATTAATAAAATAATAAAAAATGTTGACCTAGTTCAGTTTAGGTTTATTGGCAATAAATGGAACAAATTGTTTACCATCAGCCTCAATACACGCCCTACATCTTCTTAAAAAAGATCTACTTATTAGCCAGGCATACCCTCGAGAGTTCATGTCCTCAGCAGCTTGAGAAATTCGTTTACGCAGCTCGGCTACGCTCTCAATGGGCTTTGAATACACTTTTTCTTTGAGAACACCCCGATAACAAAATTCCAGGTGATTTAAATCTGGGGAACGGACTGGCCACTAGATAGTGCCTGAACGTCCACATCCACCTCCCGGATATTTTTTGTCAAGGAAACCTCTTACTTGCACCGCGTAATGCGCTGGGCAGCCATCTTGTTGACACCTCATCTGGCGACGATATGTTAAGCGGTCTACAGACGTTGATGCATGCTGCGATTCAGGTATCGACTTCTACGTTTCATAACGCAAGTAGCAGCGTGTATAGTACTGAATCACGAATTTGGTATCAGTTGCGGCTTGCAGCGATGCAGATTCTGGAAACCTATTATGGACGGTGTGTTGCATAAAACGTGCATGAAATATCAAGTCGATTCGGGCATCGCAGCAGGTTTCGATTTGAGTAGGAACTTATGCAACTGATGCAAGTTTTTGAAACCTTGAGTCGATTGAGGAATCGCAGCTTACATCAACGTCTGTAGGCCGCTTTAGTGGTACGTCCTCTAACAAGGTTGGTAAATTTTATCCTAAAAAATGTAGGTAATTCATGCCATTCAAATTCCCAGCTTACTTTAAAGCGATACTGGGCTCGGTCTTCTCGCATTGAATGTGCCTGACTAATAAGTAGATCTTTTTTAAAAAAAATGTAGGACGTGTATTGAGGCTGATGGTACACAAATTCAACCTTCACTGTAATAAAAACCTAAACCTAAACTAAGCTAGGTCAGGATTTTTCATTATTTTATTAATTTTACTTATTTTTGTTGACTCTGCTGAAAGTGGCGTCACTATCAGTCTTGCTCACTCATGGCAAACATGTCCACTATCCACCTCTCTCATCATTTTGCGGTAAAATTAAGAACCTACCAGAAGGAAGCTTGTGCGAATAAAGAACATCTGACCTGAGTGAAATGGGTTGGCAAAAATCGGGTTACTTAAGGTTTTCCTTTTTTTACTTGTTTTTTAGTATGAAACTAACTAGTATTGTACCATTTTACAATCCTGGTTCAATGCGCCAACTTTTAATGGCACTTGCCAAGGTACTTTAGTACATTTTTTTTAAGGAGGATCTTTCACAAGGTCGGCAAACTTTGAAAATTTCAAATTCATAGTTTGATAAATAGTCTTCATTCTAGAAAACTTGGGGCAATTGTGTCATTATTTTTGACTGTGCTTCTAGAGATGTTATTTAGAGTTACGGTTCCAAAATTTAAATGAACAAAAATAATAAAAGTTAACCACAAGAACCGAAAAATTATTGTATATTGAGAAATTTTCTGGGTTCTTTTAAATGCCCATAATTTTCAAATTGTATGGGATAGATTTTTTTCTGATTTTTCTCATGATAGTTCCAACCAATCCTGTCACCCCGTAGGGGCTTGACGTTGACTTCTGGGACACCCTGTATATAAAGTTTCCCTTCCTGCGTATAGAACCAATTATATTCCGCCTCCTGGGATTTCCTTTGGGAAATACTAAAAATGATTTCACTTCGCTCTCATTTTTGTGCTTCTCTTCTAGATGTCTGGCAACTTTCTGTTGTTTTGTATTACAATATAGACAAAAACTAGACTTTTAGTCTCTAGCCCTACCTCTAGATTTTTCCATTTTTAGGTTTTTATCGTTTAGCGGAGCAGTATTTTCTTGTCAAAAATTGAATAGCAATGGTTCAGGGCCGCTTACTTCGCAACTCTCGTTTTCTTCTTCCACATGAGTCTGGCCTTCGGGCTGGGGTTCTTCTGCCGACCGAAGACATTTTACTGCTCTCACTGCTCGGTGAGTAGTTTGGATCTTGATATGAGTCGTCTTGAAATTCTGAAACGAAAACTAGAACTGAGTTTAAAGGTATTTAATGTGCAAGGATAAATGTAAATAAATGTGAAAAAATTGGTTATATTTATATCCGGTTTTGATGAAATATTATTAAAGGTATATTTTTCAGTAGACACAGGAAGTGTATTTCATATTTTTTAATTTTAGGTCGTTTATAAGTACAGAATGTGAACGTAATAACATAACTGAAGTGAGCTACTAGAACTATTCCAATTAATGAACAGAATCAAAAGTTATTGTCATTTGACAATCATATTCCTATATAACATAGTCAACTGATAGTCTTCGTATACAATATGAAAATTTGAAAATGCAAACGACTATATAATTGTTTAGGTTAAGCATTGATTAAAGTATTAAACGGGAAGATGGATAACCAGATGCTAAGATCGCGCGCCTAATTTTTGTTTCTCCTGGACGGCCGCCACCTATATGAGCACAAATGTACCTCTACTGATACAACTTTGATAGTATAACAACCATCGACTTTGATACGAATAAAGTACCCTCCTTCCAACCATCTATCAACGCTACTTACTATTATCTACACCAGGTGTCGCCGCGTTGGAAATCGGCAACTTGACAATGACAACTGACATATTGATGTCAGTGTCATATTTCAATTGTTTAATATTCCGATGTTATTTGGAAAATTTGGATCAACCACGATCAAAAAATATTGATTGATTATATTGATTTCGATTTATCATTGTTTGCATTGAATTTTTCGCGATTTCGGGAAGCAAAATGGTTTACAGATGTTATTACTATAACTGTCCAAACAACAAAACTCGTAATTCAGAGATGTCGTTCTTTGCTTTCCCAAAAGCAACAGCTATACGTGATATTTGGATCAAGAATAGTGGCAATGTGAATTTGTTCCAATATGTTGGAAAGTCTGACCCACTGCCAAAACAATTAGGTGTCTGCGAACAACACTTCAAACAGAACTATATCCAGAGATCAGATACAAAGAAATTTTTGGTCAGACACGCAGTACCGTATGAGTATAATTCAGGTAAGTACCCATACCATTGAAACCAAACTATTGCCTTCTATTACTCATCTACATCACTAAAAACTTGAAGCAATACGCAAATTTACCATACTCTGCCGTTTTCTTAAGACTATGGGGCATTCCACCACAACAATTTCAAACATAACTCTTTTGTATCTTGACTGAACTTATATACTGCCCAGCACAAATGCATCAGCAGAAAGAGCCTTTTCTTCAATAGTCTAATTTTGAATGCCTCAAAAAACCCAGTGATTCATTCTGGTTATTAGGACGATATTGATACCTAAAATGGATATTGAAAACACCTTCCAAAAATGTTATTCCTACTCAAAATCAGCACCAGCTGACCAGCTGCATCAAAATAACTAGGTATTTTTCAATAAATAAAACAAAAACTTTGTGAACACTTTTCAATAAACCAATGCCAGTAACGTTTCTCAATGCAGTAACTCCAATTTAATGTCACAATTTAAGCTTGCTAAATATTATAGCAAACTGAGCAGCAAAATGAATTTCTTTTGCGAATTACTGATCCCAAGAATTTGGCAACAAACAGACAAGAGTGGCTGATTAATGGTCACTTTAGGTATACTATGCTCAAGCTAATGTGTGGGTTTATTAGTGTGGGTAACAGCATAAATCTGCCATACTTCTGGTATTTATTTTTGTTTTGTTGACAGTCCAAGGTATCAATGGAGCATTCCAATGATCACTAAACTAGATGCTCGCAATTTAGAACATGACAAACAGTATGGTCTCACTAAATTTCAGTTTAAAAAAAGTTGGTGAGAAAAATACAGAAAAAAATGCTTGTTGTATTCTTAATTTCAAGTGGCTGAATCACTACTGAATACACCTTCCTTTTTTTCTTGTCAGAAAAAGTAAAAAACATTTCTACTTCTTTATTTCACTCAAAGTTTTACTGGATGATACAAATAATTGGCCTGAGCATTTTTTTATAATTTTATTTCATGTAAAATTAATACAAAAGAACACGCATGTGTAATGTAGAATATCCTTGTTACATGATATTTATGTCAAGTCAATTTTTCCATGTTGTTATGTGAAGCGAGAAGTAGTTTTGTCATGGTTCTCATATGGATATGTTATTATACAATACGCTAATCAATGATATTACAATTGATTAAAGTATTTAACACTTTAATCAATGATATTACATAAAATTATAATGATATAATTTTTTTTCAAATCTGATTGCCTCAAATGTGGAGTCAGAAAAGGGACATATCAAACAATGAACTATTTTAATGTGAGGATTTTTCAAAATGAATGAATGAAACTTGGTATTCATACAGTATCATTGTCTTGGTATTACATAATGAACATATACACTTTTTTTTTAAAAGTGAACTTATGTTGCGAGTATATGAATTTTAACAATTACCTCATACAGCTTAGCTTGGTAAAGCTATGAATTCAAAGTTGGCAAAAATGAATACAGAAACTTGAGAGGTTTGACCACCGATTAATTTTGTTTGACCACCCGCAGTTTTCAAAAAATATATACATTTGGCTTCTTTCAAATTTCGATTTTGGGAAAACAAATATACACATATAGATTTTTGTTGGATCATGTTTGACCACCAATTGATTTTGACCTCCCGTGGTTTTCAAAAAAAAAGTTATTTTATGCTTCTAATTTTTAATTTAGGGAATAGGAAAATATACACAGATATATATTTGACCACGTTTGACCAGTGATTAATTTCGTTTGACCATCCGCGGTTTTCAAGAAAAAAGTTATTTTTTATTTTTTCAAAGTTTTGGAAAGACAAAAATATACACATACATTGACACATACATTTTCGTTTGACCATGTTGTTTGACCAGCAATTTTTTTAGTTCAAACATGGTCAAACAAAAATGTATATGTGTATACTGTTTTCCAAAAATTCAAACTTTGAAAAAGTCAAAATCATTTTTTCAAGCTGCGGGTGGTCAAGCAATGGTTGAATTTCTCAAATTTTTACATTTTTACCAACTTTGCATTCATAGCTTCACAGAGCAATACAGCTTGGTTGGCTTCACATAAAATTCTGGAATAATCAGGTGCTAACTTCACACCACTTTGATCAGTTACATTTATAATAAATATAATTATCAATTTTAGTTAATGATGACTCTGACAATGAATCTTTGCATGTATACCTTGGCCCAAATTTCAAAACATATGGGTCCAAACATTGTTTGATAAATACTGACATCTCTGGTTCAGAGGACTTGGAAATCATTAATAATCTATGCAGTCAACCAGTATTCAAAACATCCTCTGCTTCTCAAGATGCTGATAGGCCACAGAAACCAGTATCGAATATTAGATGTGGTTTGTCATCAGTGCAAACAACTCCAAAAAAAAGGCTCTCTTACAGAATTGCCGATTTAAGGAAAAAGCTCATGATGCTCAATCTAGGCTGCAAAAAAATACAATCAAATGTTGTCAAAATTGACTAATGGACTGACACTGGAAAAATTGCTTCAAGGGAAAAGTGTAAATGTACGAACTGTTACGGGTCAAAAGTATCTTACCTTGTGTTTACCTATCTTGACTCATCTTATGCTTAATTTACCTCAGCTTATGTGTGACGGAGGCTACTTCTTACTATATCTAGCAGAATAAAGGGCGTACTAAAGGTTCTGTATTCCTCTTTATTCAGATCAGAAGCTGACATAGTGTGCCTAGGGCTATGGTACAAATCACAGTTTCAACTATTTTGGTGGTTTGGTCCTGTTCAGCCACTGGTGCCCCATGGCCACTGTAGTACCTGAAATTATATGGGAAATTAGTACATTTTGTAGTTGATTCCGATGAGTTATCAGACCTCAATCTTGTTCGAAAGTTATACATTCGCAGCGTTTTGTTTACATATCAAAAGTGTGGTTAGAGGATGACATTCGCTTGACGGTCAGCACAGAATAGGTGTGAACAGAAGTGTGGTTGACACTTTGACGTTTGTGATGGGACGATTGACGATGGAAGTCGGTAGAAATTTCTGATTCTGGAAGAACAGAATAGGTCTGAGCAGAAATGTGGTTGACACTTTGACGTTTTTGATGTGACGACTGACGTTGGACGTCGTTGGAAGTTTCTGGGAGAACCGCGCATTTGGCCAGTTTTCTTCAAGGTGAAAGGTTACCTGGCGAACTTGTGGAAACCACGCTGAAGCGGATTTAAAGGTTCGTCATAACCAGGTTCCCAATTGTCCGATTCGGGTTCACTAGCCGCGAAGGGATCCAGGATCACGAATTCTGGGCATTAGCAACTCACCTTCACTTGAGAGGCACTCTCCATCAAGGTACGTAACCTGTACGTCCTCGTGCTTCGTGGCCGACCGCGCAGCCTTTGTGCCCCTTTTAAGTACTAAGGCCTATGTTTTGTTTCTTTGCAGGCCCCTTTACATCGTGTCATCTTCTTACCGTCTTATCTTATCATCTTCCATCCACCTATATCTGGCACGCTCATCGCTCTTCCTACGTCTTTAGTGTCAAGAATATTTAGACAGCCCTTAGCGTATTGTACTAGGATGTCGAGCCCTTTGTACCGGATGGGCATTACAACACCCTCACCGCCTGGAGCTGGTATACTTGTGGTACTGTGGGTACTGCATTTACGGAGTATCAGGTGGGAGCTTAGCTTTTAAGACGCCTTCCAGGACGTAATCTTCATGATGGCCCTAGAAGAGACAATTTTATTAGTTCATTTTTAATTACGTTCAATATCGTATCAATTACCTACCCTGTTCAGTAGTGAATCCACCTGTGGAGCACCTTAGGCCTCATATAGTAGCAAACTATCACTTTTGCTTTATTTCACCATATCATTTATAGCATGAGCATACATTCCACATTTTGTACCATTTAGAACTATGATAGATACTACATGAAGTTGTACCACTATTCTTAACTTTAAATAACTCATAGTTGTGAATCTTAATTCTGGTGGGCCCCCCATGAATAAAGATAACACAAGTACTTCAAAGTGTGACAAGTACAATCACAGGTGTGACTATATTGTGTGATATTCTTGGTACTTTATTATACTTTTAGGTACTTCTAGGTGTGAAAAGTACAGTCACGGGTTTGACTATATTATGTGTTTGACTATACTATGTGATATTTTTGGTACGATATTATACTTTGAGATAAAACCCAGCATTTCCATTTAAAAGTCCCAAGACCCAACATAAGGGACAAGTTACTGTCCCCCCCCTCGCTAACAGAACATTTGTGAAAATGCAGTTAAAACACCTCAGACAAACGAAGTGGTTGGTTAAGGAAAAGCAGTTAGCTTTATCATTATATTACAAGTCACCAGGCTGTTACAAATTTCTAAGAAATAGTTTGGGTTTCGTGCTCCCCAGTGTAAGTACTATCAGAAGATGGTTGAGAGTTTACAATTTACGAACTGGGGTAAATAACCAGCTAGTGAACAAATTGAAAATAAAAACGGGATCAATGGAGACGAAAGAAAAAGAATGTATATTAATGTTTGATGAAGTTAAATTGAAAAAGGGACTTGATCTCAACAAGCATTTTGATTTTCTTGAAGGATATGAAGATTTTGCAGAATATGGTAGAAATGCAGTACTGGCGGATACTGCGCTAGTTTTTTTATATTAGAGGGATGTTATTTAGTTGGAAGTTACCATTTTGCTATTATCTTTCAAAAGGCCCTGTGAAAGGTGAGATTCTGCAAAAGATAATTGTAAATGTCGTTATGAAGCTTCATCAGATCAATCTAAGTCCCCGTGTTATAGTTGGTGATCAAGGCTCCAATAATAGAAATGCTTTTAAGAAGATGGGAGCAACAAAGCAAAATCGTGTAGTGAATATCGATGGAAAAGAGATACTTTTGATGTACGATACGCCTCACTTGTTAAAAAGTTTGAGGAATAACTTGATGAATAAAAAAGTTGATATACTTATTGATGGTATAAAAATTAATTGGGAAGATTTTGAAAAAACGTATATCATAGATAAGAGAAGTTCTATGGGTAGGTCCATGGTAAAGATTACAGATAAGCATGTGCGTCCAAATACATTTGAAAAGATGAAAGTACGGTATGCGGTTCAAGTATTTAGTAATTCTGTATCTGCTGCAATAATGACAGCAGTTGCAACAGATGAGTTAAATAGCAGGACAGCCATTCATACTGCTCAGTGTTTCAAGAAAATAAATAATATATTTGACTGCCTCAACAGTAGGTCCCTGAAAGACTCAAATCCTTATCGGCAGGGACTTTCAATATATAACAAGTTGCCTTATACAACACTTGTGGATGCTTTGGAGTACTTTAAAAAAATGAAAATATTTGAAGGTGACAATGAGAAAAAATATATTTATTGCATAGAAGGATTCCAGTGGACCATTAACGCTGTTTTAATTCTGTGGGATAATTTGCAGAAAGAAGGAGTTAAATATTTCCTGACATCCCGCTTAAATCAGGACCCATTAGAAAATTTATTTTCAGTAATAAGGAATCGAGGTGGTTATAATCCACAGCCAACAGCTAGAGAATTCAGGGTTGCATTACAACATAACATGCATATCAGGTTGCAGAATTCTATTAGCAGTAACTGTGAGATTGATAATGATGAGCTTTTAGATGTAACCGATTTAAATACAGATAAAGTGAATTGCCCCTGCACTGCAGATAATGTTTCCCTAGATGCAATGGATCTCAGCCATACAGATACCCTAATATTTTATAGGGATTTTGGAAGCGAGGAAGATATATAGCATCTAAAAAAACCAACAGATATATTTTTCAGTGTGATAAAGAGTCTTTCATCTGTATTTGATACACTTTTCGAACAAGTGAAAACTGAATACGGCATGGTAAAAAAACTGAAAAGTTCTCTCTTGAATCATTTGCAGCATTCATACCCAACTTGGCTGCATTCCTGCAGAGATCATAAATTGTTGATTATAGATCAATTAATCAAAATAAAAGTATTCAGATTAACTAGGTGGATTCGGCGAGCAAGGTCGAAAAAACGGCGAACATTGATATTCGGCAAATACCCGCATATGCGGCGCCGGCTTTAGGCGAAGAAAGAGAGAAAATGCCATTGCTTTGTGTCACTGAGCTCTTATTAATTCCCTGCCGGTGACGTCACGACCTGGGCGGGAAGTGTATGGATTCAAAAAATTCAATATTTAGAGCAATTTTTTTCGGTTATAAATATAATAGAAAAATTTTGTAAAATTATTTATGGCATCTACGTGGTGTCAGGGTTCGTTTAAGCCAATAAACCAAAAATATGGTATAGGCCCATTACAGCTATTACAAAAAGTGATCAATTACACTTGATCTGTTTACCTATATCACTGAATAACGTGTTAATCAGTATCTGCAGGTACCGTTTCAGAAACATGAAATTTGTCATTTATGTTTTTTTTAATATCTGCAACGGTTTAGCTGTAGAATGTAATATCGGCAAATATGGTTGCGGTGGGTCTCAAAGGGTTTTCGAGAGCTTGTGTAAAAAGTGCGGTCGACCACCGGTCCACGCTCCTTCAAAAATCGCCGCCGAGATGGTCCCGGCCGAGACCGCTGTTGCCATTTCGTACGACAAATTTTTACCTACGGCGGTATTCGGCCGGCCAGACGTCGGACTGCTGATGATCTAGCCTCTTAAAAGAAAGATTCAACAATAAGCGATGCAAATCCTTGATTGAAATGACGTTAATCATGACTAATCATTTTGAACAATCTATCATCTCTTTTGAAGTCTGCTCAATATCCATGTATACCGGGTGTCCCAGAATTTCCTTGACACGTGATATTTCCGTAACGAAAAACGGTTCAAGCAAGAACTGAGTGGTACTGTTGAAGGTACTATAGGGTCTATCGTACCATGCATTCAAAACATTTTTTTTGTACGTCAACCCCTAAAACTCACCCCCAACTTTTCTTTTTCAAATAGGACCCCATAGGTTTTCCTACATAAATGATATCCCCATTTTATTTAAAATCTTGTGGTACCTTTAATTTCATATGCAAACTTATTTTTTCCGTAAAATCATAAGCATAAGACAAATGAAATGATAATTTGTTTGACGCCTGATATTTTTGTAACAAAAACGGATAAAAAAGAAAACTAAGTGGGTTTTTCAAGGGTAGTGAATGACCTATCATTCTTTGCTCATGAATCATGTTTTTCTTACTTAAACCCCTGGAATCCACCCCTAGCTTGTTCTTTCAAATTTCAATCCACAATTTTGCCTGGAAAAATAAATTCTTTACTTGAATTTAATTATCGTAGTGCCTTACTTTTTATGCCCCTACTGCAATTTATCGTTAATTTTGGCGCCCGTGTGCGGGGCACACCCTGCACACGGGGTTGGCGCGGCCCGATGTAGCCATAAATTTTTTCACGTTTTTGCACTTAGTTTTATTGTCACAATTTTTTTTAATAGTTGATTCATGATAATAAAAACATATTTTCCACACATGTGTTTTAATTAATTTATGCTTACGATTTCATGGATTAAACGAGTTGAGTGGCCATTTGGCCAGACTTCGCCTTTTATACATATGTCTCATATGATATAATAAAGTCAAATGTTGACAGGCTAGGCCAAGTCAGTACCTGAACTATTACTGATCGGAATTTAGGAAAGATCGTACTATATTACAGGTCTTAAGGATTACAGACTTTTGGAATATTTTGTGTAAACTTTCGTCCAGACCTAACTGTTGTAGGTGTTGTGTAAATGTGTTCGGTGTGAGGCCTGAGACCGACATAATGAGGGGGACAATAATAACTTTATCTTGTTTCCAAATTCGCTTCACTTCTATGGCAAGGTCAGTGTATTTAGATATTTTCCCAGCGTAGGTGTTTTGAACATTCACATCATTGGGAATAGCAATATCTTTTAAGTAGGTAACTTTGTCTGCCTTTATCTGAAATATTATATATGGTCTGTTTGCATTGATGGTTTTGTCTGTGTGTATTTCAACATCCCAGTATAGTTTGCAGTGATCGTTATCGAGTACTGATGTTGGTGTATACTTGTAATATGGATCGGAGTTTTCGATTAGTTTGTTTTTTTTGTGGATAATGCTTGATGTATGATTTTGGCTGCTGAGTTATGTCTAGCCGTGTACTCAGTTCCAGCGAGAGTTTTGGATGTGCTTGTTATGTGGTCTATTGTTTCCTTCTGTTGGTGACACTTTCTGCAATTATCGTTGGTTATAGATGGATCTTTAATTACGTATTTCTTGTAGTTTCTTGTCGCAATAACTTGGTCCTGGATAGCAAGCATAAATTACTCAGTTTCTGGAAAGAGCTGGCCATCCTGCAGCCAGGTGTATGACTGTTTTTCGTTTATGTGGTCTTGCGTAATACGGTATCTATGTTTGCCATCGAGTGGTTTCTGCGTCCAGGTGTTTATCTTTTCTTGTTGCGATTGTGTGGAATTGTGTGTCTGCGGCGTGGCCTGGACATGATAGGTTGAGTGGTGTATAGTTTTTGTCTGCTTTTACTATTGCTCGATGTAAATTTGTTTGTTTGTTTTGGAAGAAATGTCTGAGTGTCTTTATATGTCTTGTGCGGAGCGACTATATATCTATAATCCCTCTGCCTTCTTGTTTCCTGTCTATGGTGAGTCTTTCTTTACATGCATTTGGATGTGACATTCGGTGTTTCGCGAGTTCTGTCCATATGAGGATGTGGATGTTTTCTATACCAGTGTGTGACCACTTGATAATGCCGAAAGAGTATGTGAGGACTGGTATCGCAAATGTGTTGATGGCTTTTGTAAGGTTTCTGGAATTCATTTTGGTTTTTAGTAGCTTAATAACGCGATCTCTGAACTCTTGAGTTAGTTGTGCCTTGACTTTTGTGTGCTCTATTATAACGTTCTGATTGAAGCCCAGGTACTTGTACGTTTCGTCCTTGTTCATGTTGTTTAGTGTTTGGCCAGTTACTGTTTCCTGTTCGGGGTGGTCCTTCCATTGGCCTTTGTTGATGTGGAGAACCTTGCATTTATTCATTCCGAATTCCATCCTGACGTCTGACGAGCAAACTTCTGTTATTCTGATTAACTCTCTCAGTTGTACTTCATTGGCGGCATATAGTTT
Source organism: Callosobruchus maculatus (assembly GCA_951848785.1). Classification (NCBI taxonomy): domain Eukaryota; kingdom Metazoa; phylum Arthropoda; class Insecta; order Coleoptera; family Chrysomelidae; genus Callosobruchus; species Callosobruchus maculatus. The sequence goes on along the minus strand of CATOUR010000085.1, from coordinate 1,232,455 downwards.
TATACATAGCCGACTTTACTCACTAGGCCGGAGCATGAAATATGGCAACACTGAATCAGCGGGCCGGGTTTTTATTTGAGGTTAAGTCATGTGTATTCGTCCAGAGCAGAAAATATGGTTGGAAGGTGATTTTTAATGTGTTTATAATTATTTACCTGCACAAACGAAACTATAAAGGTAAAAAGATGCCTGCAAAGTGTGTAGTACCAAGTTGCACTAGCCAATCAAGGACATACCAACATAATCTTCCAGAGTAACAACGAAGAGTGGAAGGTGATTTTTAATGTGTTTCTAATTATTTACCTGTACAAACGAAACTATAAAGATAAAAAGATGCCTGCAAAGTGTGTAGTACCAGGTTGCACAAGCAATTAGTGCTTCCAATGGAGGACATAAACAGAAGTGGGTGAAAGGTATTCCTCATAAGGGCTGGTTATATTTATAAGAATAAAGACAATAATTACAAACATTTTAAAGGATAAGACCTATTTTAAACCACAATGTGGTACCTACAATGTTTTCTGGACCTCCCAAATATCACAGAAAAAGGCAGTTAATAGAACTCATCTGGGCATGCATCTGGGCATACCTACGAAAAGATTTGATAGTGAAAGGGAATACAAAACCAGCAAGAATAGCTTCAAAGTGACCTAATAGTGAATTTTTCTAGTTCAAGTTAAAATTTATAAAGTAAATTGAGTGTTCATTAGCAATTGTGCTTCCAATAAGAGACATAAACAGAAGTGGGTGAACGGTATTCCTCGTATGGGCTGGTTATATTTATAAGAATACAGACAATACTTTACAAACATTTCAAAGGATAAGACCTATTTTAGAGCACAATGTGGTACCTACAATGTTTTCTGGACCTCCCAAATATCACAGAAAAAGACAGTTAATAGAACTCATCTGGGCAAGCCAACGAGGGCACGCATCTGGCCATACCTACGAAAAGATTTTATAGTGAAAGGGAATCAAGACCAGCAAGAATGGCTTCACAGTGACCTAATAGTGAATTTTTTTAGCTCAAGTGACAATTTACAAAGTAAATTGAGTGTTCATTTAAGTGGAAGCGGAAGTGGCAGCAGGAAACAGGTTGCTTTATTTTTACTTTGTAGTGTCTGACTATGATGAACCAGACATCAGATGTAAGTGGTATTAGCAGTAGTAGTTCTAAAAAGCATTTTTTTCTTAATTTATTAACCCAGATGAACTCTAATACATATAAAATGTAATAATTATTCTGAAACAATAGGCCCACTATTTGACAGCTAAGCCACGTTGCCACATCTAAGGCTACGGCCTAGTGTAGAGTCGGCCATGTTTTATATCATCCATGTAGAGATGACTTATTTTGTGTTGATTTAATTTCTCGTGTCTAATGTTGAAACCGCAGTTTGTGTTGTTAAGTGCGTTGGAGAGCGGACTGAGACAGAGACAGAACCACAGTGAACTGAGAGGGTCACCCTGGAGGTGTCTTATGTGTAGCTCATTCGTCTTGATATGGGCGTCCTGGGTTTTGAGATGTATGTTGGTTCGCCATGTCTCCATGGTTCTTGTAAGAAACTGACGCAGCCCCGGGTTGATTTCATATATTTGAAGTGTTTTCATTAGCCAGCTATGGGGTACAGAGTCGAAAGCTTTTTTATAGTCGATGAAACAGGTATGAAGGTTCCTATGTTCTTTTCTGGTTTGCTCCATGATCACACTATCAATTATAAGTTGTTCCTTGCAACCTTGGCTTTGCTTTCAACATCCTTTCTGTTCTTCAGTCAGGATGTTGTTTTGCGTGAGGTGTTGTCCAATCCTTCTGCATATTGTTGCGGTGATGATCTTGTACAAGGTGGGAAGACAAGTGATTGGGCGATAGTTGGCAGGGTTCTTGGTGTCTGCGTTTTTAGGTTTTATATACGTTATTCCTTGCGTGAGGAATTTGGGAAGCCTATTCGGTTGGAGTATGGCTTTATTGATTTGGTCCGTAAGCATTTCGTATGTAGCACTGAATTGCTTGTACCAGAAATTTTGCACACTATCCACGCCTGGGCACTTCCAATTGTGTCTGATCCATGGAGCGTTTTCATTATGTGTTTTGGGTTCTGACCATATGCTTCCCCAAAACTCAGTTAACTCTTGTTTACTAGGAGGTTCTATTGCTGTTATCTGGTTGTCGGCTGTTATCTTTTGGTAGAACTGTTTTTCATTTTCATTTATTATTATTATTTACAAAAAACATAAAGTGCAGCCCGGGCTCCGACACACCGAGCTGCTGTTCCATTACCCAATGACTACTCCTCACACCGTGAGGTGAGCAATCACTGGGTCCGCGAATCGCGCCCTAAGTAGACGAAGGGACCCAAGGATGACTGCCTTCTGAATTCTGGCGGCTAAGATGTGCGCCGCCGCACGGCACACCGGTATTTTGTGCAGTGCAAAGAGCAGCGTATTCCTCATTCCACCTAGGGATCCAATGATCATAACCAGCAGACTTACAGTGTAGTATGGCCAGAGCCTCCTCCTTAGAGACGATGTTCACCTCGGCAGGCGCCGAAAACTCAATAACGAACATCGTCTTCTGTTGGTGGTCGAGAAGGACTATGTCGGGCTTGTTTGCCTGTACAAGCTTGAGCGTGGGGAACGAGTAATTCCAGTAGATCCGGCATCTCTCGTTCTCCACAACGGACTCTATATTCCCTGGAGCGTATGGCAGCATCGGTGTCTCATCGATACCGTATGAGTGCCTTAAATGATAGTAGAGCACTCGTAGAGCCGCGTTGTGCCGATGGACGTAGGCCGTCCCAGCGTACGTCTTAGATGCCGACATGAGATGCATAAGCGTCTCTGGCGCCTGTCGGCAAGCTCTACAAAGGGTGTCGGGTACATCTACACCCATAACGGTACACCAAGGTGTTGAAGACACCGACTTGGCAAGCCGTTATAAAGCCCTCAGTCTCCGACTTCAACCCACTACACCTTAGGAAAGAGAAGGTCAACTGCTCAGACAAGCCATGCACTTCCAGATGTTTGTAGAAGATTCCATGCATTGGCTTATCTTTATGAAGTCTTAAAAGGAAGTCGACTTCGGCAGTTTTAATGTGGGATTTTAATTCTGCGGGAGCAAGTTCCGTAATGGACTGCTGACACCTCCGCTTGAAGTCGAGTGTGAGGCTAAGCTCCTCGGCTGCCCGTTTCGCTGCGCTAAAAAGAAAGTCTCCTTTACCCGCATTCTCGTGCTCTCGCACAGAGCGGATCAGGGGATCGGTGCTGTTCGTTACATAGCAGGCAGTGGCCAATACTACCCTGTTGTGCAGACGCTCCAAACTCAATAGTCCACGCCCTCCCAGGTGTCCCAGGTGTCGCGGGAGGTATATTCGCGGGACAGAGGACTTAGGATGCATATTCATCCTTTTGCGGGTCTTCGTGTCGATTTCCTTCAGCTCGATCACTTTCCAGTGTATGGCACCAAAGGTGTGTAATAACAATGGGACCGCAAGCATGTTTGTGGCAGCGACTTTGTTCTTGCTGGATAGTTCCGATGACAAGATCTGCCGGAGTCGGTGCAAATACTTGCGGCGGAGACACTCTTTGACCAATTCTGCCTCTTGGACATGACGCTGCGCCACTCCAAGGTAGGTATAGTTATCTCCGGCATGCAGTTGTCGCAAAATGCTCCCATCAACGAGCTGTTCCTCATCTCCACTGTCTCCGCTTCGTTCTTTCTTGAGATGAACCAATGCACATTTGTCTGTCCCGAACTCCATTCCGATAGCATGACTGCACTCCTGCACCACCCTCAGCGATTGTTGTGGTTCGCGTTGGCCGGAGGCATAAAGTTTTAGGTCATCCATATAAAAAAGATGGGTGACCATGTGCCTCCGGTTATTGGGCGTGCCACAGCTGTGTCCTTTAGTATTTCTTTGCGCTATGGACAGAGGCAAAAGTGAGATGCAAAAGAGCAAGGGACTCAAGGAGTCTCCTTGGAAGACACCTCTTTTCAATGACACCAACTCTGTCTGAACCCGAGTTTCACCTGATGTTATAGAGTGGTATCAGTTGTTTGATGCATCCCACTATCTGATTATCCACCGAAAGACATTCCAACAGCCGCACAATGAGTTCATGAGACGTGCTGTCGAATGCCTTGCGATAGTCAATCCAGGCCATAGAAAGGTCGGAGTCCTGCGTGACACATCGGTCAATCAACAGGTTCTCCTTGCAGCCAGCTACTCCTTTCTTTGACCCTCTCTGTTCATACACGTCGAGAAATACAGGATTCACAGCTTGAAGGATACGCATGTACAAGATTCCGGTGAAGAGCTTGTAACATGCGTTCAGACATGTTATTGGCCTGTAGTTTTTGGGATCAGACAAATCTCCGATCTTCGGAAGAAGCACGGTTCGACCCTCGACAAACCAAGCCGGAATTGGCTGCTCCTGATTTAGCCACGAGTTAAAAACTCTAGCTAAATGCCGGTGGCAACTGGGGAATTTTTTCCACCAGTAGGTGTTTATGCCATCCGGGCCAGGAGCTGCGAAATTCTTTGCGCCCCGTAAGGCATCAAGAATTTCTTCCGTGTTTATCGGATGACGCAGTACATTCAAGTTAGGAGTCCTCCTACAAACGGACTCGAACTGCGCCAAGGCCGGAGTGTCTGCTGAGAGAGGTTTGGGTTGTTCGTAAATGTTCCTCCAAAAGGCCTCCACGCGATCAGCAGTTGGCGGCTGCTCTATGGCTGGTGGCGGCTGTTGGAAAAGGCGAGAAGGTCTTTCGTAGAACATTCTGTTCTGCTCCAGACCTCTCGCCCGCGCCACCAACGATCGCTTAGCAACGATTAGCATCCGTATCCTGTCAAGACAGTGTTGCTTGACAACAACCAGTACCGCTTGGCTGAGTGTATGATGGTCGCGCCTCAACCCGTAGGCTATCTGGCGCACTCGGCGCGTAAAAGGCTTCCCAGCCGCTCTATATTCCATCACACACTGGATACGGGATGCTTCCTGGCGAGCCAACTGGATTTTCGCTTCCATTTGGCGCACCCGTCTCTGTGCTCTCTCAACAGGAGAGTCTCTCACTCTTCCCTGTCTAGCTAGCCTCAGAGCCGCAGCGTAAATTTCGCAATTGATGCTCCAAATGTCAGAGGCCTCCGATAGACGTTCACCCACAACCTCATCCTCTCTCTTCAAATCTGCCAGCTTCAAGGACCTTCCGTTGTTATGCAAGGCCCTTCGGTCTATGAAATCCCCAGGTGAGACGACTTGGTCGATTTTCTTCTCAGCGGTCCTTACCGGCGAACTTTCAGTCTGGTTAACAGGCCTTCCGTCTGCCGAAGGGGCAGGCTGAGCTGGAGCACGAACATATCCCTGCCTCCGGAGATACGATACTTAATCTCGCAAATTCTGAGAGGTAAGCGTGCTATGCTCTGGGTGCATTTCACACCACCTCTCATACATGCGGGACATGTATCCAATACGGCGCGGGCTACTGCTCTCGCAGCAGCTCAGCAGGTCATCCCTGAGCTCCGTCGTCCACCTAAAACGGTCCATGTCATTGCGGGGGTCGTCAACAGGGCAACTCGAAGCACCGCCACCTTGCCCAACGCCGGCTTCCGAAACCGGCTCGGTGTGGGTGCTTTTCCCTCGAGGTGGTCGAACCCCAAGATAGAGCCCGTCAGGTGGTTGGTATGTCTTAGGGCCCGCAGCCGACATTTCCGGAGGCAGCCGTCCAAATTGCCTCCTGAGGATGGACCTCTGAAGGTTGCCGGCCGGCTTACATCCTTTGGCTTCGGTATACCCTGCGGTGTCGCCACGCACCGGATAGCCTACTGATGTTGGTTGGTTTCCTGCGGGTGTCTGGTATCAGCCGCCCCTAATGTGGAGTCAGCCGCTGTCGGAGTACCGCTCTTCACATGGAGATCCGTCGTGTCCTATATGTTGTGGAATAGCCGATCCTCTGGATGCAGACGCTATTCCACCGTGCTAGTTTTCGTCCGCCCCAGGTATTTCACTTCCCCGGTACCACCCATATCTGGGAGGCATTAACCTAGCCGCCACCTTGGGGAGGCGCCACTGAGAGGATCTAGCAACCCCTCGGGTTATTATTATTTTTTTTCTCGCATGCTTGCGGTAGTAGCAAGTATTGACGGGCTGTGCCAAGTCAACACCTGACCTATTATTATTCTTAATTCAGGAAGGACCGTACAATGCTGCAGTTCTTGAGGATTACAGACTTTTGGAAGGTTTTATGTAACTTTTCATCCAGGCCCAATTGTTGTAGATGTGGTGTAAATGTATTTGGAGTAAGGCCTGAGACCGACATAATGAGGGGGACAATGACAACTTTGTTTTGTTTCCAGAGCCGTTTTATTTCTATGGCAAGATCTGTGTATTTAGATATCTTCCCAGAGTAGATGTTTTGGATATTCGTATCATTGGGAATCGCAATATCTATCAAATAGGCCACTTTATCTGCCTTTGACTGAAAAACAATATCTGGTCTATTGGCTGGGTTTATTATTATTTTGCATTTCTTATTTTTTCTCGCATGCTTGCAGTAGTAACAAGTATTGACGGGCTGTGCCAAGTCAACACCTGACCTATTATTATTCTGAATTCAGGAAGGACCGTACAATGCTGCAGGTCTTGAGGATTACAGACTTTTGGAAGGTTTTATGTAACTTTTCATCCAGGCCCAATTGTTGTAGGTGTGGTGTAAATGTAGTTGGAGTAAGGCCTGAGACCGACATAATGAGGGGGACAATGACAACTTTGTTTTGTTTCCAGAGCCGTTTTATTTCTATGGCAAGATCAGCGTAGGTGTTTTGGATATTCATATCATTGGGAATCGCAATATCTATCAAATAGGTCACTTTATCTGCCTTTGACTGAAAGACAATATCTGGTCTATTGGCTGGGATGGTTTTGTCTGTGTATATTTCAATGTCCCAGTATAGTTTGAATTTATTGTTTTCGAGTGCTGGGGTCGGTGTGTAATTATAATATGGATCTTTGTTTTCAGTTAGTTTGTTTGTTGTGGCCAGTGCTTGGTGTATGATTTTAGCTGCAGAATTATGTCTGGCTGTGTACTCAGTTCCAGCGAGAGTTTTGCATCCACTTGTTATGTGTTCTATTGTTTCCTTCTGTTGGTGGCACTTTCTGCAACTACCGTCGGTGATAGATGGATCTTTAATTATATACTTCTTGTAATTTCGTGTCGCGATGACTTGGTCCTGGATAGCAAGCATAAAGCCCTCCGTTTCTGGAAAGAGCTGGCCATCCTGCAGCGAGGTGTATGACTGCTTTTCATTAATGTGGTCTTGTGTTACACGGTATCTATGTTTGCCATGGAGTGCCTTCTGGGACCAAGTATTTATTTTTTTTTGTTATGAATGTATGTGATTGTGAGCGTCCGCAACATGGTCTGGACAAGAAAGGGACTCGCCCTATAAACCTCTCGGGTGTATAGGTTTTGTCTGATTTTACTATTGCCTTATGTAAGTTTGTTTGTTTGCTGTGGAAAACATGTCTGAGTGTTTTTATTTGTTTTGTATGAAGTGAATGTATGTCTATAATTCCTCTGCCAACTTGTTTTCTGTCTATGGTAAGCCTAAGTCCTCAGTCACCGATTTCAACCCACTAGACCTTAGGAAAGAGAAGGTCAACTGCTCAGACAAGCCATGCTCTTCCAGATGTTTGTAAAAGATTCCATGCATTGGCTTATCTTTATGAAGTCTTAAAAGGAAGTCGACTTCGGCAGTTTTAATGTGGGATTTTAATTCTGCGGGAGCAAGTTCCGTAATGGACTGCTGACACCTCCGCTTGAAGTCGAGTGTGAGGCTGAGCTCCTCGGCTGCCCGTTTCGCTGCACTAAAAAGGAAGGCTCCTTTACCCGCATTCTCGTGCTCTCGCACAAAGCGGATCAGGTGATCGGTGCTGTTCGTTACATAGGAGGCAGTGGCCAATACTACCCTGTTGTGTAGACGCTCCAAACTCAATAGTCCACGCCCTCCCAGGTGTCGCGGGAGTTATATTCGCGGGACAGAGGACTTAGGATGCAGACTTCTCTCCATATTCATCCTTCTGCGGGTCTTCGTGTCGATTTCCTTCAGCTCGTTCACTTTCTAGTGTATAGCACCAAAGGTGTATAATAACAATGGGACCGCAAGCATGTTTGTGGCAGCGACTTTGTTCTTGCCGGACAGTTCTGACGACCAGATCTGCCGGAGTCGGTGCAAATACTTGCGGCGGAGACACTCTTTAACCAATTCTGCCTCTTGAACATGACGCTGCGCCACTCCAAGGTAGGTATAAGTATCTCCGGCATGCAGTTGTCGCAAGATGCTCCCATCAGCGAGCTGTTCCTCATCTTCACTATCTCCGCTTCGTCCTTTCTTGAGATGAACCAATGCACATCTGTCTGTCCCGAACTCCCTTCCGATAGCATGATATAATGTTAAAGGAGCCAAAACGCAATCAAGTTGTCTTTGGGTCTTTTTATATCAATAAGCCTTAAACAAAATAAAATTGTTTTAACTAAGTCTCACTAGTGTTTTTCTCAATTCTCTCACTAGATAGTTTTTTTTTTTTTTTTTTTTTATTATAGAGGGTTTAGGAAATCGGCTTGATCGCAAGGACAGAAAACACTCACACACCCGGAAGTATGAGAGAGAGTCTGCCCGCCCGACGTTGAACCAGCTTGAGTCCTCTGATCACATGTCCAATGGACGCAACCACGTCCACCCGACATGTCATCACGGCCCGACCGGCTAAAACCCGTTCCCTCTTCCTTACCTCTGATGTTATATCTCCATCTGCACCGGGCATCATCGTGAACGATATTCTTCGCAGTGCAAGATGAGGCAATGATTAGAACACATTTATGAATAACTTCCAATCCTCATTTATCCTTGAAGCCGCTCCTCTTTCTCCTTTACAGAGAGTATTTTGTTGACCATCTCATGTATGATGTTCCACGCCTCTACGCTGGACAACATCAGCGGGACCATAGTCTCTGGGGTCAGCTCCCCATCTAGTTTTTGACTTGCCTCCTGTCTGTACGCCCCCCATCGATCGCACAGAAACAGGGCATGCTCGGCCGTATCTTCCGCCTCGCAGTGCAAACATCTCTCGTCCATCACCCGTCCTATCCGTTTCCTATACACTCGAAAAGGCCCGTGCCCAGACAGTGCCTGCGTTAGGAAATAGGACGTCTGCCGATGACTGCATTCCGCCCATTCTTTTATCGACGGTATTAGCCGTTTCGTCCACTGACCGACATCAGTGGTCTCGTTCCATATGCTTTGCCACTTACTTGCTGTCAGCCTTTTAGCCTCAGCGCGGCTTATCGCATTGCCTGCTTGACCATGGCGGATCAGTGTCCTCTCTTCGGCCAGCAAGTATAATGGTGGTATCGCCGTTATAACTTGCAAGGCTCTTGTAGATACCGTGCGATAAGCACTGGCCACCCTCAGCAGAGACTTTCTTTGCAAGCTATCTAAGACCTTCTGATACCTTTTCCTTTTCGTGGCTTTACACCACACAGGAGCTCCGTATAGGACGACCGACTGTACAACCTGGCACAGTAGTGCCCTTTTGTTGCTACTGGGCCCTCCTACATTTGGCATCAGTCGCGAAAGTATTGCCGCCTTCTTCTCAGCCTTTGTCACTACTCGTTTAAGGTGTTCTCCATAACACCTCTCGTTATCCAGTGTGACTCCGAGGTACACTATGGACTTGCTTGGTGTGACCTGCACCCCCTTTAGTTGGAAGACCACGTCAGCTCTCTTGCTCCTTGGGCCGCGCATTATAACTGCCTCTGTTTTCTCAGGAGCCAACTCAAGCTTGTGATCGCACATCCATCTGTCAATCTTGCACAGCGATGCATTGGCTTTATGAACCAGCTCTGCCTGTTCATTTGCCACGACAACAAGTGCCAGATCGTCGGCGTATGCTACCGTCTTTACGCCGCTGGGCAGCGAAAGCTTCAGCACCCCATCATACAGGATGTTCCAGAGTAACGGCCCTAAAGCAGATCCTTGAGGCACCCCTGTTGTCATAGAGATTTCGGTTCCGGCAATGCAAATTGATCTGGAGTCTAGGTAGCTGCTTATAAGATTCCTTAGGTATTTTGAAATCTTCAGCTTTCCTAGTTCCTCCATAATCATACTCCACGAGGCTGTATTAAAAGCATTGCGGACATCCAGCGTCACCAACGCACACCATTTCTTCTTGGTGTCTTCGGCAATCCTCGTTACCGTTTCCAGGGCATCGATGGTGGACCTCCCCGAGCGAAAACCGAATTGGCATGGCGAGAGTCCCCCTGCCTTTTCGATCTCTTTCTCGAGCCTCTGCCTTATCAGGATTTCGTACAGCTTTCCGATGGTATCTAGCAGGCAAATTGGCCTGTATGAAGAGGAAAGCTCTGGCGGTTTTCCGATCTTGCTAAGCAATACCACGTCGGCCCTTTTCCACGCCTTTGGTACGGTTTGCGTACTCAGAAGGTGGTTGAATAGACCTAATAGCAGCTGTGGTGCTGTAGATGCTACCACCTTGATGGCCTCCGGAGGGACACCATCTGGCCCAGGAGCTTTACCATTTTTCATCTTCCCCGCAGCCGCCTTAATCTCTTCCACCGTAAAGATCTCCGGATTCTTTTCGGTGCTGTCCGTCTCCCAAGCTTCTGAAATACGTGGGAAGAGCTCTTTCACTATCTCTACCCTTCTGTTGTTACTTAGTAGACACGGTGACGATTGCTTGATCATCCTTTTGGTGACCAACTTGTACCCTTCACCCCAGATGTCCTGTTCTAAGTCTTCGCATAGTTCTTTCCAGTGTTTGGATTTTGAGGTACAGATCAGACCTTTAATCAGCTTTTTCTTGACGGCGTATTCTTCCTGTAGTGCATTTATCGCTGCTTGAGGCTGGTGGTTTCCACGTCGTGTGCGTGACAGCTTACGCCGTACTTGAAGGCAGTCCGCCCTAGCAGATTCGATTTCTGAGTTCCACCAGTACGGTACCTTAGCGGTCTTTGCACCCCTTTTTATGGTACTTTCTTTCAGAACGGCTTGTATCAGCCTCGTGTACCGCTGTTCAGTGACGCTTTCCATGGTATGCAAGGACTCAAGTCTACGGGTAAGTGCCTCTTGGAATTTGCTGACATCAACGAAAGGCGTGTGGCGCTCCGTTGATCTCCTTTTAACTTTGAGTTTCATGTCCATCTCAACATAGATGTACCTATGGTCACTCAAAGTTTCGTCTTCCAAGACCTTCCACCTTTGAATGCACTTAGCTACCTCCTGCGATGCTAGAGTGACGTCGATGAACGAACACGAATCTCTTCTGCAGAAGGTAGGCAGCAAGCCATCATTCAACACTACCATATCCATCGCCGCTATCCACTCGCATAGGACTCTCCCCCTTTTATCTGTGATTGGTGACCCCCAATCTGCAGCTTTAGCATTTAAATCGCCAAGAACAAGAACGTCTCGGCCCGCCGTAGCTACATCGTCCCAGAGCGTCTGCATATACCTTTCGTATGTCTCCATGCTTATATTTGGAGAGCAGTAACAACAGAAGATCGTCAGTTTATCGAGGTTTAGGCGTATATAGCCATCTCCACTAACCACCGAAGTTACGACGATATTCCTATTTCGAATATACGCCGCTACGTCGTTGTTGTTGTCGGTGTACCACCTGGATTGACTGCAGATTTTCTAGATAGTGGGTGTCATATTAATTTTATAATAATCCTATAACACCGTATCGCCATAATGTAAAAGGAGCCAGAGTTGTCGTTGGTTCTCTTTATCCATATGAATACTCCAAATACAAAATTTCTATCAACTCTTACTACTACTCTTTTTAGGATTCACAGGAAAAGGTTTCAACCATTCCGATGAAAAATGCATTCAATACTGACAAAATTCAAATACTAGCAAGCATTCCATTTAACGCTGTTTCCCCGGATATAAGAACAGTGGTAGAAGGTAGGTACCCTAGAATAAATTCAAAAGATCAAAAAGTTACAAAAAAATAGTTTTTTAGATATCAGTTCTCATGTATACGGGACATATCTACCAGAAGCAACGATGATAATTAGTAATCAAACTACAGAATCTGTAACTACAGGTAGGTATTTTATTGCCAAAGTTTCCTCACGAATTTTTCAATCAAAGGGTATCACAATATAGATTTTTTTAGTTATGGAAGAAAACACCGACGCATCACTGATTTTACATGAAGCAGTTCTTGATGCAGCGAGCATTAATATAAATTAAGTTCTCATCAATGCTCAAGGTAACAACGATGGTAGTCTTCCTGTCCTACAGGGAATGGAAATGTATTTGTGGAAAGGTGCCCTATTATCGAAAGGTCTGGAAATTTTCTGGAAATACTGCCAGAAAATAATAAGTACATTACAAGCAACAATTTTGACTTCCTTATCTTTAGTGGTCTGAAAAATGGTCAAGTATCACAGCAACAGCTGTAGACGAAAATGATCCTGATAATATAATCGAACAATCGGAGAACGAAGATTCGCATAGTGAATATAATCCAGGTAATTTGGACGACCTTTCAGACAGTACGAATACTTCAACAACTACTTTTGATGAACTAATGAGTGAAATAGAAATAAACAAAAATAAAAAGCTGCAGAAAGAAAGAGTAAATTGAAAGGAACGCCCAAAAAAAGGAGGAAGTAATAAATATCCTGGGCAAACATTCGCCACAAGAAAAAACTGAAAGATTCGAATTCAACTCATTACACTGTGAAAGGAAAGATAAAAGAGGAGAAAATGTTCATTTTGAATGCAATTGTCCGAAAAAATGTAATGAAAGTGTTTCAAAAGGAGTTAGGGAGCAGCTTTTTATAAACTTTTGGAATCTGGCATCGTACGATAGTCAAACCGATTTCATTGGTTCCACAGTGAAAGAGATTCCTGTCAAAAGTAAGCGTGCTAAAGAAAGACCTGGAAAGACATTCAGTAGGGTCTACTTGCTTGCAGGTTATGAGGTATGTCGAAGTATATTTGTCAAGACTTACCAGGTATCAACAAAACGGTTTAATACCGCCCTAACTAAAATAAGTGATGGCCGATTAAAAGACGAACGTGGAAAGATAGGTGGCAAAAAAAGTTGATGAAGATACAATCAATAAAAGTATTTCCCAAATAAAAACATTCCTACGTACATATCTCACTACGCACGAGGAGAAACCGAAGCAAAATGTTTGCCGTACGATTTAACAGAGGCAAAAATGTATGAACTGTATATTGCCGAAGGTCATCCGAAAGTTATTTTTTTTATAAAAGAGTATTCTATAATAATTTTAATCTAAGGAGACAACCACCTATAAAGATGCCTGCAATAAATGTGATTTATTTAATTCTCAGATCAACAACGCTGGAGAGATAGACCTTAAAAATCAAATTCAAGAAGCACATGAACATCATCTTTCAAGTGCTAAAATAACTAGAACTAAATTACAAGAGGATATGAAAAAAGCAATAACCAAGCCATGCTTGGAAACCTTATGTTACGATATGGAGAAGGTATTAGGCTTACCAAAACTTCCTACAAATCTGGTGTATTATAAGAGACAGCTTAGCATCTACAACGAAGGCATACACGTAGGGTCTACAAATATCCCTTACGCGTTTATTTGGAAAGAAGGGGTAGCAAGCAGAGGAGCACAAGAAGTTGGTTCATGCCTTAAAAGGTTTATCACCATCCATTTGAAACCAGCAGTCGAAGAATTAGTAATATGGTCGGACAGTTGCGGTGGTCAAAACCGCAGTATAAAAATTGTGTTGATTTTGAAGAGCATTTTACTTGAGCACCCAACACTTAAAAGGATTCATATGAAATATCTGGAGTCTGGACATAGCTTTTTGCCCAACGATACTGATTTTGGAGCTTTAAAACACCAAATTCGTATTTATGCAATAGATCACTTTAAATCGATTATAGAAAATTGTAAAAAGCAAAGCCGTTTTGTAGTCCAAACTATGGGAGCAGAAGACTGTAGCGGGCCAAGGTTGTGCTAGAAGAGCACCTCAGGTCCACCACAAGACTTTTTTCAACTGAAGATATCGTGGCGTCGATTTCTAACAGAAAAAAAAGCACAGATAAAGAAACGATTTCCCTGTTAAAAACGAAGGTAGTAAAACTAGAAAAAGGCAAACCTTTTTCAATATTCTTAAAAGAAACACATGATCATGACGAACAGTACAAGGAAGTTGATATTTCCAAACAAGTGCGAGGCAGGAAACAAACAAAAGAGCTTGGTAAACTAAAGCCATTATATCCCACAGGAAAGGCGATTTCACAAAAGAAAGCTGAGGATATTAAAACCTTGCTGCGATTTATTCCATTGGATGCAAGATCTTTCTATAAAATAGGAAATGTGATCGACTTTGAAGACGACGTCGATGGATATGGACAATATCTAGATTTCGACGTCGAAACAGATTCATAAAAAAGTAATGCATTTCTATGTATTCTCTCAACTCAGTCAATCCATAAAATATATTTTGTCTGACTTCAGCTTTTTATATTTACATCGCTTTGATAATACCAAAGAAATAATATACAACCTATTGCTCATATCACAGAATCTATTTACATCAAATAATTATGTGGTGATCCGGAACGCGCTCCTGGCTGTCATACGCTAGCTGTCAGGCTGCCAAAGTTTGACATCGACGGCAGTGACAGATGGTAGAAGGAAAAGATTGCAATTTGTTGTTATAATATAAGTGTATGAGTGTAGTCATTTGATGAAGTTCAGTTAAGTAATTTATTTGATTATCTTATATTGTTCAGATATTTTGATATGTGTCAGATCATGAGTGACTTTTCATACAGTAAATAACACTTGAATAAAGTAGTGGGTCGTGATAATCGTTGCTATGGTTTTGTTGATGGTTTGTTTATTAATTACGAGAGGGGATTGTTTTCGAAAAACGTAACAAGCGGGAGACAACATTTTACACAAGGCATTTTGAAGTCTTTTACACGAATATTTGCAGGTATGTTGTCTTTAACTAATGTGATCTGGCAACAAAATTTAGTGTTTCACAATGTATACTATACATTCGGGTTTTCAGACGACTTTATTATATGGCGTTGGGTCTCTGATTTACGTCTACTCTAGGCATTAGCTCCTGAGGTATTACAGGCTGATGGTGAACAGAGATAACTCTGTCTTATTTAGGTGTATCTATTTCAACCCTTACTGATCCTCTTGATGTATATGTGTTACGGTTGAAGTGTTTGCTTTGGTAGTTTGTGTGCTGGCTGGATGGTATGCGGATTGTCCGGGTGTCTCGTTGTTTTGGTGGGGAGTCGTGTTTCTGCTGGAGTGGTGTATTACTGGAGATATTGAGTGCATACCTTGCCCGGCTGATGTGGATGGTTTGTGGACTGACTGGAGACGCTGGTTGATGTGTGTGATGTCTCTGTGGTGTATACTTTGGCGGCGTGTCTTGTATGGTTTGTAGACTGGCTGGCTGGTATACGGACCAGCCAGTGTTCACGGCTGTTTTGGTTGGGATGTGAGTTTCCATCGAGGTGGCGAGGCTTTTGGATGGTTTGTGTGCTGTCCGTCTAGTGTATGGACTGTCGGGGTAGATACTTTGGCCGTAGCATATACAATATCTATTTTATGGTTGGTGGAAACCAAGGTGACTGTCCCCGGGGCGGCTTATCACTTACCGTAGGTGGAAGTGGGTTATGATCACGCGTTCACACGAACCATATGTTTCCTCTAATCAGCCCTTTTATATGTTGTTTATTGTTTATATTTATTTATTGATCTATTTATGCGCTTAGATGCCATGCTTGCTATGCTGCTATGCTTGCTACGCTGCTATACTTGCGATGCTATGTTTATATTTTATATACCCTATCCCATTTACCCCCTTTATTTACTCCTTTATATGTTTGATTATATTTATTTATTCATATATGCTGATATTTTACATTTTATTGACGTTGAACAGAGACCTAGCCCACCATGTAGTAGCATTATTATTAATCTTATTAGTATTTATCATCTAGACTGTGAATGTTTATAACCATTTCCTTATTATACAATATCAATAACAAGAGCCCGTTTACCACTATTATTAAGACATTCTTGAATCGTATATTTCAACATATCAATATAAATATTACAGCAGTAAAATATATGAAATACAAAGCACTCATGATTTGATAAATACAAGAATCAAGTAATAAAATAATAACATAAACACTCAGCACTCATGATTAATAAATACAAAACACATGTTAAGAAACAAATAATAATAAAAAACCATATCATAACACGAGGGCTGCTCTATACCTCCGTCAATCCACCAGTACGCAGACAGCGGTTTCACGCTTATTAGCGACCATCAGTGCGCCACAGGTCGATTGACGGAAATAGAGAGCATCAATTTTTCCATGTTTAATAAACATGTGAAAGATGTGCAAGCAGACAGAAAGAATTCTGCCGGTGCGCCATCTAGTACCCGAAGGTAACGGCATACCAAGGAAATCTCTACTTAGCAGTAGTAGACTTCTTGGTGGGACGCCAAGGTGCATCCGCTTAGCCACTAGAGAGCGCGGGTTCTATACGCGCTGCGTATGAAAGCCGATATACGAGGGCTGCTCTATACCTCCGTCAATCCACCAGTACGCAGACAGCTGTTTCACGCTTATTAGCGATCATCAGTGCGCCATAGGTCGATTGACGGAAATAGAGAGCATCAATTTTTCCATGTTTAATAAACATGTGAAAGATGTGCAAGCAGACAGAAAGAATTCTGCCGGTGCGCCATCTAGTACCCGAAGGTAACGGCATACCAAGGAAATCTCTACTTAGCAGTAGTAGACCTCTTGGTGGGACGCCAAGGTGCATCCGCTTAGCCACTAGAGAGCGCGGGTTCTATACGCGCTGCGTATGAAAGCCGATATACGAGGGCTGCTCTATACCTCCGTCAATCCACCAGTACGCAGACAGCTGTTTCACGCTTATTAGCGATCATCAGTGCGCCATAGGTCGATTGACGGAAATAGAGAGCATCAATTTTTCCATGTTTAATAAACATGTGAAAGATGTGCAAGCAGACAGAAAGAATTCTGCCGGTGCGCCATCTAGTACCCGAAGGTAACGGCATACCAAGGAAATCTCTACTTAGCAGTAGTAGACCTCTTGGTGGGACGCCAAGGTGCATCCGCTTAGCCACTAGAGAGCGCGGGTTCTATACGCGCTGCGTATGAAAGCCGATATACGAGGGCTGCTCTATACCTCCGTCAATCCACCAGTACGCAGACAGCTGTTTCACGCTTATTAGCGATCATCAGCAGCCCTCGTATATCGGCTTTCATACGCAGCGCGTATAGAACCCGCGCTCTCTAGTGGCTAAGCGGATGCACCTTGGCGTCCCACCAAGAAGTCTACTACTGCTAAGTAGAGATTTCCTTGGTATGCCGTTACCTTCGGGTACTAGATGGCGCACCGGCAGAATTCTTTCTGTCTGCTTGCACATCTTTCACATGTTTATTAAACATGGAAAAATTGATGCTCTCTATTTCCGTCAATCGACCTATGGCGCACTGATGATCGCTAATAAGCGTGAAACAGCTGTCTGCGTACTGGTGGATTGACGGAGGTATAGAGCAGCCCTCGTATATCGGCTTTCATACGCAGCGCGTATAGAACCCGCGCTCTCTAGTGGCTAAGCGGATGCACCTTGGCGTCCCACCAAGAAGTCTACTACTGCTAAGTAGAGATTTCCTTGGTATGCCGTTACCTTCGGGTACTAGATGGCGCACCGGCAGAATTATTTCTGTCTGCTTGCGTATCATAATATTTCTGTGTTTTGATTTCATTCTCTCTGAGTTGGTACACACGCATGCTAAAAGAATCTGGTTACCATGGGCACACATACAACATTGGGTTCTAAATTCCACCACTAGACTATTTCTAAATTACAATTATTTGAGTCATTTTGATTATTGAAAAAGAGCCATCCTCCAAAACTAATCAAAATCATTTATATTTCCCGCTGAAATATTCACTCAGTCACGTCTAAATTAATATTCTAAAGGTCTAATAAAACATAAAAGTAAAACTTTTCCAATTTTTTTTATGGTCAGCCTCCCGCAAAGGCTGAAAGCCTATGACGGTGTAGTAGCGCTGCGAGAGTATGAGTGTCGGTTCACGTTAGATGTGAAACGCTGCAGATTGTAGCCGTCGGGAAACAATTCCCCCGGCAGCTTATTCTACAGCGTCGAAGTTCTCCAAAAGAAGGAATGCTGGAGGAGACTGGTTCGGGGAGTCAGGACCTCGACCTGGTAAGGATGAGCTCGCAGAGCTTCTCTAGTGTTCCTGGTTCGGACGGCCTGTGGCGTGATTATCTAGGAGAGCTCATTTGAATATCTTCCGTGATAGAATCTGTAAAACAGGGATAGGTCAGCCACCCTCCTTCGATGTTCCAGGCTGTGGAGGTCCTTTGTGAGGTTAGGCGTATCGATCAATCGAATTGCTCTTTTCTGGATAGTGTCCAGAATCTTTAGAGAGTGTTTCGGAGCACATCCCCACACATGGGAGCAATACTCCATCGATGGTCGGATCTGTGCCTTGTAGAGCAGCAGCAGTTGCTCTGGTGTATACAACTTCCTACAGCGGAACAAAACTCCAAGCTTCTGGGATGCCGTTTTAGCAATACTGATGACGTGGTCGTGCCAGGACATGTTATTGTTGATGTTGATCTCCAAAAGCTTGACGGAAGGTGATTCGACTATGGGGTGGCCCTCCATTTTGTATATATTTATTTAAAAAAACGAGACATAACCTTTGCAGTAGAATTACTCGAAACGACAATTTGGCTTTTGGTTCCTTATCAATAAACGCATTTCTGAATATATGTTGATATTATCTTTTTCTCTTAAAACCACCGAATGATATATACAGTCCAATAATCACATATTAATAAGGAACCTACCCTCTGTACAACCTGTATTTATAAGATGCGATACATCTGCTGAATCTGTTATTTACCTAGAGGTTCATTTACTTCTTCATAATCTCGATCTCTCGTTCTAGTTTCAATAACGTCATTTTCCAGACAATACATTGGAGCATTAGAATAGTCATAGTTACCTAGAAATTAAATCCAAAGTTTAGGTTCATTATAGGTATTCTTTATACTGCATACAACGCAGTTGTTACATATTTGTGACAATGTCAGTATTTCTCAACCTGCTTAATACGGAAAAATGAAGCAAATGCTAATTTATACTTCATAATATATTATGGTGTCCTAAGACGAAGTGTACGAAGAATCAGCATTAGAAGTTTTGAACATTTGATAGAGAAATAATGTCAATAGAACATAGGCTAAGAAGATGGTGGTACCACGGCTCAACAAACAATCAGCTGTCTTCCTCAAGGTCGATTCTTTTGTGACATGTTGCAAGCCGGAGGGTCATGCTGTAAATGAAAATAGTAATAGGAATAGGAATACTGACCAATCGTATTTTAATTTTCTGCCAGGTAAATTATGTTTAATAGTTTGAGCAGATTTTCATTCATTTTCGACGATCTTGCTTATGGGTACTGCAGAACTCCAGTCAGAGGTATCGGTCACTACTTTTTTAAATAATTAAATGTGAAATTTTAATCTGAGGCTATTAATCTGCCAGTAATATAGTGATGCGTGCTGATGATATTAAAATAATAATAAACAGATTTTATCTACTCCAAAAGTAAATAAGTGAAGTGTCAGCTAATAGCTGCTTTTCAACTGTGGTGATCCGGATCGCGCTTCTGGCTGCCATACGTTAGAACGCACCTTTAGCTGTCAGGCGGCCGAAGTTTGACATTGACGGCAGTGAAAGATGATAGAAGCGATCCAGATTTGTTAATTGTTATAATATAAGTGTATGACTGTAGTTATTCGATGAAGTTCAGTTAAGTAATTTATTTCATTACTACTACATCATATATTGTTCAGATATTTTGATATTTGTCAGATCATGAGTGACTTTTCAAATAGTTCTATGTTCATTTTCAATCTCAGCTAAAGGTACAGTTCTGTGATTCCTTTTATTTTTATTTTTCACTTGGAGATGGTTTGTCATGGTTTTGTTTATTGATTACGGGCGGGGATTGTTTTTTGAAACAGAAAGAGTTCAGACACCAAAATTTAAACAAAGCATTTTTGAGTCTTTTTCACGAATATTTGCAGGTATGTTGTCTTTTGAGTTTGTATCATTAACTAATGTGGTCTGGCTACAATATTTAAAAGTGTTTGACAACGTATACTATACATCCGGCTTTTAAGACTACTTTATATGGCATTGGGTCTCTGATTTACGTCCACTCTAGGTATTAGGTCCTGCCGGATTGCAGGCTGGTGGTGAGCAGAGACAACTTTGTCTTATTTAGGTGTATCTATTTCAACCTTTACTGATCCTCTTTATTTATATACGATATTCATCTTATGGTTGTGGAAACCGAAACAAATAATAAAAAAACAATATTATAATATTTCTGTGTTTTGATTTCATTCTTTCTGAGTTGGTACACATGCATGCTAAAAGAATCTGGTTACCACGGGCACACACACACACCATTGGGTTCTAAATTCCACCACTAGACATCTTGATCACTTTGGCTATTTCAAAATTTGGTATCGGTTTTGACAGTGACTTGTTGCTCACTACAAAATTGTTGCCGTGACCAGGATGACTGTCTCAAGGGCCCAGTGAGAGTTATTCTGGTCAAAATTGTTGCTGTTGTGAAGCAGGCATGTCACTGTGTACTAATTTCAGATGAGGTATGGTTTATTAATCATGAAAGATCTTTTGTTTTTGTCAAGTGTGATACTGCGTACCAATGTTTGTAGGGTGATCTATACTGAACGATGGAGAACCAAAATTCTACACCAAGAACCAGTAAGAATCTGAGCAAGTTAGATGAAACTCAAATTTCTCAAGTCTTATCAAGAGGTGATAAGCCTGTTCCTGATCAATCAGAGAGTATGACCGCAAGAAAGCTCTTGTGAAGAATGTCAACCAGTTCAAAAATCTTCTAAGACAACCACCAGCCATGTTACAGCTTCTTGCAGACACTTTGGCAGGTCATTTTCATCTTTAATATCCTACCAACCCTTTAGACTGCTGTTTTTTTTAATTTATTGTTTGTTCTCTGAGAAACAGGAAAGTTTCAAATCTTGTATGTTTGGAATGTTGCTATTTCCCTATGAGAAATTTTACTATGATAACTTATTTCTTATTTTCTTAGCTGCGGACAGGCTAGTTTGCTGAAACTATTGCGGCTATCTATGAATGTGTCAGCTGACCAACTCTTTAGGGAACTTTAAATTTTCTTAAAAGATCCATCTAGTATTTTGCCTCATGTATGCCAATCAGTACTCCTCCTCAATCAGAATGTATTCCTCTGGTGCCAACTACGTGTAACATTGCTCTACCTCAGTTTTTGGTGAACGCACTGCAATTGATGTGATGTGGAGTCCTCCCTTTCTCACAAAACTATTTTTTCACTCTTTGTAAAGGGCTTAGAGGTCGCTTCAAGCGCGCAAGGCTCAACGCTGCGGTTCCAACCGGTACCACCGGCAACGTCGCAACCTCTACTTCTAACAATGTTCTGTGGTGGGTTCGTACTGCTCCGTGGGTCTGATTGTTCTGCGACTCTGCGTTTGTGGTTGACAGGTGTTTTGTGGTGAGAGGGGTTATGGTTAAATGACAAATGCCACAATTAGAAGTTCAATGAGTAATTCATGTAATTTGTCAAAAAAAAAAGATGGATAATCTTTTACTTAAAATTTATATAAAAATGAATTTACTGCTTTCTTGGGTATGGGCGAGTTAGTGGCATGTTCCGAAAATCAGATCTTATACAATGCTTGAAGGTTGCGTAAACACTGCCTACTATATAATTATGCTAAATCAAGTGCGTAATGATTAGTAAATATACACACATGTACAATAATTCTAAAATGAAGAGATCGCTGGGGCCCCCACTTCCCTTATGCTACCTATAACTATGTCTGGTAAGAGTCTTAATTACCTACAATATGCTCAAGAAAGAAACCTTAACTAACTGATGTTCTAGGTGAACACTCCTAGTGGCTACAGTTCCTATCGAAATAAAGCAAATTCCCACCTGTAATCTGATAGATGTGGTCCAAGGTTACCTGGAGTTTCCTCACTAGCAGTCTGACATGTAGGCGAGTTGAAAGTATAAAAGAGAGATGTGGCTGTCGAAGCGATAGACATGCAGCGAAGCAGGTTGTGTTACTATGCACTAAGCTGTATCACAAAGACTGCGGTGGTTTATACAGGCAAAGCCTAGCTGTCGGAGTTAGTAGTATATGGTCCTTCTTTCAACCATAAAAGCCTTATCTCAGCCGTAAAAGCTTTACTTCAAACGTAAGAGCCGAATCTAAGAGTAAAAGTAAAAGCCTGCAAACAAAAGTTATCCTCAAAACTGTGTCTCTGAGGGAGTTGTGACTAACTTTCATGGAAGTAAGGTTATGCACCTACCGTTGGTGTTGGGTGGCTTTAAGGTGTTCCCTTTGGATGCTGTGTGATATGGATTTTATCTAATCCCACAGAGGTGGTTCTGTAGACACTGCAATAAGCAAAATCCAATTGGACACAGGATTTCTTCTCGATAAAATCCGCAAAATATGCGCAATGACCACCTGGTCCAAGTAAATCAGAGAAGTGAAAGGAAAATGGCCTTTTCCCATGAAAATCGGCGCCAAACTCGCCTGTCATATGGTTATGAACTGTGGTGATTTAATTCTGTGGTTTGACCTTGGTCCAACTGTCTACAAGGTACAAAGTAACAGATAGATGTCAACAGCAGGTTCCTGGTACAACTAACCTCTCCTTCATCAACTTGGAAAATGGACATGTAAACAATGGTTTTAGGCTGATGGAATGCCATGGTAAGTTCATATGAATTTAGTTGTAATGTGATATTGATGTTTTTGTTCTTTCCAGATGACTGCAGCTTGGTATAGCCTATAGAAGACTGGAATACTTTGTAAATACAAATAGGAATTGCTTGTACAGTTATCTTAAAAATATAGATGTTACATACTACAGACTTACATGTTATTTACAAGGCTTAAAATTATGAGAAAATGTGACTAGTTTAGGTAAGTAGATACAGCATACTCGGGATCAGAAAATCAAACTGTAACAAATGATCACTAAATCGTAAGGCCAATTTAGGTAAACATACTGCTAATAATTTCTAACCCGTAATATCTTCCTATTTTATATCTGATACTATTTGTTCCTTGGCGTCTGTGAAGCTTTCTTTTCCAGCATGGTCTCACCTCTAGGAGCGTGGAGATCGGCCAAGGATATGTAAAGGTCATTTTCAGGTAGCCTACAGCCAAAAATATAAAACAGCTTCGGACTTTCTTAGGATTGAGTGTTCTTTATCTTCATGTTATCCAGGTTTATAGTGATTTGCTATTAAATCCTGACATTTGTCTGGAGATTTTTTTTTTGTTTATTTCCCTTGTGCATTAGTCACAATAATTATTATAATTTTATAATACATTGGGATATGTGTTACGTCAAGAATGCCATCTGTGAAGTCTACCTTGACAGCTGACAGCTGGCCTCTGTCGAACTGTGCTGTCTAGCCCACGAGTGTCCAATGCTGCCAGATCGTAACACATGAGATTGGTTTTACATGAGGCGTGAGGTCAAATGTTGCCAGGTCGTAATGCATGTGATTGTTTGGTTTTACATGAGAGGCAAGCTCCAATGTTGCCAGGTCGTAACCGATGTGATTGTTTGGTCTTTTACATTAGGGGCGAGGTAAAGTCAAGTACATTTCTGACTTTTAGTTATATTCTGGTCCACACTGTGTGTCGACCCTATCTTATTCTAAGGTTTATACTGTCACGACGGCCTCTTTTTCTTCACCCAGAGAATCAAACTCGACGTAACTTTCACCGCTTTACTTCAGAACTTAATGCAATATCTCTTAACCTTATCTCAACTAGATCTCCACTCAACTGACTCCTGCCACGCTACTCGTGGTGCCTTATATACTTCATCGAACCATCTAGAAGATTCGAGACACCCAGATGACATTCGAGAATGCCGATCTGTCAGTCTAGAAAATTCCAGATGATTCGATGACGTTTACACATCAAAAAAATCTAACCTAATCATTGTGAAAGAAACATTAACAAATCCAAATAAGCAATGTAATATACAGGATGTTACACTCTTCCCCCCTTAGCGTTCGGCGTCCTCGACGAACAGTTCGCTTCGATCCTTGTATGGCCACAGGCGATCGCTATGGACGACCTTCGGTTTTCCACTACCCATACGTATCCTGTAGACTACGTCGTTGAGGCGCTTCATCACCACGTAGGGTCCCTCCCAATAGCGCTGTAGCTTCGGACATCTACCCCTTCTCCGTCGTGGATTGTAGAACCATACCAGATCACCTTCGACGAACTTTGGGCTATTTGCTTTCAGATCGTATCTGGCTTTCATTCTGTCGCTGGCAGACTGGATGTTTGCTCTAGCAGACTCATGGATATCCCAGAGCGTTTCCTGAAGCTCGCTCACCCATTCGCATGGAAGACGGCGTTCCATTTCTGGGGGTGGACCAAGAGCTAAGTCCAGAGGCAGCCGCAGTTCTCGACCAAAGATTATCTTCGCTGGGCTCAACCGAGTTGACTCGTTCACCGCTGATCTGTAGGCCAACATTCCCAGAGGAATCTTCGTATCCCAATCAGACTGATGTTCGTTAACGAATTTTGATAGGTAATCCAGGATTGTCTTGTTGAAGCGTTCCACCATACCGTCGGACTGCGGATGAAGAGCAGTTGTTCTAGTCTTCCGAATTCCGAGTTTTCTCATCAGCTGTATGAAGACTTCCGATTCAATGCTTCGTCCCTGGTCTGAATGTAGTTCATTAGGAACTCCGAATCTGGACACCACGTGTTCTAAAAGAGCCTGTGCCACTGTGCCTGCTTCTTGATTGCGCACAGGAATTGCTTCTGACCATTTAGAGAAATAATCCATTACAACAAGCAGATACTTGTTTCCAAGGCTGGTTTCCGGCAAAGGACCCAAAATGTCTATGGCGATTCTCTCAAACGGCGATCCAACGTTGTACTGCTGCATGTGTGATCGTTGACGAATACTTGGACCTTTTCTTGAGTTGCAGACATCGCACGTGGAACAGTAATTTTCAACATCTTCGCGACAGCCAACCCAGTAAAATCTCTCCTTGATTCTTTCCAGGGTCTTCCTGATGCCAAAGTGACCCCCACTGCTACTATCATGTAGTTGTTCCATAATTGCTTTCCGTAATTTCCTTGGTACTACAGGTTTTTCTTTAGCATGTCTGCCATCAGTATCCTCCCAGATTCGATACAGGAGGTTACCTCTTACCTTTAGTGAGTCCCATTGTGCTAGGTAGGCTTTAGTGATGGGACTCATAGCACTTATTTCCTGTTGATTAGGCTTGTTTCCATTTAATAGCGAATGAATAACTAACCATAGCTCAGCGTCTTGTGACTGAGCTTGCTTGAAGGTTTCTAGTGAAATCTTGGTTCCTTCCAATTCAAATTCTTCTATTCTTAATGTGTTTATGTCGAATTCTCGTTGTTTCTCTTCTTTCGAGCAGTGCTTACAGTCTTCATCACAGGGCCTGCGTGACATAGAATCGGCATTTCCGTGTTGCTTTCCTGGACGATGACGAATTTCATAGTCATAGCCTTCTGGATTCTTGACCTTCATTAACCACTGCAAAGCTGAATGATAGGTTCTCACGACAAATCTTCTTCAGTACAATAAATGGTGGAAATTTCCGATCCCTTTCACCACAATGTACAACTCTTTTCGTGTCACACACCAGTTTTTCTGCGCTTTGTGCAAAGTTTTACTGTAGTATCCAATTACCTTTTCGATGCCATCTTGTTCTTGAGATAAGACAGCTCCAACAGCATATTGGCTAGCATCTGTGTCCAAGTAGAAAGTTCCTTCCCTTGTAGGATGAGCTACTATCGGTGAGGAGGTCAAAGCTGTTTTCAATGCGTCGAAGGCTTCTTGACAGATGGAGTCCCAATAAAACTTATTACCATTTTCAGTTAAGGCAGATAATGGTTTGGCGGTGGTAGAGAAATCTTTCACAAATCTGCGATAATAACTGCACAGTCCCAAAAAGCTTCGCACCTCATGAGTGTTGGACGGTACTTTCCATTCCTTCACAGCTTCCACCTTCTCTGGATCCGTCCCGATTCCGTCTTTGGTTAACAGATGTCCGAGGTATTTTACTTCCTTTTTGAAAAGATGGCATTTCTTAGGGTTTAGCTTCAAGTTCGCTTCCTTAAGCCGCTGGAAAACTTGTCTTAGTTGGAGTAGCTCTTCTTCAAAATCCTTTCCAAACACAATGACGTCATCGAGATATATCAGTGCTGTTTTCCAAGATAAACCTTGTAGTACAACATCCATTAGTCTTTCGAAGGTACTGCGTGCATTGCATAGCCCGAAAGGCATTACTGTAAACTGCCATAGCCCAGCACACGATGTAAATGCCGTTTTCTCTTTATCTTTTTCATCCATTTCAACTTGCCAGTACCCACTTTGCAGGTCCAAGGTGGAGAACCATGAAGAATATCCAACTGCATCCAAAGTGTCATCAATTCTTGGTAAAGGGTATGAATCCTTTTTGGTCAAATCGTTGAGCCGCCTGTAATCCACACAAAACCTCGTTGATCCGTCCTTCTTCCTAACAAGGACTATCGGGGAGGCCCAAGGGCTAGATGATGGCTCGATCACTCCTCGTTTCTGCATATCGTTTACCATATTCTGTACTTCATCAATCCTAGATAATGGAGTTCTTCTTGGGGGCTGTTTGACTGGCTGGGCATCTCCTACATTAATTTTATGACGTACCAGATGGGTTCGCCCTAAGTCATGATTATTTTTAGCGAAAATCGAATCAAATTCTCTTAGTAGCTTCAGGATCTTCCGCCGCTGCTCGGGTCGCAAATTCTCACAGCTTCTATCATACAAATCTCGAAGACTGTCTGAGATTTCGGTGAAGTCATCATAATCTTCTTCGTCCGTGCCATCTAACCTTCGGATCCATGCTACAGGTTCCAGTCTACCCAGTGGCGTACCTTTCTTGATTTGTATTGAATTCCTGGATACATTTACGGCCCTTATTAACAAATTTGAAGAATCCGTTATTGTTCTGGCTAATAAAATAGGTTTATTCCAACCTAGCGTAGGCTCTGGTTCAAAAATGCATGGGGTAAGGTTGTGTTCAAGTGCCTTATGTGCATATATAGGTATAACAATCTCTTTTTGTGGAGGTATTGTAAAATTCCTTGGTGACACAACGTTTATTTTCTCTAGCTGAACAGTTCGGCAGAAAAATGAAATCTCTTCTGAACCCCCAATGCTTAAGGTATTACCAGTGAAGTTTATTACGCAGCCAGAACTCTGCAGAAACTCAGCACCAAGGATGCAATCATTTGTGACTAAAGCTACTAAAATGGGATGCTTCTTACCAAAACTGCCAATGCGAATCTCTAATTCTTCAACACCCAGTACTGGAATACGGTCTCCATTAGCGGTCTTCAGCAACATTCTATCCGTTTGCGTGGTTCTGCTTGGCAACTTTCTTCGAATTTCTTGGTATATGTTAGGGCTTATTATAGTCACATTTGCTCCGGTATCGACTAACATCTTGCATGGTATATTTTCTATGTAACCTTCAACTACTGGACTCTTCTCAATTTTATTAACTTCAATTTCGATGACCATGGGGCTTTCGTCATGATGGCCAGCCAGTTTTTGCCCCCTAAAACTGGCCGGCTCTAGTTTTCTGACTCATTATCAGTATTAGTACTAGCCTCCCTTGACTTCTCTGTCACCTGCATGCGACAGCCTACTCTAAGGTGCCCCTTCTGCCCACATCTCCAGCACGTAAACTTCTCAGATCCTTCTAGATTTGTGCGAACTGGGTTTCTTTGAAAGGTACCACCTCTTCTTCTTGGAACAAACGCTGTCGCCCTGACTTCTGCTTCATCGTCTTGTTCTACAGAGCGCACCCTCCGTGTCATTCGCGTGGCTTTCGTGGCAGCTTCAATTTCAAGAGCCTTGACCAAAGCATCTTGTAAGGTTCTGGGACTGGATAGCCTTACAATTCGCTGAACGTCCAGGTCCGCAATGCCTTCGACAAACTGACGAGCAGCAACGTATTCCTGTGTCTCGATGGGACTGCTGACGAATGCTCGTTTAGCTAAGCTGTGGACTTCGTATGCAAATGTGGTTAAATCTTCCTTGGGTTGTTGTGTCCGGTTATGCGACTGGCCATGCAACAGCTCTGTTAAGTGTGCATCTCCAAAACGTAACTTTAGTGCAGATGTTATCTTATCATAGTCACGTAAATCTGACGAGCAGAGATTTTCCAAAATAGCTGCTGCAGAATCTCTGAGCATTGATGTCAGCACACAAGCCTTTTCCTCATTCGACCAGTTATTCATACGTGCAATGTTTTCAAATTGCATATGATAAATATCCCATGACGTTTTTCCATTGTATGGATAGGGCTTTGCTACTACGCCACTGTGTCTATCAGTAAAAGCAGGTGCTGCAGCTGTTAAACTACGCTCACCTGCACTAAACTCTCGCAGCTCCTCTCTGACCATTTCTTTGACCTGATCTTTCACTTGCTGAAGCTGTTCCTCAACGTGTTTTTCTGATGCTGCTAGCTGCTCCTCAATTGCACTAATACGGTGGTCTTGATTTTCTAATGCTTGACTTACGGCTTGCTTCTGCTCCTCCAACCGAGTCATCACCAGTTCCTGTCCACTCTTCAAGTCTGCGACTGCCTCATCTTGGTGGTACTTTAGCTTCTCTTCTAGGTTCACGACTGCCTCGTCCTGGTGTTGCTTTAGCTTCTCCTCTAGGTTCACGACTGCCTCGTCCTGGTGTTGCTTTAGCTTCTCCTCTAGGTTCACGACTGCCTCGTCCTGGTGTTGCTTTAGCTTCTCCTCTAGATCTTGCATATTTGTTCTCGATTGAGCTGCACTTTGATCTAATTTGTTTCAGATTTCTTGTAGCATAGCCATCAACGCATTCATTTCGGATGCCATAGCTCTGGTTACTGGCATTAATGGACACTGTACTCACTTCTTCTTTCCTTTTCCTGGCTTGATTCGATGATGATCCCACACTTCCGACACCAATTGTCACGACGGCCTCTTTTTGTTCACCCAGAGAATCAAACTCGACGTAACTTTCACCGTTTTACTTCAGAACTTAATACAATATCTCTTAACCTTATCTCAACTAGATCTCCACTCAACTGACTCCTGCCACGCTACTCGTGGTGCCTTATATACTTCATCGAACCATCTAGAAGATTCGAGACACCCAGATGACATTCGAGAATGCCGATCTGTCATTCTAGAAAATTCCAGATGATTCGATGACGTTTACACATCAAAAAAATCTAACCTAATCATTGTGAAAGAAACACTAACAAATCCAAATAAGCAATGTAATATACAGGATGTTACAATACTTTGTGGGACCTACAAACTGGTGAATGTTGTGGAAACTGAATATTTCCAACTTGAAATTTTTCAATCGAATGTTTGGTTGAAGTTTTTCAATTGTTTGAATTGTTATCAAGAATTGTGACTTAAAATAAATATATGTGTGTTCTTTGAAGTCCTTGGTTGTTCCTCATTTCGAGTTTTGGAAGATTATTTGCAATTTGAATTTCATAAATCTGCTGATTGAATTTTTCTTGTTGCATATATCGACGCGGCGGTGCTCCTGGAACGCCATGGAACTACAAGAAAATTTTTCCAGCCAGGAACTAAGGGATGTTGGAAAGCTACCCAGCCTCCTTCGTCTTTGGATACCTTGCCAAAGGAGCGT